>CM040930.1:26246905-26889405 GCA_023029165.1 Gobiocypris rarus
CTCTATTCTCTGCACACGCGTCAGTTCAGTTGATATTCTTTCTTTCTTTGTTTATTCTTTCTTTTTACCATTCACTCCCATTATAAAGCTTGGAAGCCAGGACATTTTTAATATAACTCTGTTTGTATTCGTCTGAAAGAAGAATGTCATATACACCTAGGATGGCTTGAGGGTGAGTAAATCATGGGCTAATTTAATTTTTGGAAACCCTTTAATGTGTTTTTTGTTCAATATTTAAAATTAGCTCGTTTTTAAAGAATGTATCAGCGCCGCCAATAACCGAGATATGTTGTTGGGTGAATGGTTGAAGAATATTTATTTATATTTAGATACACTACTGTTCAAAAGTCTGAGGTCAGTAAGGACGCATTCAATTTATTAAAAGCAACAGTAAATACTTTTACAATGTCACAAAAGATTTCGATTTCAAATAAATGCTCAAAGAACCCTTAAAAATAAATGTATCCCAGTATCTGCAAAAATATTGAGCAGTTTTCTGTTAAGATTAATAAGAAGAAGAAATGTTACTTGAGCAGCAAATCAGCATATTAGAATGCTTTTGAAGCTTTGCCATCACAGGAATACCGTATTTTCCGCACTATAAGGTGCACTTAAAAGCCTTTAATTTTTAAAAAAAACGACAGTGCGCCTTATAATCCGGAGTGCCTTATATATGGATCAAGGCGCTCTGTCAAAATGTTTCAGTACGACTGGTAAACTACAAAGTTATGCACTCAATACTTGCTCGGGAATCCTTTTGCAGAAATGACCGCTTCAATGCGGCGTGGCATGGAGGCAATCAGCCTGTGGAACTGCTGAGGTGTTATGGAGGCCCAGGATGCTTCGATAGCGGCCTTAAGCTCATCCACAGTGTTGGGTCTTGCGTCTCTCAACTTTCTCTTCACAATATCCCACAGATTCTCTATGGGGTTCAGGTTAGGAGAGTTGGAAGGCCAATTGAGCACAGTAATACCATTGTCAGTAAACCATTTACCAGTGGTTTTGGCACTGTGAGCAGGTGCCAGGTCGTGCTGAAAAACAAAATCTTCATCTCCATAAAGCTTTTCAGCACATGAAAGCATGAAGTGCACCAAAATCTCCTGATAGCTAGCTGCATTGACCCTGCCCTTGATAAAACACAGTGGACCAACACCAGCAGCTGACATGGCACCCCCGACCATCACTGACTGTGGGTACTTGACACTGGACTTCAGGCATTTTGGCATTTCCTTCTCCCCAGTCTTCCTCCAGACTCTGGCACCTTGATTTCCGAATGACTTGCAAAATTTGCTTTCATCCGAAAAAAGTACTTTGGACCACTGAGCGACAGTCCAGTGCTGCTTCTCTGTAGCCCAGTAGTTTCTGGTTCAAAAGTGGCTTGACCTGGGGAATGCGGCACCTGTAGCCCATTTCCTGCACACGCCTGTGCACGGTGGCTCTGGATGTTTCTACCCAGACTCAGTCCACTACTTCCGCAGGTCCCCCAAGGTCTGGAATCGGTCCTTCTCCACAATCTTCCCCAGGGTCCGGTCACCTCTTCTCGTTGTGCAGCGGTTTTTGCCACACTTTTTCCTTCCCACAAACTTCCCACTGAGGTGCCTTGATACAGCACTCTAGGAACAGCCTATTCGTTCAGAAATGTCTTTCTGTGTCTTACCCTCTCGCTTGAGGGTGTCAATGATGGCCTTCTGGACAGCATTCAGGTCGGCAGTCTTACCCATGATTGCGGTTTTGAGTAATTAACCAGGCTGGGAGTTTTTAAAAGCCTCAGGAATCTTTTGCAGGTGTTTAGAGTTAATTAGTTGATTCAGATGATTAGGTTAATAGCTCGTTTAGAGAACCTTTTCATGATATGCTAATTTTTTTAGATAGGAATTTGGGGTTTTCATGAGCTGTATGTCAAAATCATCAGTATCAAAACAATAAAAGACCTGAAATATTTCAGTTGGTGTGCAATGAATCTAAAATATATGAAAGTTAAATTTTTATCATTACATTATGGAAAATAATGAACTTCTATCACAATATGCTAATTTTTTGAGACGGACCTGTATATATGAAAACAGTTCTAAAATAGGCCATTCATTGAAGGTGCCCCTTATAATCCGGTGCGCCTTAAAGTGCGGAAAATACAGTAAGTTACATTATAAAATATATTAAAATAGAAAACAAGAGAAAATAAGAGACATCTTACCAAGCCCAAACTTTGGAACGGTACCCATACATATTGCTCAAACCATCCAACAGTACAACCTTGACCTCAAACTGAACTAAATAATTTACCTGTGCTTCTCTTTCCACTTCCATCTCCTCAGCAGAGCCATTTTGGATGATAGCATCTAGCTCTAGTGGGCGTACTTGGTCGGCTTGTGCATCCTCTGATGTGCCTGCTGACCTCTCATTATCCACTTCCTGGCTGTCACTTATTTCTCCATTGACTTCTGCCATCTTTGCAGAGAGACAGAGAATTAAATACCTGAAGTTTGGATGTGCACATATTTGCATGTGTGAAATTTTGCATCCCTGGTAGACAAAACCTACTGTTCCACAATTGTTTTATGAACCGCAATCTTAATTTGCATTGGCAACCGTTGTTTGTTAACTTGTTCGTCCTTACATATTACACTACACTGGTGAAGAAATGTACCAAATAAGACACCCAACAAAGGATGATGCTGTGTTTACCAGAGGAAAAAGATAGCCCCATCCCTCACCAGAATGTCTTTCTCTGTTGCAGGTGCCTCTGTGGTCACAGCTTCCTCCACCTGGACCGAGGTTTCTTCTTGTTCTCCTCCATTTTCTCCATCCCTGTGTTCTTTAGTCTCGAGTACAACCGCATCAGGTCCCATCTCTGCTTCTGGTTCATCCAATCTGAAGACAAATTAAACATTTTAAATGACAAAAAAGACAAAAATAATCAGATCCTACTAGATTTTTACATTATATTTTGTGGTACAAAAACATTAAGCACCACAACTGTTTTCAACATTAAAGCCACAATATGTCATTTTTTTCTCCGCTAGAGGTAGCTTATTCAAAACAAAGGTGTAGCTTGATGACCCCAAGATTTCGCAGAGCTTTTATTGTGCCACAAACAACCGCTTCCGCTTCTTCCAGTCATGCATATGTGAGGTAATGCATATCTGTTTTATCATATTAGATACATTTGAGTGTGTTGAATGTTGAATGTTGCTTCTCTGTGCATTTGCTCGGCGGCTACTATGAGACACTTGTTGCACACTGCAGTAAGCTAGATCGATATTAAGCATGGTAAAACATGGCACTCGCGGTAAATCAAGAAAAAGAGGTCACCTGTCTAACAAAACACACAATATATTAATATATATATATATTATTTTGTTTCTACAAAATAAAACCGAGGGTAAATCAAGGGTAACGTCACTGATGGGCGACGCATGGTCCGTATCCTGGTTAAAATTGCTTATTTCTCTATAGAAACATTTCGGATAACGTAAGCACACAAGTCAACAAAATATCTAACATTGTTCTAATGGTTTTTGGATATTTTAATCAGAAAATCTTAAATATTGTGCCTTTAATAAAATATAAATTATTGATCAGAAAATCAGCATATTAGAATGATTTCTGAAGGATCATGAAGACTGATGCTGTTAACTCAGCTTTGCCATTATAGAAATAAATTGCAAAATAAAAAACTTTTTCTAATTGTAATACTACTACACAGTATTACTGTTTTTACTGTATGTTTGATAAAATAAAATGCAGCCTTGGTGAGCATAAGAGACTTCTGTCAAAAACTTTTTTTTACAGACCCCACAAGTTTGAATGGTAGTATATAATGAACTATGAACTATTTATAATAATTGATAAATCTATGTTTAATGTTAATTTATACTAAACATTAACATTTCAAATTGTATAATACAGTAATAGTTAGTATATTATGAACTAGCATAAGTTTATAATTAATAATATACTATTTATAAATGAATATTGTCCTAGCTTAATAAATGCTGTAAAAATTGTTCATGGTTAGTTCATGACACCTGATGTATTAATTCGTTTATGTGGTTTTCAGGGTGGTTTGGGTCACTCCATTGCTTGTCTATGGGAATTTTTTTCACATTAAATTCGCTTTACTTATACCATATTTTATCCTGTCAGTATTTAATATCAACAATTTACTATTATACTCATATAAGAAGTTCATTTTAAAAGCCCATCTGTTGCATTGTGATATTATGCATTTTATCTCAGTGGCACACAAGTAAATCCCCATTACATAACCTCTAAAAGCAATCGGTCAACGAGGTGTGATATGTGAGTGGTTTTAGAGACCTGTTCATTTTTTCAGGTTGGTTCTGCACGGCACCATCTTCTGTTTCTTCCCTTGGCCTTTTCCTTTGTCTGTGTTCACTGCTTCGTGTACGTTTGGAAATGGGCAAGTCATTTGTTTCTACAGCGAGAGGATGAAAGAAAAAAGGGTTTTAACAGCCACTTAAACTGCCTGAATTTGGCAGGGTGTTTTTAGAACAAAAATTCAAACCTTCTGCTACTTTTAGATGTTTGTTGACAACCACCACATCTTCCTGTAAAAATAAAATTAAAACAAGTCACTCTTATCAGTTAAGGGTTAACTATGGCTCCAAATCCAGAAAAGTTGGGACTTTTGGTAAAATATAATAAAATAATTTGTGATTTGTTAATTCTCTTTAACCTTTATTTAACTCACAAAAGTACAAAGAAAAGATTTCCAGTGTTTGAGCCCTCAGCTGGCATTGCATGAGAAACCATCATTCTACTGTGTTAAATATAGCCACATGGGCTCGGGAGTACTTTGGAAAACCATTGTCATTTCCGGTGCATCAAGATAATGCAACTAGAATCTCTGTTAGGCAGGAAGAAAGCTTCTGAAGATCTGTTCTCTGGGTTCTCTGGGTCCAAGCTCATCTCAGATAGTCCAAAACACAGTGTCAATTTGTGCGGTGGTCAGATGAATCCACATTTCAGTGTTCAGTCCCAAAGATGAAAGAGGCCATCCAGACTTTCATTAGTGACAAGTGCAAAAGCAAACATCTGTCATGGTATGGGGGTGCATCAGTGCAAACGGTATGGATGACTCACATATATAGTATGTGTGAAGGTACCATTAATGTGGAGACGTACACTGGGATTGTACAGAGACATATACTGCCATCAAGATGACATCTTTCCAGGGAATCAAGACGATGCTAGGGCTCATTCTGCATGTGCTAATAGAGAGTGGTTTCTAGACACTAGACACTTCTGCACTGTATAAGGATGTGTTTGACTGTCTGCCTGCAGTCCAGATCTGTCTCCTATTGATAATGTATGGCCCATCGTGAAAAGGAGAATCAGACAATGATGACCACAGACTGTTGAGTAGCTGTCTCGTATCAGGCGAAATTGGGGAAAAAATCCACTTGCGAATCTTAATTTAATATCCTCAGTTCCCAAACATTTAAAAAGTGTAATTAAAAGGAAAGGTGATGTGCCTCTGTCCCAACTTTTTTGGAGCGTGTTGCAGCAGTCAACATTTTTTTATATTTACAAAATACACTACAGTTAGTCAGTGAAAACTTTGAAAATTTTTTCTTTAAAATCAGATAGCAATCATCTTTTATTAAAGTAGTGAATTATTTAAAAAAAACAAGCGGTTTTAAAGGGATGCTAAAACCTTCTCTGAGAAGTTGTCTTTAGCCTTGTTACTAAAATAATAAAGCTAAAAAAAAAAACAAGAAAAACATCTAGATATAAAGACACAATTTACTGTGATGTCTAGGCAGCTCTCCTCGGTCATCTCCACCTCATTAACTGCAACCTCTCCGTTTTTGCCTTCCTCTGCTGCCCATGAGCTATTGTTGCCTGCATGGAGACAGACACAAACAATAAACCTAATATCTAACCTATAAATCCACCGTTGCTGTTGTGAAATTGAGCTGAAAGTGTGATGTCACTTGCCATGAGAAATTAGATATACTGATAAAGGTTGCCATTTTTAGGATGGCATAGAGTAATACGAGAGAGGATCAGTGACAGATATGATTTAGGCAGAGCAGTGCAAAAGCTTACATTGTAGTGTCATGGAGGCAAGTTTGCTTGCCACTTTCACTTTCTGGTAGGGACCCCCAACTCCTTCCACCTCCCACAGCAGGTCCACATCAGCTGGGTACTTGCTCAGGTACTCTCTGCATACTGGAGCACATCAGATTTTTTACTTACTCTTTTTATACACTTAGTAAATATAGAATTTTTGCTTTTTTATTTTTACTATAATTATATATAGTAAAAGTAAATAAGTAAATAATGAAAAACACATTTAAAACAATACAGTATAGGGTCTGTAAGATTTTGAAAAATGTTTTTGAAAGAGTTTATGCGCTCCAAGGTTGCATCAAAAATACAGGAAAAACAGTAATATTGTGAAATATTATAATTTAAAATATTAATAATCATTACTTCAGTCTTCAGTGTCACATAATCCTTCAGAAATCATTCTAATATGCTGATTTTCTGCTCAAGAAACATTTCTTATTACCAATGACAACAGTTGTGCTGCTTATTTTTGTTTTTCAATATAGCTTAGTATCGAAATCGTGGAGACATTTGGTTACTAAAGTTCATCTTTCAAACCTTCATTCAAATCTTTTTTTCCTTCCTTGTACAGCATAAGACTACAAACTACTAGAGGCATATAAAACTACAAAGAAGTGAAGCAGATCTCTTACCCTTTTGCATTACCAAAGTTAAAGGGTATTTCAAGCCTAGTTCATCATCTTTAAAAGAGTCCACAAAGTCCTCCAACATCTGCAAGCCATGACCTTTACCACGGTGATCCTTCCGCACAAATATAGAATCCATGACCGGAAGTAGGTAGCACTGGCTCACAAAGCTATTACACAAGCTACCTGTAGGTGAGAATGAACACAGCAGATGGAAGAAATATCTCCAGCAAAACCACAGCATGTTACACTGGTTTCCATCTACAATACCAGTAAAAATAGTTTCGATCTTTGAACACTGATACTTATTTTTAAAAACAGCAAAAATTATATTAGAGGATGATGATAATAATAATAACAACAATCATAATACAGCTGCAAGCAGCCATTATCGGGGCCAAGCGCAACAGAAGCAAACAAGGAAGCTAGCAGCAGACCAACTCCAAAAATGAGTAAAGACATACTGGAGACATACTGCAAAAATGTTAAAACCCCACTTGAATACATTGAGCTGTATAGATGTATGTTGTATGTCCTCGGATTGAGCCCATAAATGTGTGTGAATTTTGGTGAAAATATCTCATTTAATTTTGGAATTATAGACATTTATATGAAAAAACACGTAAAAAATAACTGACACCTGGCTTTGACTGGATTTTACTACCCCTTAGTATCAATATTTTGACATTTGATCTTTAACTTTTAGCTATCGACCTACGTTTCTGAACTTCTGACTCTGGTTTCGTCTTGAATGGACTCGAAGTATCGTAGATATCAGCTAACGATTTTAAGAGCTAAATTACCACGCTGCACAAACTATGAAGCAAAACCTGGCATGTTTGATATCGTTGGACTCGGCAAGGATTCAGGAGACAAAAAAAGTTACTCCCATGAAAATAAGTCAACCACACCAAAGTTATAAGCATTTGGGGGAAAAAATGGTAAAATTGGATATCCCAAATCTAACGAGACCCCTTTTATATTTTTTGGACAAACGTCTCAGAAGTTATAAGCAAAAATAGCCATTTTCCGTATCTCTGGACCAGTAGGTGGCGCTGTGCTGAAACGTCATGCTCAGGTCATGCTTGTGATGACATGTACCAAGTTTGGTTTTAAAGTGTTGCGGAGAACACATGGTCCATTCAAATTGGCATGAGCTCAGGAATCAGAGGAAAAAATAAATTTGCTTCTATCCCTTAGGGTTCAGAAGTTATTAGCATAAAAATAAGTGCAACTTTGGACAGGTGGTGGCGCTAGAGGGATTGATATTTTTGCTATAGTGAGAGTTGGGACTGTCCTCTATCTGTGTGCCAAATTTCATAACTTTCCCACAAGCGGTTCTATGGGCTGCCATAGACTCCAATGGCGGAAGAAATAGAAGAAGAAGAAGAATGCTAATGATTTCAATAGGTGCCTTCACACCTTTGGTTCTTGGCCCCTAATAATATTAAATAATATAAATAACCACATATAGTCATTGGCGTTCCAACACATAAGGAAAAATATATATTGCTTTGGTAAGTCACAAAAAAATTATAACATAAAATTGTAAAAAATTAAGTTATAATAATAATAATTAAATGAAAATTATAAAACATAAATAATGTCAAACATAACGGACATATCTAAATTACCAAGTTATAATTATTAGATGAAAATTAAATATTAGTAGATTAAAAAAAATGAATTAGGAATTTTTGCCATTTTTGCCATTCATATTTTCTACTTTTGTCACCATTGACTTTTTGGTGGATTTTTTTGCAGTCTTTGAATCTACATCCTTTCTGTACAAGCCCAAATCTTTACTAGGCCACACTACAGAAGCTTATGAGCTTGCCTTCTTACAAGCTAGGCAAGACCTGGTTTTATATTTCTCACTCATTCTTTAATGAAGAAACTGTAGATTGCTTATGATGTAAACTCACAGAGAAGGCAGAATGAGCAATGCATCTACCACACTGCCAGACACTCCTGGGAGATAGACCAACCTTTAGATTTGACAGAGTAGAAGCCCACTGCTTCTCCATTTTTCCAGAGGATTTTGGCAAAGATGTCTTCTCCGTGGCACAGGAACGGCACCTCGTTAGAACCCATTTCCACCGTCCGGTAAATGATGCGGTTGAGCACATATAAGACTATCCTCTCGCCCACAGACCTTACCTGTCCGAATACAATTATGAACAACAGAACATTAGGTTTGCTTGATTTTTAGGCCTTATAGTCACAATGTATCAGAAGTAGTGACATCTGTGTGAAATGACGAATACAATCGGAGTCATATTAAATGTTCTGGCTAATCCAAGCATTATAAAAATGGCAGTGAATGGCAAATTTGTCCAAAAAAGTGCATCCATCCATTATAAAAGTGCTCCAGATGGCTCCGGAGGTTAATAATGGCCTTTTGAAGTGAATCGATGGGTTTGTGTAAGAAAAATATCCATATTTAAAACTTTATCAAGTAAAATATCTAGCTTCCACCAGACGAAAAAAAGTCTAACACCTCTCGCAGTTCAAACCGCTTCCGCTACGTCCGATGTCATAAGTTGTGCGAGTTAAGCTTTTTATAAGTTAAATACGAAAGGCAGTCTAGTGGAAGGCCGGAAGCTAGTTATTTTACTTTATAACCTTTGCTTCAGAAGGCCTTCATTATCCCCAAAACCGTGTGGAGTTTATGACGGATTGACTTTTTGGGCTTCAAATTTTGGGCTGCCATTCACTGCCATTAAAAAGCTTGGATTAGCCAGGACATTTTTTTATATAACTGTATTTAATATCCGAATTGTATTCGTCTGAAAGAAGAATGTCATATACACCTAGGATGACTTGAGGATGAGTAAATCATGGGGTCATTTTCATTTTTGGGTGAACTAACCCTTTAAGGAGACTAGAGAACATCACCAAAGATTAGAGAAGTCTGTCATTTTAATGAAAGATTATGATATTTTGATTAAAAATTACAAGTCAAAATTAAAATGACACATTTGCACAGGTGAATTACTCACAATAAGATCGATATGACGCATTTAGAAAAAAGTTGAATTTTAATTTAATGCCGAATTTAAACAACAGGTGTACAACGTCCAGTTATTAGATGGCATTCCTGCAGAGGATCCAGTCTGTCTCACAGGATATTACAACACATGGAATAAGTTACTCTGCATGGCACAGTGGAATGAACAAATATAAGCAAAAAATAGATGAGTGCACTGTGAAGTTGAGCGAGTGAGAGAAAGAGTGCCTATGTGTACATTTACATTACTATTTCAAGACCTTGTTTTGAGGAATTATAAAAGCAAGCCCATGTATGCAAAGCATAGAGTCTGAGATAAAGGCTCACTGATCAGCCACAAACTACTGCATGTGTGCAATTATTTGTTTAGCCAAACCGCTACATTTCACTCCTCAAACACTCCCTTATTGTTTCCTCTTCTCTCACTCTATAATTAAACATTCACACATACCAAAATACATTTTATACATAAAAATCCCACAAGATCATCAGGAGTGCTTGAGAACATTTTACAAGTCCTTAACAAGGCCTCGATGAAAATGCCAGATTCATGTTTTATTGGCTTGGCAAAGAAGCAAAATTCTAAATAGACACTGTTCAAAGTATGTCTGAATAATTTCACTAAAAACCCAAACCTCTCCCAAAAAAAATAAAATAAATATTGAAAGATTACCTTCACAAGGCCTTCTCTTGCAGGATTTGATGTTCTGAGAATGTCTTCCACTGTGTACCACTGATCAGCCAAGTACAATGCCATAGCTAACATAAACATAAGATAAGGGGAGGAGAAGAGGAATAAAGAAAAATAAGAGTCTATGATGACTATACTAGATGTTATAATCATAGGTAAAAGGGGCAAGCAAGTGGGCTACCTGTGAACTGGTCCTCAGGAGCAAACAGAGCCAGGACTTTGTGTTTGAGGTTGGTTCCATACAGAGGAACAAACCCGACGCTGGCAGGACTGATTCGGATCTAAAAGATCCAGAAGCACAGGATTCTTCAAGCAATTTCCCCATTTAGTTGTTTTAAAAAAGCACTTACATTAATTAGGGCCGCACGATTCATTGTATTTTAATTGTTATGATAATATCTGCTGGTTATTTATTTGTTGTGAAAAGGTTTAGAAAATTTGACATTTCTGTTATCTTGCATTGGTGACGAGCCTCCACTATATTTCCTGCTTAGGATTGCCAGATGTCAAGCATAAAACCCTAAAAATGAGCTTTTCTCTTAAAAGGATACATTTTATGTCCAGTGTTTATCTTTTTAGCCTGGCAAACACACGCTCTCTCTGGGCTGCAAAAAAATGCTGATGATCTGACAACGGTGACAAACATGTATGTTGAAGTTTAGCGATGTCCATTGAGGAATTCTGCTCAAATGAATGTGTATGCAGCCAGTCTGTGTCTCTTTACGAGGCCACGTCTGAGATTTGCTGCTACTAGATCTGCGAGCGAACCTTTTCTGTGACAAACTGTAATAAATTCAACAAATCCATAACCATATTTCTTGCGATGGTTGTTGATTAAATGCACTTATGAAACCTCTGTGCTACAAGAGAAAGTAAAAATGTAACATTGTAATTATTAAAATAATTATTAGGCAACACCATTTTTGTATAGATTTTTGGTTTGATGAAGCTCTAATAGTTGGTTAAATAAAGTCCATGCTTTATTACAGTCCGATTTTAATTATATAATAAATAAATGTGCGTGTGTTATCTTTCTCTGGAATAACTGTATATTAATCCTATTTATAATTGTGATTATATATTTTAGCAAAATAATTTTGATTATCTATTTAGCCATTATTGTGCAGCCCTAACATTAAAGGGATATTTCACCCATTCAAAAATCTGCTATCATTTATTCCCACTCATATCATTCCAAACCCGTAATGCGCACCAAGCAGGTTCAGCTCTTCAGAAAATTTGGACTAAACCACTCAATTCATTTGGATTTGTTTTAGGAGCGCTTTATGAACTTTTTGAAGAGTCAAAATGTTAGTTGCGTGGACTGAAACATCTCTTTTCATAAAAAATATAATCTGTGTTCCAAAGATGAATGAAAATCTTACAGGTATGGAACAACATGAGAGTGAGTAAATGATGACAATTTTCATTTTTGGGTGAACTATCCCTTTAATTCTTCAGTACAGAACCTGTGTATTTTTGAGCTGTAAAGTTGCTCTCATTATGGTCGTTTTAGGTGTTATATTGCCAAGGCAACAAACTTGTAAAATTGTATATAACCTTGTACAAAAAAGGTTAATATTTAGTGTTATCTGAGCTCTGTGGTGTGCGTTACCTTTCTGTTGTTGGGTAGCGTAAGGTACTGTGTGTTATCTGGGTTGCTGTAAAGCAGTTTGTTCATGTAGCTCTGGGCTGAACTTTCCAAGTCCTCATGTCTCCCAGACACCAACACATCTACAGGGAACTCCATCCCTGCAGGGGTCAGAGGTTACAAATGGCAACTTCAGCACTCTGTCATTCAGCATTTTATTCATCAATTACTATACAGATCCTTCTCAAAAAATTAGCATATTGTGATAAAAGTTCATTATTTTCCATAATGTAATGATAAAACTTAAACTTTCATATATTTTAGATTCATTCCACACCAACTGAAATATTTCAGGTCTTTTATTGTTTTAATACTGATGATTTTGGCATACAGCTCATGAAAACCCCAAATTCCTATCTCAAAAAATTAACATATTTAATCCGACCAATAAAAGAAAAGTGTTTTTAATACAAAAACGTCAACCTTCAAATAATTATGTTCAGTTATGCACTCAATACTTGGTCGGGAATCCTTTTGCAGAAATGACTGCTTCAATGCGGCGTGGCATGGAGGCAATCAGCCTGTGGCACTGCTGAGGTGTTATGGAGGCCCAGGATGCTTCGATAGCGGCCTTAAGCTCATCCAGAGTGTTGGGTCTTGCGTCTCAACTTCCTCTTCACAATATCCCACAGATTCTCTATGGGGTTCAGGTCAGGAGAGTTAGCAGGCCAATTGAGCACAGTAATACCATGGTCAGTAAACCATTTACCAGTGGTTTTGGCACTGTGAGCAGGTGTCAGGTCCTGCTGAAAACGAAATCTTCATCTCCATAAAGCTTTTCAGCAGATGGAAGCATGAAGTGCTCCAAAATCTCCTGATAGCTAGCTGCATTGACCCTGCCCTTGATAAAACACAGTGGACCAACACCAGCAGCTGACATGGCACCCCGACCATCACTGACTGTGGGTACTTGACACTGGACTTCAGACATTTTGGCATTTCCTTCTCCCCAGTCTTCCTCCAGACTCTGGCACCTTGATTTCGAATGACATGCAAAATTTGAGCGACAGTCCAGTGCTGCTTCTCTGTAGCCCAGGTCTGCCGCTTCTGCCGCTGATTCTGGTTCAAAAGTGGCTGGTTCTGGTTCGAATGCGGCACCTGTAGCCCATTTCCTGCACACGCCTGTGCACGGTGGCTCTGGATGTTTCTACTCCAGACTCAGTCCACTGCTTCCGCAGGTCCCCAAAGGTCTGGAATCGGTCCTTCTCCACAATCTTCCTCAGGGTCCGGTCACCTCTTCGTGTGCAACGCTTTTTGCCACACTTTTTCCTTCCCACAAACTTCCCACTGAGGTGCCTTGATACAGCACTCTGGGAACAGCCTATTCGCTTCAGAAATTTCTTTCTGTGTCTTACCCTCTCGCTTGAGGGTGTCAATGATGGCCTTCTGGACAGCAGTCAGGTCAGTTAATTAGAGTTTAGAGTTAATTAGTTGATTCAGATGATTAGGTTAATAGCTCGTTTAGAGAACCTTTTCATGATATGCAAATTTTTTGAGATGAATCTAAAATATATGAAAGTTTCATTTTTATCATTACATTATGGAAAATAATGAACTTTTATCACAATATGCTAATTTTTTTAGAAGGACCTGTATATCACATTTGATCAGAATTCATTAAAGACTAATTGCTGTCAAATGGTTTCTATCTACATGCAAAGGAACATACTGATGAGAGAAAAACAGCAAAAGTACAAAATTACTCAAGTGCATAGTAATATCAATTGTTTTTAGGTGATCACTGTTTTTTTATATTTAGGTCCTTTTTTTGGGTACTTCAGAAGCATGGTATCATGAGGTTGTACTGTACAGAAAGATTAGTGCTTTTTGCAAAATAGCCATAGAGGATTTTCCATTAGATATGTATAGAAAGAGGTTTGTTATGAGACAATGTTGGATTGATTCAAATTGAAGCCAGACAGGTTGATGGGGAACATCACTTATTGCAAAATCACTATTCTGCCTGTCAGAAATTCTGCAGTCAACACTGAGCTTTGTATAAGTATAAGTAAGCATGACAATAGACTTATCAACATAAAATGTAAATCTCACATAATCAGATTGTGTACAGAATAATTCACTGGTCATAAGGGATGTTTGTATGTGTGGTCTACATCTCTACTAATACTGAAGTCAAGGTTTCGCTTTCCTTAAAACACACTAACTCAAAATCCCCTGCATATACCATCTCAACCAATCAGGCATAACATTATGTCCACCTTGCTAATATTGTGTTTGTCCCCCTTTTGTCAAAACAGCCCTGACCCATCGAGGCATGGACTGCGCTAGACCCCTGAAGTTGTGCTGTGGTATCTGGCACCAAGATGTTAACAGCAGATCATTTAAGTCCTTTAAGTTGCAAGGTGGGGCTTCCGTGGATCAGACTTGTTTGTTCAGCACATCCCACAGATGCTTGATTGAATTGAGCCCTGGGGAATTTGGAGGCCAAGTCAACACCTCAAACACATTGTGCTCATCAAACCATTCCTGAACCATTTTTGCTTTGTGGCTTATCCTGCTGAAAGAGGATTCCATTGATCCGTGGTCCAGTTCTGATGCTCACGTGTCCACTTGGCTTGGTACTTTCAGCAGTGGACAGGAGTCAGTATGGGCACCCTGACTGGTCTGCGGCTATACAGCCCCATTACGCAACAAATTGTGATGGACTGTGTATTCTGACACCTTTCTATCAGGACCAGCATTAACTTCTTGAGCAATTTGAGCTACAGTAACTCGTTGGTTTGATCAGACCACACAGGCCAGCCTTCGCTCCTCACGTGCATCAATGAGCCTTGGCCGCCCATGCACCTGTCTACGGTTCACCACTGTTCCTTCCTTGGACCACTTTTGACCCAGTCATCTAGCCATCAAAATTCGGCCCTTGTCAAACTCGCTCAAATCCTTAGGCTTGCCCATTTTTCCTGCTTCTAACAGCTTTGAGGACAAAATCTTCACTTGCTGTCTAATATATCCCACCCACTAACAGGTGCCATGATGAAGAGATAATCAGTGTTATTCATTTCACCTGGTCATAATGTTATGATTGATCTGTGTATAAAAAAACTCAGAAAAACAAAACAAAATACACAAAAATACACAAACACATTTTATCCAAACAAAGGGAGTCAATGGAGACAAAACAAAAATGCATACACAAAGTCTCTGTTCCAACAGTGCAGAGACTATCCTGCACATCACAGTTGGCTGCAGTCCACCCTCAGCTGGCCTCAATGAATCCCCTATCAACAACTATCTGTCACACTGACAATCAGACCGAACAGAAGCATGCACACACACAAATGCCAACTCACACACACAACACACACTCATGCGCACTCGCACGCACGCAAGCTTCAAAACTTACAAAAAAATACATGAATAAATAAATAATTATAGAAAAAGGCCAGGAATGAGTGTAGGGTTCGTCCTGGGTTTGGAATTGTGTTGTTGTTGAATGAAACAAAGTTAAAATTCAAACCATCAAAACTGTTTGGTATACTTTGTATGTGTAAGTGCTTCTTTGATCTTTGAAATGGAATCTATTAAATAATTAGTTCACTTCAAAATGAACATTTCCTGATCATTTACACACCCCAATGCCATCCAAGATGTTCATGTCTTTCTTTCTTCAGTGGAAAAGAAATTACGTTTTTTTGAAGGATTTTTCATTTTAAGGTGAACTAATCCTTTAATGGTTACTTGCCATAGAAATGATGACACTATATTCTCGTTTCAATGTTTGAGATTCTACAGCTACTTTCTACTTTCAAGGACATGGCGCACACACAAGAAATCAATATTACATCTTACACTACATCTTCCACACAGTCGTACGCAACAGCCTTGAGCCACAAAAACCCAACCTGGCACCAAAACACTCCCATCACATCCAGCATTCTTCCAGTGGAATGCATGATCTCTTTGCATGTCCCAGAGGGGTGCAACGCAGGACCTGAGGCTCAGGGCGGCCTGCAAACTATCAGGGAAAGCAACTCATATTTTGTGCAAATAAATGAAGGATCATAATGAGACAGAATGCACAAAAATGGTTAAAGTCGGCATGAAACAGAAGTTGTGAAAGTCATTTCTTCCCTACTGTGACTAGGGGTTGAACGACTTCAGCTTTTTTTAAAGTCAACATTTATGTGATGAAAGTTGAGTCTACCTCGACTAATCGCTGATGACATCATTAATGAACAAATAAGCCTGAACCTGCTCCTACATAACAGCTTATTTTTATCACTTCTTTTGTCTTGAGTAGTTATATTTCTCACAGATTTCTGCTGGTTCTAAACCAGATACAGTAGCACAGTAAAGATTACATAAAGATTTATATAAATTAGTGACAGATTTGAATTAATTCTACCTGGCAATGTCTCTATACTTATAGTGACGCTGCAGGTTTTAGTTTCTATGAAATATATATGCTAGCGCTTTTCAGTTTCTGCTATTTTATTGATAAATCACAGAACAGTGTTGATAACACATTTCTGCGCTACTGAATGTTTCACAATATAACAATTACAATACAACAATTGTTTGTCACAATACAGCAGCACAGAATGATTCATTTACGTGTACAATAATCTGTTTAAAATGTGCATTCACCCGATCAATTTTGAGCATCCAAATAGTATATTCAAACATATCTTGTGGAGCGCGAGACTTGATTTTGCTCTTTTGGAATTGATTGGATCAGGGTTTTTTTTGCTATTGCTGTGATCTCATGTGACTGACAGGTTGTCCCGTCGTCACGTCAGTTAACGTGTCATCAAAGGAGAGAGGTAGTCGCATGTGGGAGGGGAAGTTATTTTGATAAAAGAACATGAGGGCACGACAATACTGCAGTATTCCATTTAAAAAAACAAAAAAAAACAAGATTTGTCCATTTTGACTTCATAGTGATTTTAATGCTTTTTGCAATTCTAATTTGCTTTAAAGGTGCATGAATTACACCCCACAGCTTTAAAGAACACTAGCAGAAAAAAAGAGTTCTTTGATTCTGAATCTGCTTGTTTTGTTAATATAATGCATTTACATTATCCAACAAATATCATGTAAATCATTTGCATCATTTAAAAAAAAAATACTCTCTCAATTTTGATTTGCTGCTAAATGTAGGTTTAACATCAGTCATAATGAGTGTGCAAAAGCTAAAACCAATCAATAGCATGTTGCGTAACGCCACATGTTGCGTAACAGCTGTCTACAGGAAAGGCAGGAAATAAATGTCTGGGGCCCCCAGCACACTCTCTGCTCTCAATGTAGAATGTATAAAATGCATAGAATGCACTACTGACCAAATGCTCTGATATGCAGACTGAGAAAGCTTTGTCAACTAGAACTTAATGCATGCACACATGATGTACACAGGACTTTTAACTGAAGTTTTTCTAAGCATAATAATTCAGGTTGCACTACTATTCAAAAGTTTGGAGTCAAGACTTTTTCATGTTTTTGAATGAAGGTGCGGTCACATTATAGCATAATATCACAGGCAAAAAGGGCCCATTGTATATTGTCAATAGTGTAGCGATGTATGAACACAGCTCACACAGAAGTCACTTTTGAACCAAGCAGCCTTCTGTTGGTCAACGTGACAAATCCACATGAATAACTTGAACCTGTTGCGAAATCTGTGTGGGGAAATCTTCTGCGCTCACACAGGCTATTGAGATGTATGAGCAACTACCCCTTTGTTCACCAAAGCTGCTTTTATCAAAAATGCAGTAATATTGTGAAATAATATTATAATTTAAAATAAAAAAAGTTTTCTACTAATTTTAAGACATCATTTGTTCCTGTAATGGTAACTCAGAATTTTCAGCAGCCATTACACCCGTCTTCAGTCACATTAAAATGATTTCTAAAAAATCATATGCTGATTTGGTGCTCAAGAAACATTTTTTTATTATTCAACATTGTGCTGCTTAATATTTTTGTGGAATACATTTATAGTATTCTTTGATGATAGAAAGATTTAAAAGAAAGATCTCTGTTGTATCTGTCTTTAGGGTCATTTAGGTTCATGTTAATATGGAAGCTTGTTTCTGCCACAGAATGAAGTAACAACAGCAAGTTATAAAGCCAGAATTGCGTGATATGAAGTGTAACTTTTTCTCTTGGAATTTTGAGTTTATATCTCGCAATTCAGACTTTATAACACGCAATTGCGATATATGAAGTCAGAATTGTGAGATTTAAATGCAATTCTAAGAAAAAAGTATTTTTCTCCTCAGAATTTATAACTTGCAATTGCGAGTTTCTCACAATTCGGAGAAAAGTAAAAATTGCAAGTTATAAATCTATAATATAAATATAGCATGCAGTTGTAAGATAGAAGCAATAACTGTCTAAATTGTTTTATTCTGTTACTGCATTAACTGTTATAAGTTAATGCATCCTTGCTGAATAAAAGTATTCTTTCTTTCTTTTTTCTTTTTTTAAGTCCCCAAACTTTTGAATGGTAGAAAAAAAGGTAAAAAAAAAAAAAAAAAAGTACAAACAGAAAAAGTTATAGAACATAGAAGGTTTAAAATCTAAAAGTAGTGAAAATGTCTCTCCTTAAATCACAATCTCTGTTTGCAACTAAGCATATGGAGTGTAGCATTCCAAAATACCAGGGGTCACGCTTTGGCCAAAATGAAAGCAACCCCCACTCTTGAGTGAAGCCAGCGTTCTGAAACCCCTTGCAATCCTGGTTCACTGAGGGTTTTTGAATCTATTCTTGCCCCTGTTGTAGTATGACGCAAGCAGAGCAGAGCAGATAAAGCCAATTAACTTAATAAATCCTAAGCTAAAATCAGCAGGAGGAGTTATTAGTGCATTATAGCCACTGCACGTGGAAGGGAAGTCATGTTGATCATGTTTTTTTTTAAACACAAAACCTTAGAGTTGCTGATTATACAGACAACTTATGTTTGTGACAACTAGCCCCATTCTCTTTTATATATATATATATATATATATATATATATATATATATATATATATATATATATATATATATATATATATATATATATATATATATATATATATATATATATATATATATTTATTTATACAAAAAAAGTAGAGGTATAGTCATCTGACCTGAGCAGAGAATGGCTGGCGGTAACACACAGGCAGACAGTAAGCACTTTGTGATTACCACGGCTATCCTTACATAACAAGTGAGCCAATTCACTCATTCTCTCCGTGTCAGATAGAATTAGCAGACAAGCACAAAAAGAAAATTCTGAAGGCAGTGTCTCATGGTTAATCAACACTAATGTTGACTCAGCACAAAGTTCCTAAATGCAACTTGCCACTATCCTTATTATAACACCACACGTGTTTTTCTCAAAGTCTTCAAAAGGTATTTAAAAACTGAGAGTGAAAGTTGGCAACTCAAACTAGAGTGAAAGATAACAAATCAAAGAGACATGACTGTTGTCACAAAAACTAGGAGGGTGTGTTAGAGAAATGTGAGGTTTCTGAGGGAAGGGGTGTTTGAATACTAGCGCTGGATTGAACTGGTTTGGTCAAAAGGGACATGACCAGAAAGAAAACTACACAATAACTTGGAAATGAAAGTTAAAGGGATAGCTCACCCAAAAATAAAAATGAGCCCATGATTTACTCACCTTCAAGTGAGCCATTTATTTCAGACGAATACAATCAGAGTTACATAAAAACATTTCCTGGCTCTTCCAAGCATTATAATAACATTGAATGGCCGTTTCTGTTTTGAAGTCCATAAAAGTGCAGCTATCCATCATAAAAGTGCTCCACACGGCTCCGGTGTTTAATAAAGGCCTTCTGAAGCGAAGCCATAACCCTAACCCTAAGAAAAATATCCATATTTAAAACTTTAAAAACTAAAATAACAAGCTTTGGCATTTCCCTTTAAAATTCTCATTTTAGACTTCTAATTCATGACTGGTGTTTTGTTTTGTTTTGCTCTATCCTTTGCGCTTCCGCGTTCGTCAAATCGTCCTGCGTCAGGCCAAGTGTTACTCTTTCTCTGTAAACTGATGCGTACGGCTGTCTGACGGATGCTAGTTATTTTAGTTTATAAAGTTTTAAATATGGATATTTTTATTAACCCCCCGGAGCTGTTTGGAACAATTTTATGATGGATTGATGCACTGTTATAGACTACAGAAAACAGAATGGAAAACATAAACTAAAATGGAAAACAGAATGGAAAGTCATTCACTGCCGGTATAAAGTTTGGAAGAGCCAGGACATTCTTTAATATAACTCTGATTGTATTCATCTGAAAGAAGAATGTTATATACACCTAGGATGACTTGAGGGTGAGGAAATCATGGGGTAAACTATCCCTTTAAGACACTATTTAAAACAGAATATATATATAGAGGTCCTTCTCAAAAAATTAGCATATTGTGAATGGAAGATTGTGGAGAAGGACCGATTCCAGACCTGGGGAGCTGCGGAAGCAGTGGACTGAGTCTGGAGTAGAAACATCCAGAGCCACCGTGCACAGGCGTGTGCAGGAAATGGGCTACAGGTGCCGCATTCCCAGGTCAAGCCTGACCTGGGCTACAGAGAAGCAGCACTGGACTGTTGCTCAGTGGTCCAAAGTACTTTTTCGGATGAAAGCAAATTTTGCAAGTCATTCGAAATCAAGGTGCCAGAGTCTGGAGGAAGACTGGGGAGAAGGAAATGCCAAAATGCCTGAAGTCCAGTGTCAAGTACCACAGTCAGTGATGGTCGGGGTGCCATGTCAGCTGCTGGTGTTGGTCCACTGTGTTTTATCAAGGGCAGGGTCAATGCAGCTAGCTATCAGGAGATTTTGGAGCACTTCATGCTTCCATCTGTTGAAAAGCTTTATGGAGATGAAGATTTTGTTTTTCAGCACGACCTGGCACCTGCTCACAGTGCCAAAACCACTGGTAAATGGTTTACTGACCATGGTATTACAGTGCTCAATTGGCCTGCCAACTCTCCTGACCTGAACCCCATAGAGAATCTGTGGGATATTGTGAAGAGAAAGTTGAGAGACGCAAGACCCAACACTCTGGATGAGCTTAAGGCCGCTATCGAAGCATCCTGGGCCTCCATAACACCTCAGCAGTGCCACAGGCTGATTGCCTCCATGCCACGCCGCATTGAAGCAGTCATTTCAGCAAAAGGATTCCCGACCAAGTATTGAGTGCATAACTGAACATAATTATTTGAAGGTTGACTTTTTTTGTATTAAAAACACTTTTCTTTTATTGGTCAGATGAAATATGCTAATTTTTTTAGATAGGAATTTTGGGTTTTCATGAGCTGTATGCCAAAATCATCAGTATTAAAACAATAAAAGACCTGAAATATTTCAGTTGGTGTGCAATGAATCTAAAATATATGAAAGTTTATTTTTTATCATTACATTATGGAAAATAACGAACATTTGAGAAGGACCTGTGCGTGTGTATATATATATTATAGAGACAATTAAAATAGTTTGTTGATCACAGGTACATAAAGGCTATGGCGCACTTACAGTTATTGGTTAACAAATCAAGCTACAATTAACATGTGGCATCAATCTCTTAACTAAATGAAAAATGGAACAGTTGATGTTCATATCAATTCATGTTTAACAGAACTGCTCTCTCTTTCTCTACTCGTTCAAAAAGAACACAGTGTTCTCTTTCCATGGAAGAAGGATATGCCATATGACACGACTACCCCCCTCACAACAAGCTCCAGTTATGGCAAATCCGAATTACTTTCGAGAGTCGATTCTTTCAAACAGTTCATTTCAAAGAACCGGTTCAAAAATGATTCGTTTTTTATTATGGGTGTTTATTGTAATTTCGTGTGTGCAATGTTGAGTTAATTGTAGCATGATTCAGTCATGCAGTGAAAATATCGCGTTAACATCTGCTAATCGTACTCACGTCATTTAATTTTCACTAATTAATTAACTCACTCGGTTCTCATGTTTGAGACGGATCGGTTCAGGTCGATTTTGTTAACGGTTCAACCGAATTATCAAATACAAGTTACGATTCGTAATTGGACATCGCTAGATCCGAAATGTATGAGCTCCACTGACTCATGACTGATTCAAAATAAGCGACAACTTCTCTTATAAAATAATTAAAATTATGAACGAAGCATCTTTGTTTTACACAAAGTGCAGAACGATCCAGACTGAGGGGGGGGTGTCAGAAAATGAGTCTACATTATGTAGCTCTAAGACCAACGAAACCACCGGCATCATGACTAACGTTAGATTAATAAAAAACACTGCTCCAAGATATTTTATCACTATACACAACAAAAGTGCAAACAACGAGGAGAAGAATGAATATCCAAACAAAAGCAAACGTAAAGAAGGCTTAAGTTAATTATAAAGTGCATTCCCGTTATATGTAATGCCCCCATGTATTGTAAATGCACGCAGATCCAGAACTCGTATCCTAAACATGAGTTTCGCAAAGCGCATGAGTGCGTAAGCTCGTATTTTACCCAGTTTTTGTGCGCCTCACCTGAAGTCGCATGCACATTTCATTCTTTGATTGTAAAAAGTGTCCGCTAATTTAATGCAACATTTCAACACAATGTGTCAGATACGGCCACTCTTGAGAGATTATGAGAGATACACATAGATTATTTCTAAGTATATTTAATATGATACATTGAAATCAATTGCATCCCTCAATACTGGGCCGTGCCAGTTCAGTTCGCTTTCACAACACTCGAGAAACTGCCATGCACGCAGCTGGAGGAAAATTGTCGACTCACCTTAACCCTCCTGACGATGTGGGTTTTCTTTTATGCGTTTTAATTTTTCCTTTGAGCGAGTTTTTTTTTTTTTATCCAATAGCCGATATAAGCACGGAACCTCTGCTTGTTGTTAATAGCGTGAGCTCGGGGACGCGGTCAGCCCTGCGCGCGCACCCGTAGAGCTGCTTTCTACGGGGTGTGCGAGGTCTCAAACATCTCCACGAAAAAGTAAAGGATTAGAGGAGTTTACTATATTTGTCTTATGTTTAAGTGTCATGGGAGGCAAACTATACTCCCATCTATCAAAATTCCAGGAAGCAATGGTGAACAGAAAGATTAAATTGTCATAAAATATCGTGGTGTAGCCTATTAGGTAAGTAGAAGTCAGCGTTCACAGGTCGTCGTGTCTGTGTAGAATGTGACGTATAAGAGCAAGCAAATACGTTTGTCAGTGGAGATGTAAAAATAGACTAAAGTCTTACATTGGTTATCAGGTTAAAGCAGGTGTCAGTCCATGTGTATGGTGAATCTGTACAACAAAATAGCTGAGCTACAGTAGATGGCAGTCTTAGATTGAGAAATTTATTTATTTTTTCCAAGGAATGCACATTATGCTACATAACAATTCTCTGCTTCTGTGAGATTCTGTGCTAAAGTGCCAGACAGTAAAAAAATAATCAAGAAATAAAATTGCTGAAAATAAATAGGCTGCTAAATAAAAAAGTTTACTATTATAAGTTGGGGTTATGTCCATTTTTTAATGATAGATTTTTGTTTAATGTACGTAATAGATGTATGTAAGCTTGCTTAATGCTTAACGCCCCCAAGTGTTTGTTAATCATTGTTGCTATTGTAAACTAAAATCCTTTTTTGTTAAAGGCACAATATGTAGTTTTTTATCACTAGAGGTCGGCTGTTCAAAACAAAGGCGTAGCTTAATGACGCCAAGATTTAGCGCAGATTCATGGGAGATCTTCACCTCAAAGCCAGTGCTCGATCGATATTAGGCATGGTAAAACATGGTATTCAAGGTAAATCAAGAAAATGAGTTTCAAGCAATAGGACTAAACGTGTTGAGCTAAATAACAATGATTAGTTTTATGTCTATAAATGTATCCAAACAGATGTTCCTTTGTCTAATAAAACACAATATATTAAAGCGTCTGTGGTGTTGGTTTCTACAAAATAAAACTGGAAGTCAAGGGTAACACGGGTATGATGTCACTGATAGGGGTGCCCTGGTTAAAATTCCTTGTTTCATTGGATTTAAACATTCTTGGAAACAAATTCTTGGGATAATGTAAGCACACAAGTCAACAAAATATATAACACTGTTCTAGTGGTTTTTGGATATTTGAATCCAAACATCTTACTTAGTGTGCCTTTAATTGAAATAAAGCTGAAATAAAACAAAATATTAACTTTAAGAACTTGCCTTGGCAACTAACTGAAATAAAATAAGTTGAGGTAGGCTACTAAAATTACTAAAACTATAACTGAAATAAAAACCAATTAAAGTGAAATTGAAAAATAAAAAAACGAATAAACATCACATAACGAAATTACTAAAAACCTAGCTAAAATTAAAATGAATCCTGAAAATATAAAAATAAAAGCTAATTTTAATAAATACTATAATAGTACATATTACTAATATAACACAGTTGAAAACTTGCAGAAATAAAAGAGGAATGTGCTGAAAAACACTTTATTATGGTGACCGGTATACATTAATGTGTAATAACATTATTTTCTGTTAATTAAATATCTTATTCATCCCTCATAATAAGAAGATCATATGCATTAGGGACAGTTTTAAGGTACTTTATTGGTATATTCAAATATTCAGTATTGTTGAAAGCTGAGCTGCATGATGATAAAACAATGCACATAATATTGATGGTCAAGCTGATGGCTACATTACACGCATTATAATGCTTTCTTTTTCAGTTGTGTTAACTTCGGCATTGCCTGAACTTAAAGCAATGATGATTTATTTATTATAATTTTTTGCTATAGGCAAGATATTTTAAAATAAAGAGTATCCCAAACTGCTCAGTCGAGAGCTATTGATCATCCTTAACAATGGATTCAAAACCAGCACAACTTGTGGAGTGGAGAAATGATAGAATATGAAAATACGAAATGAAATTGCCAACACATTTCAGCGCACATGCCTTCATCAGGGCTAAAATAAAATTGCATATGGAAAAAACTCATTTAAATTCAAAGATTGCAATAAACCAATCAGAGATTTAAAACAAATCAAAGCATATCCATCAATCAATCGAAGAAAGAGGCCACCAAACAAGTCAAGTCCCCTATATACATTTTATACAATACTATTTCAAAGCAGCTTCATAGAGATAACAGGAAAAGTATACATTTCAGCTGTTGTTCAGAATCAGCTTTGATTCAGTTCTGCTTTAAAGATCATTATTTATTAATAAATTATTAATTTCTAAACCAGTTCAGTTCTCATACAGCAGCGTCAGAACAGTCACATCAATAATATTGTTGAATATTTAAGTGTCCCCAACTATAAGCAAGCCAGAGGCGATGGTGACAAGGAACCCAAACCCCATCAGGTGACAGAATGGAGAGAAAAAACATAGGGATAAACCAGCCTCAGTCTGACCAATAACCTCTTTTTATGATAAATTATAACCCCTATTTTATAAAAAAAAAAAAAAAATGAATGAATAAATAAATATTCAAATACACATACACACACACACACACACACAAAAAAGTAATATACCTTTATATCCATCAAGGTACAAACACATATTTTATACATATTTTAATTTAAAATGTCATAAAACTTCTTTTAGACCAAATTCTTCATGTTTCCCAGTAGGATATAAAAAATTAATCGAAAATGCCTCTCTTCTTCTGAAAATTGTGTCAATATCGCTGGAAATGGTATATGTGGTCGTGCTAATAATCAAAAACAGAGGACGTGATTACGTTCTTTAAAATGTTTAGGAGCTTAATTTGTTATATCAGCTCTTTTAAAGGCGCACATGTTCAGAAATACAATCTTTTAGGCGACAAATGGTTTCTTCATCATTTTCACAAGGGCATTCCTCCACAAGAGCTGCTGGTTTATTAATTATTTTTGTATTTTCCATGCACAAAAGCCCCATAGGACTTCTGAACAGTGGTTCGTGCTTTATTGCTTTGTACACAGCAGGGGGCGACAGAGAATAACTTAGACAGCCAGGCAGTCAGTAGCCTATTACCGTGAACTCCACGATGAGAATCAATTATTTATACTTTACTGCACACTCAGACGTTTTTCTGCAAGCATTTCTTCTAAACATTCCATAAGAACAGGATCCACTTTTGGATCTACTTTATTAGCAAACCAGTGGCCGTAGTTTAGGAGCCATCTGAGCTCAGAAGCACCATAAATACACACAGATCGTACACTGATTCCAGTACATGGTGGGTAAAGATTCTCTTCCAAATATGACCACTTCACCAGGCGAGATTTACTTATCAGTTCTGAGATCTCAGGATCAGATCGCGGCACTTCACCTGGTACTCCAGGCACACGAACCAGTCGCCCAGAAATGTTCATCAGGTGAGTATGTATCCTCAGACCAAACCAAGAAGTCCCTGGCTAGAAAACTCCAGTAAACAAAAAACACAAATTCCCTTGAGAGAGTAAAGTATGCGCTGCCCACAAACATTTCTATGTTGTGAGGTGGTGGAGATTTCACCTCAGAAGTGCTGACAGGTGTGTCATAATACTCAGATTTGTTATTTTTCAGGATATGATGAACACTCCAGTGCTGTTTCTTTCCTCCAGGCCACTTGCTCTCCACCATGTTCCTGCCTTTCAGCTCCTTTAGATCCGATACCAGCTCAGCGTTTGTGCGCAGTGGAAAGT
Organism: Gobiocypris rarus; assembly: GCA_023029165.1. NCBI lineage: Eukaryota > Metazoa > Chordata > Actinopteri > Cypriniformes > Gobionidae > Gobiocypris > Gobiocypris rarus. Next base: position 26,273,612 of record CM040930.1, read on the forward strand.
CCTGACCACACAGGTTGATGACATACTTCCATTTAACCCCAGAATCCAAGAGGTCAGACAGACAATTAAGATCCGCTTTTAGTCGTGAGATGCCTGCATACTGCACCCTCTCCAGTTTAGAGGCTATGAAGACGTTGGGGATGCACCGGGCCAGACCTTTTTCGCTTGCGGATGGCTAAAGTTTGGTTCCATTTCATATATTGCTGTGCATAGTGTGCAATTAATGCCATATTTCACTGTCAGCCGTGACCTCTCAGACACTCTAGTTTCCTGTCCTCTTCCTTTATTTGCTCTTGAAAAAGTGATTGTAGAACAACATATAAGTGCCAGTGTTAAAAAGACAAATATGGCATTTCTCAGTTGGAGGTGGATCCACAATCTTTCCATTCTGAAGGGAGAAATAAAGACACCCTTACAAATTATGCTAACTGTATGCAATTTAAACATTGAAAATATATCACACAAGAATAAGCGCTTGATGTTGCTTCTAAAACAGATCAATGCAGAATGAAGTAAAACAACTTTCATTTTACAAACATCATTGACAGATTGTTTGTCTATTTGTGCTCTGCCAAGAAAAATAGTTTCAAAAGAAAATCACAAGTTCTAGTGATTCCTTCTTAGATGTTTTGAATGAAAAGCATGCACCAATTATTAGTGCATCAGATTATTTTCTTTAACCATGATTAGGGAAAAAGGAGAAAGATTGTAAACTAAATTCTTTAACACTTTACAATAATGTCTCATTTGTTGACATTAATGCATTAACTATAACAATGAGCAATACATTTGATACAGAATTTATTAATCTTTGTTAATGTTAGAGAAAATACACTTGTTCATGGTTTGTTCATGTTCACAGAGCATTAACTAATGTTAAGAAATACAACTTTTGATTTTAATAAATGTTGAAATTAACATTGATTAATAAAAGCTATAGAAGTATTGTTCATGTTTCACCAAAAGTGAAAATATTGTCATCACTTACATTCCCTCAAGTTGTTCTAAACCTGGATGACTTTATTTAAACAAAGATATTTCAAAGATCAAACAGTTGGCTGTATAGGCAAACTGTAAAAAAAAATAAAATGAATAAAATGATATGATCAATACGTTACGACAACATATGTTTTTACATTTCTTAAACTCATCAAAATAAGTTAAGAAATGTTATTTGTTGTGTGTTCAACAGAAGAAAGAAACTCATACAGGTTTGGAACGACATGAGGGTGAGTAAATGATGACAGAAAAGTTGTTAACTTATGAAAACCTTATTGTAAAGTGTTATATAAAATATTGTATTAGTAATAGGCTAGGTATTATGGTGTTATTTTGTTTGCTTCCTCATATTTAAACACACTACATTATAATTTTCTAACAAAGAGAAAAAGATGTCCTACATGACTTCCTCTTCCTATTCATAGAAATTCAGACAAACCATATATTTCCCAAATTTGTATACAACTGAACAATCTAGATTTGAGTTTACTGAAAACTTTGTGTGTGTACGCACTAATGCCCTTTTTTACACATACTCCGTCTGCAGTGCGTGTTGCGCAGAGGTGGGCAGTAACTAAGTAAATTTACTTGAGTACTGTACTTAAGTACTTTTTGAGTATCTGTACTTTACTGCAGTATTATTTTTTTACTTTAACTTCACTACATTTGAAAGACAAATATTGTACTTTGTACTCCACTACATTTCTATCGAGGTCCTCGAAGTCGAAAGTCGTTTCTGTAGCAGCTTTAAAAATCAGTGGATGATTTTTTTCTTCTTTAAAAGTTTCTTTACGTTAAAGTTTTTTTGCAGACAGCCTATCAGTAATCACTCTTGTAGGGTTATGTGAAGTTTCTCAACATTTTTTGAACACTGATCAGTTTATAGCAAAATGGAAGAAGACGGTTCCTGGGCACAGTGTGCACACATGGTCATACTTAGAAAGCATGTTTCGGTTTTCTGAAAAGATTAAAGATTAGTTTAGTTGGCATACACTTGATGCATGTCTCATAAAATGTTAAAAAATGTAAATGTCTGGGAGAAAGAGAAGAGTAAACAGTTGGGAGAATATGGGATTTGTATCAGTGTATTGGATCCGTGCATTCAGCCTTAAAGTGACAGTAGCTTTGTAAAGAGCTTTGTTACTTTTATAAAAGTATTGAAATGAGTTTAGGGTAGTCGTAAGCTAGCATGTCGGATGTAGCATCACTGACTGGTTAAAACCACCATTAGCATTTGTGATGCGATCTGGTTAAACCTGTCGGATATCGCGCTGGAACGTTTTCAGCTAGATCGAATAATAGGTTGAAAGTCCATTTTTTGTCAAAATTGGGTTTTCATTAAATTATTATTCTATAACGTCTTGTCATTTCTAAAAATATCTTAGCACAATTCACGTTATTTAGTGCAGAAAACAGCAGTTTGTAGCAACAAGTGGAAAAGACTGCGTCTTTCTCTAAAACAGAGTGCAACAAACAAAAAAACAAAAAAACGGCCATAGTTTTCACTCTCTTAATACCACAAAGACAGTTCAGCCATCAAAATAAACCCCATTACATCTAGAATAAAGGTGTACCAAAGCACATTTCCCGCTAGTCCTATGAAAACTAACGTTACGGCACGCAAAGTTTTTATTTAATAAAACGTTATCGTATCGTGAAATGGCGGAGCAAAGAACAACAGAGTCTGAAGTAACTGACCGCTTTGATGAGCTCGTTCGCCTCAATCAGCTTAATCCTGTAGAAGTAATTGCCCTAAACGATCATATAATGGATTATTTTACATCCAGGGATGATGGAGAAGTTACTTTAGAGGAGTCAGTTTAGCTATGCTACCGGTGCGCTGTGGTTGCTATTCTTGTAACACACAAGCGCGATTCCGCGATCTCGACAACGGGTGATCAAAGTTCAGAGACTGCCCATGATAATCAATGGAAAACGTATTTCACTACTTACTAAGTTGCTGTTGTCTTCAGAGTAACGTTAGCTAGTCCCCATTTATGTAATGATGCAGCTTATAAATTCCAGTTTTCATATTTTTATATGTAGTCCAGACCTTTATTTTGAAATAGCGATGAACACAGAAAAAAGAAAGAAAAATAATGGGTAACGTTAGACAACCGATTTGTTCCCTATCGAGAGTACTCACGTATTGCGTTTGCTAACGCTACGGGGGAATTCCTTTCCTCGAGATATTGAAGCAAAATTTTTATCCTAAAAATTACCATATAACACGCAGTGCAGCTGCACAGCTCTCAGCAGGAAGCTGCTGCGTGCTGATTGGCTGTGCCGCTGCAACTGCAGCAACCTATGGCGAGACCGCTGGGCGGACGGACCAATCGGGTCCTCTATATTCCCGCCACAAGGGGCAACAGAATTTGCATAGCCAAGGGTACATAACTCCCTGTCTCGCTAGGTTAGTCAGATTAATTCTTCTTCAGCAACTCACCTCGCTGAGCTCTGGATCAAGCCTGCCGCCGACACGCACTCCAGCGGAACTCTACAGCCTGAGGACGCCGGAATCTCCGCTTCAGCCTGCCTTCCAGCTGCGCCATCCGGCATATATCCTTTTACCATTACTATGTCTCATTCTTGTGCCTCGTGCAGAGGTTTTATTGCGGACGAGGATCGACACATCATCTGCGCATCATGTCTCGGACGAGACCACGCGCAGGCTGCACTCAACCAGGGCGGCTGCCCGAGGCGAGAACTGGCGCTGCAGACCTTCGGCTCGTCGCCAGTTTCGACCCGAATCCCGCCCCTTGCTCTCAGCCTCTCGAGCCACGGAAAAAGAAACGTCGCGACCAGAGGCTCGAGCGCTCTGGCGAGCACACGCCGGTCATTTCCGCGTGTCTCGCCATCGCCTGTCATGTTCGCCGAGGAACAGCACAGCTCCTCGCTTGGCGGCTGCTGTTTCTTCCGGCGGACCGGAGGAGGAAGAGGAGGATGACAGCCTTTCTTGCTGCATCCGAAAGCGGTGGTCGGATACCGCCTCGAGCACGCCACTTCGACGCGACTGCCAGCGCGCGCAAAACCTCGGTGGACGCTGAGCTCATACGCCTGCTCACCAAGGCCGTGGACGACCTCGGCATTGACTGGTCTCAACCCGAGGAGCCCACGAAGCAGACTTGACGAGTGGTTTTTCGAGAACCGCGCCAACCAACCGCTCAAAAACCCGCTCCTTTCTTTCCGGAAGTCCACGAGGAACTAACCAAGTCGTGGAAGGCGCCATTTTCTTCTCGCGCCAAGTCCTCCTTTTCTTCAGCGCCTCGGTGGTCGATGGCGCTCAGAAAAGAGGATATCAAGCCCTTCCTCCTCGAGGAAGCCGCCGCACACCTTTGCCCGCCTCCGCCAGAGGATGGCAGTCTAAGGCGGTGCACCTTCCAAAGCCTGCCGCACTACTTTCCAACCTCGCCGGTCGAGCATACGCCTCCGCCGGCCAGGCGGCTTCAGCGCTTCACTCTATGGCGGTGCTTCAAGTCTTCCAGGCCAAACTCCTCCGTTCCTTGGATGAGTCTGTCCCGGATAACGAGGTTCTGAGGATCTGCGGCGCCACTGACTTGGCCCTGCGTACCACAAAGGCCAACGCCCAGGCGATCGGCAGATGTATGGCCAACTTGACGGTATTGGAGCGCCATTTGTGGCTGAACCTAACCGAGATGAAGGACTCGGACAAGACTGCTTTCCTGGACGCCCATGTCGCCTTCAGGACTATTCGGTCCCTCCGTGGTTGGATTCACGGAACGCTTCACTGAGGCACAAAAGGCTTCACAGGCAATGCGACATTTCCTGCCCAAGCCGCCCAGCTCCTCTACTAGCCGCCATGCTAAAGCTGGACCGCCCAGCCCACCAAGCGGCGCAGCCAGCTCAACAGCCTCGCACGGGCTTCAAGCCCGACAGCGCCCCGCCCACGAGCCGCAGCAAACCTCCGAGCGCCGAGGTCCCCGACCCAGCAATGTGTCGAAACTTGAGCCGCCGGCCGCCCCTAGCCAGAGGCACGAAGAGAGGTTGGATAATGCCCGCCGCCGGTTTACCACCTCGCCTTTCAAAAACGCTCTCAGCTCCCTTCAATCAGGTGGCTGGGAACATCACATACACAGTCAACGAGCCCGCAAGCAAACGCGCCGCCTGTACACAAACGCTGCTTTTATGGCGACCCACATGGGTCACGAAAAGAGTTTTTCTCTGTAGGCAGTGTGCCAGCAATAAAGCATGTACCCCTACACTCAATCACTCCCCCATGTTCCCCAGCTCCCTGCACTCAGGTGGCTGGAAACACTATCCTCACAGACAACGAGCCCGTGCTCAAACGCGCCGCCTGTACACAAGCACCTATATCTATGTCCCCAGCCCCTGTACTCAGGCGGCGGGAAACAATTCCTCATAAGTGCCACTCTAACGCAACATTATCGGGCCACCGAGTCCCTGTTACTCAGCGACTGACCCACAAATTAATCCAGCCCCTGGCCAAGGCCGAGGCCTGACAGGCCATCCCGGCATTTCAAAATGGGTGTTGAACATAATAAAACAAGGTTACTCGCTACAGTTTGTCAAGAGACCACCAAGGCCGGCGCGTGGAGGAGACAACGGTGAGAAGCGACACAAGTCACGTGCTTCAACCGAGATATCAAAACTGTTAATAAAGGGGCGGTGGAAGCCGTGCACCCTCACAGAGCGAGTCGGGCTTTTACAGTCGCTACTTCCTTGTACCAAAAAAGGACGGCGGTCTCAGACCCATCCTAGACCTCAGACACCTGAACAAAGCCCTTATGAAGCGCCTGCTCAGAATGTTGAGAACAAAACAAATCCTCGCGCACGTTCGCCCGGGAGATTGGTTTTTCACTGTGGATCTAGAGGATGCATATTTCCACATACAGATAGCCCCTCATCACAGGCCATTCTTGAGATTCGCCGAGGGGAAAGTATACCAATACAGAGTGCTACCCTTTGGTCTATCTCTAGCCCCCGCACGTTTAAGTGCATGGAAGCGCGCTAACCCCGCTGAGGCTTCGGGAATGAGAATTCTCAACTATCTCGACGACTGGCTCATAATAGCTCAGTCAGAGATACAGTTATTAAACCACAGATCTTGGCTTCTCAACCATTTGAAATGTTTGGGCCTCAGAATCAACGTGGCAAAGAGCTCATTGTCTCCACACAGAACATTTCGTTTCTGGGAACAGTATTGGACTCACTGCAGATGAACGCGCGGCTGACGCCACAGCGCCGCTCTCTGTTCAGAACCGAGTGGTTTCCCTCAGGTCCGGTGCACTCACCCTCTCAAACACTTTCAGAGGATGTTGGGTCTCATGGCCTCGCGGCCCCAGTTCTCAGACTTGGTCTGTTACACATGCGCCCATTACAGCGCTGGCTGAATCGCTGCCCAGCTCACGCATGGCTCTCGGGCCGATTACGAATCAAGGTAGATCACAGCTGTGTTTTGGCTCTGGCTCCTTGGAAAATCCTGTCTGGTATCAGACGGGAGTGAGCTTGGGCACTGTTACGAAGTGGAAGGTTATCTCGACAGATGCATCCAACCTAGGTTGGGGAGCCCTTCACGAGGGCAGGCCAGTCTCCGGTCTCTGGTCAGACTCGGAAAAGAGCCTTCACATAAACTGTCTAGAGATGAAAGCGGTCACGTTATCGCTAAGAGCTTTCCTTCCAGACATAAAGCACCACCACGCCCCTAGTCCGAATGGACAGCAGGTCGGTGGTAGCTTATATAAATCGCCAGGGCGGTCTAAGATCTTTCAATCTGCACGCAATGGCGGAAAACTCCTAATATGGGCAGAGCGCAACCTGAGTTCGCTGAGGGCGACTCATGTGCCAGGCATTCTGAATTTGGGTCCGGACATGCTGTCCAGGGACAAAGTGTCCCCAGCAGAGTGGTCTCTTCACCCACATACGATTCAGACAATTTGGGGCAGGTTTGGAGAGGCAAAGTGGATCTTTTCGCCACAAGACAATGCTCAATGCCTAACATATTTCTCCAAGCACAAGGATGCGTTGGCCCACGAATGGCCCAATCTTCCTCTTTATGCTTTTCCCCCAGTCTCAATGTTACATCAGGTTATAGAGAGGATCTGGGAGAGCAACTGCGCTGTGCTTTTAATAGCCCCGCTTTGGAGAAATCAACCATGGTTCTCACTGCTAAGTCAGATGTCAGATACTGCTCCGTGGCGATTCCGCTGAGGAGAGACCTCCTCATGCAGGCGAAACGGCAGATCTATGGGCGCTTCATGTCTGGCCCATCAACGGGTACATGAGAACCTCTCTGAAAATGTATTAAACACTATTGCTGAAGCTAGAGCCCCGCGACCAGGCGGCTCTATTCAGGCAAATGGGCAGTCTTTTCAGACTGGTGTAAAACACGGACCCTGACCCCACACAATTGTGAAGTGTCAGAGGTGCTCATTTTTTACAAGAGCTGTTGACGCGGGTCGCCCCTCCACGCTCAAAGTTTATGTGGCCGCTATAGCAGCGCACCACATTCTAGTGAACGGACTGTCACTGGGAAAGAACGATCTTATCGTGCGCTTCCTTAAAGGGGCTAAAAGGCTTCACCCACCTCGCCCCCCTTCAGTTCCTATATGGGACTTGTCTACGGTCCTGGATGCCATGAAAGGTTCTAAATTTGAGCCTCTGCATTCGGTGAGCTTAAAGCTCCTGTCACTAAAAACCGCTTTTCTGCTGGCGATTGCATCAGTTAAGCGGGTGGGTGATCTGCACGCGCTCTCTGTGAGCGCCTCTTGTCTGGAATTTGGGCCAAACGATTCTAAAGTCGCCTCAAACCAAGGCATGGATACGCACCTAAAGTGCTTTCAACTCCGCTTCAGAGCACAGGTCATTTCACTTTCAGCACTTTCATCATCGTTAGATGAAGAGGATGCTAATTTGCTCTGTCCTGTCAGAGCGCTGAGAATTTACATAGAGCGCTTCTGCTGTTTTCAGGCACACTGAACAGCTCTTTGTGTGTGCTTTGGCGGCCGCACTGCGGTGCGCGGTTTCAAAGCAGACCTTGTCACGTTGGATAGTGGATGCTATCTCACTGGCTTATGAGTCTAAAAATCTCAGCTGCCCTTTAGGCGTCAAAGCCCATTCGACTAGAGGCATGGCCTCTTCGTGGGCTTGGTCTACTGGCATTTCTTTGAATGATATCTGTGCGGCGGCAGGCTGGGCCTCACCGTCCACTTTTATCAGGTTTTATAATTTAGAGGTTCCTGCCCTACAGGCTGGGCTTCTTGCTGTGTAATACATCGGACCCAATAAGGCTCGGTATTCTGGCCTGGGTAAAGTATTTGTATAAGTCATAAGCACTCCTTATATGACTCAGTTATCTGGTCATTCACTATTCATGGCCTGACTATGTCTGGTCTACTCATATATAGATATATATATATAAATATATATTGTATCTTATGTGTTATTTCATTAAATGGCCCGACTCAGGTCTGGCTTACATTGGACTTCATGATACCATGTTACGGCCCACTTAGGTCGGCTGGGGTATGGTGTCTCCGGCTTCAGAGCCGTTAAGCAAGCACGCGCTTGCATTGGTTCCCGTGAGCGTTAGCAAACGCAATACGAGAGTACTCTCGGAAGGGAACGCTTCGGTTACTAACGTAACCTCGGTTCCCTGAGAAGAGGGAACGAGTATTGCGTTTGCTTGCCGTGCTTTGCTTTCTCAGGAGTCGCTTCAGTCGATTAACCTGACTAACCTAGCGAGACAGGGAGTTATGTACCCTTGGCTATGCAAATTCTGTTGCCCCTTGTGGCGGGAATATAGAGGGACCCGATTGGTCCGTCCCGCCCAGCGGTCTCGCCATAGGTTGCTGCAGTTGCAGCGGCACAGTTAATCAGCACGCAGCAGCTTCCTGCTGAGAGCTGTGCAGCTGCACTGCGTGTTATATGGTAATTTTTAGGATAAAAATTTTGCTTCAATATCTCGAGGAAAGGAATTTCAGAGCGTTAGCAAACGCAATACTGCTCCCTCTTCTCAGGGAACCGAGGTTACGTTAGTAACCGAAGCGTTTTCATGCCAAGAGTTCAAAACATAACATCCAGTCAATTTTTTAGACAAAAATTCTGGAAATGTTTTAAATATAAAGGAAAATATAGATTTTTCTTTTGTGATGCAGCAGTGAGCTATAATGTTATTTTTTTGTATTTATTAGAGGAATTCAAATCAAATACTGCCAAACAGCCTACTTCCGAATATGATGTCTAGCCTACTTCATAAAATGTATGAAAATTGTGGAAATATATGGTTCAGATGATCACTTAAATATGGAAATGGAGGCGCTCTTGGTCAATAATAAAGCTTGGGTGTCATCTAGTGAAAATGTTTGGTACTGCGCCCAAACAAAATCTTACTGAAAGCACATTTTTTTATATCAACCTGAAACTTGGAGAACAACTTGTTCATATTCCTGGCTTTAATTGTGTTGTAGTTTTAGAGTAAAGAATGTTTTGTAAATTAAATATTATTAAAAATATTATATAAAATATTATTATAAAATATATATTTTTACATTTTCATAAACTTAAACTTTTATAACTTTCTGTTTTTATTGTACTTTCATAATTTATTTCACTTCTAAAATAATCTGCCATGTGTCTTCTTTAAAACAAGACCAACCTCATATATTATATTCCAAAGCATTCTTGAGTTACAGCCATTTAAGTTAGGATAGTGCATTTTCATGTCTATGGAAAAAAGGGGTGACAGTTTTTAAACCTCTTTTTCAAAATTCTGTTCCTGACAATCATAGCGATCAGCCGACTTCAAATAACCATACATTTTGTTTCAGACAAGCCATGGAATAAATAAAAATATATTTAAAAGAACTTGATCCCAGCTTTCATATGATATCAAAAGCTGTAAAAGGTAAAATTTCACCATGTGATGGGTTTTGAGATCACATCACATCACATTTATACAACAATAATAAAATAATGCATTGACATGAAAAAATGAAATGTACTTTTGATACTTAAGTACTTTTAAAAACAAATACTTCTGTACTTTTACTCAAGTAAAAATCTATTTTTAGAACTTTTACTTCTAACGGAGTAATATTTGACCAGGAGTACTTTTACTTTTACTCAAGTAATAGAGTTGAGTACTTAGTCCACCTCTGGTGTTGCGGTTCAGGAGCTGCCCTGTTGTGCTTTCACATAGGTTATAGCCTAAAATCACAAACATTTTAAATTATAAACTTACAATAGGCTATTCAAAAACAGCCAACTCGCGTCTTTTCTTTCGTTTTTAAACCTTTTTAAAAGAAATCCATATACATGGGTGCTGGAAGTTAGGCAACAGTTTGACGTCCCTTGACCAATCGCTCAGCTCGTAAGGATCCAGTCCTTTGATTCCCTTTATTTTCTCATCATATCTCGTCTCTGCATTAGGATTTAGTTTTAGGTTTTCTTTAGTCCGCTGCATTTTGTAGGATTATATTCTGTTTTTCTCTCTCATTTTTAATTATTTTCATCCCAGAACACTAGCCTGCTATAGCAGGCCATGTAAACGGGCCAAACATACCCAAAATTCTTTGCGTTCTGATGACGTTGCCGCCCAGTTGGTCACATGTCTTAGCAATCTCTATACTTGTCCGCGCGGGAGAACACATGCAGCACAATTAGCTTATCACCTGTTAACAGGATGCTCCAGTGTTTCCACTCGTACATCTTTAAGAAATATCCATTAACATTTGTCTTATTATTATGGGCTCAACGGTTCTTTCAAGGTTGTCTTCCTCCATTTCAAAACGCGTGTGTTAAAAAAAGTTAAGACATGCTTAAGCTGCATTCACGTGCTATCGGAAATGTCCTACTTCCCACTTCAGAAGTCGTGATTACGAGCTTGTTGCATTCAAATGCTTTGTTGTCGGATTGGACAGGAATCATGGAGGACACAAGGTTTATTCTTGCCTATTTATTGGTATTAAAACCAAAATTATATGTAGTGTCACATGCACTGACAACCATATAAACATTTAAAGATTCTGTAATTTTGGTTAAATACAAGCTATTTTCGTTGTGTACGCTTCAAATGATTACTCATATGTGTAAATATATACTATATTAATGACAAGACAAGACTAGCTGAAAAAAATGAATAAATCATACCTGTCGCACAGCAGTAGTTCTATGTTTAAAGTTAATGGCACGCACATCTCGGGAATTTGGTTATCAAAATTATTTCCGAACTTCCCAGTGGTAAACATGACATCAGAGGGCGTTCGTGTGCAAATTTAACTCGGAAACTTTACGATAATTCCGATAACATGTGAAGGCGGCATTACTTCACTGGCCAACGGAGCAATAACCATCTATTTGACATTACATGCTGTGGTATTGCAAGATGGCGGCTCCCTCGCTCCAAAAGTGGTTAAATGGTTACATTAATTGTGTATATATATATATATATACTTGTAGCCTCTGACTCTGAATCTTCTTCTGCTCATAAAAAACAGCCATTCTTGCCACCAGTTTATGTGAAAGAGGACTGTTATTCAAGTAGAAGATGGAGGCAAATTCAAAACATGGCAGACCTCTTTTGGTTTAGATGGACTAAGGAATATCTGGCGCTACTGCAGGAATGACAAAAGTAGGATTGAATTTGAAAAGAAACTTGGTACCGGGAGTCCACTGTGATGATTCCGAAGCTTCCCTGATCAAGGAAACCCTATTGGCAATGTTTTAAACCACGAGTCTTCATTCTCAATGCATTGCAGTACTGTGAGGCTAATAGTCAAGAACACAGAGTCTTCAAGTCGTAATTGAAGCTCTTGTTTTAGCATTCTGTCCATTTTCGCTGCAACAATTGTTGCAACAGTCAACTCCATTCTAGGGATTGTTATCCGTTTCAGAGGCGCAACTCTGGATTTACCCATTACGAATGAACAGTGTTTTTCTTCATGCTTATTTGTGAGTACTAAATAGGATACGGTTCCATAGCCATTTTCAATTGCATCTGCAAAATTATGTAATTAAGCAGACTTAATGAGTCCAAAATTGTCCAGCTTGAAGCATCTGCTTAAACTAAAGTTCCAAGATGCTTGGATGCATCTTGGAACATTCTTGACAACTAAGTCTTTTTTGCAGTCTTTGCTTAAGTGTCCTTGTGTGAAACACACAAAGCACAGTCCTTTTGTTTTCAAAAACTACATTTTCTCGTCGTGTGCTTGCTCTTTAAACTTTCAAACAGGAATTCAAGACACGATTCTTTTGACACAACACGCATGTGACATGAACTGTTTTGTCCAGTTACGGTTTTGTTTCTTTCTTGTTCTCACTTTTTTTCCCCTTTCAGAACAAACACTTAGCGAAACTACTTCCCTTAGTAGTAAGCTTTTTGTACTTTGTTTTTCTTCCAAATCAGCACTTGCTAGCTCCCGGATGTCTCCAAACAAGGGGTATTTTTTTACTTTGGCTTTACTTTCCAATGTTAAGATGTCTTTTGACTAATGTAATGGCGATCTGAGCCGTTTTCTATTGTCCACCATTTCCACAAGGGTGTAGTACAAAGGATTTGATGCAAGAATCCATTACCTTTCTTGCCAGGCTTTACTTTTTTTTGGTTCAAGGTACATTTTGCAAGAAATCAAACTCAAAAACTATTTACAATTACTCACGTTCAAAAACTAAAATTCTCATTTCCACGGTCAAAAGACTGTCTAGCACAAAACTTTCCCTCTTCCTTTTTCTTCTTCCGAATCATTACGCATATATAATATGCATAAACTAGTCAAAATCATGTGATACAATACAAATAACACAAACTATAAATTTATCAAAAACATAATCACGAAATATAAGGCAAAATATTACAAAATTATTATGGCTCTAAGTCTTTAAAAATTAGTTTGTCTTGCAGTTTTTAATCACTTTTTTATATAATATTTTTATACAACTTTGCATATAAAATAGGTAAAACAATAACGGTCATTTTCATTTATATATTTGTCTGTTTTGTTAGAAATCCCTATTAGCTGCATGGCACCAGATGTAGCAACACGTTCTCAGTCCCAACTCGTCACATATTGAAGCTTGGTCAGGACCCCTTGGTGTCACTTTTTAATGCACTGGGTTTACCTTTGATATCATTTTTCAACATGCATGGTAGTCCAATAGACTGAAATTTGACGTCTTGGGTGAGCACACCGCAGCCCGTTGTCTGTTGTGCATGGATCGAGACTACAATAAATAATGTTTTTTATTAACAAGGTTCGGGAGAATAGAGGTGTATACAGGTCCTTCTAAAAAAATTAGCATATTGTGATAAGAGTTCATTATTTTCCCTAATGTAATGTAAATTATGTTTCCCTGGTTCATTACTCAAAACCGCAATCATGGTAAGACTGCCGACCTGACTGCTGTCCAGAAGGCCATCATTGACACCCTCAAGCGAGAGGGTAAGACACAGAAAGACATTTCTGAACGAATAGGCTGTTCCCAGAGTGCTGTATCAAGGCACCTCAGTGGGAAGTCTGTGGGAAGGAAAAAGTGAGGCAAAAAACGCTACAAAACAAGAAGAGGTGACCGGACCCTGAGGAAGATTGTGGAGAAGGACCGATTCCAGACCTTAGGACCTGCGGAAGCACAGGTGTCAGGTGCCGCATTCCCCAGGTCAAGCCACATTTGAACCAGAAGCAGCGGCAGAAGCGCCTGACCTGGGCTACAGAGAAGCAGCACTGGACTGTCGCTCAAATTTTGCATGTCATTCGGAAATCAAGGTGCCAGATTCTGGAGGAAGACTGGGGAGAAGGAAATGCCAAAATGCCTGAAGTCCAGTGTCAAGTACCCACAGTCAGTGATGGTCTGGGGTGCTGGTGTCAGCTGCTGGTGTTGGTCCACTGTGTTTTATCAAGGGCAGGGTCAATACAGCTAGCTATCAGGAGATTTTGGAGCACTTCATGCTTCCATCTGCTGAAAAGCTTTATGGAGATGAAGATTTCGTTTTTCAGCACGACCTGGCACCTGCTCACAGTGCCAAAACCACTGGTAAATGGTTTACTGACCATGGTATTACTGTGCTCAATTGGCCTGCCAACTTCTGACCTAAACCCCATAGAGAATCTGTGGGATATTGTGAAGAGAAAGTTGAGAGACGAAAGACCCAACACTCTGGATGAGCTTAAGGCCGCTATCGAAGCATCCTGGGGCTCTATAACACCTCAGCAGTGCCACAGGCTGATTGCCTCCATGCCACGCCGCATTGAAGCAGTCATTTCTGCAAAAGGATTCCTGACCAAGTAATGAGTGCATAACTGAACATAATTATTTGAAGGTTGACTTTTTTGTATTAAAAACACTTTTCTTCTATTGGTCGGATGAAATATGCAAATTTTTTGAGATAGGAATTTGGGGTTTTCATGAGCTGTATGCCAAAATCATCAGTATTAAAACAATAAAAGACCTGAAATATTTCAGTTGGTGTGCAATGAATCTAAAATATATGAAAGTTTAATTTGTATCATTACATTATGGAAAATAATGAACTTTTATCACAATATGCTAATTTTTTTAGAAGGACCTGTATATACGCAGCAGTCCTACCTCCATTTGTTGACAGTTATCAGCATCCTTTCACCACCCCTTCCCCCCTTCTCCCCTTTTTTTTAAAACTCTAAACCACTTACAGCTCGAAGCCCTCCCCCTGGACAGCACGCCAAATACGCATTAAATTACTCTCTATAAATTATATGTAAGTGCAAACTCGTGAAATAAGAATAAAAAGGAATGTGATCTTGTGTTTTTAAACAAAACAGTCCTCTTTAAAAGAAGGTTTGTGTTGTGTTCCTTTGTGCAATTTTCTTTTTACTCACTATTATGTCTTCTTCTTATTGTTAAAAGAAAAAATCAGCCAAAAATTAAAATTACCCCATGATTTACTTAAAACTTCCTAGGTGTATATGACATTCTTCTTTCAGACGAATACAATTGGATATATAATGTCCTGGCTAATCCAAGCTTTATAATGGCAGTGAATAGAGGAGGATATTTTGAAGCCCAAAAAAGTGCACCCATCCATCATAAAAGTACTCTACACGGCTCCAGGGGGTTAATAAAGATCTTCTGAAGCGTAGCGTTTGTGTAAGAAAACTATCCATAATTAAAACTTTGTTCATATATTAAATATTTTCACCATGGTCCATTGCTGTATATAATAAAGAGTATGAACAATAATTGCTTCTTAGTAAGATATGTCAACATTTAACATTTGTACCATCAGACATTTAAGTAAGTTAAAACTCATGGTTTAAAAGTGTAATTCGGTAATATCACGGTATAATCCTATCATCACTGTTGTATCCTTCATTTCTCGGGAAATGAAGGACACATTTGAAAGGAACCTTCGAATTGGGACAGCCTTCGTCGCACAGCGGTAAGGCATTTTGATATGGAAGCTTGTTTCAATCACAGGATAATTTTTTTTTTTAAGTAATCGCAACTTTTTATCTCACAATTCTGACGTGTTTTTTTGTCTTGCATTTCTGAATTTTTCTCAGGATTATGTGATATAAAAAATACACACATTTTTGAGTTTGACAACAAACACATTGCTAAATACAGCTATACAGCATAGTTCAAAATAATAATGAATAACTTCTGAACATTGACTCTCAGTCATTATTCACCCTTTTCTCATGGTTTCTCAAAAGTATACATAAAAGTATAGAATATAATAGCATAGTTCTAATAGGGGCTGATTGTAACGCAGTGTTACAACGCACCCCATTTGCGCAACTAAACCATGGCTTGTGTCTTCTGCTGGTTATATCAGCATTATCTCAACTGTTAAATAACAGATATAAGATTAAAATAATATCAGATTTGTGATCTTATTTTAAATAAACACAAAAAAACTGAAATGAAAATAAACTTAAGTAAGAAATTTACTTTTGCTATGGTTTAATAAATGCTCAGTGATATCTTCCAAAGATTTCTTAATTTTGGCGCAATTTTTTCTCTAAATAATGTTGATATGGAAACAAATAAATACACAAAGTTTCGTCATACTGGCATGTGTGGAAAGTGTTAACCCATGCGTGCCCTGCGCTCCCCTAAAGTCACAATTGCGAGTTTATATTTAGCAATTCTAAATTTATAACTCGCAATTGTGACTTGTGTTTGTTTAATAAAGACACTTTGCGAGCACTGTGAGCGAATCATCATTCCAGTTGTGTTCTGAGTTTTGCCGACCAGATACGGAGAGAGTCTATCAACTAACGTTAGCTCGGCTTCACCTTCTTCTTCGCTCTGGTTGGTTGTGGCGCCAATGGCACTATCCAATTGCATGCAGAGGGAATTTGAAAGACAACCATTTATGCCGCCCCTCGGATTGAGCCCTGTCAATGGTGAGTTTCCAGACCCAACATCTTGATGTGGGTCTGGCTTGTCAGGCTACTGTTTTCCCACACGCTTTCAAAACAATTCCCCACATGTACTTATGGGGAGACGGAGCTCATTATAATATGCAAAGCTTATCCAATCTATACTACTAAATGATTATTAAATTGTAATAATCTAGCATGTATATCATTTGATCGAGTTCTCGTCGTGGGCGGGGCTTCATGAATGACGTCAGGCTCCTCCTGGCTCGCTGGGCGGGGTCAGTCCAATTAGAGCGTTTGTGCTTACTCAGCTCGTGCTCGTTACCGTAGTACTGGAAAATGAGCGGCTCTCCATTAGCGTCGCGGCGGAACACCACGTTCGTATGCAGTAGTCCGCTCAGCTCGCGGAGGAAAGATGAGGAACGGTTGCGAAGGTCTTCGGGTGGGATGTGGACCACTAATACCAGACTTCCCACGGCGAGTTTCTGAGGAACGTCATCGGCACAGTCGAGACCGTCCCACTCGCACTCCGCGTTATTACAGCCCTGATCGCAGTGACCATCCGCATAGTGATCCCTACAGTACTGATCGTACAGTGGACTGGAGGGAGAGATTGAGGAGGAGGTTGCAAATTAATGTCAAATATTCCACTGATTTCTCTGTATGCATTTTTGACTTTTGAATTTTATTATTATCATCACATTTATTAGGATTTTTCCATTAGAATGCTCAGTTTTCCACAGTTAATAAAAGATACATGTACAATTTATATTAAAATTGATCCCTAACTATAAAGCAATAAATATATATATATATATATCAAAATTAAATAACAGCAAAAACAATGAATCATTATAAGAACATTATAATGAAACATAAAAATTTGACTTACTTGTATTGCCCCTCTAGTCTTTGACAGTCGAATCCATCATATAGGCAGCCAGCGTTGGCGCACTGCTCGTCGCATTTTCCGTCATTGAAGTAGGCCTACCGCCAACACTGCAGGGCAGCGCTACAGTTCTGCCACGGGTCGTCGAAGTTCAGAGAGCAGTCGCCGCCGTCCCATCCGCAAGCGTGATTGTTACACTGCGTATCGCAGATGGCATTTCCACCCCTGCCTTCGCACTGAGCGATTTCACATCTAGTCTCTACCTCCGGGGGCGGGGCGATGTCCCGGCCCTGCCCTCCATTGAAGGAGTAGTCAAGGATGTGGCAAAGGAGTCTGTTGAAGTTGACGGGGCAGGAACAGCGGTAGAACGGAGCATCGTTGATCGGCTGGCAAGTGCCCCCGTTGTAGCAGGGGTTGGTGAGGCACGGCGAGTCCATCCGCTTTTGGCACTCATGCCCACTGAAGCCCGGCAGACAGAGACAGCGGGGACTCAGGTGGCCGGAGACGCAGGTAGCACCATTGCGACAGCGCAGGGAGCCGCAGGACTGAGCGTCGTATTCGCAGGAGGAGCCAGAGTAACCCTGAGAGAGAACGACGGGTTAGAAAGTGTATCGTGTATGCTCTTTTCCTCCTTCTCACCAGCTCTCAAGCACCACTGTCGTTTATTCAAATCACAGCAAGATGAAGTTTTTACTCACTGGCTGGCACTTGCAGATGTATCCGTGTTTGGTGTTGGTGGCTACAGCACATGTTCCTCCATTGTGTATCCTACCGGTGTATCCTGTACGGCACTCACAGCGGAAGTCGTTGTTGAGCTGTACGCAGTTGTAGGATCCGTTGGGGTCACAGGGGTCAGACAGGCACTCGTTGAAATCACCTTCGCAGCGCTCGCCTACAAAACCAGCCGGACACATGCAGCCGTAACCGCCTACACGATCCACGCAGCGGCCACCGTTAAAGCACCGCGGCTCGCCGGTTAACGGATCCACGGCCGGGGAACAGTCATCGACGTCAATCTCACAGTGAACACCTGCAAACACAGGCAGAGAAAACAAATCGAAACAATTCTCCAACTGAAATATGAAGTGATGGATCTAACGTTTGCAAGCGTGAATCTGGCCGTACCTTGCGTTCCCCGTGGGCAGGAACATTTGTATGTGTTTATGAGGTCGATGCAGGTTCCTCCGTTCTGGCAGGGTTGAGACAGACACTCGTTTATCTCCTTGCTGCAGTTGACCCCGTGATATCCAGGAACGCACTGAAAGAGAGAAACAGATGTTAAACTCATATAGGCCTACACGATGTGCATGTGCATGTGCACGTGCGATCGCACAGGCGTGTGTATGTTTTCGTACCTCACAGCTGTATCCTCCCAGGTAATCGGTGCAAGTGGCTCCGTTCTGGCAGGGGTTTGGCATGCACTCATCCACCTGCTCCTGACAGTAGCTGCCCATGTATCCGGCTTGACATCTGCACAGGTGTGTGTTACCAACATCAACACACTGACCCGCATTACGACACAGAACCACCACAGACTTTTTGTCAGCAGATATTCCTAAATATTTACTTGTTATATTTCAACAATTCATTTAACTACACATTTGCATTTTCATTGTTTTTTGATGTTTGTGAATAATCACATGACATTTAGGTAAACAATTAAAATTTCCAACACGCAGGTTCTCACACCAGTGGCGTAACTTAGTAATGACGGGCCCCCTGGTCTGCACATTTATGAAGCACATACAAACACACACACACTGCGCTCTAGAAGGGAATATATGCAAATTTGTGTGCCTAACGTACTTCATTTAGACCAACACTTATCAGTTTCTTATATTTAGTTGAACAGTTCTCTTTGCATACACCTCTCTCCAACACACGCTACAGTGGCTGTGCTGTTTGCGCCTGGCCGCAGAAGCCAGATGTACCAAATCAACACTATGGTTTTGAAATTACCGCAACCTTTTTGGTATTTTTAACACAGTAACCCCAGGAAACGCAGCAACTGCATTCCTCTACGAGAGGCAAGAGACTAAATGAGACAAAAGAGGTCCGAAAAACTTATCAACACCAAATAAGTCCCAGACTTGCGCTGGTTAGTATTGGTAAAAAAACCAAAGGAATCTAATTTTGGAAGCTTTGCAGTCTTCTCCTCCTGTTCTTTTCTCTCCTGTCTCTTTTTAGAACCACTTTTATGTTTGAATGGCATGGCTACTCGAGTCTCGCACTTCAGTCTCAGCTAAGCCGTTTGATTTTGCCGCCGGAGTATTGTCGTCTTGTCACGTGATCAAATATCAGTTTCCACCATGACCAGCCGTAGCAGGAAGTCACTTCAAGTTTCCTTCTATTGTCAATTCTTTGCCTCAACAGGAAACAGGAAGATGTCAAACAGGAAATAGTCCTATTTGAGTAGCCACCCTCGACACAGTGGTGTTATTTCACGTTCCCAGATAGTTTTACGTACAGTACACCTCTGCAAAATTTGCTGTTTCAAAATAAAATACAGCTGCACAATGGGTGTTGCGGGGCGAATCGTTCAGCAGAGCACGGTTTGTGTTTGTACCTGTGTAAGGCAACATGCAGTTGCACTTGAATCCGGCCACATCGTTGATACAAGAGCCCTGGTTCAGGCAGGGGTTGGACGCACACTCGTTAATGTTCGTCTGGCAGTTGGGACCTAAATGCAAGAAAAAAACAAGGCGTCAAATTGTTAGTCAAGTCAGAAAACATATGCGTTTGAGTGTTTAGACACATAGATAGAACGATAGAAAGATAGATAGATAGATAGTGTGGGATAGACTAGTGTGGGTGCTGGTGAATATTGAGCAGGCATAAGTCGTCCGGTCAGAGACGAAGTACACTTTATTGGCTTGATGAATTGTAGTACAAGTAGTGGATGAATGGCAGAATGATACAGTAGTTTTAACTGTATTTTGAATGGTATGAGTGGTTTTGTATATGGACGCACTCTGAAACAACAACAACAGCAGCAGCGAATTCTCTATTTGTAATTTCCGAACTGCGTTCCGTCAGTACTGAACTTTTAAAGGGGAAGTGCTTCATTTCACATAAGGTGTCTGAAAGTCCACAAGGGGGCACTACGGTATCTACATATGTATTCAAAGCCTTTTCTACAGCCGCCCCCACATTTCTGAGTAAATGTGAATTCAGAAAAGGCAGTATCACAGAAGGGACAATACGAAGGGATACTCAGTCTGGTAGGGCTGGGAGGCTGATAAGACGGGTGATTGGACGAAGATACGTTTTCTTCTTGACTTCCACCTCAGCAGTTCTTGCTCTCCCATCTTCTCCAGGAAAGACTTTAGTTACTTGTCCAACTGGCCATAGAGCTCTGGGTAACTGATGATCCACAATCATGACAACTGTACCAGGCTGTAAGTTCTCAGTCTCTCTGTGCCACTTCTGGCGGACTTGTAGTTCTGGGAGATAGTTACGGATAAAGCGCCTCCAGAAGTGATCTGCTAAAAGCTGGCTATGTCTCCACCTACGTTTGCTCAGCAACTCTGACTCAGGGTATACTACTTGCAAGGATGAGTCAGTCCGCCCATGAGCAGCAAGTTGGGAGTAACAGGGTCAGAGTCTGCTACATCTGAGGATGTATATCCTAGTGGCTTTGCATTAAGAATTCCTTCGATTTCCACGAGCACAGTACGTAGGACTTCTTCCGTGACAATCTGATCTCCTATAGTAGCACAGAGGGCTGACTTCAGGGATCTTATCTCTCTTTCCCAACAACCTCCGAAGTGTGCAGCGCCTGGGGGGTTGAACTTGAAACTGATCTGGTGGCTTGCTAATTGCTCCTGGAGGGACGGATGGAGCTCAGCAAAATCCTCTCGTAATGCTCTCACACCACCTCGGAAGTTCGTACCTTGATCGGATATGATTTCGAATGGCTTGCCTCTGCGGGAGATGAATCTTCGAAGCGCCATTAAGAATGAATCTGTGTCCATTTGGTAGAGCAGGTCAAGGTATACAGATCTCGCCAGGCACTTAAATATGATCCCCCATCGTTTCTCTTGTCTGCGCCCTATCTTGATGAGGTAAGGGCCGAAACAATCAACTCCTGTGGAGTAGAAAGCTGGTTGCAGCAAGCGCAGTCTCGAAGGAGGTAGATCGGCCATCCTGGGAATGCTGGGTTTACCTCTCCACTGTCTACACCCCAAACATTCTCTCTGGTGTTGTCGAATAGCTTCTCTGCCTTTCAATATCCAGTACTTACGACGTATCTCTGCAAATACCCTTTCCCCTCCGGGGTGGTGTAAAATTTCATCAAAGTCCTGGATAATCAGTCTGCTCAGGGATGCTTAGGCTCCAAAACTATGGGGTGAATGGTGAATTCGTCAAGTTGATCTGTACGTCGGAGACGGCCACCAACTCTGATGAGGTGTAAATTACTATCATACTCTGGAGCAAGGCACAGGAGACGACTGCTCATAGGTAAAGGTTTACCTGACTTCAGATGAGCCATCTCTACTGGAAAACTTTGGCTCTGTGCTTGACGAATGAGGGCAAGTTCTGCTTCTCTATAATCCTCAGCTGTTAGAGTGTCAGTCCCATTAGCCGCCCCGTGTAAGACTCTGGCTGTAGATGTGAGTAGTTGTTTATAGGACTCAAACTTGTTGCAATCAGGTAAGGCCGGATTGCTGATAGGAACTGCGAGACCACAAAATGTACCTTGTTTCAACTCTGCATCTTCTGAAGGAGCTGTATGAGGGGACTCTGAGGCCACTGATCTGGGGGTAAGAGAAGGAAAGATGGTCCCTGACTCCACCGACTGACTTTGCTAACTCGGCTAATGTCTTACCCTCGTGATGTCGTCAGCTGGATTAGACTTGGAATCAACGTAACGCCAATCTTTGGAGTCTGTTATCTCCTGTATTTCGGCTACCCTCGTGCCAGTGAAGACTTTAAATCGACATGATTCAGCTTGTATCCATGCCAGCACAGTAGTGGAGTCAGACCAGAGAGTGACTTGAATCAGAGGAATACTGAGCTCTGCCTTCAACAACTTGGCTAGTTGAGCTCCAGTCAGGGCGGCGCACAACTCAAGCCGAGGGATAGACTGTTGTTTCTTAGGGGAAACTCTGGAACGGGCAGTCAAGAAAGCTATCTCAACAACACCTTGAGGGCTGATTGTTCGAAGGTAGGCTACTGAGCCGTAGGCTTGCTCAGATGCATCACAAAATATGTGTATGTCTCTGATACTCTGTGGGTTATCCAACCCTGACGTGACGTAACATCTGGGAAGGGAGATGCGCTGAAGGTTTGGTAACTCTTGCTCCCATGTTAGCCAGGCTTGGAGTAACTCGTCTGGAAGGTGAGGGTCATCCCAATCCCTTTTCTTGTCCCAAAGGCGCTGGACCAGTACTTTTGCTCTTGTGGTATACGGAATGATGTACCCCAAGGGGTCATACTGACTGGCTAGAACTTTGTATATATGGCGCATCGTAGGGGCAGAGCATTGAATGGGACGATACTTGTACGACAGAATGTCTGAGTTACATTGCCATTGTAGGCCGAGTGCGGACTCCTTAGCGTCTGGTTGTACTTGTGTCAACAACAACATCAGGCTACTCGACTTGGCTTCTGCTGGGACTTGGTCTAGTACTTGTGGAATGTTACTGGCCCATTGTCTCAGATCAAAACCTCCTGTGGATAGGAGATCTCGTAACTTGGATGCCAATGTACTGGCCTCTTCTTGGGAGCTGAAACTCTGTAGAAAGTTATCCACATAGAAGGACTTTTCTATGCTGTATCTGACATCTTCGCTTGGGTGACTATGGTCAATGACATGCTTCTGGAGTGCGAAGCTCGCACAGCATGGGCTGCACGTCGTCCCAAAAGGGAGAACTTGCCACTCAAATACTTGTGGGGACTTTTCTCTGTCTAGATCCCTCCATAGGAATCGTAACAGTGGACGGTCTTCAGGTAGCAAGCGCACCTGATGAAACATGCCCCTAATATCACTACTCAAAGCAACAACATGTTCACGGAACCTCAGGAGAACAGATAACAAGGAAGGGCCTAATGTGGGACCAGGGAGAAGCAATTGGTTGAGATTTTTCCCTCCATGTTGGAACGAACAGTTGAATACAACTCTTCTCTTGCCATTATGTTGTGTCATGTGGTGAGGGATGTACCACGACTCTTCAGCTTGATCCACTTGGTCCGGAGGTATCACTTGTGCATATCCTGCTTCCTTCAACTTGTTCATCTCCACTTGATAAGCGTCTGCTTGTGCTGGATCCTTGGCTAATCGCCGCTCTATTCCTCGGAGACAAGGGAGAGTTGTATCTGGTGAGGCCTGCAGGAGAGGCATATCTTTCACTCTTAGTAAGGGTGTGGCATATCTGGCTACTCCATTTACTGGAACTCTGATAGTCTTGGACTCAAGCAGTGAAATGGCTTCATTATCTTGCTTTGAGCGGGTAATGAGTTTCTCACTGCGGTAAGGGAGCACGTCTAATTGCCACAATTTCTCAACTTGTCTGTACAGGTCAGTGTATGAACCTGAAGTAGCTGTGAAGAGGCACTGTTGGCTAGGGAGACGATGTTTGATCTCTTGAGTGGGACCTTGAAGTGTCCAACCTAGTCGGGTCTTGATGGCGGCAGGACCATTAGGCGGGCCTAGACGGACTGGCTCTACTGGAGTGATAAGAGCAGGGTAATCTGACCCTATGAGGAGGAGTGGTTGGACAGATTCAACCTGTGGCAACTGTAGACCTTGTAGATGGTGGAATTTACGTTGCAACTCCTCTACTGGAGTGCGTATGCTCAGCTAATCCCAGAGTCTCTGCTGTAAAGGCTTGATGGATCCTGAATGAGGTCTTGGGTTGGGAAGCCGGCGACACTGTGAAGGTCACTGATGCACCTCGCAGCTTGTGGATGTCTTGTCTTACTGTGCGTGTCTGAGCTCTTCTGGCCGACCAGTCAATTCGAGTTGCTGTGCTGCAGAATGAAGGAGGATGGTACGTTCAGAACCATCGTCTAAGAGGGCGTAAGTCTCTAGACAGTGATTTCCATTTCTCAAGAGCACTTTACAGATCTTCAACAGGACACGCCGGCTGTCAGTGGGACGATCTAGATACAATGTCTCTGTGGTCGTGTTCACCAAACAACTTTCGGAAGGTCCGATCGTAGGTCTCTCAGTTGTCTTCACAAAGCCTCTATCATTAACCTCATGAAGGACATTAAGGTGTCGGCGATTACAACTCTTGCACAGTGTCCTGAGGTTACATTGCGCTGCTTGATGGGCTCGCCCACAACGCCAACATCTCTTGTGTGACTGGATCCACTGCACTTTCTGATCTCGATTCAGTTGCTGAAAACTAGCACACCCATTCAGGAAGTGGTCTTGAACATCGCAGTATGGGCAGAATATCTTCCTGTCTCTGGACTTGGTGTCAAGAATTTTAACTGGCAGATCACTACTTTCTTTCTCTGTACCAAGGAAGATACTTGTGGCCTTAACTGGTTGTCTCGAGTCTCTCTGAGGTCCTCTCTTGTGAATGGGTACAGGCTTACTTGCTAGTGGATAGAACCTGGTGCTATCCTCTTGAACTTGCAGCTCAAACTCTAACCACGCTGATAGGTCTAGCAAGGTTGGAATGGGAACTTGTTGGGGATGGACAGACCGTCGAAAGCTAGTCTGAAGATCATGCGGAAGCTTACACAACAGTCTTGATACATGGGAACCGCACTCAAGTTCCATGTAGCCTTTATTTCCCAGTTGCTGAAGCATACTCACTAACGAGCGAACTTTCAATGCAAACATCCTGAAGGCTCTCACGTCTCCGTGACTGACATTTGGACCGTCCATAAGCTCAGCTATTCTCTGAAGGGCCAACTGGTGGGGTTGTCCATACTGTTGGTTAAGCGCCCATAGTCTCTGAGAAGGGGAATAATGAGTTGCAATAAGAGTCGGCAATCAGCAATGCTTCCTCTAATTTTAGGTGATCGACGAGAATCTGGTATTTGAATCTCTCCGTAGCGTCTACTGGCAGGATGTTCTCCAGGGCTATGCGCAGCCGGGAAAACTCTCTAGGATCTGGCTTAACAAAGTTTGGGATAGTGGGAGCTGGTCCCCTATAGGTAGTCTCCTGACTTGGAGGAATACGTACTCTGTTTGAGCTGTAACCACTTCTGCTATTCTCAACTCTGTCATGAAATGTCTGAGGGAAAAACTGACGCGGTGTGGGTCGAGCGCTAGTAAGCTGTGATGTCCTCTCCAGCTGCTGAAGTCGCCTTTCTAAGTCCTGCAGACGATCTTGTCTGGAGGTCTCTGCCATGTTCTCACTCATTCTCTGAGGTAGCTTTAATCTAGGCAGAGGGATGGGCCTAGCATCTGTAGAGATATGCTGAGTATGGGTGCGAGGATAAGGAACAGGAGAAGATGTGCTCTGTGGACGGTGACTCGATCTATCACTCACTGCAAGTAAGCTTAATTGTGCTTCCAAGGCTGCATTCCGCTCCTCCAGTTTCCTTATCTGATCACAGGAATGACGTCGCAGCTCATCAGTCTCTCTACGTAACTGATGGAACTCTATTAGAACTTCTGAAGACAGCTCTGGAACAGGGGGAAATATGTGCTCGCTGTTGTTCGTACTCACTACTGGGACTCCACTCTATCAGGGGCTGATTGGACTGCATCCTTGCTCTATACTCAATGGAGGGGGTGGGCTAACTTAGGTGCAGCTGCTCCTAGCAGTTCTGAATCATCACTCATGTCAGGGGAAGAATCTCTTCTCTGTCTTGAATGGAATCTCTGTTGATGATCAGTGAGTTCGAAGTCAGAAAGGTAACTTGGGAGTCGCACTGCTCGTCTGGGTCTGACGGTGGGCTCAGGAAGGGTATGTATTGGGTCTGCATCACTCTGATCCATCATTCTTATGCCAACTCCTCAATCCGGCTCGAAGGACCATATCTGGGATAGACTAGTGTGGGTGCTGGTGAATATTGAGCAGGCATAAGTCGTCCGGTCAGAGACGAAGTACACTTTATTGGCTTGATGAATTGTAGTACAAGTAGTGGATGAATGGCAGAATGATACAGTAGTTTTAACTGTATTTTGAATGGTATGAGTGGTTTTGTATATGGACGCACTCTGAAACAACAACAACAGCAGCAGCGAATTCTCTATTTGTAATTTCGAACTGCGTTCCGTCAGTACTGAACTTTTAAAGGGAAGTGCTTCATTTCACATAAGGTGTCTGAAAGTCCACAAGGGGGCACTACGGTATCTACATATGTATTCAAAGCCTTTTCTACAGATAGAATGAGCGATAGAACAATAGATAGAATGTTCGATAGATAGAATAAATGAAAGTGATATAGATAGAACGAACAATATAGAACAAGCGACAGAACGAGCGACTAATAGATAGATGGATAGAGTGAAACAATGATATAGATAGATAGAAATTATAAAGATAGAATGATAGAACGATATAGATAGAAAGAAATTTTAAAGATAGAACGAGCGACAGATAGATGATAGATAGATGGATAGATAGAGTTAAACAACGATATAGATAGACAAACAAACAATAGATAGATAGAACAACAGAAAAAAAATGATGGATGGATGGAACAAGTGATAGAACAATAGATATAGCGTACGATAGATAGAATGAAAGAGCGATATAGATAGAACGAGCGATGGATAGATGTGAAAGAACGATATAGATAGAACAAGCGATAGAATGATAGAACGATAGATATACAATTTATTTTAATAATGTATTGACAAATATAATAAAATATTGCTTTATTTTATTTATTTAAATTGTAAGCCCAAAAAGCATGCATGCATACTTAAAAAAATCCACTTTTATTTTATTTAGATTTTATTTTAATAATTGTATTGAAAAAATATATAAAATAATATTACTTTTATTTTAATTGTATTTTAGACTACATGGATTTATTTAGATTCAATATATTTGTATTTTATTTTGACACTGCAGCAAAATCTAAACGCACTATATTATTATAAAACGTGCACACAATTGCACAAACACTCGGTTGGCGATCCCATGTAAGCATTAGCGAAGCTAGCTAAATCAATCATCTAAAAAAAACTTTACTAAACTTTTAGCTTTAAAAAAAATAATGCATTTTCAACAGAAAAAGTCAAACTGTCGCAACTCTTTCTCTTATGTAATAGTATTCATGGCAAAATAAACCTTTCAAAATAAATATTTTTATTACTACTGGAGCTGCCAGTTTGCTACGTTTCAAATAATTATTAAACTGCAAGCCTAAACTGCTTAATTCAACTGCTTTTTAGTTTGACAATTCTTAAACTTTCTGAAGCGTCGTAGTTGTGTCGTGTGGGCTGTCAATGGAGGGACAGAAATCTCTCAGATTTCATTCAAAACATTCATTTGTGTTCTGAAGAAGAACGAAAGTCTTATGGGTTTGGAACAACATGAGGTTGAGTAAATGATGACAGAATTTTTCTCTTTAGGTGAACTAACCCTCTAAAGGAATTTATTTAAAGTTATTTTTAAAGAAATGGTGGAAATTGTACACCATATGCAGACGATGTGTACAAAATGGCATTTGAAAAAAAGCGAAGTGAAAATAAGAAGCATATTTTTTTATTTTACCAAAGGAAAAATATAAAAAAAATAAAAATGTTAAAATCAGCAAAAAAAACGTGTTAAATGCTGAAGGGTGAATTCACAAGAGATACACTTCTGCTTATGTGGTAGGCCTATTTTATCACAAAAACTTTTTCTCTTATCACCCGGAAACCAGTTGGAAACAAATGAAAAATAGAAGAAGTAGAAGAAGAAGAAGCATTTTCTGTTGATCGTGGCTGCAGTTATTCATAGTAAAGCATATTTTCTGAATCATGCTGAAGAGCTATTTATTTTAGGTGTCTAGATTGCCGGGTGCAGGAATGCTGTATAGTCCCTGTAGAGTAGGTAGACCGAGTACAGTTGGTACACTTTTTGCTTTTTCAGTTACCACACCAAAACTGAGGACTGAAAATAAGTGATTTTTTATATGACATTTCCTTTACTTGTATACTAAAATATTAATAATTATTAACATCCATAAGTAGGCCATATTTGCCACAATTAGCTCATAAACACAATAGTACCCTAGTACAGTTGAGACACCCATCCGTAATGCTGTAAAACTGCCTAACCAATTCTCTGAGTTTGTAAAATACATTTAAAAATGAGAATTCAACATTTTTTTATTTCCATTCAGTATTTTATTTGATTATTTATCAATAATTAATTGCCATTGGTAGCTTATTTTAAGCAAAAACTAGTAAAAAAAAAAAAAAACATTCCTAAAACAAGACAATTTTATTTGTTTTTTTTTTTTATTATTATTTGTTTATGTTTGGACTTGAAACAAGACAAAATACTAACTAAGAACGCATTTTGCAGTGTATCAACTGTATGTTTACCATCTTACATATCTTATGGTAAACATGGCCTTGCATGCTCTAATTTCCTTATGTCATTCATACCAGAAAATATGTAAATTAGGACTACACAGTTCAAATATCACAAACATCAAATGCTGTTTTAATTTGCTTTGTACATGTAGCCCAGATGGAATTTTATTCATTTGCATATAGAAATACAGGCTGCTAGAATTTATGTGCTCATACACATGACCTTGCATGCATTAAAATACATGTTCATCTTTATTTGACTATTTTCTGATTGGGTATGTTTCCCGTGTTTACTGTTCTTGAGTGGGCGGGGCTTAAGAGATGTGCAGCACTTGAAGCTGAGGAGAAAGAAGAAAAAAGGTGAAAAGAACTTGCAAACCGCGTTAGTTCTCTAAAAAAATGTGATAAAGTACTCCCAGTGTTATGGATGACAAATCGTTGTGCTCTTCTGGGATGCTTATCTACTGGTCTGAAGGTAATTTGTCTGTTTTTGTGTTTTGTGTGTATTCATAGGACATAAAAGCTGGAAAAAAGCGCTAATCGCGAATAGCATGTTTAGCATACAGTTAGTGACTGTTATGATGTTACACATAATGTTATGGTCCCCAGTAATGTTGTAATTTATTTGATAAGTTACATGGACTGATGATATAATGCTTTACACAGGAAACGGACAGTTGTTTCATTAGTCATTTGTTTGTGGACTGGGATAACCTCTTCGTCTATTCTTGCTGATGATTCGTGATGTTGAATATTCTTCACTGGATTCCGTGTTGAACTTTTATCTGCCATCTGCCTGAACTTGCCACCCTGTACAGTTGTGCCTGACGTTCGTTGCAAATGGATTTCAACCTACAAAGCCTGCGCAGGTACTCTATTTTTTGTGTTTGCTTTTAAAGTGAAGCGGCCTGTTTCATTTTTGGCCACCACGCTCTCAAGCAACGTCACAGGCCTGCAACACATTTTGTTTTGACTGAGTGAATGTGAGACCGGTGTGTGTGTGTGGGCCCACTTGATATACTGACATTCTACTGATATGAATTTACAATGATTTTGTGTCAGTTGAATAGAGGGTTCATATTGGAACTGGTATATTTTGTATTGTATATTGTTTAACTCTTTTGTCCATTTACAACAAGTTATTTCCCTCTACTGAATACTATCTCTCTTGTTTATTTCAGTAAAGTGTATATAATTTCTTCCATTCACAATTTTGTTGTGTTATTTGAAGTTACAACCGTAATTAAAAGGTCACATTCCTAGTGGGATAATTGAAAATAAACCTATAATTACTACTAAAGGGAGGCACCGCTAATAAGTTTTGTTTTAAAACAAATAGTTATAAAAAAAAGAAACTCAACACTGGTTATTCGTCTTATTAATTTTTATTTGTTGAACCAGACCCAGGGCCTTATCTTGTGTTCACATTTACTAAAGTAGTTTCGCTACCTACAGTACTATAAGCACATAAGGGGTTACATACATTATCTGAATGTGACTGTTAACTTGCTATCTTACATCATGCGCTGCGTCTCAACTGTACCCCGCTGACCACCTCGCACATTTCTCTAGATTTTACGATGGCCTTGCATGACACACAGTCATGCAATACGCCAGTTTTCAGAGCAAAGATTAAGGTTTACGAAAATGTATGTTAACTTTAACAGTCATTTAAGGGTGAGAACCTATTCGATGTGGAAGAGCTGTGGTGAAATGAAAAATTAACCATAGAAAAAAAACTTTCATCGATATCATCGGACTGGAAAAGCGCACATACTTCAAATTTTCCACGATCGAGGCTCTAATACGCATGTGCGAAGCAAATATCACAGATCAGAATTGTTGCGCACGCAAGTTATTTGAGGTGTCTCAAATGTACCCCTGTACCAACTGTACTCGGTCTACCCCTATGCCAGATAACAAAAGTCTGCTGCATTTTTCAAAACCACAAGATGACAAATTGCAACATGCAAATTGTGTTTAGCTCTAATTTCTTTTGGGGTTGTGTTTACTCGATTTGCATGATTCCTTCTGTGAATCGGGAGAAAAGCAACCCTATAGACAGCACATGCAAATTCATTCAGAATGACTATTGCATACATTTCTCTAAATCTACATAAAGTTAGTAAACTATCTATCTATCTATTGAACTTGATTTGGTTTTGGACAATCCAGTTTGATTTTAAAAGCTTGAAAAATATACATATTGTTTTCTCTGCTATTCAGTAATTGTGTTAAAAACTTTTGACTATTTTCAGTGTGTGCTGCTTTTCAATACATGTTGTATGAACTAGGTAAATATATTTGTCCTTCACTTTGCTCTAATAAAATTCAAATGTTCTATCTTTATGTTACTGACATGTCTCATAAACAAGTGTTCACATAAAAGAGGACTGGCAACAAACCCTAAAACTATTGTTGGCAAATCGCACTTCGTGCTGGCAGAAATTATACAGAAATTTACACACACAAAACCCATGTTAATTTTTTTTCAGCAATCCAAAAGTCTCACCATTATAAAAATAAGATCATTTTACTGCAGTTTTTGGCCGTAGTCGCTTTTCTAAAAGTATCTCCTCTAAACATTCCATAAGAACAGGATCCACTTTTGGATCTACTTTATTAGCAAACCAGTGGCCGTAGTTTAGGAGCCATCTGAGCTCAGCAGCACCATAAATACACACAGATCGTACACTGATTCCAGTACATGGTGGGTAAAGATTCTCTTCCAAATATGACCACTTCACCAGGCGAGATTTACTTATCAGTTCTGAGATCTCAGGATCAGATCTCGGCACTTCACCTGGTACTCCAGGCACACGAACCAGAGTCGCCCAGAAATGTTCATCAGGTGAGTATGTATCCTCAGACCAAACCAAGAAGTCCCTGGCTAGAAAACTCCAGTAAACAAAACACACAAATTCCCTTGAGAGAGTAAAGTATGCGCTGCCCACAAACATTTCTATGTTGTGAGGTGGTGGAGATTTCACCTCAGAAGTGCTGACAGGTGTGTCATAATACTCAGATTTGTTATTTTTCAGGATATGATGAACACTCCAGCGCTGTTTCTTTCCTCCAGGCCACTTGCTCTCCACCATGTTCCTGCCTTTCAGCTCCTTTAGATCCGATACCAGCTCAGCGTTTGTGCGCAGTGGAAAGTCCTGACCACACAGGTTGATGACATACTTCCATTTAACCCCAGAATCCAAGAGGTCAGACAGACAATTAAGATCCGCTTTTAGTCGTGAGATGCCTGCATACTGCACCCTCTCCAGTTTAGAGGCTATGAAGACGTTGGGGATGCAGCGGGCCAGACCTTTCATTGCTGAAATAAAGTCAGCTGAGGACTTCAGATCATAATGTATGCAATATATGTTATGTGGCATATAAATGGCCCTGAGCAACCTCTCCACAAGAGCTGCATCTTGATGAACAACCAAAGAGTAAGCGAGGGGAAATTCACGCTCAAATTCAGTGCCTTGAATCACAGCATAGCCCTGTGACACAAACCGATTACAATCAGAGGTGGCATTCGCGATTGTCTGGTCAGTTGCCCCTACGTAGGTTTTTTGCTTGCGGATGGCTAAAGTTTTGCCCACTTCCACAGGTTCCATTTCATATATTGCTGTGCAATTAATGCCATATTTCACTGTCAGCCGTGACCTCTCAGACACTCTAGTTTCCTGTCCTCTTCCTTTATTTGCTCTTGAAAAAGTGATTGTAAAACAACATATAAGTGCCAGTATTAAAAAGACAAATATGGCATTTCTCAGTTTGAGTCGAAACCAACAACTTCTCATTCTGTAGAGAGAAATGAAAGCTTGTGTTAGTAAAATTCATGCAACTGTAATGCACCCAGTGATGGTCTTCCCTATATGCAAACTGCGTAGGGTGCCTCAAACTACCTTGCTCTCAAAGATGGTTTAAGCATATCACTTGTAAAAATATTTTTTATAACATGCAATTATAAATGCCTATTCAACTTTAGCAGGGTCATTTAGAAATGTACATGTCTATTGGCACATTTGATGTCTTTCAAACATCTATTAAAAAAAGAAAATGTGCTAAGAGCGAAGTAGGTATGTATATTTTGGAGAGTAGGACCGGCACTGAATGCACCCTTGAATTTGATGTTGTGTACACCATATAGTAAGTGCAGTCATACCTTTTTGATGCTTTGAGGTATTATGATGAAACTTGCTCAGCAATGGAAATATCCTCTGAACAAACATGACCATGAGCAGCGCCACCACCTATTGATATAAAATGTTAAAACCTTGGTATAAACTTCAAGTTTTCAAATATTCCAGAATGTTTGAAGAATAAATATTTCCAGGTTGAATGGATTTACATGCTGTTTACATTTTGGATTTACATGCTGTTTACATTTAGGAAACCCACTCCACTCTTAGAGACTGGCGTTTAGTCTGTAAATAGATTGTACTGCTTGTGTAACTATTTTATTGGCATGACATATACTAACTGTATTTTTATTCTTAGCACATGTATTTTTGATGTCATCCACACCATAACTACCAGAATTTTTTTTTTCTTTACAAAACAAGAGCTTAACAGTAGCAATTAATTAGCTTACTGTAAACTATTACAACCCCAAACAGTTGTTATTACACGTATTTTATTATTTAATGTTAAGACGTTTCTAAGGTAGGCTACCACACATTCTTTCATCCTCCAGCCAGAGCTTTTGGTAGGCTAATCCATATCTCGTTCGAGTTCGGTTTTATAATTTTGTCAGTAACCTATATTACACATTCCAGGTTGGGTCGGTGTCGTTACATCGTACAGAAATGAAACCCTCGCGTTTGCTCAAAACCCGCATGATTTTCCCATCTCTCCTTCTGTGGAACCGTGGAAATGTTAGGCAGAATGACAGTCTCAGTTCATCTTAGTACAAGATGAATGGCTAAATTGTGCCTTTGGTGTTCCCCGAAAGAAAGAAAGTCGTACGGGCTTTGAACGACAAGAGGATTAGTATACATGCTGACAGAATCTATATCTTGATTTGAGTGAATTATTCCTTTAATGTTTGTGCAGAACTCGATTAGAACACATTTTTATAACTCTCGCGCGCACATCACACGCTCACACTGACCCAGTCTAACTTCTAACGTCAGTATTTTCATGTGGTTTTAATTACCTCGTTGAAGCAGTTAGCTATTTTACCCATTCTCCCATAACAACACAAAATCCCATTTGTAGGCTATATATAAAGTGCTTCAACAAAAACAAACCGCAAGCTGCGTCAATAGGATATGCTATTTTTGATCGAATTCTCACATAATATAACATTTTTATATTTTTTAATGATTAGACTTCTACTTGACCTGAGTGTAGCTAAATGGAGAATGGCATTATAAACTTTTTTTAAACTTTATACTTGGAAATGTTTAATCAGAAATGTCTTAACAGTGTTAGTGTTTTACAGTTTATGTGCAAATAGGCCTATTTAACTAAATCATAGCCAATAACATTAGTGTAACTTACTATTCCGTAATATCGACGTCGTCCGCAAACATAGGAAGTGACATTAGGCTATGTGGTAAGTTGGTGTTAAAAATAAATAAATATAAAAAGTTAATTCCTCATCGACAGCAGACAAACTTAACAAAGCATTTACACAAATCCAAGACAGTGCAGCCCAAAGAAAAGTATTTGAGTAGCCTGCATGATAAAAATCCACTCGGTGTGCTGCCATCACACACTGCTTCTCCTTTCCAATTCTATTTCAGGCACACATGCAGCAACAAATTCCCGTACGATGACATACAAGTCCATAAAATATCGTTGCCATATGAAGTTGAGATTATGAAACAATGATTAGCCTTTGACTCGTTTTGCGTTTAGAAGATCTATCTAAAGCTGAAAAAAATATTTAAATAGTCTCAACTCACCTCTTTCGCAAGAACACAAGTAACTATTAAACATCTGTTATGATGATGTTATGAGCAATAAAGGTGAGGGGGAAAAAGTGATGCTCGAAGTGTTTGAACAGTTCACCAAATGGCTTTGTTTTCACGTCCCTCCTACTCACTGTAGCCT
This sequence comes from Gobiocypris rarus, assembly GCA_023029165.1. NCBI lineage: Eukaryota > Metazoa > Chordata > Actinopteri > Cypriniformes > Gobionidae > Gobiocypris > Gobiocypris rarus. The sequence continues at coordinate 26,308,341 of CM040930.1, forward strand.
ACTTTATTAACCACATGCGTGTCTGACAGAAAATGTGGGTGAATAAATAGGCTACAGTATCTTGTCTAGCTAAACAGTTTCAGTGTTGACTGTGGGAAAATGTATTTGGATTTTTTTTAACCCTAATGAAGCGTTAAATCATGTAGTCGTGGCCCAAATAACCCTTATGAAATTAATTTACATTAAATTAATAAATATATTTATTAATTTAATGTAGATTCACTAGTTCACACTTACATATAATAATTTATAGAGTAATTTTATTTGCGTACTGGCCCGAACCCAGAGTACACCCGTATGTAAGTGGTTTAGAACTTAAAAAGGAAAAAAGAGCAAAATGTGGAGAAGGGATGGTGGAGGGATGATGGAAAAACTGTCAACAAAATGGAGGTAAGACAGCTTCGTATATATACCCAGCGGGCAATTGATGTCAAATAGACATCAAATTGACGTCAAACATAGTCATCAAAAAACTGGTCAAAAATGCTAATCAAATTGATGTCAAAACTTGACATTAAATTGACGTCAAGTTTTGACATTCATTTGATTTGCTTTTTTTATTTAATTTTTTTACATTTAACACATTGATGTCCTATTCTAGACCACAAGAAAAATGAAAAAACAGTATTAAATGCAAGACAAGTTTTATTAAATCCACTGGTTTATATTAAAATGTTATATATACATTTTAATCTGATGTAAAAATCTCAATTGATGAACAATATTGCATTTTGTGTCATCACGACAGACATATTACAGGTTTTTACATCAAAGCTCTCAAGACCTTTAAAAACAAAGAGGAAGTTAAATTAAAATAAAACCAGTTTTGTAATCTGTTTAGTAGATAAACAAATGAATGAACAGAAACATTGTAGATAAACAATAGGTGCATTCTACTTATTCAGAACAGACCTCAATGGGCGTTTTCCCCTTTTGCTGTCCCATACCCCCATATCTATCAGGAGCAGACCAGAGATAGCTGCCCATATATTTCTTCATTTCGGCCTCTGACGCAGAAGGTTTCGACTGCTGTACCGCACCTTAATGAATATAAAGCCACAATTAGCACTCATTTTAAGACATTAAAATACAGCATACATTTTTCAGCAAGCATCACTTATACATATACTGTCCACAAAGTAATTAACTTTTTAAATAAACATGGATAACCATCTAGTGGCTGAGTGATCCTCCTCACCATTCTTTTCAAGTGAGCTGCAACAGCAGGAAAACTGAAAAACTGAATCCAATTTTTCAAATGCCCAACTTTTCGTTTTTCGGATGTAAAATTAAACTGATGATAAGTGCTACCCGTCTTAACTAAAGGTGGCATAGGTATAACATAATTCACACATTTAAAACCTGTGCTTTTAATATTGTCTGAGTTTGTATTTTAATATTGTCTGAAAATTTGTAGATGCAACTGCATATTTTGAGTTTATGCTAGAGGTCTACAAAGAGGACCCGAGGACCGGACCCGGGACCCGTACGGGTTCGGGTATATATTTTAAATGGTCAGCCGGGTCCTGGTCGGGTCCCAATCTAATAGTTCGGTTCCCGGGTCTGTTTAACATTGTGAGGATACTCGAGACAATCTGAATCTGAAATCACCCGGCCGTGTTCAGAGTCAGTCAGTGCTGTGCACATGTTTTGTAACTTACAAAGTATGAAATAAGGTGCAAAAAAACAAAAAAACACGGCGACCATCCAGCAGAAGCAGAGCGGAGTTAAAGTTACCGAATGGCGATCATCTAGTTTTCCTATCCGTTTGTTAAGTCGTGACGTAAGGAACGCCATTTCCGGGTCCAAACCTCGACTCGTTTCCATTGAGAATGCCATCTCAGCATCTGTTTATGAGCGCTATTTATTCATAATAAATATTTAACATTTTAAAGTTAAACATTTAAAATACCTGCATTCTACAAAACAGTCTCCATGCTCACATCGTGACAGATATTAATAGTTTAACGATTTATAAAAGATGAATCACTGTCTGGCCATCTGGGATTTTGGTATGGAGATAAAGATTATGATTATAATATTTTTGGTAGCATCGTGTGTGTAGATTAGCACCTTTGTTGTTTTCTTGTGGTATGAGATAGAGCGCTTGGACTCGGAAGCGCTGCCGCGTGACGTCAGACTTAACAACCGAATTCCTATATTGTGTGCAGCAAAAGTAATGCAAACTAGGGCTGGGCGATATGGCAAAAAAGTGATCTAAAAAAAATGCTCATGTCAGTCGATATCGATAATCGATTTCGATAAATGTCAAATATTTATTTATTTCAAATTTAAAGGCAGGTTTTTGCTCCCAAGCGAAAGTTGTAGAAGCCAGTTAATTGAGGTTTTAAGCTACTCTTTATTGTCACAATATATTTTCACGTTTTTGAATTCCTTACCCTTTTCCAGTAATTTTTCCTTAAATTAAATATCTTAATAGAAAAAAGCATCATTGCTTGTCACGTGACACACCGCAGCAGCAACAGCGCTGAATCAATGATGATCTGCTTTTATGTCATTTTCCCTTTTTTATTCAGAATATTCACAAATGTATGGCATGAAATATCTGATATTCCGATTGTCAAATACATGCAAGTGGAAGTATTGTTGTTTAAACACCTTTATAACGATCGCGTTAGTTGAGCTGTATGCGCGATGGGCGCCGCCGTGTTAGTTTGTGCATGAGCGCAGTTCAGAGAATCGGATCTGTTGGATTTACAACCTCTATGTTTACAACACGTGAATTCATCCACTTCTCCCGAAATACTTAAAAGTAAGTGGCTGGTGAACTGGGAATAGAATAGAGTAAACATTAAAGTTACTTGCACAATGTGTATCTGATATGAATAAAACGTGTCGAATTATAATAGAAAGGATTATTATTACCTCATCCATAGACATCAGTGTGTGATTTATGTTAATGTTGATGACTTATTCTTAAAAATAAAACTATACTTTCCACATTTTTTAGTATTATGATTGTGAGAAAGCCCGTCCCGGAACAGAAAATCTGTAGCGCGTTCTGACGGACTGATATCAGAGTTGCCACTTCCTGTAGACTGATGTGACGACAGCTCCACCTGTTTGCTCCTGACATTGTTCTTTGTTGTGCGTTCATGCAACCAATACCACAACATAACATTCCATATGTTTCTACCATCCTCACATTGTAAATGGATGTCACTGACTGCCTGACAAATGTTATTAAAGAGAAGTTCGAAGAGGATATCATTCTCCTGTACCTGATTCTCTTACCGGAATCACTGTCCATAATTGTCCGTCAGCAGAACTGAAATTTAAAAAGGTTGCTAAAGGTGCTAACCGCAACATTTGGTCCTTCGAGCCGGAATCTGGCAACGGTAAACATTATGGACACTGCAGCTAGCGATGCATCAGAGACTGTGGATAGACCCAAGAGACAGAGTAAACTGCCTTCCTATCTGGGTGACTATGAGGTTGGCAGCATGCCTCTTTTGGACCCTCCTCCAATCGCTTCTTCTCGCTGTCACAGCCAACATAAGAGCCAATCGAGGAAAAACGTCCCATTTAGAACTGATTTAGAAGTGGCCAAGCTGGTGAGTTCCTTGCTCAGCCAGGATCCAAGTTTGACAAATACGGAGCCCCAAGCATCGCCAGACACGACTGGGCCACCATCGCAGTTCCCTCATGCTAGCTCAGCCCACTCATCCATATTTCAACAGTCGCCTTGCCCCTCACCATCCATGATGCAAGCCACACGGGCAGTTCCAGAGGCACAGAGCACATTAAGGGTCCCACACACAGTTCAGTCAACCCCCAAGCCAACTATGCCAGCACGAGTATTAGATCTCACATCGCAATTGTCTTCATGTGTAGTCAATCAAGTCCAAGGAAGATCACAAGCCGCATATTCAGGAGAGAACATGCCACCTGCCACACAGCAGCCCAGCCCTGTCTCAATGTCCCTACCTCAACTCAACCCCATGCAACCAGCAGCAACCCAATTTGCAATACCGCACACAGATAGGGTTCTGATATCGCACAATGTGCCCCCTGTTGCACCTATTGCATCGACCTCCAATGCAAATACTCGGTTACCAAGCCAGGTAGCCCCCCGTACTCAGCCTTTTTCAAGCCTTTCCCATCAGAGAGTGACAGTCTCATCTAACACATCCACCGGCCCTCAACCCTGTCTGCTTCCACCTGTTCCCCAAACTGGTTACATGCCTCAACCCGGGACAGAGCTTCTGATGGCAGCAGCCTACGGTATCCCTCGGCCCACATTACCCGTGTTTGAGAGTGGCACAGAAAGTGACTTTGCATTGTTGAAATTGGCTTTAGACAATCTATTAAGCTACCATACCCACATCAGTGAGCAGTACAAATACCAAGTGCTATTGAGTCACCTTAAGTTTGCTAGTGCTCAGCAGTTGGCTAAAGCATATATGCACCACCCACAACCATACACCGCTGCTTTGCAAGCGTTGCAGGAGAAATATGGCCAGCCCAGACAGCTTGTGCAATCAGAGCTAGGTGCCATCATGAACACTCTACCACTCAGAATGGGTGATACCAATGCTTTCGACTCATTCGCCTTATCTGTCCAATCCTTGGTGGGCATGCTGAGGACGCTGGAGGGACAAAATGGATATGAGCTTATGTGTGGTTCTCACGTGGATCGCCTTCTGGGCAAGATGCCACCCGCTTACAGAGACAGCTTTGTAGAGTACTGTCTAAGTCATGGTATCCTTCAAACTGGCACAGATAGAACCTACACTCTCCCCGACTTAGCGTCTTGGTTACAAACAAAGTCACAAAGCGCATTTCTAGCCGAGCTGCTGCAGTGTTTCAGTCCGACACAGCAAAGTCATCAGGGAAAAGTAAAGCCACTCCATATCATCGAGCGTTCAACACCAGTACTTCTGACCTCCGAGAGATCTGTCAAGCCCTCAGAAACAGTCCAGGTTAAAGCCATTCACAAGCCTTATTGTCCTCATTGCGACAACAGAGATCATTATCTCAATTCCTGTGATAAATTCAAGAGGTTGACCACCACCCAGATCGTCACATGGATCACAGAAGGAACGCTGTTGGAAATGTGGTCGCAATCATTCAGTGGACTCCTGTAACCTCAAGCGGCCATGTAAAGTCTGCAAAGAACTGCACCTTACGGTCCTACATGACTCTGTTAAAGATGCTTCAAGAGCTGTGCTTATGGTGAGTTTGCCATCCACACAAATCTATCTCGACAGACCTAACCGCTCGCAGAAGGTTATGCTTAAAATTGTCAAAGTTCTCTTGCACAGTGGTGGGCAAACAATGGAAGCACATGCTGTTCTTGATGGCTCTGAAAGAACCATCATCCTTCCTTCTGTAATTCAGCAACTTGGGCTATGTGGAGATGCAGAGGTTCTCCCTCTACAGACAATTCAACAGAGTCATACCAAACTTGAGGGGTCCACAGTAACCTTAGAGGTTTCTCCCATCACTAAACCGACAGAGAGGTATATCATCCAATGCCTTTACAGCCTCTGGTCTATGTCTTGCTGAACACAATTACCCAGTGGCAGCACTGCAGAAAGCATATCGCCACCTGAAAGGTCTGCCACTACAACCGACAGAGTTAAACCCTTGCTACTCATAGGGTCTGATATGCCACACCTCCTGACTCCTACTCAGCCAGTGCGCAGAGGAACATTGGGTGGTCCTGTTGCCATATGTACAAGGCTTGGTTGGGTACTGCAAGGCCCAATGTGTCCGATTCAGCCCCCTAGAGGTCAACAACAATGCCTACACATTATGACAGCACATAGCGTGATGAGCTATATCAGCATGTGGAGCGCTTATGGCAGATTGACACCTTGCCATACAACGAAAAGCTGATCACAAGATCAAAGCAGGACCAACATTGTTACAACCTCTTACAGTCGGCTACGGTCAGAGTGAACGTGGACAGTGTTCAGCGGTATGCTACCCCATTGCTAAGGCGTACTCCTATCACCTTGCTCCGTACAGGCAAAGAGGCTGTGCTCCCCAGTCTCAGAAACATTGAGAGGAAGCTGGCCAAGAACCCTGAGCAAGCTCAGACCTACTGCTCTGAAATTCAAAAGCTTGAATCTGCAGGGTACATTGCGAAAATATCTTCAGAAGAGGCAGACAGGTCAACAGAGTCCTGGTTTATTCCGCACCATATGGTGCATCATAACGGGAAAGATCGAATAGTATTCAACTGTTCCTTCCAGTACCATGGTCAAAGTTTGAATGAACAACTCCTTCCTGGGCCGACCCTGGGGCCATCTTTGCTAGGCGTCATACTGAGGTTCAGACAACATGCCATTGCAGTGAGTGGGGACATCAAAGGCATGTTCCACCAGGTACGTCTGTTAGGCGGTGACAAGTCAGTACTGCGATTCATATGGAGGAACATGGATAGGGAAACTGACCCAGACATCTACGAGTGGCAGGTACTTCCCTTTGGTACGACCTGCAGCCCATGTTGCGCCATTTATGCTCTTCAGTTTCATGCCCAGGAACACAAAGACACCATGGCTGGTTTAGTTGACATTGTGGAGAACTCGTTTTATGTAGACAACTGCCTTCACAGTACTACAGACCAGGATGAGGCCAAAGCCATAATAGATGGACTGCGTCAGTCTTTGCTCAAGGGAGGCTTCGAGATCAGGCAATGGGCATGCAATATCCCATCAGTTCTCAGGCACCTTCCATCAGAAGCCAGGTCAGCTAGTAGCGAGTGCTGGTTGTCTCAGAGTAGCACAGACATGCAGGAACCTACCCTTGGCCTACAATGGAATTGCCTTGACGACACCCTTGGGTATAAGAACCGCTTAGCAGAGCCTGTTCAGCCCACTATGAGAAACCTTTATAAGACGTTGGCAAGCCAATACGACCCACTGGGATTTATCATCCCATTCACCACCAGGGCTAAGACTCTTATCCAGGATCTCTGGAAACAAAACCTCAGCTGGGATGACCCTATCGAACCCCTATATCTGCGTGAGAAATGGTCAATGTGGGTTGCAGAGCTTTCCAGTATCACCGAACTACAATTCCCTCGGCATTATGCGTTTGGCGGTGAGGACACTCCTTCCACGGTTAGGGAGTTACATGTCTTTTGTGACGCTTCAGAGAGGGTATATGGGTCCGTGGCCTACCTTCGCAGCACAGATGAGAATGAGAAGGTCCATATTGCCTTTGTCCTGGCTCGATCCAGAGTGGCTCCCCGTAAATGTCTATCTATGCCCCGCCTGGAGTTGTGCGCTGCACTTTCTGGAGCTCAGATGGCCAAAGTGATACAGACTGAACTTACCATTCCCATCCATCAAGTCACATATTGGACAGATTCCACTACTGTGTTGCATTGGTTGATATCAGAGTCATGCAGATACAAGGTCTTTGTGGGGTCTAGAGTAGCCGAGATTCAGACTTTAACAGATGTTACCAGGTGGAGGTATGTTGACTCTGCTCGAAATCCAGCCGATCATATCACCCGAGGTCTCACATTGGCAACGTTAGCAGGACCACACCAGTGGAGATCTGGGCCATCCTTCCTAACCGAATCACAGGATATGTGGCCGCTGACACCCAACACAGATATTGAACCTGACCTGTGTGAGATGAAAAGAGCATCCTTCATGGGAGCAATTACTGTCATTCCCCCGTTCAGTACCTTCAGACCTCAGTCAATTCAGAACTTGGAAGGAGCTAGTTCAAGCTACTGTCGATTCCGCCGAAGGGGCGGCCAACACTGACACCTCTTGCGAAGCCTCAAAGTATATACAGGCAGAGAAGCTCCTCTTAGCACAGTCACAGCTTGATTCATTCCCGGACGAATTCAGAGCATTGAAGGCTGGACAGTCCATTCCACCAGACAGCCGCCTGAGTTCTCTTGCCCCAGAGTACGATAAAGACACTGAGCTTATCCGGGTAGGTGGGCGACTTGCTGAAACCCTGGACTCAGAGATCATTCACCCAATTGTCTTAGATCCCCAACATCATGTCACAAAGCTACTCATCCAAGATGTGGATCAACAGCTCCATCATCCTGGTGCAGAGCGAGTTCTGGCTGAGCTACGCCGTAGATACTGGGTGCTTAGAGGCCGCGAAGCTGTACGCAAACACCAACATTCATGTCAGGACTGCCAGTTTTGGCGTGCTAAGCCACAGACCCCACAGATGGCGGATCTTCCTCCCTGTCGGCTCGTCTCTTCAAGCCACCATTCTACTCCACCGGCACAGACTGCTTCGGTCCATTTCATGTAAAAATAGGACGTCGTCAGGAAAAGAGATGGGGGATCTTATACAAGTGCTTAACAACCAGATGTTTACATCTCGATCTCCTTGAACACCTGGACACAGATGCCTTTCTCCTTTCTTTGCGACGTTTCATAGCCCGACGAGGAAAGCCTTTTGAGATACTCTGTGACAATGGCACTAACTTTACTGGAGGTGAACACGAGTTGAAGGACACCTTTAGTCGAATGGCTCCTGAACTTCAGGTACAGCTGGCCAAACAGCAGATCCAGTTTCGTTTTAACCCACCTAGTGCCCCGCACTTCGGCGGAACATGGGAGCGAGAAGTGAAATCCATTAAAACAGCCTTGCGAGTCATTCTTCGGGAACAATCTGTGCCTGAACCTGTCATGCAAACATTGCTAGTGGAGGTTGAAGGCATACTCAATTCCAAGCCACTTGGCTATGTCTCATCGGATATTGCAGACCTGGATCCTGTGACTCCCAACCTGTTACTCATGGGACGCCATGATGCTTCATTGCCGCAAGTCCTTTATGATCCCAACGAACTCTTGGGGAAACGCAGGTGGCGACATAGCCAGGTATTGGCCGATCAGTTCTGGAGTGCTTTCACCCGCTTCTACTTACCAGAACTACAAGGTAGACAGAAATGGAGAACGGATGGCAAAGAGATAGCAGTGGGACAAGTGGTACTGCTAATCGATCATCAACTCCCACGAGCTTTGTGGCCTGTGGGTACTGTAACAGAGACCTATGCAGGAGCTGATGGGAGAATTCGGACAGCCAAAGTCCAAGTAAGAGACAAGATGTACACACGCCCTGTCGTGAAACTAATACCACTTCCCCAAATGACGGATGATACAGATCCTTAGAACGGCCTTTCTTAAGAAACACAATTATCTTGACTGATAATTGGGGGCGGCTGTGTGAGAAAGCCCGTCCCGGAACAGAAAATCTGTAGCGCGTTCTGACGGACTGATATCAGAGTTGCCACTTCCTGTAGACTGATGTGACGACAGCTCCACCTGTTTGCTCCTGACATTGTTCTTTGTTGTGCGTTCATGCAACCAATACCACAACATAACATTCCATATGTTTCTACCATCCTCACATTGTAAATGGATGTCACTGACTGCCTGACAAATGTTATTAAAGAGAAGTTCGAAGAGGATATCATTCTCCTGTACCTGATTCTCTTACCGGAATCACTGTCCATAATTGTCCGTCAGCAGAACTGAAATTTAAAAAGGTTGCTAAAGGTGCTAACCCGCAACAATGATCTTTTATTTTTCTGAGAAATGCTTGGTTTTCACCGAACACGTAAGTTAGTCATATCGTATTGTATCGATATCGAGATATATGGCATGAAAATCGCGATATTAAATTTTGTCCATATCGTTCAGCCCTAGTGCTAACGGGTGATATTGTTTCTAGTCATGAAACGGGGTTGTGTTGCCTGATATATCTTCGGCACAGTTTGCAGTGCAGGCTGCAGTATTAATAATATTACATTTAGTCTTAAAAATGCACATTTGACAGTGAGTTGACAGCAGTCGTAGCTGGAGTTAGGAGGATGCAGATGTAATTGTATGGTCATTAACAAAAACATGGACATCTGTAAAAATTGTAACAACCTCATTTCTAAATGGTAAAATGTTTCATATATCAGGTCTTCCATGTTATCATACATTTAGATCATGATGATAACCACAGTTAATACCATGCATATAGCTCTTCACTACCATGGTCAAATGTATATATGATTTATATGGTATTTGTATGAAAAACAGTAGCCTAAAAAACATTTAGTAGCCTATTAATGCACAAATTCTTTAGAAAATACTGTCATAATATTCCAATACTCCTTTAATACATGTCTACATTAATAATATAATATAATACAATTCTATATGAATATCCTACATTTCTGCCTTGGATGGTGCAGTTAGTGTCACCACAGTAAATCCATGATAAATGATGGAGATCTGTAGATGGAAAATCCCTCTGACTGTATCATTTCGCGCACAGTGTTTAGTGTTTGTCAGCGCTGTTTTGTCTGGCTTTAAAGTAGTTTAAATCCCAAAGACACTTGTTTTTGGCTGAATTCACGCACTTCTCACTGGATCTCACAGCGCTGTTCAGTGACCGAGAGCGATCAGTGTAAACGGGTAGGGGGAATTTTTTTTTAATTTTCATCGATAAAATGTTCACAAATGAACCAAAAATGTGCCATCAACATGTGTGCAGTAGAGGGTTAAAAAAAAAACAATAGTTACCTGCGTAATGGATCTAACTCTGTTAAATTACTCAGAATCCTTCACAGTAACAAATGGCGGGAAATTTCACCAAAAAGAACAAAATACTCATTGCAAAGTCAAATATTTAATTAAAACACAATCTTCTAAGTTTTCAAAGTTACCCAATTATGTTTAATTTAATGAGATGTTTATTACTCACCTGATAAAAGCGCCAACCTTGTCGAGCTGCTTCGACTTGACATCTTCGCTGCACAGTAGGCAGTAGGCACCGCCGCTAGCCTCTATGTTGTACGCAAGACGTGATGACGTGCATTTCAACGGTCATCAACGTCGTAAATTCTCCAAATATTTTTTTTTCTTTTTTTTTTCGTGTATACATGTATAACATTATGTCATACTAGGTTTGCACCAAATTGCACACAAAAATAAATTAATTAACTGTAGTCCATTCTTTAGCTGCAAATCAACCCGAGAATGTGAAAAAGGCGCCATCTACAGGTGGTATTAGGAATAGAGAATGAATGGGCATTGTAGGCCCTACATTTTTCATAATAAAAAAGAAAATAGAATTTCTGAAAAATAAATATGATTTTTTAAAGAACCCTAGCATTGCATCTATCAGTTGAATACAAGAAAATCAAAATAATTTTAAAATATGTTGCCTGTTTAAATTTAATGTAAATTAAATGTACATTTTCCATAAATGAACATATAGTTGTAATACTGTATATACTTGGTATTACAATTTCATTATAAATTATGGCACATGTATTTTAATTTTAAGGTATATAAAAAAAATAAGGATATACACATACTTAATGTGGGGTTACAGCAAAAATGCTAATGCTAAATATAATATATTTACCTCTTTCATTATCAATATGCCTACTGTAAGTTACTATTCAATATAATTCAAATTTGGAAAAAAAATATATACAACAATCAAAGTCAAATAATGTTATATAAAAATAAATATAAATGTTTTTTGTTGTTGTTTATGTTTTTAACCACGGAAGTTACAGAAGTCCACTTTCATGCAGAAATAAAACACCATATGATTAAAAACAGATGCATTTTGAAGAAAAAAAAAGTTATTTACATTGATATCAATGTGATGTCAATATGACATCAACTAAACGCCTATAACACGACGTTGATTTGATGTCAACTCAATGTCAAACATGTTGGCCCATATACTTACATAATCAATTTCAGTATGGGATGAACCTAATATTTTCACCAATTAACCACTGGAAGGACTTGATGTATAATCTGATTTTGAAATTATGTTTTGCAGCATCTTGATCAAATCTTATCCAAAAATTGACATCAAGGTTCCTGCTGGGTAGGCTACCTCTTTTGTTGATTGGCCTAGTACTCTCCTGTCAATTATCTGACATGTTCCTCCTGAACCTCGTTTAGTAAAACAGCATTTAATTCCATTAGGGTTATTTATATAAAAGACTATAACCTGACTATAAGATAACAACTTTATCCTCATTGTTCATAGTTTTGTTTTTATCAAGGACTTATTTAGTAGTATTATAACTGTCACAGAAAACGTTCTACATTTTTTCATTTTTAAGAGCAATGAAAGTTGGTTGCTTGTCACGTTGGCTTCTCATGACTTCCTGCTTATTTCCGTTCTTCATTTAGAGCTAGATTTATTAATAAAATAATACCTGATAGTAATGCATCAATATACTTCAGAAGGCCTTTATTAACCCTCAGAGCCATGTGGAGAACTTTTATGATGGATATAGATGCACTTTTTGAAAAATGACCAGGACATTTTTAATATAACTCTGATTGTATTAGTCTGAAAGAAGAATGTCATATGACTTTAGGGTGAGTAAATCATGGGGTAATTTTCATTTTTGGGTGAACAAACCTTTAACTGCTGGCCTTGTCTTGCTGCCAGGCAGTGGACGTTAGTAAACTCAGGAGACAGCTTAGACACAAGACAAGATAACAGGACAGACCAAATAAAACAATTAAGAGAGCAAAAATAAAGTACTAATAGATAAATGACTAGAGAAACCAAAGTAAAGAAACAAAGCTTATAACTAAAGCAATTTTATTTATTTGTTTAAATAGGATTGCCACAAATAAAATCAATAATACCAATTTATAGGGAATAATATGATCTAAAGGAGAAAATATTAAGTATAGAAATAAGGTTTTAAAGAAAAAGAGAAACCAAACTGGACTAGAATGCACCAAAGCAATAATTAAGCAGAAGAGGGGGGTATTCCAGAAAGCAAATTATGTGACAAACCTGGTAAGCGGATATCCACAAAAACAGAGGTAACTTTCAGGGTATGTAAGTAGCCATAGCAACATAACCTGCTCTGGAGTACACTAATTATGACAATTATGAATTAATACAATCCTTTGATCATGTTGGTTTTTGGATTGGAACAGAACATCGTTATTTGGAATTTGTCGTTTTCCCTCAATGAAGCACAGCTCCCCAGTACCAGCAGTGCTCATGCAGCCCCAGACCATGATGCTACCACCATGCTTGACTGTAGCCAAGACATGATTTTCTTGGTACTCCTCACCAGGACGCCGCCACACATGCCGTAACTCGTGTTCTTGGCCTGGAAGTCTTCAGCAAACTGTTTGTGAGCTTTATTGTGAGCCAGCTTCAGATGATTCCTTCTAGGACCACGGCCATGCAAACCGACTGGTTGCAGTGTGCGGCGTATGGTCTCACAATATTTTCAGAGGACAGTAAATCTATACTGCTATACAAGCAGCACACTGACTACTCTAAAATATATCCAAGTTTCATAGTATTGTCCCTTGAGAAGATATACTAAAATGGTTGCTGAAATGTGAGGGGTGTACTCACTTTTGTGAGATACTGTACTTTTGATGAGAATATCAAAATGATTTTTGATAAATAATTTTGATGAGTATATATATATTTGCGCCATCTGGTGGCTTATATGCCAAGTACACAACTTTAAAATATAAAAAGTAAAATATATTTGATATATGAAAATAACTTTAAATTTATATATATATATACATATATATATATACATATATATATATATATATATATATATATATATATATATATATATTAGTGCATTTAGTTTGTGTTTGCTGTGTATAATTATTAATTATTGTATATATAAATACACAGCATGTATATACTGTATATATAGCTAATTTATAATATATAATTTCTTTTGTAAAAATATATATTTTTAATTAAATATATACATGCATGTGTGTGTATTTATATATACATATTAATTATACACAGTACACACACATATATTATGTAAACACAAACTTTTATTTTGGATGTGATTAATCATGATACATTTTCCCCAGCTGTGTGTGTGTGTGTGTGTGTGTGTGTGTGTGTGTGTGTGTGTGTGTGTGTGTGTGTGTGTGCGTGCGCGTGCGTGTGTATAAAATTACCGAACACAAAATTGTTGAAAAATTCTTTAAGCATTTGGCTAGAACAGAATTAAGACACAGAACAATTAAAACAAAATACCAAAATAAAGCCTTTATTGAATAGGAACTGCTGCAAGTGGTTACATAATGCCTGCAGTAGGTTTACTCACGAACAGAACAATATGTAAAACATACAACAACAACAACAACAACAAAAAAAAAAGAAAATTCACAGAAAATAATTATATTGATATACTTTGGATAGAAATGCAGGCCTAATCTGTTTGCTGGAAAGGTCGTTTCTTTGGACACGAGCTGATGCGTCATCGTGGTGTCACTTTCTCTTTTGGAAATCCCGTATGAGGGCATCCAGCTGTCAAAACCATCGAAACAAGCAAGTTAAGTCGTAGAGAAATACTCAAAGTATTCTGTCATGGCTAGCTTATGTAACTACTATTTGTTGATGTGGTGGGGGGTGGGGATGGCTTTACCCACCAGTATTGTCTTCAGAACGTTTCTTCCCTGGGGTCTCAGGTAGCTGCATTTTCCTGCCTCACAGAGTTTAATTTCCTCCGAAACCTGATTTTAAAGTAAAATAGAAGGCAATGTGATGGTTTCCTTATAACAAAGGCTAATACACCTAAAAAGACAGCAGGCTATAGTGCACTCACACAAACACAAAATCTCATCAGAACAAGACACGTGACACTAAAATAACGCAACAAACATTAATTAAACAGCATAAGTAAGAGATAAGAATAAACATCCATTTAAAAATTTGAGAAAAAGTTTGTCTTGAAAGAAAGAAATACTTATATACAGCCGTTTTCAACACTGATAATAAGAAATCTTTAATGAGCAGCAAATCAGCATATTGGAATGATTTCTGGAGAATCATGTGACACTGAAGACTGGAGACCGCTTTGCCATCACAGAAATAAACTACATATTAAAATATGTTAAAATGGAAACTATTTTACAACAATACAGGTCTTTTTAGTGTATTTTCAAATAGATCATAAAGCAAAAAATAGTATAATATTTAATATGATATGCATATATAATATTATATAAATAATAACAATAATGTAAATAATATTTAATATAAAATATTTAAACAATCAAACAGTCCCCAAAATTTTTATTAAATTAAATGAATTTCTATATAATTTCTATATAAATATAATAGTATAATATTTAATATTATATGCATATATAATATTATATAAATAATAACAATAATGTAAATAATATTTAATATAAAATATTTAAACAATCAAACAGTCCCCAAAATTTTTATTAAATTAAATGAATTTCTGAGAAAGATCTTTATCTATTTTTCTGCATAAATCATGGTGACTTTTTACTTCCACAAAACCCTCATTTTCACAATAATTTACTGTGAAAAATAAATGTTTTGTCATTTTAAATATGATAGATTTTCAGTGTAAATTCAAGAAATTACAGTAAATTATATTTATTTCCTTTTAAATCTAATAATTCCTCACACTATGAAAAAGAAACTTCCACGTGAAAACCAATCAATCACCCAATTTTTTACAGTAGTATTTTTCGTTTTTGATTGAAAATAATGACGATTTTTACATTGCGTGCCACGATACAACAAGACCATCCTTTTCTAACGGTCTTCTACTTCCTTTAGTAATATTCACACACCTCTGAGGTATCGTAAATGTCTATCTCTCGCTTTCCTCCAGGGTACCAGCCATGAGACCAGTGCTGAGAGCTGGCTAACTGGACACTTAGACACAGCAACATCCCCATCAGCACAAGCAGCCTGCAGATGTGCACCATAACTGAGGGAGGAGAACAGATTCATGAGACAAACAGAGAGTGAGAGAGGGGACCATGGCTGCACTGACACATGTAACTTCAGGTTTATCAGCCTTATAATTTCAGGAGGGGGAAGTTGACTGAAAATCTCTAGACAACATGATGACGATCATGTTTAAAAGACAACAAACTACAAATTACTGTCAATAACAACAAACTAAATTTTTCAATCACAACCTATAAACCAAACACAAATTGAAACACTGTTCTTACCTTCTATTGTCACGTCTTCTCTTGAAGTATCTTCTCTGGTAGTTCCTCAACTGTGAAGTCCTGGTCTTGGTGAACCTGATATGGTCTGATTTTCGCTCAAGTTCAGTCACAGAGCTTCTGAGATATGTCTGCAACTCATTCTCTGCAATCTTCTTCCTCCTCTTCCTCACAATTTATGTTCCACACCAGATCTCCCCTCCCTGTCTAAAAACACACTCACTCGCGCACACACTCTGACCTCCCAAGTCCTCAAACACTTAGCTCACTGCGGTTCCATCGGGAGGAGAGCACGTGGAAGATGAGCTCAATGCCAATTATCGTCTTCAAACACTGTTGACCCCCATGGGATGGCATCCCCTTTCTAAAAAAAAAAAAACAACACTCACGTCAATGTTCACAATGATCTGAAACATTATGCAACTCAATTGCAAATTTGATGCTATCCAGCAGCTTAAAAAAAATGTCATGACATGACATGAGTGTGCTGAAGTGCTAATTAAAGTAAGCACAAAATAAATTATTCTATTTGTTATATTTATTTTAGGCTACTATATATTCATGTAGGATCTTTAAAAGGATTTGATTATATTAATTATATATATATATATATATATATATATATATATATATATATATATATATATATATATATATATATATATATATATATATATATATAGGTTGATTAAAGATAAAAACAGAACTATTATATTATTACAGTTTACAATGAATTTTCAGCATCATTATGCCAGTCTTTAGCATCACATGATCCTTCAGAAATCATTCTAATATTCTGAATTGGTGCTCAATGTTGAAAAGAGTTGTGCTAATATTTTTGTGGAAATCAAAAATGTGTATAACTGCATGTACTAATAAAATGAAACATGTTGCTATATTCAATAAGCAATAATTTTGCTTATGCTAGTGCAGTAACAAGTATGTTTTAATTGCATTTATTAATTGTACAACATAACTCAAAAAGTAAAATATAAACAAGTAATTTCCATTCTCTCTAATTCATGCCCTTTTGAGAGTGAGCTTAAAATAAAAAAGCTAATTTTCTCACCCAAAAATATTACATTTATTGTTTCATAGACTAAATCATTTAGGAGATTTTACACGATTTATTCAGGGTAATTGCATTAAAGAAATCAAGCCTTTAAAAAACTACTCAAAAATATAATGTGTATTATTGTTACCATTTTTTAAAAATGTAAATAGCACATCATTTAAAATTATGTTTCTTACAAAAGAACAACTATAACAATAAATCTTACTGACCCCACATTTGTGAACAGTAGTGTTTCTAGCAAAAGAAGCCATTCACCGAGGTCAGCTTTTAAGACATTGTACATTTTTGAGACATTTATTCTGCCATCAGCAATCTAAATTGGATCATTGTAGATATTTATTCTTCATACGTACAATATTTTGTGAATTACATTTTTTTTTGTCAACTCCAATGACCTCAATAATCACACAAGTTTTATTAAAAGAGTCAATGTCTAGCTAATTTCCTCTAAGCTGTAAAAAGTGGCCACTGTGACCTCACATCCGACATTTGTGTCCCTCTGACCCACACAAGATGCATACTGGCCCAGACTGAGCAAACACTCCAGCCTGACCGCAGAGTTAATTACAGAGGCGGTCTCCCTCAGGGTGATCGGAGCAGAGAATGTGACGGGTTCTGATTGAGTTCCTGTCAAACTGTGTTGAAACACGCACAGGGGTCTGCTCGGATAATCCATCCACATCCCAGATTCGACACCAGGTCTTAAGGTCCAGGAAGGATGGGAGACAAAGTGACACAAGGTGACGTGACTCACTCCCTGAATTTCCCCTCAGGGATCAAGTCTTTCCTTACACAGAGATTCAAGATATTACAAATGCAGTTTATAAGAGATGCATATATATACGGATCAGGCATAACATTACCTAACACAATCGCTTAGTTGCGTATGGGGCTGCACAGCCGCAGACCAGTCAGGATGCCCATGCTGACCCCTGTCTATCTCTGAAAGCTCCAACAGTGGGCACGTGAGCATCAGAACTGGACCACAGAGCAATGGAAGAAGGTGACCTGGTCTGATTAATCACATTTTCTTTTACATATGTGGATGGCCGGGTGTGTGTCACTTACCTGGGGAACACATGGCACAAGGATGCATGGGCAAACCGGTGGAGGCAGTGTGGTGCTTTGGGCAATGTTCTGCTGGGAAACCTTGGGTCCTACCATCCATGTGGATGTCACTTCGACACGTAGCACCTACCTTAGCATTGTTGCAGACCATACATGGAAAGAGGATTATGCACCCTGCCACAAAGCAAAAATGTTTCAGGAATGGTTTGAGGAGCACAACAACGGGTTTGAGGTGTTGACTTGGCATCCGAAATCCCCAGATCTCAATCCAATCGAGCATCTGTGGGATTTGCTGAACAAACAAGTCCGATCCATGGAGGCCCCACCTCACAACTTACAGGACTTAAAGGATCTGCTGCTAACATCTTGGTGCCAGATACCACAGCACACCTTCAGGGATCTAGTGAAGTCCATGCCTCGATGGGTCAGGGCTTCATATAACATTCATATATAGATGTTGAAAACAGTTGTGTTGCTTAATATATTTGTGGAAACATTGATACATTTTTTTAAGGATTCTTTGATGAATAGCAAGTAAAAAAAAAAAACTAATAATTTTTGGTAAATATGTAGAAGCTTTTACAGTCACTGTGGAACAATTAAACGTGTCCTTAAAAGGACTGTCAAACGATTAATCGTGAAATAAACATTTGCGTTTACATAATATATGTGTATACTATATTATGTACTATATATACACACACACACACACACACACAGGGTATGGAAAGTATTCAGACTCCCTTATATTTTTCACTCTTTGTTATATTGCAACCATTTGCTAAAATCATTTAAGTTCCTTTTTTTCTCATTAATGTACACACAGCAGCCCACATTGAAAGAAAAAAAACACAGAATTGTTGACATTTTTGCAGATTTATAAAAAAAAAACACTGAAATATCACATGGTCCTAAGTATTCAGACCCTTTGCTGTGACACTCATATATTTAACTCAGGTTAACTCATTTCTTCTGATCATCCTTGAGATGGTTCTACACCTTCATTTGAGTCCAGCTGTGTTTGATTATACTGTTTGGACTTGATTAGGAAAGCCAGCTCCCTGTCTATATAAGACCTTACAGCTCACAGTGCATGTCAGAGCAAAAGAGAATCATGAGGTCAAAGGAACTGCCTGAAGAGCGCAGATACAGAATTGTGACAGGCACAGATCTGGCCAAGGTTACAAAAAAATTCTGCTGCACTTAAGGTTCCTAAGAGCACAGTGGCCTCCATAATCCTAAAATGGTAGACGTTTGGGACGACCAGAACCCTTCCTAGAGCTGGCCGTCCGGCCAAACTGACCTATAGGGGGAGAAGGGACTTGGTGAGAGAGGTAAAGAAGAACCCAAAGATCACTGTGGCTGAGCTCCAGAGATGCAGTCGGGAGATGGGAGAAAGTTGTAGAAAGTCAACCATCACTGCAGCCCTCCACCAATAGGGGCTTTATGGCAGAGTGGCCCGACAAAAGCCTCTCCTCAGTGCAAGACACTTGAAAGACTGCATAGAGTTTGCTAAAATGGTGAGAAATAAGATTATCTGGTCTGATGAGACCAAGATAGAACTTTTTGGCCTTAATTCTAAGCAGTATGTGAGGAGAAAACCAGGCACTGCTCATCACCTGTCCAATACAGTCCCAACCGTGAAGCATGATGGTGGCAGCATCATGCTGTGGGGGTGTTTTTCAGCTGCAGGGACTGGACAACTGGTTGCAATCGAGGGAAAGAAGAATGCAGCCAAGTACAGGGATATCCTGGATGAAAACCTTCTCCAGAGTGCTCAAGACCTCAGACTGGGCCGAAGGTTCACCTTCCAACAAGACAATGACCCTAAGCACACAGCTAAAATAACGAAGGAGTGGCTTCACAACAACTCTGTGACTGTTCTTGAATGGCCCAGCCAGAGCCCTGACTTAAACCCAATTGAGCATCTCTGGAGAGACCTGAAAATGGCTGTCCACCAACGTTTACCATCCAAACTGACAGAACTGGAGAAGACGAAGCAGAGGATCCCCAAATCCCGGTGTGAAAAACTTGTTGCACCTTTCCCAAACAGACTCATGGATGTTTTAGATCAAAAGGGTGCTTCTACTAAATTCTGAGCAAAGGGTCTGAATACATAGGACCATGTGATGGTCAATTTTTCTTTTTTAATAAATCTGCAAAAATGTCAACAATTGTTTTTCTGTCAATATGGGGTGCTGTGTGTACATTAATGAGAAAACAAAAATGAACTTAAAAGATTTTAGCAAATGGCTGCAATATAACAAAGAGTGAAGTGGTCTGAATACTTTACATACCCACTGTGTGTGTGTATATATATATATATATATATATATATATATATATATATATATATATATATATATATATATATATATATATATATATATATATATATATATACACACACACACTGTACATGTATATATTTAAGAAATATTTGTATGTATATACATGCATATAAATAATTATAAACAGTACTCACACATTTTTTATGTAAACACAAACTTGTATTTTGGATGTGATTAATCGTTTGACAGCACTAAAGTAACAAAAAAATCTCACTGACCATCAACTTTCAAATGGTATCCTGATATGGCAAATGCAATTACACGCACGCACGCACGCACGCACGCACACACACACAATGTTTTGGAGATATACACACAGTAGGATGACTGCAGATAAAATCTCAAGCACTTTTATTAGGTTTGAACAGTATCTTGTTTAGAAAGGCCGTTTGGCATTATATAATCATATATAATTTGCATCATATATATAATTATATATACATTTATATTCAAATTTAACAAAACACTAGAAAAAAAAGATGCAAATTAAAAAATAAGATTTAAAGACAATAATAATACCGAATTAAACACAGGAAGAAAACAAAACAAAACATCTAATACATTTCAAAATGGTCCCAGTACAGTTTAATATACAAGTATCTTAAAAAAAAAGTGAGGGAAAGATAAAAAATAAAAGCAAGGCAACAGATAGGAATGAATTATAAATAACCTTACATTATGTACAGAAGGGTGCATTAAGAGGAAAGAAAAAAAATCTGAACGTTTTAGGATTCATGGAACGTAAAACAGGCTGTGGTTTAAAATTTAGAAAAGATCTGAGAGAAGAGAGAAGACTTTTCAGATAAAATCCTCAAAATGGGGTTGTTGGAGAGCAGAATCATTTATTTTTCAGTCATTCTCCTCATTCTCTTATCTGAGAAGGCTGTTTTAATGTCACATTCAACAGGAGAATGAAGTGAGCCTCCAGACACGTGGCTTCCCTTCTTGACCAGAAGATCTAGATTGCTCTCCATACATTAAGAGCTTAAGTTTTGAGGGATTTCAACCTGAAGTCTGGAGCTTCCTCCAGGATGGTTTTATATGGTATGCAAGCACAAAATAAAGAAAGAAATAAAAAATGTTTTGCAAGAAAACCTGACACACCAAAAACACAGAAAAGCAACCAACCAGTAACCGTTTGGGTTCCATTACAGATTATCATACGCCATATGGGCCACAATGTCCAGTTGTGGGACTGGGAGAACATGGGCTACAAAAGAGCTGGCGGGAATATGCTTGGAGCTACAGGAACGTGATGAGGCACTTTCCCACCTCTGAAGAAGGATCCTGCCCCTGAGAGGCTGCTATTGGCACAGTGTCTCATGTGGAAAGGGTTAGTGTGACTTGAAGCAAATCACAACAGTTGACAACATTCAAGCAAATCCACCAGCATTTTAATGGAATATAAAGCCCGGAAGAAGCTGTACTAGAGATCCATAATTCATAATTTTTTGATCCGTAACATTGTGGATCTGAAATAATATAAAAAGAGTTTCCATCGAGATCCCGGTTAATATGGAATGACTGATGGGTGTGTGATTTAGAGCGACAACCATTGGGTTTACATACATTTAGGAGCTAAAACATACATTTCATGTAACTTGCATTTCCTAACACAAGGAAGTGTGGAACGAGGGCTTAACCTACATAAAACATTCGCTGGAAAATGACTTTCTTTCCACTGACAAATCAGCTTTAATCACGACACCATCTGTGGTACTTCCACTAGTTAAAATGACCTAAATATAAAGACAATCGTCCTAAACTGACCTTCTGCAAGAAGTTGAAATGGCTCACTGCTACGGACTGAAAGCATTTTGTATCGATCTGGCTCAGTGGAGCTGGAAAGGGCTCGCTGACTTCTGCACAATGGCTGAAGTCCTTTACATGGGCAGGAACAGATGATCGGGCAATCATGTGTCATTTCTACAAGAGTTTTCTGGATCAACTTTCCCACGGTACCTTATAAGTAGACGGCATGGCAAGATCATTTATCTTCGAAAAGAAGGAAAAGTAACTACCTGTACAATATGAAACCTTATTGTCAAGTACAGTTGGTTAAGACCAATCAACAGACATGGTTAAGGGCAAGTAAACATCACTTCCTTGGTTACAATCGCAAACACAGAAGGTGCTTTTAGAGTGGTCTAGAAAAGAGGATGGGGGGGAAGTATTGAGTAAAACTTCAAGGCAAAGTACACCCTCATGAGATACGAAAAGAGGCAAATTGACAAAAAAAAAAAAAGATTTCCTCTGATCTAAACACTCACGGTTTCCTTTTCTCTGTCTTTTTAAGTTTAATTGATCTGCCTCTACAAGTTGGGTCTGACAAAATGAACACCACAAAGACGCTTGACAGTCTAAACATACAATTCAACGGGACAGGAGTCATGCCCACCCAAAACACATGGACACAACCAGACTCAAAATGTTATCTGTCACTCCAGTGAACACAATCAAAAAGCACAGTGAAGTATTTTCTGCGAACGCATGCGTTTACAGTGGATCCGCGATTGGTCGATTTTGCCGCATTGTGCGCTACATAGATACAAGCAACAGCGAAGTGGAATTGAGCTGCCATTCAAATAGGTTTCAGTCACTCAACTGCAGATAAAGAAGGAATTTCTTGTAAAAACACCTTGTGAAAAAAGCACCCTCATCTTTCTACCGCTCTTTTGCGTCTGTCTCTATAGCGCCATCTTAAAATATTCACGTATGCATGTATATACCAGTAAACTATATTAAGGTCACTCTATATACCTCAACAGAGCGGCTTCTAAAACCAAAAACAGACAAACAAAACACCCCAAAAACAAAAATACAAGAGCATATTTACACTAAGAGAAATGGGTAAGGGCCATATTAACAAGAGCAATATTACAAAATATTCAAGAAGGCATCTCTAATGGTGTTTTCTTTGTTTTTTTTTTCTTTCCAACTTCTGCTTGCCGGCCAACAGATTTTTTTGATTCCCTTTTGCTTTGCGCTGGCAGTCCGTCTCATTTAGCTGTTTACGTGAAAGTGTGGACGTGAGTGCATGACTGCATGACTGGGAAAGTCTGTCCGATTTTCTGCGGGTGGGCGTGGCTTTACTTAAAGTTGGCGTAGTCAGAGAAGGCATCGATGTATTCCTGGACCACTTTGTAGCAGAACTCATACTGCTCCTGTTGGGAAAAGCAGGAAAATATGAGTTGATAGGGACTTGAGATGTTTGATTAAAGAATTAGAATCAAAACAAGGCAAAAATAATAGCAATAAATGTTATCCTCTTTAGATCATAAATATTAATTAAGTATTATTATTAGACATAATATTAGACCAATAGTCTGATTGCAGGAAACAATTGGCTGAGGCTTCTGCTCGATCTTAAAGGGTTAGTTCACTCAAAAATTAAAATTCGGTCAATTAATTACTCACTCTCACCATTCGTTCATCTTCGGAACACAAATGCAGATATTTTTAATGAAATCTGAGAGCTTTCTGACCCCCCAATAGACTGCAACGTTACCACTTTCAAGGCCCAGAAAGGTAGTAAAAATAGTCCACTTGACTACAGTGGTTAAACCTTAATTTTATGAAACAAGAATACTTTTTGTGAGCAAAAAAACAAAAAACTAAAATAACGACTTTATTCAACAATTTCTTCTCTTCAGTGTCAGTCTCTATCGCTGTTCACATTGTGTAAACAGTGCTGCACTTCCGGGTTCTACATCAGACAACCGGCTTGGTATTAGCCGACTCCTGCTCACGTGAACAGCATCAGAGATTGAAATGGAAGAGAAGAAATTGATGAATAAAGTCGGTTTTTTTTGCACAAAAAAGTATTTCTCGTCGCTTTATAACATTAAGGTTGAACCACTGGAGTCACACATGGGGGTGTCAGAAAGCTCTTGATTTGTGTTCCGAAGATGAACGATTTTACCTGTGTTGTTTTTGGTCCATGGGCAAACACTATTTTGATGCCTTGGTGAGCAGTGGAGGTAATTGCTCTAATGATGTTTTACAAGGGCTGCATGATTCAGAACAGAAATCGCCATATGACTTGGCATGATAATTGCAAAAACTGCGTTTTAGTTAAATAATATATGCATTTCAGAGTGACGCGCTGCACCGTTCTTTTACACGCTATCAACTCGTGTTTCAGCGTTTCCAAAACATTAACTCACAAAAATTTACCTTTTGAAATGGCCTGTTTACATGAAAACCAATAACCCGGCAACGCATGTAAACCATGTAAACAAGACTTTATTAATAAATCAGTTTATTTCCTAGTAGTGACGTCAAAATGTAATCATTCATGTATCTGATTTATGTCGGTTGTGATGTTAAATAAAGCATTAAATAACGAAGAGTGTTCCAACATGTCAGCAGGAAAATTTTGGACTCATATATTATCCTCTCCTGCAGTTACAGATGCAGTATTTTGACTCTACCACATTTTTATAATTTCTTGGGTCAAGAAAGAGTTTGAGCCATATTTCCTCCTCTCCTAACTCGATATGCTCACTCTGTCTGGAAGTGTCTAAATCCACAGTATAGGATGCTTTCCCATCACGTATCACATATGCGCTCCTCAGTAAGCCCACAGAATGCTGGTTAATGTGTCTGGGATCATGGAATCAATCAGGGTAAGGGGCAAAATTCTAGCTGTGTCAGTCGGTTTATGCTCAAGCCGTTTATGACCTTACTCCGATAAAGGAAAACATGTTTACATGTCCAGACGCACTGGACACACTCTGCTTATTATGCATAATAGGGTTCAGAACATGTAAATGCATTCAGTGTCTCAATTTAGAGGCTCAATATGTAGTAAATTCTACTCCATACTAACTAATTTCTGGATCCGAGTCAGAGTTGTATAATGTGCATTTGGGAACGCAACATGTGCTAACCGTCTTCCAAAACTGGTAATGAGAGGTGTTTATAAATTGACTTGCCCGAAAAAGAGGGTTATATATATATATATAAAAAATAACTCTTTCCCCACCAAACACAGTTTTCCGTTATTTGTGAGAAAACGCTTCTCCTGCCAAACACGTATTTTTCCGTGTTTTCACTGTTAAATGCTAGGGGGCGCTATTGCCCATCTTCTGAATGAGTACAGAATCTCCAGATCAAAACACACGCGAGGAAGACTCAGTAAAACAAGCGATCGTACGTAAGCAGATGCATATGTAAAATAACGTGATCTTCAACATTAAACATCATATAAATCAAAACTATCTAATGTTACTGAATGAAATGTCGACCCAGGACGAGCTACAGGACTGCAAGCATTAGGGGTGTAGATGGATTCGATCTACTCCATCTGTGTTTGATCATCACTCTGAATCTGATCTGGATGTAGTCTTTTTCTCTGATTTTTGTTCAAAATGTTGCTTTTTTTATGAAACTTACCCACGTGCAAGTATTGATAAAAAAGGAATGCATGAAGCTAGGATAAAACTTTTTTTTGTTTAAAAGAAGTGGGTCAGCATGCTCAGATATTCATACAACCAAATATTCAATGGGCTATTACATTTTGGTGAAAATGGTAAAAAACCCTGGCGGTGGCTGGCAACTTTTTTTTTAAACGCTGGCGGGAAAGAGTCAAGACAACCATAAATATTAGTATTGTAATAGTATAGTTGTACTGTTAACATTTTTATTTTAATTTTTTTAAATATTCGATGTCTTTATTTTACAGTGAAACGTTACAATAGTAATACTTCTTATTTTGTTTATTTTATTTTGTAATAATAATATTTATTATTGTAAATAAATATTCATTATTATTATTATTATTATACTCATACTGATATATAATCACAAAGCTTTGTGTAGCCCTACAAACAAGCACAGCAAACCTCTTTTAAATAGCACATTTTAAATCACACTTTTATCAGAAATTAGAGTGTTTCTCCAAATACACTTCATTCCAGTTAAATTTATCATATCAACACTGCAGCGTGAGCGACTTGTTCTCACCAGTGTCTGCACCATGTGCGGTCTCTGTAGTCTTAGACTCTTCACTGTCTGAAAAACGTCCAGAATGCCCTCCGCTTTCACCCGCTCCAGGACCGTGCTCAGGGCACAGAATGTCCCTGTGCGCCCTGCACCGGCACTGTTAACACACACACACACACACACACACACACACACACACACACACACACACACACACACACACACACACACACACACACACACACACACACACACACACACACACACACACACACACACACACACACACACACACACACACAAATCAATTACACACAGCTCTGTGGATATTAATGAGTCCCTTTCTTGCTTTCCTTTCGTTAATTGCTTGACCCTGAAATCACACTGGACACAGCAGTCTCTGTCTCTGTCTCTGTTTCATTATTACGGAGAGCTTAAGGGGCACCTATAATGCCCCTTTTTTTCAAGATATAATATACATCTCAGGTGTCCCCAAAGTGTGTCTGTGAAGTTTCAGATCAAAATTACTAACAGATAATTTAATATACCATTTTGAAAATGCTCATTTTTGGGTTGTGTGTGTCTCCTTTAAATGCAAATGAGCTGCTGCTCCCCACCCCAGAGGGCGGAGCCTTTACAGCTCCTGAACAAGCGAATGAAAACTGAAACATGATATGTTTGGTTTTGATGATCATCTCTATCACAGACATGCTCAAGTGACATTGCAGTTCTTCATCATCATGAAATATCATCTGCATGCATTTTGAAACCTTATCCATGTCACTCTCAACTGGAGCACAGACACCCGACGCATACGCACAGAGAGCTAGATGTCGGTGCGTCCTAGACTAGTTCTCTTTCATGTGTTTGAGATTAAAGATTGAGATTAAACTGTCAAATGCACACAAGGTTGTGTGTCAGAAACACATGAAAGTTCACATGAAAACACATTACAGAAAGTACAGAAATCCTGTGTGTATATTAGATCTGTATTAAAGTGAAAGCAGTGTAATATACAGTACCTACTGCTATATATGCTGCTATTATGAATCAAACAACAAAAGATAAACAGAAAATCACTCACTGCTCTTGACTGAAGGCACTTTAGTAGCTTTAATAAGAACACATTTCTTCCTTGCTGCTGCTGTTAAACGCTCTGTCGAGGAGATAAACTTGGCGGACTGTGTAAAGAGCTCTCTGAGGGTGGGGTCTTTGCTAATATGCCTGTGTTCACCAACACTGCCGTATTAGGCGTGTAAAATGTGATGTCACATTGCCCAGAATCTGCTAACGGCTTGTTCTGAGATATTGATTATGATTTATGGGGATTGAAAAAAAAAGGAGTGGGTGGATTTTTTCCATTATAGGGTGGTTGTGTACAAAACCGCCAAATTTTGCATAATAGGTTTCCTTTAAGACAGGTTTGTTAAGTCATACCAAGCGGTCATGGAAGCCTTCCAGGTTTACAAAACCTCTAAACCTCACTTGATCTGCCAAACCAGTGGCATTCTTGTCTAACCAAAAGGTCCTGTATCCACACTAGAAGAATTATGGTTAGGTTGAGCAACTATTTATGTAATAAGCCGAGCAGTGTACACTGGAGCAACCACAAATCATGCATTAAATAACTTATTTCCCTGTTTTTGTTTTACGGGTTTCCTTTTGGAGAACACAAGGATTACCATTTAAATGTTTGGGGAATTATTATTTATTTTTTTAAAGAAATTAAATCTTTATTCAGCAAGGTTGCATTAAATTGATCAAAAGTGACAGTGAAGATTTCCATTTCATCGATTCCAACTTTCTATTCATCGATGAATCCTGACAAAAATGAAATACGATTGATACATCATTTCTGGAGCATCAAATCAGATTAATAAACTGATTTCTGAAGAATCATGTGAGACTAGGTCCACAGCCACATGAAGCCAGAGCTGAAACCATTAAAAATAAATGTAGTATACATGTCAGATCAGTGTGTGGCGCTGTAATTCTACCACAGAGATACACTAAAAAAAGAATGGTTCCCAAAACGCCAGATCCGTCTGGATGAAACAACAATACAACATTTTTACGTATACAGCTAAACGTGTATGGGCTCTAAAAACTGCTGAAAATTCAGCGTTTCCATTGCATGAATAAAACACATTTAAAAATATACTAAAATAGAAATTAATTGAAATTTCACAATATTTTTTACTTTGTTTTGACCAAATAAATGCAACCTTGGTGAGCACAGGACTATCTAGTTTTGCAATTCAGCAGTCCAAAATTAACACACACAAAGCAGCAAATGGGAGTAAAAATAGGTTTTGCACATAGAAACGTAGAATATTTTCCTTTCTTTGGGGAGAATTCTACTGTCAAAAGGACAAAAATGTATTACAATGACTATTCATATACAAATATATTAATATAAACAATACAAAAAGTTTAATGCTTCTGACTGGCCAGAAGCGTGGTTTACCTGCAGTGCACAGTGATTGGGTGGTTTCCAGACTGCTGCTGCTGTTTCTGAACTGCAGCAATGATGTTGATCATGCCCTTCCCGTCGGAGGGGATGCCCACCTCAGGCCAGCCATGGAAATGAAACTGCCTCACAGCGCGAGACTTATTTTCCTGCAGAGAGAAAGAAAAATTAGAACACCAATTACTCCGATAGCAAACATAACAATACAGAGATGAAGTAAAAAAAAAAACATACGTAAGCCACAAATAATTTTTGTTATAAGAGTTCCTGTAAAGTGGACTCACTCTGTTATTGGTGACGAGAAGGTCCCTAACAGTGTAGCTTTCACTTTCCTCCTCCCTCTTCAGCTCAATGGACATGTCCCCACAAACCATCACACCATCACTAGGCCAATACTGAGCACACTTCTCCTGCAGAGAGTGGGGGAAAAGACAGATATTTTTTAGGGATGGAATATGTTTTTTTTTCTATCAATAGGTTTCTGTTACTAGCTCAATGTCCAGTTGCATAAAACACCTTAACCGTGTAATTTGCCCTTAAGATCGCCCATAGGGTTCCCTTAAACTTAAAGTGTTACTTAAGGGTTTCTTTAGGTGAAACGTCATTAACCCTAAGAATTTCCCTTAAGTGTCTTTTTTTTCTCACTTAAGTAAACGGTAAGTTTTACATAAAGCCCCTTAACTTTAATTTTCTTTTGGAAAACCTTAAGTGTTACACAGAACAAGCAGGTTTAATCTAAGTCTACTAACACCACATGATTGGCCGCTTTATATGTTAAACTGATTCAAACATGGTCAACGGAGCTTCCGAAATGGCCTGAATCATATAGATTTCCTTTAAGTCTTTCAATGAATGGAAAGAAATGATCCCGACCGAGTTCCACAGTCTGGGGGCTATAGCCTTAAAAGGACAGGTCTCCTCAAGTCTTTTAACAAGTCTTTGGGTCCATTAAAAAGACTGCGGCCTAAGGATCAAAGGGCACGGCCTCTTGGGAGTAGGGACACAACAAATCAGCAATGTATTGTGGGGCCTGACGGTTTAAAGCTCTAAAAGTTAAAACTAATATTTTAAAATAAATACAAAATTTGATAAGTAAGCCAGTGTAGGGAGGATAAAATGGGTGTGATGTGTGTCCTTCTGCCAGATCCTGTTAAAAGCCTTGCCACAGCATTTTTAACCATTTGAAGACGATTTAGGGCATATTTGTTGAAAAAAGTAAAAAGAGAGTTACAATAATCTAATCGTGGGGAAATAAAAGCATGGATAACCATCTCAAGATCAGAGTCCAATAAAATTTAATTTTGCAATTTTTCTTAGATAATAAAAACTATTTCTGACCAAAAGTCTAGAATGGCAGTCAAAAGACTGGTCGAACCAGATGCCAAGATTTCTGAGGCTCGACTGGACAGAGGAGCTCAGAGAACCAAGGTCTTGAATGATTGATGGGATTTTGTTGTCTTGGGCAACAATTAGGGTTTCAGTCTTTTTAGAATTTAATTGGAGACAGTTACTAGCAAGCCACTATTTTAAATACAATCCAATATCCAATAATCCAAGAGGGCTAATGTACAGTAAAAACAAAAGTGGACCTAGGACAGAACCCTGGGGAACACCATTCAAGAATGGAGTGGCTTCAGACAGTATACCATTTACATATACAGAAAAGGTTCTGTCACTCAGGTAAGAGGAAAACTACTTTAAAACAGACCAGACAAAACCACTCTTTTTCCAGTCTGTTCAACAGTATTTTGTGGTCCACTGTATCGAAAGCTGATGATAAATCCAATAAAACCACTAAAAAAATACCTTCATACAACACTTTAAGGAGAGCAGTCTCAGTACAATGCATCTTTCTAAAACCAGACTGATACTCATCCAAGAGTTCATTGTTATTTAGAAAAGCTTTGACCTGCTCTGCTACTACCATCTCCATGACTTTTGAGAGAAAGCGCAGTTTTGATATTGGCCTATAGTTACAAGGCTCCGCTGGGTCAAAATTGGGCTTTTTTAAAATGGGGCTTTTCGCTGCCTGTTTATAAAAGTTTGGGACCACCCCAGTGGAAAGTGACATGTTAATCATTTTGACGACAAAAGGAGCAACAAGATCTATCACTTTAAAAAACAAAGAAGTTGGTAATATATCCAATGGACAATGAGGATGGCTTCATCTTTTTCAGTAAGACCATGACATCATCTAAGGTTCAGTATGTAGTATTTATGAGGATCTATAAACAGAAATGCAATATAATATACAAAACTATATTTTCAGTGGAGTATAAACACCTTACATGCTATTCAGTTTACGTCTCATCTGGTCCTTCTTTTTCATATATGTTTTTTTTGTTGTTTTCCTTAAGGGATTATATGCAACACCCTCAATCATTCCTTTTTTTAAGGGGAAATCACAGTTTAGTGTCACAATTAAGGGAAAAACTTAAGTTGCTTTATGCAACCATGCATGCATATTTTAGTTTATAAAGTTTTAAATATGGATCATTTATGAATAAAAAAATGCATCGCTTTGCTTTAGAAGGCTTTTAACAACCCCCTGGAGTCGTATGGATATCTTTTATGATGGATGGATGCTCTTTTTTTGGACTTCAAAATATCATCCTCTATTCCAGAGGTGGGGAATGATGATCCTGGAGGGCCACTCTCTTGCAGAGTTTAGCTCCAACCCTGAAAAAAACACTCACCTGCCTGTAACTTTAGTAATCCTGAAGACCTTGATTAGCTTCAGATGTGTTTGATTAGGGTTGGAGCTAAATTCTGCAAGAGAGTGGCCCTCCAGGATCAACGTTCCCCATCCCTGCTCTATTCACTTCAATTATAATGCTTGGAAGAGCATTGATATTTTTTTTATATAACTCTGATTGTATTCGTCTCGAAAAAGAAAGTCATATAGACCTAGGATGGCTTGAGGGTGAGTAAATCATGGACTAATTTTCATTTTTGGGTGAACTATCCTTTTAACCATAAGGCTACATCACAAAAACATACAAAGCTAGTATGATCACAGATGCTACAAACAGAAAGTCAGGAAGCAGGTGAACCTACCTGTCCTCTCTCCTCCAACTCGGTCAACATAACGATAGAGCAGCTCCTCCACTCCCAGATCATTCTCCAGAAGTCCTCGATGGTGTGCTGCAGGGGCCCCTGACATGCCATGTACGAGTCCTTTTGCCGATAACCCTGCATTCACACACACACACACACAAAATAGGTCTATCTCACGCACTTGTATACATTCTGCATTTTTCCAGTTGTAATCATGGATGAACATTACTGTTCAAAAGTTTTTCAAAGAAATAGGAATAGGAATAGGAATTTTGGGTTTTCATGAGCTGTATGCCAAAATTATCAGTATTAAAACAATAAAAGACCTGAAATATTTCAGTTGGTGTGCAATGAATCTAAAATATATGACATTTTAATTTTATCATTACATTATGGAAAATAATGAACTTTTATTACAATATGCTAATTTTTTGAGAAGGACCTGTATTAATAATATATTAAAAGCATTCATGCACCCCATCACTGCATAATTTAGATCTCCAGCACTCTTTGGGTGGTCCCGCACAGATTTATTCATGTCAGTGGACACATGGAGCAAGAAGGCACAATACTTATGACAAAAAAGGCTTTTGTTCATCAATATAGTTATCTTCCAGATTGCAAAGCAACTTGGGTTTCAAATGTAGCAGCACTGCTGATGTTTTCCTGTTGATAACCTTGATAAAGTGCTTCAGTCACACAAAAGAAGTAGGAAGTGAAAGGGCTTTCAGCCAAAACAAAGCTGCCCCACTCTCACTGGAGATCTGGCCAAAAACATACTGAAGTGTCTTTCTCCCTACTGCCTACTAAAGCTGCTGTCTTCCTCATCATCATGGAACTTCATAAGGGATTAATTTGGAAAAGTCTACATAGGTAGCCACTATCTATAATCTATATAGGTTTATCTATATCTATAATCATATCTATATCTATAATCATTATTAAATTTTTTCCCCCACTGAGTTTGTCCAGGCTGCTTATCTCAGTACAGGCGCCCATATAGCTTCATGACTGAAAAATGAAATACACCACACCCAAAAAGAAAAAAAGCATGCTGTGTGGTCTCTCAACTGAGCGTAGAATATTGTAGCATTGCCTTCAGGGTTCACTGAGCGGTATTTCAGTTAGCTGAGAGTAAATGCGGGTAAAGTCAGACGGGTTTTACTCACGTCTATAAAAGAGGCGTTGATGTAGTCTGTGTTCTCCTCCCCTCGTTTTACAGGGATGATCACTCTGTTAAACTCATCTAGAAGAAACAGCAAAGGTTTAGAAAGAAACACAGGAATGCACATACTGATAAATGGATACCTCAAATCACTGCAAGTCAGTTTGAAAAAAGCAGCTGCCATATGTATAACATATAAAAAGAGAAATGTATGAAGATAGATGTATAATATAATTGGATAATATAAAGTATGAACTAGGAAACTCTGTGATTTTTCCCCCCAGCAGAGAGCATGTTAGAAACAACTATACTACCATTCAAGAGTTTAGGATCAGTAAGATGTTTAAAAAATGTTTATGCTCATCATGGCTGCATTTATTTGATCAGAAATACATTAAAAAACTGTATTATTGTGAAATATTATTACCATTTAAAACAACTCTTTTCTATTTTAATATATTTTAAAGTGTATTTATTCCTGCGATGCAAAGCTGAATTTTTAGCATCATTACTTCAATCTACAGTGTCACATGATCCTTCAGAAATCATTCTAATATGCTGATTTACTGCTCAAGAAACAATCGATGTTAAAAACAGTTGTGCTGCTTAATATTTTTGTGGAAGAGGCGATACTTTTTTCATGGTTCTTTGAAAAAATAGAAAGTTCAAAACAACAGAATTGATGTGAAATAGACATCTTTACTGTCACTTCTGCACCCTGGCCCAAACTTATGAACGGTAGGTATGAAGTTATTCTCCCAAATCAAAGTCAGGTTATTAAACATGGATACACAACTCACATGGAATGATTTGCAAAACACGATTCTTCTTCATGTTGGCAGGCAGGTTCCCTGTTCTCATCTTGTCATTCTGGATTTTAATGGAGGTAAGTTTCTAAAAGAGAGAACGAGAGATGAAATAATACATAAAACAGAAAATAAGAAAAATTATCATACACAGGCATCATACATTATGACTATAGAAGCTTATTTACGCCACAGAATAAAAAGAAAAGAATTGTGATTTTCTCTCGCTATTCTGACCTTTTCCTCGCAATTCCAAGTTGACATAATAGTGATATAAACTTGCAATTGCGTGATATAAAGTCAGAATTGCAAGATATAAACTCAAAATTGTGAACAAAAAAAAAAAGTTTATATCCCGCAATTCTGACCATCTCATAATTATGACTTTATAAAACAAAATTGCGACTTTATATCTCACAATTATGACTTTATAACTCACAACTGAAAGTTTATATTTTGCAATTCTGGCTTTATAACACACAACTGAGTTTATATCTTGCAATTCTGGCTTTATAACACTCAACTGAAAGTTTATATCTTGCAATTCTGACTTTATAACTCGCAATCGCAAGTTTATATCAAAATGATGTGATTAGGTGCTTACCAGTTAACATTCACTGCATACATTTGAGCAGTTAATAACATTTGCTAACTACTGCAAGTGGCAACACAAGACTAAACATCATCATTCAAAATTCAATTAAAAACTCAGTATTCCTAAATACCGCACTTTCTGCAACTAAATGCTGGATGCAGAACTTATGGATGGTATAGTCAAGCAGAATCACCAGAACAATATAATTCCTAAACATGCAAAAACGCAAGAAATAAATAAAGAATACAAACTGTCTGTGCCACCTTAAACTCCGCCTCCATGCCCCCACAGCCAGCTCCTGGTAACGGAGCGTAGAGTTTAGACAGGTGAGACTCCAGAGACGTAACTTCTAACTCTGTGTCCCCGTACAGGTAGTGCTCTAGCAAAGCTTGGAATATAAACACATACTGCATCTGTAGGGAGAAAGAGAGGGTGGGACATATGTTTTTTGAGACATTTCTTGAGATAATTTTATTAATGGGGGATTTTTAATGAGCTTACATCAGTCTGGACCATCTGGCAGCGCTGGGCTCTGATCCGTGTGACAAATCCGAAGACGTCGACCTTTCTCTCTGCACCCATCATGTCCAGCATAGCGTCTATCACAATGAAGGTCCCCGTTCTGCCCACACCCGCACTGAGATGAACAGACGAGAATCAGTTAATGGACATACCTTCCAAAATATCTTCTTCTCTTCCAAAACAAGAAGTCTCTTATGCTCACCAAGGCTAGATTTTATTTGATCAAAATACAGTAATATTGAGATATATTACAACAATTAAAAATGACTTTTCTATTTTAATATCTTTTTAAATGTCATGTATTCCTGTCATGGCAAAGCTGGATTTTCAGCATCATTAGTGTAACATGATGTTTCAGAACTCATTCTAATATCCTGATTACAACCCTTTCTCATTATTATCCTTATATAATGTCCTTGCTGAATAAAAGTACATTTTTTCTTCTTCTAAAAAAAAAAAAAGTTCACGGTCAGTAAGATTTTTAAGATGATGAAGCTCCTTACCTGCAGTGAACCACTATGGGTCCAGCATACTGTGGGTTGCAGGTCTTGACCTTTTTTAGGAACTTCAGCATGCCAATGGGAGTGAAAGGAACCCCGAAATCAGGCCAGCTGGTGAAGTGAAACTGTGTGACCAGCCTCTGGGGCTTTTTACCAGACACATCACCCACCTAAACACACAAACACACACACACACAGAGTTTTTCAATGCCATCCTTCTCAACCAAACAAAGTCTCAACTATATTTCTTGTAATAGCAGCATTGTTTCTTTACAGGTTACAAGAATAAGCCTTTTAAATGTTATAATCTTATAGCTAGGGGGCAAGGTGGCTCATGACCAAAGTAACACTGACTGTTTATTGGTGTTTATTGAACTGGACGAACTTATCTGTTCCACCGGAGGATTTAAAAAAAGAAACAACACTCATAAATTAAATCAATGTATAGATTCAATTAGAGCATTTATTGTGTTCCTTTACTTATTTTTCTATTCCTGATTTTGAAGTACTGAAAGATTAAATTTGTCAGGAATTCTCCAGTTTGAATTTTTTAATTCTCTCTCAATGATACATCTATAAAACATTTTACAACCAAGGAATTCCTACATCATTTTGATATTTAAGTTATGTGTACACTTTTTACACTTTCCTTAATACTGGCATTGCAGTCACTACCATCATGCCAAGCATATTGTCAATTTCTTTTTGTCTTTAATAATTCAGACTTAACTGACTAGTTTGGTTCGGTTGCGTTTACACAGGCACAAAAAAAAAAGAAAGAAAAGAATACTCGCATCTGACACAGATCAGAATTTGTTGCTAAACACTTCCAAA
Source organism: Gobiocypris rarus (assembly GCA_023029165.1). Lineage (NCBI taxonomy): Eukaryota > Metazoa > Chordata > Actinopteri > Cypriniformes > Gobionidae > Gobiocypris > Gobiocypris rarus. Next base: position 26,344,722 of record CM040930.1, read on the forward strand.
TGTGGTTTTAAATCAGATACATATCTGATATCTGGACATCTGACATGCATCTAAACACATATATCCAATTCACCTTAGAATTCCAAGCCACCACAAGGTGAGGGCGACACGTTTGCCCATCAAGATAATTGTGATATTGTCGTATTATGAAGCAGAAGTGCCTATATATTTTTTTACCAGCTGAGAACTAAGCTGAGAACAGCTTCTGAAATGTGTAAAAGAATATCAAAACAGCGCAGGGAATTGCAACGAGACGGCGGTTCAGACGCCTGTGATGGGCAACATTGTGACAATGATGTGACAATTTTTAGGGTCACATCTCGTAACATCATGTCCTCTTTTTGGTTCGTTTAGATGTCTTTGGTTCATATTTCAGTCGAACCGCATGAGCGATCGCTTGGAAGTGGACCAAGACCCCCTGAAAATGTGTTTTTTTATGCGCACTAGGGTTTGGAAGGCAGTGTTCACACTTGTGGAAATGAGTCGCACTAACAGCAATCGCACCAGATGTCGTTTTAATCAAAACAAACCTACCAAGTGTGAACTCACGCTAAGCCTCATCAAATTTTCTTCAAAATGTATATCAACATTGTGATAAACGTGCTAATACAGTTTAAAGAAGGTTCTTTTTTCCCAAAACTGGCATTCCTATATATCACACTTTCGGCAACTAGCAGTAGTTGTTTGGGCCAGTGATAAACTCTTTGTACTCGGCTGAAGAAAAAATATTTTAAAACAACAAGATTTTCCAGGACAATTTACATGTTCTCTAATTTTCCATTTGTTTTCCAGAATAGGAACCCTGATATTTTGACACAAGAGGGAGCTAGCACTTCTTTTAATTGGCTTAATTAACCAGTTCCAATCATTTCAAAACGCCAAAAATCAACCAGTTAATCAGCATGTCCGATTTACCGGTAATGATTGTAACCTTGTAGGGAAACTTCTGAGAGTCCTACCTGCTGGATGCAGAACTTGCGGATGGTATAGTCAACCAGAATCATCATGTCCTCCACTGACACGCGGATATTTCCGTAGGTCCAGCATCCCTGGTCCGGCCAGTACTGAGCACATTTACACTGCAGATACGAAGAACAGTATATCATAATCATCATCACAGCGGTAATAATTCATCTTTATTAATGGCCATCTTTCTCAAAGTTGCACTCTAAATCCATTATGTGAGACCGCGATAAGAGCCGAGGCTGTAAAATCAAAGATCAGCTTACTCCTCTTTGACACCAGACTACATCTGATAGATTCCTTGTGGCATTTACCTCCTTCCTCTCCTTCAGATTGGTTACCATGACGATGGTGGCAGTGTTCTGTTCCCAGATCATCCTCCAGAAGTCATTGACCGTTTCCTCTTTTGGTCCTGCAATAAGAAATCTTTAGAGTAGCTTTTTGTTGATTAATAATTATGTCAAGTATATTTATGAAAGTCCATTTGTTTACCTTGGGCAGCGATGAATTTGTTTTTCTCCTGGTATCCCTGAAAAAGATTTGAATGTGAAAAAGATTCTTATTAAGGATTTAAGCATGCAAGCTCATTTCCCCTATTTTTACATTTATGGGGCTTTTCCACTACACAGTACCAGCTCGGCTCGCCTTTGTTTGGTTTTCCACTGTGTAAAAGTTGTACCTGTACCTGCTTCCAGGTACTTTTTTTCGTACCACCTCCGGCGAGGTTCTGAGCGAGCTGAGTCGATACTAAAATGTGACGTGAAAACACCACAGACTGCTGATTGGTCAGAGAGAATCGTCACTGTTCATTGCGTCATCATTGCACGCGCCAGACGGAGTATATGAGTAATCTGAATAACCAGGACATTTTTAAATAGTTTGTCCAGAGATTGCGTGTTATTTACTATTATGGCAACTCGGAAGAATACGCCGTGGTCAAACGAGGAAGTGCAGACTTTCCTTTGTTTGGTTACCGAAGAGAGGATCCAGCGAGAGAAGATTACGTCATGGCAGTTTCCTGCGGCGTCGCTATGACGACTAGGTACTATTTTGAAGGTACTATCTGTAATGGAAAACTGAGCGAAAAGCGAGCCGAGCCGAGTCGAGTCGAGCTGGTACTGGTAATGGAAAAGCGACATTAGATGACTTTTCATCAAATACTCACTTAATCTTTAAAAACACTAACAACTTAAAAATAGTGTTAATGGTAATCTTCAACCAATCTCAAAATGAAAATATTTTTTTCAAAATGTACATTATATTAATGTGATGCATAAATTCAGTGTTGTTATTGTTAACCAAAACTAAAATGATTAAAATGCTTTTCAGTAATTGGAATTAGTATAAAATGTAATATAAATATTAGATTACAAATTTAAACTTAAATTTAAATACCTTGGCAACTAAATGAAATACATTTCTAAAATTACTAAAACTGAAAAATAAATTGAAGCTAAACGAATAATACACAAAAACTAGTAAAAATGACTGTAATGAGCAGCTAAAAACTAACATTAAAATTGAAAGATAATTCAAAATATTTTATACCATATTAGTATATAAATAATAGTATAATAAAACTGCCTAAATTTACTTTTACATTTATGTTTTAGGGATCTTATTTATTTAGACAAATGTCTTACATTTATGTAGGAAGCGTTGATGTAGTCTGAGTCAGGAACACCCTCCAGAGAGGTCAAATGCACCCTAGAATGATCATCTGAGAAAAAATGTGAAAATTATGAGGGTCATAACATTGTTTCATTTATAACAGCCATTTTCACATAAGGAACTTCTTTGTAGGCCTTGTAATTCTAGTAAAAGCATGCTTTATCAGCTCTGGTTTGGAGATAAGTTGTGGGAAAGCCTTACAGGGCAGGATGTTGACATATCTGTTCTTCTCCTTATTCTCCTCCTTCGAGGCAGCATCACATGAGGCTTGAATGGGACATACAGGCAATGCCTGCAGAAAAAAAGAAACCAATCCTACAGTTCAAGTAGGCGGAAAGCATTGACAGGGTCCATCTAATAGGCGGTACAGGGTTCTGAGATATAAACAAGTTAGATTAAAGCTGTACTGCAACTGAATAAGGTGCATAATAAATCATATCTGCACTAAATGGAACTATGTGTGTGTGTGTGTGTGTGTGTGTATAAAGTCTTTTGTGGAATACTTTAGTCTTTGTGATTGTAATGGTCTTGCGGTTTATGTGTAATATCTGTGAATGAACATTGTAAGGGTCTGGGGATTTATGGGTAATATTTGTGAATGAACATACATAAAAATAATTTTTTTGTTGTTACGCAACAAAAAAATTCACATTTTGTTAGACAATAAAGTTGTTATCATCATCATCATATACACCAATGGCACAAATGTATCTGCCTAAAATTTTTCCTTTTTGGGAAACTTGATGTGTTCTGCCTTCACGTTATCGGAAATGTCCTACTTCTGAAGTTGTGACTACGAGCTTGTCATATCAAGTGCTTTGTTGTCAGAAACAACAAGAATAGAGGAATGGAGAATACCAGGTTTATTCTTGCCTATTTATTGGGAAATCGGTAACACTTCACAATAAGGTCTCATTTGTTAAAGTCACAATATGTAATATTTCGCAGCTAGAGGTTGCTCCAAAACAAAGGTGTAGCTTGGTGACGCTTTGATTTCGCAGAGCTTTTATTGTGCCGCAGACGACCGCTTCCGCTTCTTCGCTCATGCGTATGTGAGGTAACGCAGCGCTGTTTTGTCACACTAGATACATTATTGATACATAATGCTTCTCTATGCGCAGCTTGCTTGGCGGCTACTATGAGACACTTGTTGCACACTGCAGTAAGTTAGATTGATATTAGAAATCGAGATTTAAACAATAATACTAACTGTGTTGAGCTATATAACAATGATTCGTTTTCTGTCAATGAATGTAACCAAAACCGGAAATTAAGGATAACGCAACTATGACGTCATTGATAAAAGATGGTCCATGTCCAGGTTAAAAGAGCTTTTTTTCTGTGGATTTAAACATTCTTGGAAACATTTGGGATAATGCAAGTACAGAAGTCCACAAAATATATAAAATTGTTCTATTGGTTTTTGGATATTGTAATCAAAAAATCTTACATAACAACGAGCAATACATTTGTTACAGTATTTATTAATCTTTGTTAATGTTAGTTCATATTAAAATCCAGCTGTTCATTGACTGTTCAAGTAAAGCATGACACACCAAGCCGACGGTCAGCCGTCAGGCAATGTCGGGCTGTTTTTGAGCATCAGCCGACTTAGTCTATTCTGCACTGTTGGCTCTAGTCGGATGCCGTCAGGTTTTTTTTGGGCCGATTCAGCATGTAGAATCAACGTTGGGCCGTCGGTGAGAAAGAGAACTCTGATTGGCGGTTCAGTTTTGCGACTGAGTCAGTGCAAGAGAACAATAGCAAAGAAGCCAAACAGCCGGTACAGATAAAAGGCTGTTATAATTTTTTACGACATCTTATTGAGTGTTTTAATATTAACATGAGCAGAGTGGAATAAAGAAAGTAATCAGCATGACTGATATTCAAAACGGAGAGTCTGCAGAGTCAGTTTTCCTTTTCGAATGACGAATATATCTGCAGAAATAGACAGTTGTCTCATTTAAGGCGCATACTAGTTGACAGCCGGCTGTAGTTCTCACGTGTGTTCAAGTGTGGAGCTTTTTTTCCCCGACACAGTTGGCTTTCATAAGCGCTAGTTCTTTGGTGTCGGTTTGGTGTATCCCTACCCTTACTTCACAGTGTATAATATTAACTAATATTAACAAAACAACATTTGATTTTAATAATGTATTAGTAAATGATGAAATTAACATTAACTAAAATTAATAAATGTTGTAGAATTTTGTTAATTGTTAGTAGATGTTACCTAAAGTAGTTAACTAATGTTAACTAATGAAACCTTATAGTTAAGTGTTACCGGAAGTTCGTAAAGCCAAAAGATCTAGAATAGACATTAAAGACAAAAAAATTATATTTAGCACCCCTTTCATGACAACTATATAAACGTTCACTGCTTTACAATACACCATACAATATGCTTTAAATGATTATATGAAAATATGCACTGTTTTAACGACAAAACAAGTCATTGTAGCTCTTGTGGAAAAAACTAATAAAGAATACCAGTCACAGCAACAATTGTTCTGCCCTCCGCCATCTTTAAAGTTTAAGGCATGCCCAACTCAGGAACTTGGGTATCAAAATGGTCCCAGAGCTTTCCAGTGGTATATACGACTTCAGATGGCGTTCATGTCTAATATATCATAACATTTATGATAATTCTGATGAATGTTGCATAGGATGCCTTTTTTTGGGTCATTCCAAAGATGGTAAAAATTCCAATCAGACCAATTGCTGAATCAGAGCACGGCCGTGTGTGTTTGTGCACCTACGTTGAATTCTTCCCGGAAGAGTTTATTGTCATCGGCCATTCTGCGGTTCATCTCCTCCTCAAGCTTGTCGACAGGAAGGGGCGGGTACTTCCTGTTGGTGCTAGGAGAGCGAGCCAATAGTGGCACACTCTGAAGTTCTGTGCGGAAAGGAAGCATAAGGAGCGGGAAAGTAACATGAGGAGGAGGAAGAAATATAAATATGTATATATTAAATATTTATATTAATGTTAAAGACAAACAACAAAAAGAGTTGTTTTTTTTCTCAATAAAATATTTTAAGAATGACTTGCAGTTTGTCCTTTATCCATGTTGTGTACAGGACAACCAACAGGGGGCAACACAGTACAAATGAAGGTAAACTGTGCTTCAATCAAATCACTCAAATCAAGATGTAAAATAAAAGATACACTAGTGCATCCAACTCAATATATATAAGGTATGTTAACCTTAATATATTTGCTACTTTAAAAAACAAACATTCCAAAGAACAGTCACAGTCACAGTCACACACACACACACACACACACACACACACACACACACACACACACACACACACACACACACACACACACACACACACACACACACACACACACACACACACACACACACACACACACACACACACACACACACACACACTCTCTTATTCCTACCTGTGTCGTCAGCTCTGCCATTGGTCAGGCGGAAGGAATTGGAGTGGCTCCCTGCCTGCTTGTACTTCTTAAACCTGCCACAACGGAGCAGAACAAAAAGCCAATCATTACCATGGTAACAGGACAATTCAGCCACATGGCCCCCCTGCTGACAATGTGGGTTTCCTAATGAATGGAGTTTCTGAACACTTCTCATCTGTTCTATTATGATTATGCATGTGTGCACTGGTTTTTCTACTGCTTGTAACTTATAACTTTATGTTGTTGTTTTTTTAGCTAGAATCTATGCTATGAGCACTTTTTGAACTGCATGGACAGCTGAAAGTTTCTGAATACTGGGACTCACCTGAGCATGTACAGGACGATGATGATAAAGACAATGACCAGCAGAGAGGACAGGGCAACCATCACCGCCATGATCGCTGTGTCATCTGAGTTCAGAGGACAAAATGAGTTGTTGAATTGCAGTTACAAATCTAAAATTGTTATAAAAACATTAGCCACACAAGAATACAAATGCCTATAATAATATTAAAAGAGTAGTTCATCCAAAAATCACTAACTCTCAAGTTGTTCCAAATCTGTATGATTTTCTTTCTTCTGCTGAACACAGAAGATGACATTTTTAAGAATATGTCAAATTTTTGGTTACACGGTAATAGTATGTAATAGTATGTAAATCAAGGCAATGACTACAGAAATTCATACAGGTTTGGAACAACTTAAAAGTGTTTTAATGAGGACAGCATTTTTTATCAGTAATTATACTAATATAATACCATTCAAAATTTTGGGGTCAAGAAATTAGTACTTTTATTCAGCAAGGATGAATTAATAAAAACAATATTTAAATGATTTCTGAAGGATCATATGGAGTGATGGCTGGTGAAATTCAGCTTTGCCATAACAGGAATAAATTACATTTTAAAATATATTAAAATAGAAAACCGTTAACAATAATAGTAATAATATTTTAGAATATTACTGCAACTGCAACCACAAAAAACATAAAAAAACAAACAAAAACTGTATATAATTATCAAACTAATAATTTCAATAGTAATATAATTGTTTAGTTCACAATATTTTAGGTAATATTATGTAAAATATGTTGTATTTTTTCTTTGTCTTTATCATATTAAAAAACAAAAACACAGAAATATTGTGAACATTTTATTTCAAATTTTATTTTGATATCATAGACAATATATTGGATTTATAATGACCATCGGCTACACTGCTCCTTATATGAGCAATAGCTATTTAAAAACCCATTTTCAGAATCAGAATCAGAAAGAGCTTTATTGCCAAGAAGTGTGCTTTCACACACAAGGAATTTTTTTTGGTGCTGAAGCTTCCAGTGCACATATACAATACAAATACAACAGTAATAAATCAAAAATTCTAAGAATTTTGGTTGACCACTTGTCGATTGTGTCTAAACTTTTGACTGATAATGTATAAGCTACTCCTAACAGGTTTTGTAAATATATGGTTACTAAAAAACTACAGAAAAAAAGCTTCATTCTGCAAGCAAAATGTCAGTGAAAAATAAAATGGTTGTTAACAGAAACTTACCTTGCCCATCATCATCATCTTCATTACATAAGAAAAGCAAAAGATTAGACAATGACAGAAATAGTAAGTAAAACAGTAAGAGGGCATGCACTTCTTTACAAATAGTTGGAAAAAGAAAAGTTCATTTTTCAAAATTAACACAAATGCAAAAGGTACCTGGAGGCTTGCTGACGTCAGCTGTGGTGGCATCCGTAAGACCGGTGTCTGTCTCGGGCTCTGAAGAGGACTGAGTGGATGTTAGATCAGGTGTAGGGATCTCTGCTGTAGTCAAAACAGTAGTCTTGACGGTGGTGAGGGATGGGGGCACGGCGGATGGGGGCGCGGCAGATGGGGTTGGAGGGATGGGTGGTGCTTCAGTGGGGACGAGCACAGTTGGAGGGGGGACGACAGGAGGGGCTGTGGGAATGTCAGGGGTCACCATAACCTCAGAGTCTTTGAATCCTGTTGTTGCAACAAGTTCAGGTGACGGTGCCATAGATGGGGTGGCTGATGGGAGCGCCTGGGTGACTGCGATGAAGGGTGACGTGGGAGGAGGGTCTGTAGGTTTGGTGGTCAGGACTGCACCTAAAAAAATTCAGATTTTAAAGCGTTAAAAAACAGATACACTAAAATACATATTTACTAGACTTTCATAGACCATTAAATGATAAAATGTACACTACTGTTCAAAAGATTTTATTTCATACTTTTATTCAGCAAGGATGCATTCAATTGATCAAAAGTGAGAGCAAAGACATAATATTACAAAATATCTTTTGATCAAAGTTTCATTAATAAAAGAGTACTGATAAAAATATGTATCATGGTTTCAACAAAAATATTAAGCAAAACAACATTGTGATAATAAGAAATTTTTCTTGACCAGCAAATCAACATTTTAGAATGATTTTTTGAAGACCGGATGACAAAATAAATTACAGGAATAATTACATTTTAAAATACACTATATATTGCCAAAAGTTTTGGGGTGTCTGCCTTTATATAAACATGAACTTTAATGAAATCCCCTTCTTAATCTGTAGGGTTTAACATGGAGCTGGCCCAGCCATTGCAGCTATTCCCATGTGTTTATGGGAATTTTGACCATTCTTCTAGAAGCGCATTTGTGAGGTCAGGCACTGATGTTGGACGAGAAGGCCCGTCTCATAGTCTCCGCATTAATTCATCCCAAAGGTGTTCTATCGGGTTGAGGTCAGGACAACAAACAAACTCCACAACAAACTCGCTCATCCATTGCTTTATGGACTATGCTTTGTGCACTGGTGCGCAGTCATGTTGGAACAGGAAGGGGCCATTCCAAAAATGTTCCCCAAAAGTTGGAAGCATTAAATTGTCCAAAATGTCTTGGTATGCTGAAGCATTAAGAGTTCCTTTCACTGGAACTAAGGGGCCAAGCCCAACCCCTGGAAAAAAACCCACGCCATAATCCCCCCTCTAACAAACTTTACACTTGGCAAAATGCAGTCAGGCAAGGTACCGTTCTCCTGGCAATTGCTGGGCCAATCTGCCAAACACCTGAATTCAATGATTTGGAGGGGTGTCCCAATACTTTTGGCAATACAGTGTAATTTAAAATAGAAACAGATATTTTAAACAGTAATAAGATTTCACAATATTATTGTATTGTTGATCAAATAAATGATGCCTTGGTGAGCATAAATTCTTTCAAAAAGTTCAATGTTACCATCCACAAACCTTTAAAAAAAGTACTGAATGTTCAAAAGAAGTTTGGGATCTCAACACTAAGCATCTCACAAAACAAAACTAGGTGTGTGAGAAAATGCTCTATCCTCCAGGCAATTCCTGAGTAATTTTCTGGGCCTCAAGATTCTTTACATTTTTTTCTGTTGTTAGTTTATGTTGATGAATAGCAAAAGTTCAATTTCATGTACTTTAAAGTAGACTCGTATTTAACTTTCTATATAAATAACTGATATGAATATTCCAGATTAAATACAATTTATCTCAATTTAATAAAATGACAGTAACTTACAGAAAGTTTTAACTCACAAGCCAAAATCAATCTGGGGTAAAAGTGACTCTGCAGGAAATGCATCATCACCAAAAATAACAAGGCCATCTAAGGATAATTAGCTTGTTTTTCTAATGGAGGAAATGCGACTGCAAAGCTTTTGCGTGTCAAAAAAGTGCCTTACCTGAAGGTTCAGGGAGAGTCTGGCCCGTGATGAGGGCCACAAAGGCCACATGGAGTAGCAGGAGCAGGGGATACACACCCATACTGCCCTGAAACAGAGTACACACAAGCCAAAAGTAATTTATGACTTGTTTCTACTTCACAAGTTCTTACGTTAATGGCACTATAGAGACTTTTTGGCAGAGATCTTCCTCATGGGAATTGTTGCGCTGATCAAGGATCAAATTAATTCTTAAAGTTTGGTACAGGCTGTTTTGATGGAGGTGGAGTGAAGAGACTTACCTGAAGAAACGGAACCCGCATCACTCACTCATTCGCACAATGATCTCCTGTAGATGACAAAAAGAAATGAGATTGTTAAATCGTTATCGTACATTAACATTTGCATCTATAATACATTTATCACATCGTTCACGTAGGAATGTCAAAAATTATTTTTACTTGAGGAAACTTGAAGATGATCATGCTTTAGTAAATCATAATTATGACAAAAAGCCAAACTTAGGATATGCTAAGTTATGCTTTCAAATAATTATGACACAGAAATTCAATTTATAATTTATCTCATAATTTAAAAATGTGTCATAATTTAACATTTAATTTGTAAAATAAGACAAAATATAAAGAAATAAGATAATTACTACAAAAATGTTAGTATTAAAATTGATATTGAATAGTAAAATTTGACTAGTATTGGTATCAACAACTGATTTATATCACTTAAAGTTATGTGACAAATCAACTGCCATAAATAAAATTACATCTCATTCATAAATGTGCGCAGAGCTTCTGTACTGAGACTAACTGTACTCTCAGACTAACACAAGCAGAGATTTGAAGCTCAAGCCATCAATGTGACACGTTCTGATTAGACTGGGTTTTTAAATTCATGAAAACAACCTCTCTTTCTAAAAACAAATCAACTGAAATCAAATAAATTAATGAAACAGATTCATTATGGCAATTTGGAAGAATATCCAACGCCCTCTCTTTTACAACTCCACACACGATCCAGCCAAATGTGCCGCACATGGCCACCTATCAAGACAAGAGCAACAGATACAAGACAGACAACATCCTAGTGTGTTTATTCATCCAGCCAGATTGCCTGCGGATTTGGTCCGAGGGGATTAAACTCTTAGTTGTGAGATGGTTTGATGTGAGGGGTGAAAATATAATCACAGCATCTGAATCCAAGAGCCTGAGGGTAGCTAACCTGTGCTGTAATCTCAATGGTGTCTCACTGACTAAACCGTGATAATCCTAGTGCCAATCTGAAGGGTCAGAGAATGAAATAATCCAGCTCGTCTGCCACTCATCAAGCAAGAGCATCCGTGGTACTGCTGCTGCTCAGACGGTCCAATCAGCTCCCACTGGCCTCTTAGCAACAACATCCAAAACATCAGCATGCCCCGCCCAGTAATCGCCCAAGAGATTTCGGTGGATCACCAAGAGTCAGTTTGAGCTGCTTACATGAGAATTTTAATAACAACTCCACAGTTTGTTAAATTGCATTGCGATGACTTTACATAAAGAAACCTTTCTTATGGGAAAAGCTCACTCAAAAAATGAAAATTGTGTCATTTGCTCACCCTCTGAGCAACTCTCTTACAGGGTTCAACAATAAGAGTTTTGTGTGCCGGCCTAATGGGGTCAGTAGTTCAGATTTGTACTTGTGGCCCCAGGACAATAAAGATATGCATATTATACAGTATGTGTCAGCAAATATGTATAATTAATATTTAATAAATACTTATAATTACATATTTTCATTTAATAAAGCATTTGATCCTTACCATCATATTTTTCCAACTCATTTGTGGTGCTTGCTACACTATTGATCTTAATACTAAATATTAAAGGTATTTTACATGCCAAAGATGTACAGATTCTACTCACTGGTCAAATATTACTCCATTACAAGTAAAAGTTGTAAAGACAGATTTTTACTTAAAGTCCCTGTAAAGGCAATTCTGAGATTTGTTTCTAAACACATTAGAAATGTTAGAAATGTATTGTTGAAACGCATTACAAAGACTGTGAACTATGTAGTACTGAATTCAGAAGTTAGACCGTTAAGAAGTTTTTCACCATTGCTGTGTTCCGGATTTTTTGGGCGGAGTTAAAACGGTGGCTCGATGACGCACTGGAGCCGCTTGGCATGTGGCCCCTCCGCCATAACTAGAGTACTTTCGCAATTGCGCATCAGTTCACCCGCTAGATTGCGAGTTTCTGTCAGTACCGTTAGTTACTACAGCCTACAACTTACTAAACAGCCTACAAAACAAACAAAAAAAACGATCTCAAGAAGAGGTGGATTAATTTTGGGAACAGCTACCTTGATGGAGTGCTGAGAATCACCACCAACACCTGCCTCTGCAGTGTCTTTACACCGGATAGTTTTACAAACTTTCATCGGCAACAACTGGGATTCACTGATAATCCGCTGCAGAATGGGGACGAACAGACTATCTCCCGCCCCGACCTTCATCCTCCTGCCCCGACCTTCATCCTCCCGTCCCGCCGACATCTGGTGCCGTCGTGACTCGTGAGCTGTACTTGAGTGTTGTTGTTGTCTTGTGTGTTTACGGCCGCTTTCCCACAAGTGGGTGTGGTTTCGGCGCCGATCAACGGACACGCCCCCAGCGTTTGAGAGCAGAGAATGCTGCTTATTTTTTCAAGATTTCGATAAGATATTTTATGTACTTAGCGGATTTTCATGATTCAAATTTGGCTAGTTGGTTAATAACACATTTATCTGTGGTGTGAGAAACTCAGAACGCATGTTTAATTTTGACTTTACAGGGACTTTAAGTAAAAGTATAGAAGTAATTGCTTTTAAAAGTACTTAAGTATCAGAAGAAAATTTCCTTTTTAAATGTCAACACACTGTTTTATTGTTGCATTGTTGTATACTTACAATACCTTATGCCTCTGAAGCATCCTAATGAATACACTAGCTTGTCATAACGGTGGAATAAAGAGCTTTTAGAATGTTACAAAACCTATAAAAAATGAAACAACTGAATTGACAAAAAAGCCATAATCATCTTCATTTTTTAAATTAACAGTCCTACCAACCCCCACAATAAAATGCTATTCCCATAAGATTCTGAACGGCAACTAAACAAAATAACATGCAATTTACAAAAAAAAACTTAATTGCTCCAGTCTATTTAAAAACGTTTCATAGATTTGAATGAATTATATTTTAATTCAATGACTTACTCATAAATACTTCACTTGTTTCATTACTGGATGAATCTGCATTTTTAAAAGAATCTCTTGAATGAATGATTCGATGACAAATCATTATTGTAGGTCACTTGTCGTCACCTAGTGGCGAAACAATGTAATCGGTACAATCATTAAGAAAGCATCAAGTTAAAAGATTAAATGAATGGAAGGCAGTCTGGAGGAAGCTAGATATTTTACTTTATAATGTGTTAAATATGGATATTTTTCTTAAACACAACGCTTTGCTTCAGAGGGCCTTTATTAACCCACTGGAGCCGTGTGGTGTATGTGTCTGATGGATGGATGTGCTTTTTTGAGCTTCAAACTCGTCAGCCCCGTTAATTGCCATTATAAAGCTTGGAAGCGTCAGGCTATAGTTATTAATATAGCTCTGATTGTGTTCATCAGAAAGAAGACTTGAGGGTGAGTAAACATGAGGTCATTTTCATTTTAAAGTGAACTAATCCTTTAACTTTTAAAAGGTGTTTGCCCTATTTTGATAGTAGACATCGTGTTTATATGCAAACTGTAAACTTTTATCCCAGTACTTCTGTGATAATTTGAATAACGCAGAAAGAAATAATGACACTGTTTGGTTGAAAAGACTATTTCTAAAGCGGTATCATTTCTATACATGGTAACTGATCTCTCTGGCTCAGCATGCACATAACGTCACCGTTTTCACAAATTTGTATTTTTGTCGTTTACACGGAGACAATAACGGTATCGTTTTCAAAAACGTGCACTTTGAAACCCGTTTCGTTTTTGTTTTCAGGCCCACAAAACGCTGTTGTCATGTAAATGAACGGCCAAAATGCATACAAAGTTTTCCGTTTTGAGTTGAAAACGGTGTCATGTACAGCCCCTATGTTTTGTTGTATAACTACACCACATTTGATTCCTTGTTGAGGACTTTAAATCCAATCCTGCTTCCGGAGCGCCACTGTCTGGCAGAGTTCAGCTCTAACCCTAATTAAACACAGCTGAAGCAGCTAATCAAGGGCTGAATCCGAAATCACCCCCTAAACCCTCAATCACTTTTCCCTACGTTAGTCCAATAATACAGTTCACTTGAAGGACTTAATGAAAACGAGTTAGTGAATTCGGACAGCCGTTGACTTGTCGACTTGCGGTCCAACATGGGATACAATGAGTGCACTCGATAGCGTCCACCACTACAAATGGCTGTCCCCTCAAATAATGCCCTATTTGAGGGTATGGGGGCGATTGTAGACACAGCCAAGGTCTTACTAGGCATACTAGAAACTTCCAGACAGGTGTGTTTAGGCAAGTTGGAGCTAAACTGCAGGACTGGTTTTGGACATCCCTGCTTGAAGTGGGCCGGTACGCACCAGTATGCAGTACCGCACTTCTATATTATAAGCTGTAGTGTGCCCTCACTTTTTCTACTGAGCCCCGTAAGCTCAAATGAAATCAGCGGCCGACTTCAGTTCTTCCCTCTTTTAGTCAGAGCTATTAAGTGTGTTCTTCAGTCCGCAGTGGCGCAGCACCAGCGTCAGAAGCAGAGAAGAAGTTATGTGTGTGTGTGTTTACAGACAGATTGTCATGATATCTGCATATGCAGATTATAAATGCTTTCATAATATGATGTGGGAACGATACAAAGTGTAAATCCCATCCAGTGTAAAGTTTTCGCTGCGTTCACCCCTCACCACTCTATTGTTTTCCTCCAGCGAAAACGGAAACATGAAGACACTTTAGAAAATGTTATTTTCATTTGAAAAATGTAATTTTTTTTATTAAAACTTATCAACATTCAAGCAAAGAAAGTATTAAAGAAACAATCATTTTACAAAGATTTTACAAAAGATTTGTGAAAAGTTGTCATGAAAATATTTTCTACAGTGCAGTGACAGACAGCACTTAGAGTGAATGACAGAGAAACATCATGTAGTTATTTTGTTTTATTAAATAATGACCCAGAAGCTGATTGTGACATTTATAGCCTTAGAGTAAAGGGATTTGTGTTTTTGATGTCACTTTGAAGTGGCAAATTGATATTCATGTTCTATTTAAAAACAAAAAAGGAATGGTTTAATATAGGGCAGATTAAACATATCGCCAATCTAAACAATTACTGTAACATAAGGCTTATCTATATTCTAAATTAATTATGAATATGATCTGGTTAGATAAAATTATTTGAAATGAAATCAATATTCAAGGATTGGCTTGATAGTTAGTGTAGAACCAATTGTATGTATTGTTCCTGCCTACCCTAGTATATTAACAATATATTCAATGCTTTTTTAATCATACCATACAACCCTCCGGGTGAGTACCGGCATTTCTTTCTCACTTCAAGCACTGCCCCTGCATTAAATAATCATTACTACAAATCTCACCAGAAGAACTATAAAACGGCAAAGAAATTCTATAAACGCACACCATTTAGGGTCGACTTTTAAATGTTTTAAAATAAGTCTCTTATGCTCAACCAGGGTGCATTTATTTGGTTAAAAAAATTACAATACAGCAGCCATTACACCAGTCTTCAGAGTCACATAATCCTTCAGAAATCATTCTAATATGCAACCTTGCAGCAAGTAACGCCCTGGCAACCACTCATAATATGATAGCATTGTGGCAGCAAGTTTTCCCAAACAGTGTCTTTATTTGTTGGATATCATTTCACTTCGCCATGCTGTCTTAGCTCATTTTGTGCTATGAATGGCCACATGTTAATCGGTGTCCCTCCAGCGTTAATTCGGATGGAAATTCGCAGTTAGGTCACGCAAACAGCTGACCATGTCCATACAAAGAAGATACACTCACACTGACATCCATCTCTGACAATTTAATCAAATCAGCCTCGCCACAACGCCCGTTATTCTACTGCCAACCACACAAATTCTAGAAGCTCCTTGTCAAATATAATTTGTTTAAAGGCTAAGCATGCACATGACTGAGCATTCTTCAGGTGGAGGGCAAATCTGAAACGATTCGAGCTGTTTTTGGCTGAGCCCGCAGAAATCCTTCAGATGGGAAGGACAGATGGTCTCGTCTCTCCTCTCTCGTCCTATACATTAATTGTCAGGCTCTATCTGTTCTCATCTCTCTTTCTGGAGTTGGCAGGAAAGCCGTAAACCCGAGAGAGCACATTGCTTCCTTCCTTCCTTCCTTAGCCGTCTGTCTGATTCCCTGCCAGATCCGTCATTCAGCCCAAAAGGCGCCACACCCTCACCTAACTAACACATCACGGAAAGCAAAACAGTATTTAGGAAATGTGCCAAAGCTATTGCATAATTTTACTTTTATTCAAATCACTCAAATATGTATGCAAGCTGTCCATCCGCTTGTTTCAGGACTGATGAGTCAGGTCTGGTAATCATCTAAGCGAGTTTCAGAGGAAATGGTGCACCTCTAATAGATGACACCCATAATAGGGGTTTTCCTCAGAGATCTGACATCATTTATTTTTAAGTGCACAAATGGCCTGTCTCCAGCTCCACCAAGAGGCTTGTTCCTAAAGGACAAGCCTGCAGCAGTTTCACGTTCTCCAGGCAAACCAAAACACTGACTTGGGTGTGTGCAGAATATCTACATCCTTATAGGGAGAGTTCCATCTCAATTGCATTAGATTCCACCTCAGAGTGAAAGAGGGTTTTCAGAACATGAAAATGCACTACCGCAGAGGTTGCACATTGCCCTCTTGCACAAATTGTTCCTGTTAAAGGTTGCACCAGATTTGATGAAGTTGAGATCAAGTTAAATTATCTTTACAGTTCTTCTTGTTGTTAAAGGAACAGATCACACACAAATTAAAATGGTTATTTACCTCACATTATCATGACAAGTCTTGCGTGAGAATCTGATTTTATTTTGTGGTACACTGAGAAAGGAAGTCATACAGGTTTGGAACAACATGATGGTTTTAAGATAAAGGTGCTTTACATGCTGCATATAAAACATTGTTATCTGAATCAATTTACACTACTGTCGGAGTCGTTAAGATTTTTTTAAAGGCACAGTATGTAAGTTTTGCCCCTAGAGGTCGCTTATTCAAAACAAAGGCGTAGGTGGATTCATGTCTTCTTCACCTCCACAGCCGATGGAAAGGAATCAAACGAACGAACTCGGGCAGAAATCATGTTCATAGATGAGCCAATGTATTAAATTTGAACGAGGCTGCTGGAGCGAATGCTAATGAGAGACACCTGCGATACACACCAGCTTTGAGGCCAGCAGGGCTTTTATTATGAGATTCAAGATTCAAGAGTTTTATTTGTCACATACACAATTACATACAGAATATATAACTGGCAGTGAAATGTAAACAGGTCCGCTCCATAGACAGTGCAAATAACAGTTACAAGAAACACAAGGAGGAAATTAAAAATAGAAATAGAATAAAAAGTACTCAACATAGAATTATAAGTAATCAAGTAAAAGATAAAATAAATAACTAACTGGTTAACATAAAATATATATATATAAGTAAAATGTGCAAACA
Source organism: Gobiocypris rarus (assembly GCA_023029165.1). Classification (NCBI taxonomy): domain Eukaryota; kingdom Metazoa; phylum Chordata; class Actinopteri; order Cypriniformes; family Gobionidae; genus Gobiocypris; species Gobiocypris rarus. The sequence goes on from CM040930.1 coordinate 26,362,215, forward strand.
ATGGGTATAATGTAATGTGTAAACAGTTTGTATGAACGGCGCTCGGCAGCTTCCGCTCATTTCGTTGTGTTTGTGGGGCAACGCAGCTAGGGATGGAACGATTACTGGTTTCACAATAAACTACGGTAAAATGTAGTGACGGTACCGCGGGACCCACAACTGCGTTCAGTCGCTTCTGTGTTTATCTAAGCGCAGGGCTCCAGACTAGCCGCATATATACTAGTGTTTGTAAATATTAAACTGCAAAATACTATTTAAATATTACTCCTGCATGTTCTGCCGCTGTGTCTCTGTGTGAATGACGCACTCACTCGCTGTCTTTGATGTAACGTTAGGCCTAGTCTCTGCCGTGTGTCGCTATATGAGGACACAAACGCATAAACCGTCTTTTCATGAGACTTTATTATTTCATTTGAGAAAACTGTCAAATGATCGCAGACACTCAAAAGGTCTTCACGGCAACCCGTCCAAATAAAAGCTCTGTTTAAAAATAGAAATTGAGAGAATATTTTACGCTACTGTTGATTTAGCTACGTCTCTATGCAATAATAACACGTCTCTACTAATAATAATAATTATGCCTAGATGGTTGATTATTTTTCACTTTATCTTTCACTTAAAACAATGTTTACTTTTAAACGGCATACAGCATTTAAAAGTTAATGTATTATTTACTTAGGATTATCATCATAAATAATTAACTTAATACGTTTAATTAATTTTTTTTAAAAGTTAAATAAAAAAATAATAAAAAACATTTAGCTGTGGTACCGAAATTGGTACAGAGTACCGTAATTTCTTATGGTATAGGTAACGACTACTGGAATTTTGGTACAGTGACATCCCTAACAGTAACAGGGACACTGAATTGAGATTAATGTTTTAAATCTTACATGTTTATAAATCCATTATTTACAGTATCCAAAACAATCGCCCAGACAAGATGATCACGAGAAGTTATAGTAATAATTATAGCAGTATTAATAGTAAAGTCCTTATTTCATTTCATTTTCAATACAATCAAAAACAGAGACGCAAGTTGCATTTGAACGAAACAAGAGAGTGCACCCACTGAGATACGTGGATGTGTGCTGTTATAATGCATTGCTATGGATGGCAGTCAATATAAGGAAGGAAATCCCACAGAATAGAATCCTCCTTAAAATGCAAAGAGCTGCTTGTTTTATTTGTTGTTTGTTAATTTTCAACACTTCAAGCATCCCCTGAGAACCGAACCCTTCACCTTGGCATTACCAGTGCTGTGGTTTACTGTTTCCGCAACAACACTGCATCCTATCCCTTTTGAAATGAGGAAAGAAAACACACTGCTAAATGCATTGCAAAGTGATTTTAGCTCAATAAATCTGAATGTATACAGATAAATTCTGAGCAGTTCAAATCCCTTCACGTACATGAGCCATACCTCAAATAATTCAGATTGTTAAAGGGAAAGATTTCACCAAATAATGAAAATTCGGTCATCATTTACTCTCCCTAAAATTGTTACAAACCTGTATACATTTCTTTGTTCTGTTGAATACAAAAGAAGATATTTGGAAGAATGTCGGTAACCAAACAGTTGTGGGGCCCCATTGACTTCCATAGTATGGAAAAGAAACTGGAAGTCAATGGGGCCCCACAACTGTTTGCTTTGGAACAACATGAGAGTGAGTAAATGATGACAACATTATCATTTTTGGGTGAACTATCCCTTTAAGTATAGGTGTGATATTCCTTTTCTAAACAATCTGGATTGTGCTTTTCACCTGGTGGATGACAAAACATCTATACAGTTGATTGAATGAGGGACCCGAGGTACATTTAAAGACAAGAATAGACACTCTTCTGACTTTTAAAATAACAACTACCTTAGCTATTCCCCAGATAACCTTAGCAACACGACAACAACCCACTATTGCATGTGCAGTTACTCTGTATTGAAATGGCCGAAACTGATGATTATTAATGATTAATTGTTTATTCCTAAACACACATGCCTTAAATACAGCTATACTACTACTCTCGTTGTCGGTCTAACTCTCAAGCCTGAGGGCTTCTCATAAGAAAAGGCACTAGTAGTCATAAGTCTGCCATGTTCCTCTTTTCCACATCCTTTACAGCAAGGCAAAATGCTAACACTTAACAGCACCACTATTCTATGAATTACCAACCCGTGAACAGGTGGAGTGTGCTAAAAGAATGTCTTTAGACACCACACATTTAAGAAAACAAGAGCAGCAAAGAAAGTGTTGGGCAGGAAATTAAAAACACGTTCACCTGTTGACCTCAGACATGGCTTATCATTTGAAACATGGTAGTAGCCTAACGTTAACCACCTTACATAGCAACGTTAACCTAAATATTATCCTAGTGCTTTTTTTTTTGAACAGTCACATTCAAAATCCTTACTTTTGATTATGAAAGCTTTATGGCAAGCTTTATGCGTGCGCTTTGAAACCGCCCACCGTTAATCCCTCCCTTTCGAAGCTACGGTGGCCGATACAGGACAAAGACACAATCTGAGACAGCAGAGAGTATCTAGCTCTGTAAGGCAGTTTGTCCGTTTAGGGCTACAGTAGAAACATGACAGCGCAAAATGGCGACTTCACTGTAAGGAGACCTGTGGTGTATGTAGATAGAAATGGCTCATTCTAAGCTAATAAAAGCATAACGGTTCATTATGTAAGGTCTTTATACACCACTGAAAACATAGCTATGTATATTATATTGCATTTCTGTCAATCCTCATAAATACTACACACTGCACATTTAAAAGCTCATCTTTAAGGTTTTTTAGTATGTATATTCTCTGTAATATAGAACAAAGTTACATATAATATTCTCTCTCAACCCTGAAAACTGAAACAATTTTCCGATGTCAAGTAGGTCTATATATTAAATTAATTTAATAAACGTCTGACTAGTTGACTAATGGCTTAAATGAGCGACTAGTAGTCGACTAGAAAAATCTTAAGTTGGGAGGAGCCCTCAAAGAAAGTCAATACACTCTTCATTCACTGCGGTTAATTTCGGGTCTGGGAAATGAATCCTGTCAATCAGGTCTCTATGACAACTGTTGCACTTTTCTCAAATTCTATTTTTTCTGAAGACATAAAACATTAACAATTTAAATAATCTTTGAAAATGTAATCAAATGAAAATACACCAATTCCTTTTTCTTTCTTTATTTTTGGCAAACAAGGTGCTGCACAACATTAAAATTAAAACATGGAATACAAATTATATGATTTTCCTTAAAGTTAATTATAAATTTGTTATTATATATATATATATGTCACCACAATTTCTTATATTTAAACTAATTTAGGTTTTATTTTGATGGGTTGTTGTGAAGAACTTAGAGTTTCTGTGTGTATATGATATAATGTGATGACATGATAAGATTTTTATTAAAATATATGATTTTTCTGGAGATTATTTAATCTAATAATTATGCGTAAATCAGAGGAGATAGAGATAAAACCAAATCACTCATTCAAGATTACACATGCAGACACTTTAACATTCAAAGACACTAACACATCTCACAAATTAAGCCCTACTTTTGATTTATTCATGCAAAAATCGGACAAATTCCATGACATTCTGCATTATATTGTAAATTCCATTTTATCTGTGATTCCTTCAGTGTTTTCTGCATTTAAATTGCAATTTAAAATTAGTCAAAGCTACAGAAATGCATCTGCATATTTGCAAATGTTTTCTATGATGTATTTTTTGTTTGTTTATGGACTAATCTACATAATTGCTTTGTACTCATTTTATAACATGTATCTTCTAATCTCAGATTCTTGTTGTTGGGCTGTACATCTGTTCTCCTTATAATGAAAATGTCCTTTCATCCTTCATGTTGTGTGTTAGTTGTGGTAGCTTAATCATATGGCCGATTTATGTACCTCAGAATTCCATTTTGGGTGATAAAGTTTAACACTTTATTTACATTTGAACTATTCTAACTGTTCCTGGCCCGCCTAATGTGATATTCTGGCCAATGTGGCCCCCGACACCAAATGAGTTCCCCACCCCTGCCCTGATCAATACAATACCCACTGAGGTAGCAGAGAATGCAGCAATGGAGGTCCTTTCTGCAGCCGGAGAGCATTTTCTATGGAGAGATAATGGGTATCTGTCTGTCCCCATTCACAGTTTATTAATACGCTGCTCTGCACCCTGGAGGAGTGTGCAGTGTGACAGGAATAATCTCAATGGCCCTCTTCATCCCCCTCAAACTGGGACAGCCCAGTGGACAGGCAAGATGACACTGCATCCGCTGCTGTCACAAGAAGTAAACTCTTGATGGTGTTTCATAACACATACATCCTACCGTTCCTGAAACTTCCTGTGCACTGCTTCCAGCAACTCATTCAGATGAGGGATCAAATTATTTACTCAAGTTACCTGATTACAAAATAGCTCAGGGAGAACTATCGTTCTCTAGGCAATGCTCACCAAAAAATGCTGATCTCAAGAAAGACAAAACAGACTTTCAGTTCAGATGAACACAACTGACCGTGTTTGCTACAATTCCACATATTTTCCACAAAATCAGCACAGAAAACTTAAAAACGTTCTGTCTGGGCCCCGGCTATGCTTTCTTTTGTTGACTACGTCACTAAAATTTGACCTGTGTGAGGTTCTATTGATGTTTGTGCAACTGTTTCCTAGTTGCTAGGCTTAATTTTAGCTCTTTTGATATATTCTTTAATATAATTTTCTGGTAAATACATACAAATTATAGTCCATTATAAGCCATACACAACTGAACTAACCCTTTCTAGACTTAAATGTTAGCATAACAATGGAATATAATTTATGGTAACACTTTATTTTACAGTATTCTATTATCTTACATGTACTTACTGTCATAACAGAACATTTTGCATAATTTCAGGCAACTAACCCTTAACCAAACACTAATCCTACCATAACCCTATAAGTATATGTAGTTAATTAATATTACTCAGTACTTATAGTAAATATATAACTGTTTGACACCATAAAATAAAGTGTAACCTAATTTAATTTCATGTCCATAATGTGATTTATTATAGAAGGCAGAAGAAGCCCATGGAATTGGACATTAAATATTTTTGATTTTACAAATATTTTTATTTTCAGAGTTTTCATATTTAAATATGCATAAACGTTCAAAGGTTTGAGGTCAGTATTCTGTTTTTTATTTTATTTTATAAATTAATACTTTTTGTTTAACAAGGATCCATTAAATCAATCAAAAGTGTAGACATTTAGAATGTTACAAAAAAACAACAACTTTCTAGGATCATTAATCCTGGAAATCAATTTTTATTATTTTATTAAACAGCACAACTGATAATTATCATATCATATCTGATCAAACCATTAAAATAGAGAACGGATATTTTAAATTGTAATATTTTACAATATTACAGTTTATACTGTATTTCTGATCAAATAAGATGCTGCTTTTGTGAGCATAAGAGACTTATTATAAAAACAAAATATTTTTTTACTTGACTGCCGATGCATAGTTTCTGTATCAATTCAGATTATATTAAAGGTTAGCATAATTAATGTGTTTAACAAAATAGCCGTTAGAAGCATGCACAATCGAAGGAAGGCAGGCTAAAATGAGAAATTAGCTAGAATGGAATTGTGGTTAACCTCAGAGTCACATCAGATAGTTATTTAGAAGTATTTGTTAGTTGTTATTTTGATTTCTCATTCTCACAGTATGACTTGAGGAATTATGTGCAAACAAGCACTGAAATTAGGGTAAACAGATACCTTTGACCCATCTGCGGGGGGTTGTGTGGTGTCCTGCCGGCAGTCTTGTGTCAGGGTTTCCCAGAGAATGCTCTGGTCTAGCCACATCACACACAGAGAGCAGGAAGTGGCAAAGATGAGGTCAGTATTTAGCACACAGTCAGACTTAGCCACACAGTGAGTCTACACATACAGTGGACATCCAAAAGAGCGCTTCTTTCTCAGAGCTGACAAGGATTTTGAGGAAAACTTGTGAAAACGAAAAAAATCGGTCATTATTTACTCACCCTCATGTAATTTCAAACCTGTATTCTTTCTTCCACAAAAGGTACAATGTCCTGGTTTGCTTTTCAGTAAGGAAAAGTGAATGAAAACTGGAGTTGTCAAGATTCATAAATGATGTAAAAATCACCATATAAACATCATAAAAGGGGTTCAGGACTTATACTTCAAGTTTTCTAAAGATTTATGACTTTTTGTGACAAACTGAAATCGTAATTTTTTGCTAATGCTAACCTTCTCTTCTAGAGATCTTCTAACTTTTCTGACCGATTTGTGAATTAATTTTTGTAAAATACTAAAAAGTTGTGTAAAATGAATTGTCTAATTGATTTAAATGGTTACAAAAATGATACGAAGAATTCAATGCTATTTCTATCATGAACTCACTTGAATGCCACAAGGAGTTAGGCCAGATTTAAAGATTTTCGATGAATAATTTTTGCTCATATGGAACACTTTTCTTGTTTCAATACTAATGCACTTTCATTGACTTGAAATAATGGTTAGGACATTCTTCAAAAATTCACTTTTTACGTTCCATCAAAGAAAGAAAGTCATACATGTTCAAAATATATTGAGGGTGAGTAAATAATGACTTAGGGTGACCCACCCCTTTAAAAAAACAAACGTCACTGACTATTACTCAAAGCAAAAGAATTCACATCCTAATGAGTGATCAAACCTGATCAGCCTTTAACTGGTCAATGAGATGTCTTGCAAATACTCCCACAATCCTTTGCTAATATAAACAGGTATGCATTCTGTCTGGGCCCCTGCGCTAACTGAAAGTAAGGAGGAAACCAACGACCAGGACGCCACCCTCTCCACTGATCCAATGGCTTATCCTCTCTGACATCTGTAATTAGCTAAACTGCTTCTGACTTCAGAAGTTTTACTTCAGAAAGTCAACAGATGAAAAATGATTAATCATAGAAACTGGATCAGAAGCCCAACTTATCTGAAAGAGCCTTCTCGCCTGTTAGAAGACATTAGTATGAACTTTTGAGGATGCTCCAGACAAATGTAGCATTAAGTGCACTGTTTATTTTGCTAAAAAAAGAAGAAAATGCTTCTCACAGTGTTGAGACGAAACACAAATCTTTTGAAATAATCAGCACATAACACGCGTGCATTCACATCTATATTGCTTTACTTTACTGTGTTAAATTGACGCATTGTGATTGAAAGACAAATGATAACACTACATACTGAGTACATACCACAAAATAGTCATGTTCAGAAAGAATAACCTATTACATAATGCCTGTGATAATTACACTAGAAAAGCCCACATGGGTTTTGCAGGTCTGTAAAGCCATCTAGATACCCATACAAAAGTTAAGCTGTGAGAGAACTACAGGGCGTCATCTCTAGTTGCCAAAAGTGCAGGTCTATTTCATAACCTCATGGCTTGCAGGGAGAAGTAATAACAGGTCCAAACAGGACAAGTCGATAGAGAAACCCAAGCAGGGTGAGACTAGACCTCTACATCAATGTACGATGATGACATTACACCAGCTGGATTGTTAAGAATGCAGAGAACAAAATGTACAAAATATGTTCTCCAGATTTGGCGAATTGACCAAAAACACTGTAGGATTTCAGACATTTTTACATCTGCATGTCCCAGCACTGCACACGTCGCTGTATGGACATCATTTTATTGTTACTTGAAGGAGTTTTGGTTCCTTGCATGCCATTTTCACATTGGGCTTGCTCAAATAAAAAATGACAACTAATACTCAGAAAATATTATCGATCTGACACTCTCGGATGAGAACGCAAAACTGAGTTGAGCTTAGCTGGAAAATGACACGATTGTCATTTCATAACTGAACTTGCAACACTGACACATTAAACTAAACTGAATCAACATTGAACATGAATTTAGCTAAATATTGACACTACCGTCTTCTGTAGAGTTGCTTTACAGCTAAAATGTAAGTTTCACAACTGAACCAACATTGAATCTGAATTACACCAATGTCTTGTGTAGCTGAGCTGCTTTACAGCTGAAAGTGAAGTTTCTTCCTGTTTATTACTGTGAGACAGTTTTGGAACTATATAAATGGTATAAAGAGCTATATAAATAAATGTGACTTGACTATGTTAATGTGTCAATACACCCTTCAGCAGTCTATTCTACCATGTGGATAGTAAAATACATTCTTCATTATTTAACAATAACCGTTACACATATGCTAATGTGTCATATATAACTGAGGTAAACTGCACCAGGAGTGCAGTGAGAGGGAATCCAAAATTACTTATTTCTCACACATTAAAAATGTGAAACAATATAGAAAGTGTCTTTATATACACATACTGCAGTGCACCATAACATTTTTGACATATATGACTATTCCTAAAACACACACATCAAGTGGCAGAGGCCAAAGATAGTTAAAATCTCAATCGGTTTTCTCTAAGCATGCTAGCTAGTAGTGGCAGCTTTCACCTAAGTGCAGACAATGAAAGAGCGACATGATTCCTGTGTTTGTGAGACACAATCTACCAACTCCCTCGCGTGCCCCTCCCCTGGACACACACACATAGCCCACTCTTTAAAAACATGTAGCGCTGATCAATATGTTGACTTTCAGTGAGGCGAACGCACTGGACTCCCATTGTCGTCCCATTCATTATTGTTACAGTGTTTAGAATGTATCCAGTCTGGGATGATTAATATTGCTACAGTTATCCAGTCAGAAAGCATATGCATAGCTGCAATGTATCCAGTCAGGAAACATGGATAGTTACAATTGATCCAGTCAAAAAAAAAAAAAAAAATATATATATATATATATATATATATATTTAAAATGTAACCATCCAGAAATTGTATTTATAGTGCTACAATATATCCGGTCTGAGACCATTATTAGAATGCATCTTTTGAAATAACGATTAATATTACAGAAATGTATCCAGTTCAGAACCATTCAGCCACCTGCTATAACATATCAATTATGAAATCATTCATATTACAATGCATCCATTCATAAATTTATTTCAGAAATTATTTAAATTGTTACAATGTATCCAGTCTTTGACAATTACTACTACTAGAATAAATTGAGTAAAAAAATATTGATATTTCAACAATGTATCATTGTATCACAGAAAACATTTACATAGTTACAATGTATCCAGTCTAAAACTATTAATAGTTTTACAAATGGTTGGTTCTCTGTTATTATTAATAGATAACTATTGAGAAATCATACATATTGTTACAGTGTATCTAGTCAGAATTTATTTAGGTTTTTTTTTCTGTTCTGTATACAGTCTGAGATAATATTAGTATAGACAAAATATTGACAGTGAAACAATGTATTCTAGTCAGAAATAATTTACATAGCAGAAGATGATTTTCAATAGAAAATCAGTCCAAAAGCAATAATATTGTAATCGGTTTAGAACCATCAATATTGTTGTTACTGTACCAAATCGGAAATCATTTATACTGTTACAGTTTATCCTGTTAGAATTACTACTGGTACAATATCCGGAAGCATTAGTTTTTCTATGTAACCAGTCTAGAGAAACCATGTATTTTGCCGCAATATATCTCAATCAGAACCATTCACGTTTATACAATGCATCAAGTCAGAAATCATGAATGTTTCAATTTATCCAGTCTGGGACCATTAATAGCAACAATTCATCCAGTCAGAAACTACTTATATTTTCACAACCTATCCAGTCTTGTGCCATTAACATCGACACAATGTATCCAAGTAAAAAATATTAATAATGTTCCATTGTTTGTATCCAGTCAGAAATCACGCCTGCGTTCTGGCGCACAATCTGCCTGACTTCCACTAAAAGCTATGCGTGTCTCTCTCACTCTTCCTCTCCCCCTCCTTTTCTCGGCAGACCCCCCACCCCCTCATTTTCCCTCCTTGCCTCCCAGCTAGTTCGGCAAATGTTCGCGTTGCTTCAAACATTTTTGGGTGCGCTCCCAAGACATCCCTGTGCGGTGCGTAAACATTACATAAATCTGCGCCTGGGTCTCGGATGTGCCACAAAGGGCTTTGCTTTCTATGGCTAGACGACCCTCTAACGTGACAAAACCTGAGTGTCACAAGGGAATGGGATCATATCAGACAAACTGAGGCGATGAACACAACTTTACGCTGTTAATATAGTCCGAGAAGCAGCGATGAAACTCACCTTGACAGCCCTGTCCCGCACTACGGAGCCCGGTGTTCCAGATAAAGTGCGTCTATTTTCTACTTCCCCGGCCCCTGTCTCCACACCCCAGGAACCGAGAGTGTGTTCGGGGTGGGGGGCCTGGGTGATAGGAATGATCACGGACAGCCAATTTGGAGTGGGGCAAAGCAGCGAAGGCCCTTACTGGTATCCAAAATGCATGTCTCGGGAAGTCTTAAAGATGTGCGTTAGCTTTCCGAAAAGCCTATATTCCTGCCCTCTGCACGACACGGGGAATCCGTATCCCACGATTTGTTCGCTGTATCCGGGCGCGTCGGTCGCCTCCTAATCCGCCATGTTGTGCCCCTGCGCCTGGAATGGGAAGCAGCGGATTCCCAGGCCAGGCCCCTCCTCTCCTCTTCCCACGCAGAGACGTCGCGACATCTGGCGGACGAGTTGCTTCCAGGAAAGGGGAATGCGCGAATGCGTAACGATTAGGTGCAATGCGCATCCTCGCGGCCGGTTGTGGTATTGCATGTTGGAAGGCAGAACACTCAGAGAAGAGCACAACTGGAGGATTGACCTTAATCAGAGCAGCGCCATGACAGGTATGAAAGAGAGGCTGTGAGCTATAGACTTACCGTGTAACAACATGTAAGAGGTATTACATTATTACTGTAATAAAATGTTCATAATGTAATACTTTTCTCAAACCGTAATAAAATATTGAGGTCATAATGTAATAATTTGTACATTGATAAATGTATCACAGCTTAAACTCACCAAAAACTTATATTTCCATTATTGTAATAGCTTTCAAAACAAAAATTGTATTCCCTTACTGTACATTTTCAGAATCTAAACCCTGTCTTTAACTACCTGCTAAATCCACCTGATTACTGATATTACTACTTTATCTGGATTTAGATTTTTAAGATGCACTGTAAAGGAATACCAATACTTTATATTTAATAAACACATAATAGTAATAATTGCATGAATATTTAAATGTTGCATTTCGCAGGTCAACTTTATTTAGATTTTTTTAAATGTACACATTTTTGTTTTAAAAGCTATTCCAATAATGAAAATGACATGTTTTTGAAGTTTACTGTATATTGTAATAATTTTCTCATAATGTAAAACATCATGAGCTCAATATTTTATTACATTTTGAGAAAATGACTACATTGTGTGCAGTGATTACATTATGAGTTGCTACATACTGTATTTTCAATGGCATCAGCGGTAAAAAAAGCACTTAGATCATAATTTTCCACACAGCTCATACGGTCTTGGGTTTTTTGTTTTGTTTACTGAAATCTCTTGGAAAGATTTGCAGTGTTTTGCCAGCAGAACAATTCAAAAACACATTAAATAACAGTACAACTCACTGAAGAGATGGCACAGCTTTGAATAAGGTGTATATATATATATATATATATATATATATATATATATATATACAACCATCGTAAATTTAAAAGGCAGCTATATTTTCATGTATTAACAAATACTGTAAAAAATTAGTATTTATAAAAATATGTATTTAGTTTATATTGTTACTTTTTTACTATAGTACCAAGATGTATTATATACATTTTTATTTTATATACAACACATAAATATTTCTGTTCCCCCCACCCCACATAATTCAACCATGTAAACATGATAATGGTAAGATAACATGGTGGCATCATTGTGCAAATATAGTACTTTTTTACTGAAAAAGACCATACTTGCCACTATATTATAACGTTTTATTAATGTTAATGATTGAACTTGTAGCAATTCCAATTAAATAATAAATTGCAGAATAAATAAAATTCTTAAGCAGCAACATTAAGCAATACAGTCATTCTGTAATAGTCTGGAATGTCGGTGGTTTTGGCCAGAGACAACATGAATCTTACAACACTTGTGCTCTGTTGTAGACTATAGTCTGAAATGTTGGGCCACTAGCAAAACTTGAGCAAGGAAAATGAGAAATGTTGGACCAAAAGCCTTTGATACTGGACAACCAGAGCTGAAGACTGTGCTTAATTTGATATTTGTGGAGTGCTGGGATTGGTTTAGACAGCCAGGTTAGCGATGACGGCCCTGGTGAACTCATCACTTGTCGCATAGCCTCCCAGGTCTGATGTGCGTACCTACACCAAAAAGAGCAATAGAATATTTTACATATTTTGCCGTCTGTTCACATTAAGATGAGGTGCACCGGATAAATACATCCATAGCTAACAGTTGCACTCACAAACACACTTCTCAAACATTCAGCACATCCTGGGTATATTTGTTATTTTGACTTCCAGTTTGTGATGGTTAATGCAAAATGTTAAATGGGAATGAATGTCTTCAAACATGGCAAGGACAAAGTGATTACTACAAAGTGACACTTTTCAATTGGTTTTACATATTTATTTTTTTATGGCATTGACAGAAAAAATAAATTCACATTTGACAAAGCATTTGTCAGTTAATCAATGGCGTGATCCTTGAGAAATCTGTGAAATTGAAATGTGTGGTTTCCACCTTCCCAAACACGCGAATATTGAAAATAATAATACTGCAGGTGCTACGCTTAGAAACATATGAGGACAACATGTTAGATCAGTACCACAATGGCTGAGGTAAGTTTAAAAATGCCTGACAGGCAGTGATATCATTTGCCTTTAATAGAAGTCAGTAATCATTTCCACAGTTGGTAAGCAATGGCACGGAGCAGACGTCCTGTCCAGAACATTTGCATCATGAAATGAAACCAATAATTGACTTATGACAGCAGCAGATTTGATTAGTGATGTTTACATTAGTAACAGTGAGAGGGGAAAAACAATATCACACTGCTGGTACTTCCGTCTAAATATGCTGAATGGCCTTTGAAAACTTGATAATGAAATTCACTGAGGTCCTGGAATCACAAAAGCAATTCCACGAGGACCGGTCGCAGACAGATATGTGACCCTGGACCACAAAACCAGTCGCGGGTATATTTGTGGCAATAGCCAACAATACAAAAAAAAATATATATATTTTATTATTTTTAAACAATGGAACGATTTTTCTTTTATGCCAAAAATCATTAGGATATTAAAGATCATGTTCCATAAGGATATTTTGTAAATTTCCTAATGTAAATATATTAAAAATGTATTATTATTAGTAATATGCATTGCTAAGGACTTAATTTGGACTACTTTAAAGGTGATTTTCTCTCAGATTACAGATTATTATATAGTCTCTACCAAATATTGTTCTATCATAATAAACCATACATCAATGGAAAGCTTATTTATTCATATTTGACCCTCGTGACTAGTTTTGTGGTCCAGTGTCACATATGACAAAAGCAGGAATAAGACTTGAGCAATACAGAAACAGCACAGATGAACAACTAAAAGTTAAATTAAAACTGGAGTGAACAAAGCAGCGCAGTAAAACTGATGTCAGACATGCACTAAAGTTCAAAGTATCAGTATTTTAAGATTTATTTGAACTTACTATTCATCAAAGAATCCTGAAAAAAAGTTCTAAATGTATCAATTTCCAACCGTTTCTAAAACTGATAATGAGAAATGTTTCTTGAGCACCAAATATTTCTGAAGGATCATGTGACATTCAGCTTTGCCATCATATAAATGCTGCATTTTTAAATATTAAAATAAAAAATAAAAAAGTTGTTTGACTGATATTACTGCATTTCCTGATCAAATGAATCAAATTGGTGAGCAAGAGATTTTTCAAAAACATTTTTAAATATTTGTATCATTTAAAAAATGACCGACCCCAAACTTTTAAACGCAGGTGTAATTCTGGTTAAAGATTCATACTGTGTAAAACAGATGAAAATAAATGTACATGGATACATTAAGGAGAAAACAACAACAATAACAACAAAAATCATACAAAAAAAGAAAAGAAATCGGTAACCAGTCAGAAAGGGGAGGGGAGCGAATGAAAGTGAGAGACGGGAAAAGGGGAAGGAAAATGTAGGATGTCATAGGACTGCTTTAATCGTCTGTGAACACACATAGGGGGATCCGGGATAGACATTGGGTTTGGCAAGCATCCTCAAACAGTCTGATGCCGCAGGTTGGCCACAACCGCACGAACAAAGTCACTAGTGGTGCCGTAACCCCCTAGGTCTCGCGTCTTCACCTGGGACACACACACACACACACACACACACACACACACACACACACAGACAGTCACATACACCCACAACGGGATGTGATGGCAGAGGAGGAAAGGTGGAGAAAGGGGAGGTGAAGACCACATCAGAACTTTCGTTTCAAAAAGAGCTTTGTACCATCTGTAATTTCAATTCTTAACAGGCTACAAAGCTGAACTTTCATCCTTTTGTGTTTTTTTTTTGTTTTATTTTTGTGTACATGTGTTTTTGCCAGTCAGATGTTCAGTATGACAGTTTGTGAAACATTTCCTGTTAAGGGACTATCCATCTATCTATCTATCTATCTATCCATCCATCCATCCATCCATCCATCCATCCATCCACCCATCCATCTTATAGACAAAAAGCACAAACTTAAAGGCTAGAGTCTGATTGAAAGACAGAGCTTCTTTTAAGAGGAGAGAGAAAAATTAATGTATCCATAGAGGACATCCATATGAGTGTATTGAATGCATGAAAATAATGGATTAAAGACCATATTAAATCAGAATTGATATGTTGTGGCTTATGGTTCCTGCCTTTTAGTGCACTCCTAAAAAAGTAACAAAAAGATATCCACTTCCTTACAAAAATAAAATAAATGAAAATGTTCACACCTCAATTACAAATACCACCTGCTTTTGACTAGCAACAACAAACCACACATGACTTTAGTAGTATTAAATTTTGTTAACTTTAAGCCAGTGGTTCTCAAAGTGTATATATTTTTACAGCATTTATTCATCGTTGTTAATGTTAGTTAATAAAAATAAAAATGTTCATTAATATTCATTAACAAATTTTAACAGATAGCATTTTAGATTCCTAATGTATTAGTAAATGTTATTAACATAAATGTAATTAATATTAAGCTTTAAAAGCTACTTAAGTATTATTAATTAACTACATTTTCCATCATTTACACTTTGTTTTCACTGTTATATGGTATGGGGCACAATTACGCATCTTCTGAAAGAGGACAGAATGTCCAGATCCAAAAACAAGTGAAGCAGTAGCAGAAACAAGCAATTTAAGTATTGTTTATGTAAAATAACATCAAAATCAAAACAGATTTAGGTACTGAATGAAATGTCAATCCAAGAAGAGGTAACAACTCTGAAACTTTGGGGTGTTAATTGACTCTATTGCTGTGTTTGAAATCACCCCCTATACCCTCATTCACTATTCCCTACATTTCTCCACTAATATAGTCCACTTGAAGGAGTGAATGAAAACGAGTAAGTGAATTTGGTCAATGATTGCGCTGGAAAGGCTGCATAGTTTGTGCTTGTTGTGCTTGAGCGGTTTTATAATCATTTGAAACGTGGCAAACTGGCAGCTCCAGTAGTAAAGGAAAAGATTTATTTTGAACTCTTCCCATGGAAACCAGCATGTATAAACTGTAATTAAACTATGTAATAATCAATTAAAAAGGAATTTATACCTATATGATATTACGCTGGACCTGCGGTTTGGAAAATGGATGGATGGATGGATGGATGGATGATTGATTCAGCTGCAGGCGCCATGCGAGACACGGGTATTCATTCAATGTGACTCTCACATTGCATTATGGGTATTCTCTAGCCATAGAGCATACATCAGTTGGACACTCCTTATTGCGGTGCATTGTGGGATAGAATGAGTGCACTCAACAACGTCCACTATGGTTTCGGAAACCACTACAAATGGCCGTCCCCTGGGTTACGCTGTTAAAGAGTTGGATTCTCATGCTAAACCTGGCCAAAGTTTCAAAAAGTGAGTTGGACGGTATTTCTGTGCCAAAAATACTCCTTTTGGTTTCTCACAAGTTTTTTTTTGGAGTATGGCCCTGTATTTCATAATAGCAGGAGGAAAATCCTTCTCTCAGACACTTCTCTCAGAAAAGCGCACACACACCAACCAGTGCAGGAGCGAGAACACGCCCATCATTCGGGTAACGCAATTCGAGAAGGATTTTTACACTAAAAAAAGTGTGTTTATGGTTGTAAGGGAAAGATAACCTTGTTAAGCTTCTCAAAGAACCCAGTGTTAAAGGGAACAGTGGATAAAGTTTGTTTTTCAAGTGTGTTCCCAGCATTTTCGGTGACGAATGTTTTATAACCAAGGCCCGTTGGATTTGCAGCTTGTTGCAGGCGGCGAGTAAAATTAATCAAAAGTCTGTGTTTTGTTGGCAATCGGCGCATAAGTGCATACAATGTAAAAAACATGAACGTATAGTGTATCAAAAGTTATCCATGGATAATGCTTTGTTTTAAAGAGTGGGCGAGGGGGAGTCATGAGAAGTCATGTTTAACGTGTTAGTTTCATCCTTAACATTACATCTCCTAACTATAGCATAATACAATATTGTCAGTCCCGAGATTTCTTCATATAGATTCGCGGTCCAGTGGTAGAGCTTTTGTCCGTCGAGCATGTCTGAGGTTCGGTTTTGGGTTCAAATCCATCATCGTATAGTTTTTTTTCCTCATGAAAACCAAAGGTGTTCATCAGTAATTCTGTATCGAGAGCAAGAAAGAGGCTGGAAGAAAGGCTGAAATTGATTCATTTTGAAAGTCTTAAAATAAGGTCTTTGAATAAGATGACAGCGATAAAATATAAGAAAAGATGAAGTTTGATAGTGAGCAGAACTTTTAACCCACAGAACTAACCAAAAATCCCCAACTATCCACATAAAACAAAAAGGGTTTCAACCGAAGTGTAATGCAGAAGCAAAACTGGATGGGGGTTTGACTATTAAAAGCAATAGATTGGGTTAGCAACAGAGTGTGGTGTTGTGGGCAGGGTCATTCATCCAAAACCATTTGCAAAGGGAAACCCTCCAATTCGGAAGAAAACCAACACCACCAGGACTATGCAGACTTGCATGCAAAACATTCATTGACAATAAAACTTGTATAAAAACATTGAAACACTTGCACATGTTCTCTACAAACAATACACTCTTCTATCAGCTTATACATTTTCAGAAACACACAAACATAATTTCTTACCTTGCCCTGCTTAATGACTTTCTTGACAGCCTCAGACACCATGTTTGAATGATACTCAAGGCTGAAAGAAAAATAAACCACTCACTCATGGTTTCTACAAAATTCAACATTGATAAGAAATGACCCAAATCAGCATATTAGAATGATTTCTGAAGGATCATATGATGTTGATTTTTTTAGTAGACATTACTCCAGTCTTTAATTTAAAGCCTTGGTGAATATAATATAATTGTATTTAAAACATAATTCGTTTTTTTTTATTCCAAACCTTTGAGCAGTAGTATATGCAGTATATATATAACAGTATGATCACAAATCATAATGTAAAATGTAAATTCAGATGACAAATAAGCTGGCATTTGATCTGAAAACCATTGTTTAAGGCGAATAGAAAGTCAAAACAGACATTAGATAAGATATTTTGAAGAATGTTTGTAACCAAGCAGATAGAGCAAACATTGACTACCATAGTAGGGGAAAAAATACTATGGTAGTCAATGGTTGCTCTATCTGCTTGGTTACAAACATTCTTCAAAATATATTTTGTGTTCAGCAGAGCAAAGAAACTCATACAGGTTTGGAACAACTTGAGGGTGAGTAAATTTTCATTTTTGGGTGAACTATCCCTTTAAAGGTAAACCGTAAAGCTTAAAAACATAAGATACGACGGTGAAAAAGTACATCTAGAATATCAGTGCTGGATAACAGTGGGAGACTCACTTGAGGTGTCTCAGCATGTTCGACGCACTGAGGAGCATAGCAGTGGGGTTTGCGATATTCCTGCCAACAGCCTGAGCAAAGGGATGTCTGGCACCCTGAAATTAAATGCAAGAATACAGGAATAACTGTAAAAAAAAAATAAATCACATGCTTCAAAGCAATTCATGAGTCTGAAACTGTTCCAGTTCATGTATTATGTATGAAAAACAAGATTTAGACTCCAACCGTTTCAAACACAGCATATTCTGCGCTGTAACTCTCGCCTGGAACTACGCCGGCTCCGCCCACCAGCCCTGCCGCCAGGTTATCGATGATGTTGCCGTAGAGATTAGGCATCACTAGCACATCGAACTGATATGGATTCTGAACCAGCTGTGGGCACACAGAACAATATGCTAGCTATATTTATAGGTCATCCTTATTGCTAGCCACTAACAAAAGATTGGAAATAATACCTGCATGCAGCAGTTATCGATGATGATGTTTTCGTATTTAATCCTAGGGTAAAGTTCAGCCACCTCCGCACAGCTCTGCAGGAAGAGACCATCCGCAAGCTTCCTGTGGAGATAGTCAAAGGCGAGTGAGTCTACGCGTTTAGCTTCTAAAACTGTATGGGCAGAATAATTCTGTCACACTTACATAATGTTTGCCTTGTGGACAGCGGTCACTTTGGTGCGGCCCTTCTTGGTGGCATAGTCAAATGCAAACTTAGCAATGCGGCGGGATTTCTCCCTGGTGATGATCTTCAAGCACTCAACCACTCCTGAAACGCTCTGCAAACACAGAGGTGCTAGTGATGCAGATGTACATTAACATTTAAAAAAAAAAACGGAAGAAGAAATTAATACTTTTATTCAGCTAGCATGCGTTACATTAATCAAAAGTTTCAGTAAGGACATTTATAATTTTTTATTTCAAATATGCTGTTCTTTCTATTCATCAAAGAATCCTGAAAAAATATTAAGGTTATTAATATTATGTTTTTTTTAAGAATGATTCCTGATGGATCATGTGACCGAAGAATGGAGTAATGTAATTATAAATTGTAATATTTCACAATATTACTGTTTTAATATGTTTTTTTTTTATCAAATAAATGCAGCATTCAAAAACATTAAAAAAAGAAAGAAAAAAGCAATAGAAGAAGAAAAATACCCCAAAAAATACAATGCACAAACCTCATATTTATGTTAAAAGCAAAAGAGGAAGAAAGTAGTTTATATTAAAAGTTTGATGTTCAAAAACTTCCAACAAAAAAAAAGGTTTATTAATAAAGATAATTGTCCTAAACCCATGTACTATTTCTTGTAAAACACAAAAGGAGAATATCTGATTTATTTCATACAAGGATAGTAACCACACCTGTCAATATAAAAACAAAATGACAAAAACACCAAAAAGCATAATAAAATAGCTCATATGACATGCGTTATATTCCAAAGTAATATGACAGCTCTGTGTAAAGGGCAGACCTAAATTGAAATCACTGATTATGAATTATGATGCCATAATATTCCCTTCCATATCTGTTGAATATGTGTATTGGACCAACTAGTTCACTGAGAACAACTGGCTTAAAATAAAGTTTTATTCATGAAATCTGCTTTGTGCTTTTGCTGCATTACCCACTGCGGTGTGCATTATATTTTTAATAATCATCAATTCTTCCTTACTTAAATACCTTAAAAATAAATAAATTATGAGCACAAGTACCTCATGCTCCAGAGAGCTGTATTCTCCCTCCGTCTGCTCCCGTATGATGACCAGATCCAGGTTATTGTGGCGGGTGCTGTAACCAGGAAGGCTGTTCACATGAACCACATTGGCAAACAGGTCCAGCTTTCTCCTGTACATCATAACACAATAAATAATCAATTAATCAAAAACTAGCAGGAGAACCACGAGTTATACAAAGCAGCCATG
This sequence comes from Gobiocypris rarus, assembly GCA_023029165.1. Classification (NCBI taxonomy): domain Eukaryota; kingdom Metazoa; phylum Chordata; class Actinopteri; order Cypriniformes; family Gobionidae; genus Gobiocypris; species Gobiocypris rarus. The sequence goes on from CM040930.1 coordinate 26,382,228, forward strand.
ATATTATATCAAAGAAGTACCTCAGTCTCATCTCATATGATGCCAGTTCACCCTTGTACTCCATAGGAGTGTGTATCTTTCCTAAGCACAGAGAGAATTAAAACATTTATGTTAAGTGCCAAGTGTTTTGAACTGCGAGGAGCTACACTTTCTGCACAAGTTGAATCCGGAAGCTAGTAATTTTACTTTATAAAGTTTTAAATATGAATATTTTTCTTACAAAACCCCATCAGTTCGCTTCAGAAATTATAGATGGATGTGCTTTTTTGAGCTTCAAACTCAATGGACCCCATCACTGCCATTATAAAGCTTGGAAGTGTCAGGATATTTATTAATATAACTTTGATTGTGTTCATCAGAAAGAAGAAAGACATATACACATAGGATGGCTTGAGGTTGTGTAAATCATGGGGTAATTTTCCTTTTAAAGTGAACTACTCCTTTTAACATATTTAATTAACAGCCACTATATTAAAATGTGATGAGCAGTTAGAAACGTTACCCTTGATGGCAACTCTGTTGTTCTTCATGGAGGACAGCACCTCGTCCAGTTTCTCCTCACTGGCCATGTTCTGCACCTCGCTCAGATGAAACTCCTCAAACGCCACAGGAACATCACCTGCCTAGAGGGTGAAGTGAAAAAGGCATTGGATACAAGCGTATGATGCAAGGCATGAAAGAGGGCTGAACTGGAGCACAGGATTAAAGGCCCCCGATATACAATATAGCGAAATTGAAGAGCGAACTGGTGTGATGTTATTAAAACAAAAATCACACCAAAATGAAGTTCGTCTGATTACGTAATGGCTGAGAAAGCGCATCAGTACCTTGAAAACCTCTTTGACAGCAGTCATCAGCTCAGGTCCAACTCCATCTCCAGGGACCATGGTGACCTTGAAGGTACTGTCAGCACGTGCCGGAGGACTCTCTGAAACATTCTGACTGGAGGTCAAACTCAGAGAACGGGCGCACAATGGCTGCAAACGGGCACCACTCAGACCCTGAGGTTGTCAGAAATGTCACAGGCCAATGCTATTATGGGTTGACATCACAAACAGAGGTGAACAGCTTTTCATTTTATTAAGTGAATTACAATTCTGAATTGAACAGTCAATTAAAAGGCTATTCGGTCAATAGAAAATGTATTTGCACAAACCATCCATATGGTCCTCAAAGTTCTTTCAAATGCTAAAAGCCCAGGCCAATTAAACAGACAAAATGTGTAACATTTTAAGTGAATACATTCTCCCAATATATTGACAGCCATGACACATTAATGATTTCTGTATTCCAATGTATTAACGTTAAGTGAATTGACTTTATAGTATGGAGGAAAAAAGAAAATACTATGGAAGTCAATGGGGCCCATCAACTGTTTGGTTAAAAAAAAAAATCTTATTTTGTGTTCAGCAGAAGAAAGAAATGTAACTTATACAGGTTTGGAACAACCTGATCTCCATTTTTGGGTGAACTATCCCTTAGTGTTGTATGTAAACAACCTTACATTTCGTATGTCTAAAATAATATATAATTGTAATGGGAAATAATAATAAAATACATATACATAAGATTTTAATTGACCTCTCATGTGAGTTGTCATCTGATTATTTTTTCCCAGTAAACGTTAACGTTACCCATCGTCATGCGTAATGCAAGTCTAAACTTTAACCTAAAACAGTAAGCTAATCTTTGTATTTGACTGTGGAACGCAAATATACAGTGATAGTGATATTTCAGTGTGAACAGAGCAAATGACAACACCGAGTTTCAAGACTCACCTTGGCCAATGTTACTAGACTCCCTCTCAAAGCGGCCGCCATCATGTATTAACGTGAGGAAAAGGTTGCTGCGATCTTCCTCCTGCTCTCGGAACCGTGAAGTGTGTGTTTCTCTACTGACCCCTGCTGGACGCAAGCGTTACCGGAGTGCTTCTCAACCCCCACTAGGTGTCCTCATTAAACTGAATATCACATAAATATATGTTTTAAATTACATTACATTTAACCATTTAATAATTACAGAGCTCAATCCCATTAACAAATCTACAGAACTCTATGGTCCTCAAACGTTTTAATGGCTCTAAAACATTCCTACTGGGTTTTTTTGGTGTTGATTTATTTAATATCAATTATATTTATTTTTAAAATAAATTTCCATTTGGAAGCAAACAGAACCTACATCACCCCCAAACTATATAAAGTAAATCACACTGATTTGTATTTCAAATTTTTTTATTCATGGTTTTTTTTTCAATTTCCCTGACTGTCCATTCGGAATTGCATTTAGAACCCGAACAAATACATTCACTTCATGATGAAACTGGCATAGAATTAGTATAGAATCAGTAGCCTGAAGATCTTCTATGTCTCTTCATTTGATAACTAATTGGAAAGAAATATTGCATGTTAGTTTCTTGTGAGGCACAATAGCTACTTTCTTTCAATAAGCAGTTATAGAAAATTAACCAGGATGATGTTAGATCACCAAATATAGTTACTAAGATAGTAAGTGCAGATCATAAATACTCACAAGTCTAAAGTCATCAACATATGTATACTTCTGCTCTTTGTAATGTTGCTTCCTTCTCATAAATGTCAGGACGATCCAATCACAGATAACGTTAACCTGAAATGAACCACAAAATATTTTATTAATATACCTCTAATTTTTTAATTATTGTAACCCAGTGAGAAACAGCCATACGTACCAGGCCTAGAAGGGCCAAACCTGCACCTATATTCAGAAGTGTTGGTACAACATTGAATTTTCCAGCCTGTAGAGACAAAAGAACAGTATGTGTTAAATGACCTGCATAAAACGAGTCTATAGTATTAGAAAGGTCAAATGTCTCACCTGGCCAAATACCATGACATCAAAGCGAATACCATATCCCTTGATAAGTGTCCTGGTCTCCGCGTCACTGTTCTTGTAATATTTAGCAAATCTATAGAGATTTGACCAACCACACTCTTTTAATGCAACCTTGCTTCCTCTGAGGAACCACTTTTTCTAACTGCAAACACCTCTTACCTGAAGTTGTAACCTGGTGCCACAGTATTTTCTGGGTCTTTGTTGTCTAGTCTGCGGAAAGTGTAGCGAGGAACACACCAGCTCTGTGGCATGTCAAGGTCACAATCCCACCGGATCTGCACTCCCATCACCCCCCCCTACGCAGAAGGAATCAAGCATGACATTAAAAACATTTTAACATGAGTATTAGGTCCATTTTAATCTTGAAACAGCAATGGCAGATAAACATAAATTAAGTGTCTGACATGGACTGCCATGGTCTGAAAATCCTCATCAGCTTCTCCGACAATGTCTTTGAGCCTGAAGATAGGGCAGTCAGGGTCTGTTTTACGGCTGAAGACACACATTGTCAAGTAGGAGCTATTTATATTAGGTAGGATATTTCTTCTGTAAGGACATAATGAGCATATTTTATTCAGTTAATAAATTGTTAGATAACTGACTTACACTGTTTTATTTTGCAGCCTTCCAAGTAGAAAAATATAATGCATTTAAAGAGCTTACCTGTTGAAGTTAAATTTGGGAAAACGAATACTATTCTTGACAAGCACAGTGAAGTTTTCAGCATCTGCCAGAAGTGGTGGACTGAGACGTCAAGGAAAACAAAACACAATATTACCAACATTAGTCATGTATATATAATGTAATTTATACCTGTGATGGAAAAGTTTAAATTACAACATCACTACTCCAGTCACATGACCCTTCAGAAATCATTCTAATATGCTGATTTTGTGCACATTTATTATCAATTATTTTACTTTTAGTTTTTTCCACATTGAGCATATATTTTTTTCATATCAGCATATTAGGATGATTTCTGAAGGATCATGTGACTGAAGACTGGACTAATGATGCTGAAAATTCAGCTTTGCCATCACAGGAATAAATTACATTCTAAAATATATTTAAATAGAAAACATATTTAAAACAAGACTTATTTTTAAAAACATTTAAAAAAATCTAAAAAATGTAATTCATCTAAAAAATGTAATCTAAAAAAATATAATTTGTAAGACTTTACTTTGGGGGATCAACAATCTTCTCTAAAGGACACCAGGACAGCACCTCGCAAGTCTTCACCGTGTCATTGTAACTGACACATCTGCCGGTTCGAACACCTGAAAAAATAAAATGCATTGCTTTATGTATATAAAATGATTTCCTTGCTGTCTAAACAGTTGGGATTGCAAAGATGACAAGTCACAGTTAGTGTCATAATGCATTTAATGTAAATACTGAGCCTTACCATCCCCGCGAGCATCATTGAAGCCTCTCTTGCAGTCCCTGTGAGAGGTGCATATGGAAGCTGGATCTGGATACTAAATTACACAAATTTAAAATAAGATTAAGATACATGATACAGGAAATACATTTATTTTAATGTCCTATGAAAATTTCCTATGGTTTCTACAAAATCAAGGGTAACGTGGGTATGGTGTCATTGATAGGCGATGCACGGTCCGTGTCCTGGTTTAAATCGCTTATTTCTCTGGATTTAAACATTCTTGGAAACATTTGGGATAATGTAAGCACTTCAACAAAATATTAGTGCTGTCAATCATACAATTAATCATATTCTCTGTAATTAATCCCAATATACTGTAATCATTTCAGTTACTCTCCAAATTAATATTGGCAATATTGAATTTCAATTTCAACATTTATTAGGCTTTAAAAACAACTTTTAATTTAAGTGAACTTAAAACAATCTTTATACAATCATTATAATAAATGCAATATTTACCTGTGGCCTTCATACCTGTCTAACAGCTAGGACATATACAGAAATTGATTAAAGTAATCAAACAGTCTGCACTGCATAAATAATCAATTAAAAATAGATCAATCCTTATTAAAGCACAATTTTCTCTGTTGCTTTGATTAACATTAATGACAGACATCATTAGTGTGCCGCTGCCGAACATGATTCGCAACTGATTTTCTCACAACTTTCAAGTACAAAATGGAATACAAGTAAAAATAAAGAAGGAAGAAACAATATAAATAATAGTAACAAAATTCAAACAAATTATAAGTTGAAAGCCAAAGAGAACAAATTAGTTTTTAGACTAGGTTCTGATGGAGTGTGGAAGATTGTTCCATAATGTGGGTCCAATCACTTCGAAAGCCCTACTTAAGGAGGAATTTGCCGTCCGATCTTAGTCCTCTCGCAGGAGTATAGTGTATTAGGTTTATCAGATAGAGAGGTGTCAGGTAATTTAAGACTGTTCTTATGAGAATATTCAACAAAACAGGCATTTTGTTGTAATTCTGTGTGTTATTGTTCGTTCAAGTGCGAAATAACTCAGTTCTGGTGGGCGTCTTTCTATGCGTTGTATGTGTGTCACAACAAGGGCTGCATCTCAATCAGCTCCCTGGTTCAGTAGTCCGGGCACTAAGCAGGGATTCAGCCACATTCATGTACACGATATAGCCTACTGATTCACAACCTAGGAAGTTCACAGGCAGCACATTCTCTTTTATTTGCATGAATAAAAGTGTGATCATAACGCTAGCCCAAGAATAATAGAAAAAACAGATGCTGCGTTAATTGCGTTTTTAACGCATTAAACCGAAATGTATTGCATGCATTAACACACTCCCATAATGACTCACCTCTGCACATTTGGACTGTGTTTGGTTAGGGGTAATAATCATGTTGGTCAGCACAAAGAATGAGCCATCCTCCTGAAACATTTAAAAGCATGTCTTTTCATTATATCGAAAATATCTTTACTTCCTCATAAATGAATAATTCCCAGAGGCACAAACACTTCCCATTTCCCTTAAGATAGTATAAACTGCTAAATCACTGCTATTAGCAAACAGTATTGTAATGTTGTTTGAAAATGGGCCACAAGATTTTTATAACATTATTTCAAATAAATCATATTTAAATAATTTAGTAATTAAAATGTTAAAACTCTGGAAAAAAGATCAGTACCACTGAGCTCTAACTTGACATTATTTACAGTAGTATACTGTAGTATAGGGAAATGTTGTGTGATTTAAGCTTTTCAACACAATATTCCTGTTTGTTTGTTTTGTAAAATTAAATGCTAGTTGAGCAGTGTGTGAGTATTTTCCTGACCTTAAAAAGCAACTATATATGAAATGACTATAAATTAATGTTTAATTATTCAAAAGTATTGACAGTGCTAGTATAGCTTGCACTGTCAAACAAGCAATATCAAATGAGTATGAAAACATAAGAGAGAAAAAAAATGTTGAGGGCCTTGGAATGTTGACTAAGGCTGCATCCGAAATCGCATACTCTCTTGAGTAAGTACTTCTTTTGAATAGTAATTGCTTCACGGCTGCTAAAAAAGTATGTTCTATATAGAATGAGTATGTGTAGTATGAATGTAATCTGGATGTACTACATTCGCCACGTCATTATCATGTGACCTACCAGCTTCAGTTCACTGTCATTCATTAATCCTCTCCCATGGCCTCATGGGATAGTAAAGTGTCCAATGTATGCACACTTAAGAATCTCACTTGAAGTAGTAGGTCATCCAGGTCCTTTTTGCCTACTATTTTATGAGTAGGCTTCTGTGAAAATTCGGACATACTTCTTTTGTCACACTGTTTTTCACCTACTATGTAGTAAAGAAGTATGCGATTTCAGATTGAAACAATTTTGATCTATAAAAGGTTGGAAACCATGTTTAAGATTATTAAAGCAAACTTGTAACACCCAACATTTTTTTTTTCAAAGAGACATTGTTCAAATACACCACAATGACGAATATCTTGTGTATAACATTATATGCTTAAGATTGGCCACATCCCGTGAGTAAACACAGTGAACACAAAACAGTGTGCGAGTATACAGGCCTCAAATAACCCTTCTTTGTAACCCATGAAGGTGGTGGCACCAGTGAGGGGTTAGTGGACATGTAAATTGTCTAGCCTGTACCTCCTCTTTGTCAAAACGACGGACTACCTGAGGTGGTATGATGTAGTCAGCCACATCCCAGATCCGTTCGCCCAACTCAGTGGTGTTTGTTAGAGCAACGCCTTTCACTTTGGTCGTAACAGAGCTGAGGACGGTGTCCGTGTCCTGGTAGCCTTTCTTGAGAACGCATACATACCTGTACCCAAATAAGTGCGTTTTTTTTAAGAATATGATTTCATTTTAAAGAATGGAGTGTAAATGTTCTTTTTTGTGCTTACCCGATAACGTACGCTATGACCAAAGCTTGAGTGAACCGATTCAGCGTTCCCACTTTTTTGCTCCTTATCACCAATAGTTTTGACGTGTAGTAGTCGAAAAAACACTCACCTACTGAATCACAGCAACCCTTTCCACTCATTATGATCACTTAAATTAAATAGTTAAAACATTTCCTCCACTCTGCAGTTGAACTGTCACAAGTTCAGTGTGTTATTAACTTTCCACGACGCCCTTCGCTACCCGGTGAATTATTGTTTCACTTTCTGACTAAGAGGGGATGCGATCATGTCCTACTCAACAGTTTTAAAGGAATAGTTGGCACCGAAAAAAAGGAAGTTTTGGCACTACGCGGTTCCCGTATTATTTAAACATGGTTTGTTCAGTGAAATTATGATGACGCTGGTATTTTCTGCACAATGAAAGTAAACTGTGGCCAGGAAGCTCTTGCAATAAACTGGCTCAATAAACAGCATCATATTTCAAACTCTGGAAAAAAATAAAAGGTATTTAACCACCGAGTTCTTACTTTTTTACATTATTCACTGAAGTGTACAAGGCAAATTCTGTAGTTTCCGATTTAGATTTGTATGACATACTGAAATATTGTTTTTAATGAAATATATATTTTTTTAAATTAAGTATCTATTTCCAAGGAGCCATAAGCCCAACAAGATTGAATTTGAATGTAGTATTACTATATAAACAAGGAAAAAACTAATTAAATAATAATAAATAAATAAAAACTACACATTAAGCGCTTCATGTAGGGAAAAAAACTTTATAAAATGTTTTTTAGTCTTGTTGAGATGAAGGAAACCACAGCAGTCAGGTTACGAAAGACCGATTTATTGACAATGTTGGGGAGATTTATAGGGAATAAGCTGACTAAATGTACCCTCTTTTTCTCCACAGGAAGGTTAAACAACAAAAACAACAACAACAAAACCTGAGCAGAGACTGACTGGTGACGAAAGATACCTTTATTGCCAATATTGGGGATTTATAGGAAAAAAGCTACCTATTCTCCCCTTTTTTCTCCACAAGAAATTAACAAAAAGTGATTTTCATGCAGAGTATGCTGCAGGAAACCACATAATATCAGATTACATTTCATAAACACACAGGGAGGAAACATTCCTCCCAGCTTTTTCCCATGGGTGTTGAGTGATTTTTCTGGAACAATGCTGTATTGAGTGTTATTGCCTAGTTTTTCAAACAATAAGGTCACAGTAAGTCCAGCAATTCAGAATTTGAGAGTGAACACAGCTGGAAACATGCTATTTCAGAGTTTACTTATTTTTATGAGGTAAAGTCTACACAGAAACATTAATGATTATCACATGAATTTAATGAAAAATGACAAGGGTTTTGTCATATAAAAAGCTAACTGATTTGTACATGGAAAGCATTACTGATAAATAATCACTGATGATTAAGAATTACTGACAAAATGATAAAGTAGGTCTGTTTTGTATAATTATAAAGTTTCATGAATAACTGTCTTAAGCCTGTTTTAACCACCAATGTCCACCAGTATGTTTATGAGAGGAAATATTTCAAAATTTTGGGTTTCAAGTGCTCCATCTTTTTAAAATCCATGGTTTTCACTGCCTCCTTGATAGAGAGGATTCCCTTGTGGGCCTCATCAAACAACTCAGCCCCAATTTCTTCTCTGACTCTGTCCTTCCATGCCTTGAGCTTAGGTCTGTTCTCAAACACATCCATACCAGCACCTAAAGGCTGAAACAGACCATCAGAAATGACATCAATATCATCAAATATCAATATTATGTCAGATATTATTGCCCCTAAATTCTCAGGTTATCATTTTGCTTCATCTTGATGAATGACTTAATTGGTTCGAAACAATGAATGAATTGAATGCATACCTGCATGATTTCCACAATAGCAACCAGGTCAGCCAATGAGATCTGATCACCAACAATGAACTGCCTATCTTGAAGGAACTTCTCCTCAAAAAGTGTCAGTGATACATCAAGATTCTCTACAGCATTGTCCATCTTTTCTTTAGGGACCTCAGCTCCCAGAACTTGTGGGATCAAAAGCTACAGTGATTCAAGAAAAAAATTAATTCTATTAACAAAAAACATAATTACACTCAAAAAGCTAGCAGTTAGCGAGTAGCAATTCTAAAGATTAGGTTTCAATCCCAAAGTCATAGAGCAAATGGAGTTAACAATCATCTAGCGATTTGCTGCAATCTAAGCATTGTTCACTACAGTCCCTTTGAATGAGAATAAATACACTTCACTCACATCGAACCAGATTATCCTGGCTGCATGTATCCGTATGGAAGTGTGTTGCCATGATAGATATTCATTTACTCTAGCACGCTTCTGCAAGTCAGCTGGGTACCAGTGGTCCGGAGTGTGGAACTTCTCAGACAGGTACATCATAATTGCAACACTAGGGATCATTTGAACAGGAAGTAAGTTAATTTACACAATGAACAGTCTCACAAGAGGCATAAAACAAACATCAGGTGTATATATAGACCAACAAAGGATCTATCAAAAATATCTCAAAGCCTGAAGTTAGTCTTTTAACCAAATTCCATAAAGATCTAACTAGGCTTGCTGCGGTAGTCATTGTTACTGTGTTCGGCCGTACACAGATTACATTACTTGACCAGCACTGCACTGTTGTTTTGCTTTTTTATAGAAATAAAAACCATTTAGTTCAGTTGGACAATGGATATTACAGTAATAAAATGAAAGTGTCTGTTCTGCTCCATTTACAGCGCAAGCTGCAGATTTGCAGCACAGTGCAGCAAGACAGGAGTCAGATTTCACTTATGAGTCAAAAGCAAGGAGAGATGACTGACAAGAAGTTGGCGGAGGATTTGGTGCGCAATAGATCCTAAGCGCCATTGACAAATATCTTGAAAAAAGTGGTTCAAGATAACTCATATATAAAGCAAAAGTTTAAAATTATATATAAAATCCACAAAACAATGCAACTTAAGCTAAATTAAGTTCTGTACAGGGATTGTTATTCCAAATTGATCATCCAGATGGCCAAGATATAGAATCGTATAATCAGGAGCCTGACTGGCCCTGTCTGCACAAATGCGTTTTCGTTTTAAAACACATAACTTTTGCTAGGGTTATGCCTGTCATCTACACTACCCTGTCATTTGAAAACACTGCAGACCCCACTTCAGTTTGAAAACTCTGGGGTTGCGTTTCAGTGTAAACGGACCAAAACAGAGACTTTTAAAAACAATGATGTGACTACCCACATTATGCTACCGGAACACGGCAATAACAGACCAGGGCTGCATTTCCCAAAAGCACTGTACGCCTAAATTGATCATAGAGACCATTGGTGGCTATTGTATTACAATGTTTTTTGGAAACGCAGCCCAGAGCCGTCTCTCTCGACGGCTCTGTAACATACCAGCCTAGACGACCATGTAAACAATAATACGGAGACAGAACTGCATGCTTTGCTGATTTTGTGGTCCTTTTTACTAGCCATTGTGCAGTTAAACAATGTATTTTATAACACGGCAGCTGTCTACATGAGCAAGAGGCAACTTTTTACACTTGTACGTGCATGCCCAATATGCATGAACAGTCATGTGACATGCGTTTTCGGTTGTGCAGTGCAGACAGAGATTGTTTCTGAAACGCAATGTAGACGAGGATCGTTTTCATTTCAAAACCCCGTTTTAAAACAAAAACACACTAGTATAAGCGGGGCCTGTAGATAGAATTATTTTCTTTTTGAGAATAAATTCTTTCTCAGAACAAGTTCAGCCATATCAACAATAAATTTAGATGGCAAACCATCATCATCATCAATGTGTAAATCAAGAAAAATGTTATAGGGAATGTAGACCCTCAGTATAAGGAATATTAGTGTATTGAAAGGGAACATTGTGGCAAGTATAGTGTCTTTATCTAGATTTTTTTATAGATGACAAACACTGGAGAAAATCAGTAGTGTCTCTGAGGTACGTAGGAAGAGATGTTACTATAGAGACCTACATCTGCTTTCACAGACAAGGCTTTGAGCGGTTTTAACTGAAAGCACCTTCCACTGACATATCTTAAAATATGTCACTGACATTGTTTTGTCTCAAGATGTAAACCTTTTTCTAAGGCACGTTTATAAATGCTACTTAATAATAAATGCTTTATAAATGCTTACTGAACTAAGGCCTAATCTAAACCCTGTTTGTGAAATCAGGCCATAATGTAGGCCCGTCCCTTTTTAGTGATGTGCTCCTGTTATACTACTTGACCACGAGTGCCAACAGGAGACAATGTCACACTTCTCCAGTTTTTTGTTGTTGTTTTTTTGAGTCAGCAAAAAAAATATTTGTCTGATTTCAAGTTCCTGTGACAGAAAAAAAAAACTATTACAAAGAGTTTTTTTGGATTTTTGAGTTGATTTTGTTAACCACTTGGCATGAATGAAGAGATCTTATGTTTTCTAATGTTTAGAATGCATTTTAAAATTATTAAACCATTCAACTAAAACTTCTGGAATCCTGAAATTGATTTGTATTCACTCTTTTAAATTACAGAAACTTTGTCCCTATAGATTAAAATAAATTATGAGAAAACAAAATAGGCCAACTTGTCTTTGAATATTGTTGTGAACAATGGGGGTCCTTCATGGAGTCAAAAATAGTTGAGAGCCTGATCTAGAACCTATTAAAAACTTTTATCAGTATTAGATCTTAAAATAAATTGAAAACAAGAATTAACTTGCATTCCATAGACCATATACCTTTCAGCCAAGCAAAAGTCTCCATCTTTGATTGCTGGAAGTTTTCTTAGAAGGTTGATTTTCCCAAACTCTTCACCATATTGATAACCTAAGGGACAATTACGTTTTGGTAAATACTCATGTAATAATATCAAAATGTTTATTTACTTAAATGCAATTAGGTACAAAGTAAATGTTCAAAGACGTGCAAGAACTGTACATTACTGTCTGCCAAATTAGCGTGACTAAGAAGTACATCTGCCTCGAGGACTGCATGTATCAGTCTAAACCATACAGAAATGAGACGAAATGGGGAAACGATTTCAATATAAAATTAAGAACTTGCAATATAAAGTTTACAAGCTTTCCCTTTTTACGAAAAAGTTATATGAATGCTGCGAAATCAAAGTAAAGTGCACATAAACAAACTCCACGCAGTTCAGTTACCGTCAAACAGCGAAATCTTCTTGTGGTCGAACTGGATGTTGTTTTTCTGGGCAAAGATGTAAACAGAGCGACATGGCTGAGAAAACAGATCCAAATAAATTTCCAAAGACATTTTTAAAATGACTTGACTTCTACAACCGAGTCCAAAACAGCAATAGAGAGGCTGCACAATAATCGCCTATTAAACTAAGTTACACCACACCCCGCTGCACTTTGTTGCCAACTGAGGGAATAGGTCATCGTGATTGATTAGAATTTAATCTCAAAGCACACAAATGACTTAATCCTGTTAACATTTAAAGTTAATAATACTTCGACTAATGTCAAATAAGACAGAAAAAAAACTTTGGATACTTTTTTCCCCATTTCTTTTCTTCTCTCTCGTACAATTAGCGCCATCTGTTGGAAGTCTGCAGCCCAGAACAAGAGATCTATTCTTTGTAAATGTACTCCTTCTCAAAAAATTAGTGATAAAAGTTCATTATTTTCCATGTAATGATTAAAATTAAACTTTCATATATTTTAGATTCATTGCACACCAACTGAAATATTTCAGGTCCTTTTATTGTTTTAAAACTGATGATTTTGGCATATAGCTCATGAAAACCCAAAATTCCTATCTCAAAAAATTAGCATATTTCATCCGACCAATGAAAGAAAAGTGTTTTTAATACAAAAAAGTCAACCTTCAAATAATTATGTTCAGTTATGCACTCAATACTTGGTCGGGAATCCTTTTGCAGAAATGACTGCTTCAATGCGGCGTGGCATGGAGGCAATCAGCCTGTGGCACTGCTGAGGTGTTATGGAGGCCCAGGATGCTTCGATAGCGGCCTTAAACTCATCCAGAGTGTTGGGTCTTCCGTCTCTCAACTTTCTCTTCACAATATCCCACAGATTCTCTATGGGGTTCAGGTCAGGAGAGTTGGCAGGGCAATTGAGCACAGTAATACCATGGTTAGTAAACCATTTACCAGTGTTTTTGGCACTATGAGCAGGTGCCAGGTCGTGCTGAAAAACGAAATCTTCATCTCCATAAAGTTTTTCAGCAGATGGAAGCATGAAGTGCTCCAAAATCTCCTGATAGCTAGCTGCATTGACCCTGCCTTTGATAAAACACAGTGGACCAACACCAGCAGCTGACTTGACACCCCAGACCATCACTGACTGTGGGTACTTGACACTGGACTTCAGGCATTTTGGCATTTCCTTCTCCCCAGTCTTCCTCCAGACTCTGGCACCTTGATTTCGAATGACATGCAAAATTTGAGCGACAGTCCAGTGCTTCTTCTCTGTAGCCCAGGTCAGGCGCTTCTGCGCTGTTTCTGGTTCAAAAGTGGCTTGACCTGGGAATCGGCACCTGTAGCCCATTTCCTGCACACGCCTGTGCACGGTGGCTCTAGATGTTACTACTCCAGACTCAGTCCACTGCTTCCGCAGCTCCCCAAGGTCTGCTAATCGGTCTCCACAATCTTCCACAGGGTCCGGTCACCTCTTCTCGTTGTGCAGCGTTTTTGCAACACTTTTTCCTTCCCACAGACTTCCCACTGAGGTGCCTTGATACAGCACTCTGGGAACAGCCTATTCGTTCAGAAATTTCTTTCTGTGTCTTACCCTCTCACTTGAGGTGTCAATGATGGCCTTCTGGACAGCAGTCAGGTCGGCAGTCTTACCCATGATTGTGGTTTTGAGTAATTAACCAGGCTGGGAGTTTTTAAAAGCCTCAGGAATCTTTTGCAGGTGTTTAGAGTTAATTAGTTGATTCTGATGATTAGGTTAATAGCTCGTTTAGAGAACCTTTTCATGATATGCTAATTTTTTGAGGTTTTCATGAGCTGTATACCAAAATCAGTATTAAAACAATAAAATATTTCAGTTGGTGTGCAATGAATCTAAAATATATGAAAGTTTAATTTTTATCATTACATTATGGAAAATAATGAACTTTTATCACAATATACTAATAAACTACTTTCTTGACTTGCTTGGTGGTAAAATTGTCTATACACTTTACAATTGCAATTCATTAGCTTCCTACATGTTTGTGTGCAAAAACACTTTTGTACCTTTCTTCTTGAACCATGAGACAGAGATCTGAACTTAATTGGCCTACTTCCCCTTGGAAGCAAATGCAACCCATGTCATAACAAAACCCCCAAATGAATTACACAGACGTTTTATTCAATAGCTTTTTTTTTATTGGTTTTGAAAATCTGCATTTGAAAGGTTGAATCAATGTTCTTACTGAATAGTCTTACTCTGTACTATGCCAAAGAACACTTGTTTGCAACTGATATCCTTAAAATAAATGTGTAAATCAAAACTCATTCTAAACTGACTACATTGGTTTTGAATATATTCTATGGCTTTTGTAAGCTTGTTATTAAATTATTCTTGATAAGGTCTGATTTGACCAGTAGATTGATTGATGTGGCACTTTCTCTGCTCGACAAACAATGCTAATGGAATACATTATTCTAATAACTTCCAACTACTTAAAACTAAATATTGACATCCAACCCACCATGACGCACTATCAAAATGCTAAATGCATTTTATATTTACCATATAAGTAAACTGATTATTTTCAAATCACAAAAATTAGTTACTTTTCAAGAAAGTCTGGAGATTTTAATGCAAAATATTCTTAATTTCATAAGAACACAACTTCCTTATAACCCAGCAGCAATGCATGTCCTGCTAGCTGAATCAAAAACAGGAAACACATATGGAGAATTTACTTTTAAAGAAGGAATGTCTTATAAGAAGCTCATCACTGTTCCTTTCTTCCCAATCTGCCCTGGCTCCAGAGGGTAGAACAATATTAAAATACTGCAACAGAACACAAAAGAGAAAGACAATCAGATTCAGGACATTATATTTTATAATACAAACTATGGTTTGAACAAAGGTTGCTTATAAGGCAGGTTGATCAAACTTGTAGCCATTTTGAGGCAATGCCTGTCGAAAAATTAGCCATGGTTGATTCTCAATCAGCGCTCTAGTTCAGTAGTCAAAGCAATGGTCAATTGCAAAATCCTACGAGTGCACTGAAACATTTGCTCCCTATAAAGTGTTCGAAATCGCATACTCTCAAGTAAGTACTTATTTTGAATAGTAATTACTTCACAACCACTATATAGCATGAATGTGTGCAATATGAATGTAATCCATATGTATTACATTTGCCATGTTGTCATTATCATGTGACCTGCAAACATTAGTTACGTCCCTTTACAGCCATTTATAAATCCTCTCCCATGGCCTCGGGATAGTTAGATGTCCATCGTGTGCACACTTCAGAATCTCGCTGGAAGTAGTAGGTCATCAAGGGACTTTTATGAGTACTGTGAATTCGGACATACAGGTCCTTCTAAAAAAATTAGCATATTGTGATTAAAGTTCATTATTTTCCATAATTTAATGATAAAAATTAAACTTTCATATATTTTAGATTCATTGCACACCAACTGAAATATTTCAGGACTTTTATTGTTTTAATACTGATGATTTTGGCATACAGCTCATGAAAACCCAACTCAAAAAATTAGCATATAATGAAAAGGTTCTCTAAACGAGCAATTAACCTAATCATCCGAATCAACTAATTAACTCTAAACACCTGCAAAAGATTCCTGAGGCTTTTAAAAACTCCCAGCCTGGTTCATTACTCAAAACCGCAATCATGGGTAAGACTGCCGACCTGACTGCTGTCCAGAAGGCCATCATTGACACCCTCAAGCGAGAGGGTAAGACACAGAAAGACATTTCTGAGCGAATAGGCTGTTCCCAGAGTGCTGTATCAAGGCACCTCAGTGGGAAGTCTGTGGGAAGGGAAAAAGTGTGGCAAAAACGCTGCGAGAAGAGGTGACCGGACCCTGGGGAAGATTGTGGAGAAGGACCGATTCCAGACCTGGGGGAGCTGCGGAAGCAGTGGACTGAGTCTGGAGTAGAAACAGCCAGAGCCACCGTGCACAGGCGTGTGCAGGAAATGGGCTACAGGTGCCGCATTCCCCAGGTCAAGTCACTTTTGAACTAGAAACAGCGGCAGAAGCGCCTGACCTGGGCTACAGAGAAGCAGCACTGGACTGTCACTCAAACTTTGCATGTCATTCGGAAATCAAGGTGCCAGAGTCTGGAGGAAGACTGGGAGAAGGAAATGCCAAAATGCCTGAAGTCCAGTGTCAAGTACCCACAGTCAGTGATGGTCGGGGGTGCCATGTCAGCTGCTGGTGTTAGTCCACTGTGTTTTATCAAGGGCAGGGTCAATGCAGCTAGCTATCAGGAGATTTTGGAGCACTTCATGCTTCCATCTGCTGAAAAGCTTTATGGAGATGAAGATTTTGTTATTCAGCACGACCTGGCACCTGCTCACAGTGCCAAAACCACTGGTAAATGGTTAACTGACCATGGTATTACTGTGCTCAATTGGCCTGCCAACTCTCCAGACCTGAACCCCATAGAGAATCTGTGGGATATTGTGAAGAGAAAGTTGAGAGACGCAAGACCCAACACTCTGGATGAGCTTAAGGCCGCTATCGAAGCATCCTGGGCCTCCATAACACCTCAGCAGTGCCACAGGCTGATTGCCTCCATGCCACGCCGCATTGAAGTAGTCATTTCTGCAAAAGGGTTCCCGACCAAGTATTGAGTGCTTAACTGAACATAATTATTTGAAGGTTGACTTTTTTTGTATTAAAAACACTTTTCTTTTATTGGTCGGCTGAAATATGCTAATTTGAGATAGGAATTTTGGGTTTTCATGAGCTGTATGCCAAAATCATCAGTATTAAAAATTAAAGAAAAACAGCACGTGACAAAAAAGGGTATGTCCGAATTCACAGTATTCTCATAAAAGAGTAGGCTAAAAAGTACCCGGGTGACCTACTTCTTCCCATGAGGCCACGAGAGGATTTATGAATGGCAGTAAAGCTTTGGCGGTAGGTCACATGATAACGACAACATGACGAAATGTAGCACGTTCAGATGATATTCATACACACACACTCATATACTTTTTAGCAGTCGTGAAGTAAATATTCAAAATATACTCAAGAGAATAAACTATTTCAGACACAGCCAATGTGTAGTGAGCCAGTGTCCCTTACCAGTGCCCCGAATACACGATGTAGGCCAGTGATTCGACTACCTAGGGACCTTTGGGATCCCTAAATGATAGTGATTACGGACCCCATTATTTATTTACTAGATTGTCAGTGGCAGGTGGGATTTAAATGATGGGGGAGGGACAATAATTCCAGAGAGGATTTTATTGGACAAAAAATAGACACGCACATTGTGTCCAATCAACAATATTTTGGTCCGTCTTTCACAAAGACAGTATGTTAACTATGTTATATATATATATATATATATATATATATATATATATATATATAATTATTATTTTTTTAGCTACATTATAACTTGTATTAAACATTTATTGTTAAAGATTGCCAATAGCCTACATTTAAGGTCAAGGTGTTCAGATAAACCCTGTTTTCCCATCTGTTTTTATTAATTTAATTTACCGGTCATCGCTCAGCCCAAACTCTCCTTTCAGGAACTGGAAGATTTTGGCGCTGTGCTCCTTATTCTTCTCCGCAGTATCAGTGACTCCAATTGCAGACACGGACATCAACACACACGGGGAGTAGGACCCTGCGATCATCATCGGCAGGTCAGTCTTTACCACCAGATTCATCCTCTTCAGACACGGTGGCGGAAGTCATGATATGATCAAGGTCAAGATAACAGAGAAAAATCACCTCTGTCCACAGACCGTCGTAAAAACAATAACTTTTTTTCTCTATTTTTGCAAAGCTAATTATATAATACTCACGTCTTCGGGTTTCCCCAAAGCTGCAGCCAACGTTGAACATAGTCTTTTCAGAAAGTCTTCTGGAAACTTGCTTGCAGGTAAGTTGGTTTCTAAATCTATGAACGGCATTATTTCACAAGTTACTGCTGACAACTAATGTGAGAACGACCCGTTACAGACCTTCTTCCTTGTGATACACCGCCCTCTCTGATTGGCTGAAAGACAGAGACGCCTGTTCACCGAGCTCTATGATTGGTCAGCGTGCCGAATTCCTTTCACGCCTCTTGTATGGATGAGATTTAATTACGTGAATCAAAGGTTGTTTTCAAAATCATTGTTAATGAAATGTCAATAGTTTCTATGCTGCATACTGGATCCAATGCTCTGTTCCTTCCTTTTTGTGTAAAGTAAAAAAAAAAAAAAATTTGTATCAGTAACTTTTTCTCTACTTCAGTGAGATTGCGTAATCTAGTCTTACTGTGCAAATTTAGTTTGGAAAGTGTGTCATATCACTAATGATCAGGATTTTGTTTTGTAACTCAGATCATTGCAAGTCAAAAACAAATCACTATCTCTAATGCGGTAAAAGGTTACACATCATAGCAGCATGATGATGACATTATTTGTATGATATGTGCCATGCTGAAATAATAAACCAAAGAAAAAAAGATAAATAGCAGCTCTTTAATTGTACAACATAATTTACATGATCACGCATTCAGAAGTACCAGTATGTATTTCACAACTATCAACAAAAGTAATTCACATTAACTGCTGGAGATTTCGAGGACCAATAGTTTATTTGTCTACATTTAGTGTTTAGATCTTCCATGGTCTCCATCACACCAGGGACGCTACACCTAAAGGGACAACATATCAGAAAGTCATACCAAGGACAAGAGTTTTTATACAGGTCCTTCTTAAAAAAATAGCATATTGTGATAAAAGTTCATTATTTTCCCTAATGTAATGATAAAATTAAAATTTCATATATTTTAGATTTATTGCACACCAACTGAAATATTTCAGGTCTTTTATTTTTTTAATACTGATGATTTTGGCATAAAGTTAATTAGTTGATTCAGATGATTAGGTTAATAGCTCATTTAGAGAACCTTTTCATGATATGCTAATTTTTTGAGATGCCAAAATCATCAGTATTAAAAAAATAAAAGACCTGAAATATTTCAGTTGGTGTGCAATAAATCTAAAATATATGAAATTTTAATTTTATCATTACATTATGGAAAATAATGAACTTTTATCACAATATGCAATTTTTTTTAGAAGGACCTGTATGTTACATAAGTGCAAGTGTATCTTTCACATTAATTCTTACTAAACTTTTGGTCATATAAAGCACTTTGAAACAACAACAACAACAAAAAATCAAATTTGAAATGTCTTTGTGTTGTCTGATGAGAGGCTTACCATGTGAGAGTTTGCACTGCTTAAGAGCTTCGTTGAAACCTTCGCACAAGCTCAGATCAGCCTGAGTCGTGGCGCAGTCCAGGAACTGCCTCACCTCAAAGAGACATGGGCCAGACTGAGAGGATGGAAGTCGTGAGGGCTCCTGAAAAACATTAATAAAACAGACAGGGAAATACAAGATGAGGAGATGTAACCATTGCCACGCATCTCAGTTTGTTCTATATTCTTCATGATGATAAAAAGTACTATCATCATCACATATGCATGCCAGAGATCTATTCTAGAAGACAAGCTTATCACTGTTGATAGTGACATTTTAAGGAAAACTGCACCCATGAAAATTTGAATGAAAATCTTTTGTTTTTTGGAGCTTGATATATGTGGGCACTATGAACTGTTGTTGTTGAGTGCAACAGTCAGGTTGTGGAAGTAAAATTCCCATTCATTTTCTCCATAAGGAATTTAGTTTTTTTAAATAATAACTTATAAACCATTAAAAAAAGAACTTGTATGAGTTACAGGGTTGTTAATCGATTGAGTATGCTTTTGTTGATCCCATCCGTTTGCATTATTTAAACTTTTTTAAATGGTCATGCTTAACAATTCCTGGTGAAAAACTAAATTACACATGATTCATCATGTCCCATGAAGCACTGTGAAAACACTCCTAAACGACTTAAATATTTGTATGCATAATTTGCAATAAATGTACATCTCTAAATCAACAGTTTTATATATCTGTGGATTTTAATTTGTCATCTTAGCGTCCACACCAGCGGACAGTATCATTCTGTTTATTCTACGCATGTGCTTGTGTGCTGCTTTAAAGGCTCGAGTTCTTAAAGCAGGATGGATTCTGATTGGATGTTTATGTTTTTATCGTTTAACAGCTGGATACAATTCTGAAAGTGTTTCCAATGATAGTTTCTCTGTGAGTTTTTGTTATAGATGTAGTGGGAACTCTGCTATTCTTTAATATTGAGTATGATTTTTAGAACTATATCTTAATCGTTATATTTACAGTTATCATCCTTGGTGTGAACGGGCCTCAAGTCTTGTAACTTTGTCTTTTTGTAAATACTTTTTTTGCTGAATATGTAATGTTTTAACTCTGATTGTTTTGGTTCATGGCTTAGAACTCTTTAATGAAGACATTTTTTAAAAAATCCCTAAAAATGGAAAAAATACTTGGGAAAAAGTGGCTGAAAAAGTGGGAAGGCACAGTTGCAATCAATGGGGGTGAAAAAGGTTGTGTTTCACAAAGAAATATGACATTTGTCAGGCATCACCTGATATGTTGGTGCTGGTTTGGGTGCCTCCGAGCTGCTGCTGCTGCCTCCGCTGAAAGCACCTGTGATGGCACTGCCCATCACGTGTCCTACAGCCGAGCCGACTGCCACTCCGGCAGCCGTGGTGGCCATTTGGGCCATGAGACCTGGCTGCTTGGGCTGGGCCGCTGCAGGTGCCACTGCCATCGGAGGAGGTGATGCGGGGGCTGGAGCATAGGATGGGGCAGGAGCACTGAGAAGCAAACAAGGTGATCTATGTTATAGATTCTACATAGCCATGTATAAATTCCCATAAAAGTTGAATAACCCATATTGGCATAATCCTTGTAAAATATACATGTAGAGAATATAAGATATATTATATTATTATATAAGATATATTTTTACATAAAACTGAATTAGTATCACGTGATGCAGACATGCCTTTGAGCTTCTTTTGGCAACTTAAGATGGAAAGAAGATAAAAGTCTTAAACCTGCTTACATCATAGGCTATTAAATGACAGACATTATGTATAAATAAATACTAAGATAGGAAGGCTATTCAACTAATTGTTGATGTCATTATGAATAATGCTTTTGGTCTGACCTTTTACCTACTTCTGTAGTATTTGGGATACATAAGGAATATCTAAATTCACAAATTTCTAAGCAAACAAACATTCAGTCGTGTTTTAAAAAAAAATTAAATCCACAGCCAACATATCGTGTAACTTTACCCCTACATCGAGTCAAATTTAGCTTGCTGCTCGCTAAAACAGGTTTTCAGCGTGTAACAAAACTATCAGCCAAGTGTTGAGATACCTCGCTGGTGCAGTTGAAGGACGACTGCGGCTTCCTCTTGCCATTTCAAAAGTAGATCGTAACTGCAGTCAATGCCTACTTATTATTATTATAAAGTCTCGAACAAAGCGTGGGGGTTGTTAAATCCACTCTACGCACACACAGACAGAACACTGAATGACAGCCGATAGGCGCACGTGCGTTTGACCTTGTGTGTGGTAACTACAGTCATTCATTCGCGCATGCGCGTGTCGGTGTTCTAGAAATTTTGTAGAAAAGCGACTGGATTAATTCCTTCTTTTTTGGCGTAAATGTATTATATATAGCGGTTCCAATGATCCAAAAGGGATTCCCAAAATGTAATAAACTACTCCCGCAAAATTGTAGAATATTCGTTTCTGTCTCTTAAGATATATAATATAGCCTATATTAATTGCAGGCTCTGGTTAATCTTGTCACAAGTTTTCCCACTAGATGGCACTAAAATATCTGCATTGAAACCATCTCCGTGAACGAACTAGTGTCATATTAGGATAACTTCAGTTTGACACAGCGAGGGGAAAATGTAGAACAAATAAAGATGCTGTTTTAATGTTATGTTTTATTGTAGCATGCTTGGTTAAGATTATTTAATTGTTAATTGTGGCGCGGTCTTATTTCTTAGTTGGGAAGAATAGGCTTACAGTTTTTTTCTTCTTTAACCCGTTGGATTTTTCCCCCATTTTTTTCAAGAGTGTCATTTGGATATTAGCATATGAACATATGCAGTTCTTTTGCTGGTTTTAGAGTTCTTATGTTTGAATGTGTGATGTTTTTCAAAATTAATTTTTATAAGATGCCTATGAGTATTCATCAAATTCAGATAAATCTTGTAATCCATGTGTTGATAGTTCTGTCAATGTTTACCTCATTTAATAAAATGTCCTCTTGTGAACGCCAAGTTCACATTTTCCAACTCATTAAACAATGGGGGAAAATATTTGGGAACAGGAGCAGCTTCATCATTTGCATTCATTATATAGGCATCATGTTTTTGTTCTTCTTAAGAAATTCATAGGTTTGAAACAACACAAGGGTCAGTAAATGAGGACAACGTTTTGGGGAGAACTGTCTATCCCTTTAAATGTTTTAATCACACAATAATCGTTTACAGGCCTAGTCTTAAATTAATCTGTGAAGAAATGTTAAAGTTTAGGTGAAATGGAAGAGTGTAATTTGACAAAATGAGTTTTAGTCAAATCCAGGGACAAAAACATGTTGATAAAAACAGCACAAATGTCCAAGATTGTGTTGTGGTTACAGCTGGCCTGATAATTTCTGCTTAGTGTGTGGCATGGGGGAGCTCAAATTTACTTAAATTGGCATGATTCACACCCCAATCTCAGATGGCAGGAGATGATTCAGCATACATTAGGCTTTGTATAAGGTGCTGCCTTATTTTAACATGATAGGTGGTCTGTTGTGTCTATATTATGACTTTATATGAGATTGAACTCAAAGAACCATTAGGGCTCAAAAATACAGAGGTGATTTCAGAAATGATTAATAAAGTATAAAAAATCATACGACTTCAGATCTGGAAAATTACCTGCCCATGGTGATTTGTTTGTGTCATCATTTGCTCTGTAAATATGGTGCAATAATTTTCAATGTAATGTAAGTTTTAAATATTCTGATAAGCTAGTTCACCCAAAAATGAAAATTCTGTCATAATTTACAAATCCTTAAGTTGTTTCAATAAGTTTAAATTCTGTTGAACACAAAATAAGATATTTTGAAAAACTGGTAACCAACAGTTGATTGTAGCCACTGTATGCCGGGGGATATATGGAAGCTATCAAAAAATAACTGGACAAACTCTATTTAATTGAGGGCAGGATTTCCAGCCAATAAATATGTGTAGCCCAAAATCATTAAAAAAACAACCAAATTGGTCCAACTTAACTATGGGGCAATGTAATTAAGTTGGTCCAATTCAATTTGGGTTGGTGTAATTGAGTTGGTTCAACTCAATTCAAGCTAGTGTAATTTAGTTGGTCAAACTCAATTTGATCAAAAACATTTTTAATGAAATTGATACATTTATAAAATGACTTTTTTTGCTTGTCAAACTTAAATTAAAGCAATTAATTGGAAAATAAATTAAAAGTAATTTCATTCATAATGAACAAATAAGAAAAGACTGGTGTCACTCCAGACATTATCAAATTTACTCTCCTAATGCAGTCCCTTGCAAAGCATACTGGGAACTACAGATCCACTGTTGAGTTTACTTGGTTATGTAAATAAAAATAATTAATGTAGTTTTAACACAAATTAATTAAATAAACTTCTATTTTAAATATATTATGTTGATTGAAAACAATTAATTAAAGTTTTACTTTGGCTCATTTTAATTAATTAAACTGAACATGAAGCAAAAAACAAACAAAAAATGTTTTGAGTGCATGCGCAGAAGGCACTCCTTTTTCCTATTGAGTTGATCAAACTTAAATAATTTTCATAGATGACACTATTTAAATATTTTATAGACTAAAATTAAATATAAATTTATTACACATGCGTAAGTAAAGTGAACACAATTTTAATGTTTTAAATGCCTGATAATTTTTTTTATAGTCTGTTCGGCAGCATTCTTCAAAATATCTTATTTTTGTGTTCAACAGATGAAAGAAACTATATATAAATACAAATATCACTGTGCCAACATTTGCATCTTGCATCACAGTGCTAAACAACAAGTTGCACTAAAGCCAGCTTGTGTTTTATAACCTCCAGTCCTTCTCCACCAAGCTCTTTCTTGTGGTCACAGGCACATGGGATGGAGGGCTCAGGGTGAGGAGGGGTTGAGGGTATGATTCATTTCCACGGGGCTTTCTTTCATGTTTCCACTGAGTGACGTTTAATAGAGCCTCAGGGGTCTGGTTGAAGCTGCTTCCATGGTGGAGTGTTTGAGGAGTCTGGCTTGCATTTTATCAGACTGAGGGGGCCCCGCACCCCGAGAAAGGCTGACAACAACACAAAAGAAGCTGGTTTTGAACCTCTTGGTCTTCATGATCGAAACCTTAGCTTTATGGTTCTTAATTAACGTAGACTTCCACAAATAAACACGTAATTAACAGCTACATGTTGGTATGGAGCCTATATGGACCCCTGTAGTTCAAATTGTATAGCATGGCACACACATACGGATAAAATATTTTCCTTACATATTTCCCGTAAGTTGAATGCGTAAATGTAAAGCAAGTATTTTGAATGATAAGCATATCCTGATTGCTAGATTATTATTTGCTGTCATTCACAACAGATCAAAAGGCCTACACAATAAAGCAAAAATAGAAGTGAGTCTAAGTTGCTCATTAGAGGCTTCTGAATGGCATTCTTACCCCAAAGGTTTATGATCCTGGTGGGATGTGAGGGTTCCAGCATTGTAATTTCTTCACAGGATTCCTTATTATTGAAAAGTCCCATGGGGCACTGAGGAAGAAAAGGGAGCATTCAGGTA
Source organism: Gobiocypris rarus (assembly GCA_023029165.1). NCBI lineage: Eukaryota > Metazoa > Chordata > Actinopteri > Cypriniformes > Gobionidae > Gobiocypris > Gobiocypris rarus. The sequence goes on from CM040930.1 coordinate 26,407,456, forward strand.
GTTTTGTCTGTATGATCTTTTTCCACTGTTAACACCGTCTCCCTACGCGTCATTAGTGATACCCACTGAATCTTAAAGAGTTGCACTCCCAAAATATATAAATGCAATACATTTGGCACTGAAACAAAGGACTTGCCTCAGTCAGTAAAACCTATTTAACCTATAACCGCAACCACACGTTAATTCTCCTATGCAATCAAATTGCACAATGCTTGGGGTGTTTTTATGTGTGTGTGTGTTGATAAAATACTAATTTAGCAAGGCAACTAACGAGATCTTTCTGCTTTGAACCTTGTCTGAGAGATAATTACTTAAATAAGGTCTTTAGGAACGATCACCTGAGGAATCTAAATTTAGAGCATATTGACTAAGCAGAGAGACATAATGCACTTCATCTCAGATGTACAGAATAGCTCCCCTATTCTGTACATCTGAGATGAAGTGCATTATGTGACAACATGGCTAGTTGTCACACTTTTCACTCATGTAAATTTTTATTATGTTTTTAAGTACATTTCTGTATAAGTGCATCTTAAAACTATTGAACATTTTTTATAACAATTGTCCTGGGAAAAAAATACAGTTCATTAAAAACACATTTATTATGTCCTATTAGTGGGGCATGTTGTCATGCTATATGGGGTAAGTTGTCACAAGGAAACTTGTCAAAAATATTATAGCGTTTCCAGCTAAATTTAAACCGTAGAAATATGAAACATGCATTATTGTTTGCAGGTTTGGGGTTGGTACATTTTTAAGGCTTTTGAAATAAGTCTCTTATGCTCACCTAGGCTGCATCAAAAACACATGTTAAAAGGGCAATAATGTGAAGTATTTATCTATTTTAATAATGTTTTATTTTATTTTCATTTGATGGCAATTTTATCATCAAAGTTGAAAACAGTTGTGCCGCTTATATGTTTGTGGAAGATTCTTTGATGAATAGAAATTTTAACAGCATTTATTTAAAATTTTGTAACACTTGTGTAACTGCATATTTCCATATGTTTAATATTTGCTTTAGTGTCATTTCAGGTCCTGCACATACATACCATAAACACTCGTGGAAGAGAACCAGCTGCAGAAAGTATGAATTCAGATCATGTGCTTGATGATCATTTACAGCACTTAGCAGATCTCCCATCAGGCATCTTCAAATCTGTCTTTTACCATAAAAAGCATGAATGTCCTCCCCTGGGAAGAACCCAAAGCTGTCGTTCACAATTGACTCGCCCAACTATTTTTGGAGGAATAAAAAAAAGGACTATAATTCATGGTAGGGTGAAAAAAATAAGTGTTACCAGACACCTCGTAAAACGGAGTTAAAGTGTTGAATGTCAAAAGACACATTTGTATTCCATTTACTTCTAAACATTAAAGGTTCGGGTTACATTATGAGCTGGTTGATATCAGAAGTCTCCTTGATACGTTTAAATGTTTATGAGCCAGTGTGTACGATGGCATGAATTGTACCATTAGACAGTCACTCTCTTAAATGAATCAATGTGGCTGCGTGTCAGTGATTATGTGATTCAGCCACAACTTAATGCAATGATGGGAAGCCTAAGATCTCCTCCCTAATGACCCCTTGCAGATGCTGACTTTGATTTTTGCAGGTGTGTGTGTGTGTGTGTGTGTGTGTGAGAGAGAGAGAGAGAGAGAGAGAGTAGACATACCTATGTTTATGGCCACCAAAACATCAAATGGTGTAAAAAGCTAATTTGAAAAGCATCTCTAGCTATTTTCCTGTTTGCTTACTTTGATACCCCCCATAAATGTGCTTTGAATGTTCAGTAGCAGAGATTTTACAGCAAGGAGGCCCTTAACTTTACAGCTCTTGGTATATACACAGTTAAGCTCACCGCAGGCCAGTCGCAGCAAAGTGTGAGTGAGTTTAAAGTAAATATTAGGTGCTGTTGCCTTTAGTAGATGTGGTAGTGTCTATTGACATGGTATATTGCATTCACACTGAGCTGACAATGCAAACAGAAGTGAATTCACTATCTGTGCTTTTGCTTTTCCTGATCTCTCCGGCTTTGTGCACCTGGGATGCCTGGCAGAAAACCTAGAAATAAAACGTCTTTTACCCCCTGCCCCCATCTAATGGGGGTTTACAAGTGACCCTGTTATTTGAGATGAGTCAGTCTCATTGTGGTTCTTTCCATTAAAGTGAGGGGGATTGATGGATTTTAAAGGAAGTCTGGCTGGACAGTCTTCCTTTGTTTTCTAACAGCTATCTGAAGACATAATTGATTATATGTGTGTCTCATTGGCTTTGTTGTGGTTGGTTCCTCTGGTGGTGTCAAAGGGTTAACAAACACTGGCGTTTAGTTTGAGAATATTAGCAGCACTCTTAAAAATATCCCATAATTTACTCACCCTCAAGACATCCTAGGTGTATATGACATTCTTCTTTCAGACGAATAAAGTAGGAGTTATATTTAAAAAAAATCCTGGCTAAGCATTATAATGGCAGTGAATTGCAGTCCAAAATTTGAAGCCCAAAAAAGTGCATCCATCCATTATAAAAATAATCCACACTGCTCTGGGGAGTTAAAAAAGGCCTTCTGAAGTGTATCAATGGGTTTGTATAAAATATCTAGCTTCCGGTGGACCGCCTTCCGTATTCAACTTACACAGAAAGTGTAACTCCTCTCAGAGTTCAAAACGCTTGCGCTATGTCCGACATCATCATCGCGCCAGTTACGTTTTTTTGTAAGTTAAATATGGAATGTGGTCCAACCTGGAAGCTTGATATTTTACTTAATAACATGTTAAATATGGATATTTTTCTACAAAAACCCATCAATTCACTTAAGAAGGCCTTTATTAACCCCCACATCCACCACTCCCACCCCCACCCGAGCCGTGTGGAACACTTTTATAATGGATGAATGCATTTTTTTGGGCTTCAAATTTTGGGCTGACATTCACTGTCATTATAACGCTTGGAAGAACCAGGACATTTTTTTTTATATAACTCTGATTGTATTTGTTTAAAAGATGAATGTCATACACCTAGGATGGCTTGAGGGTGAGTAAATCATGGGGTAATATTCATATTTGGGTGAACTATCCCTTTAAGAACCTTAATTTTTTAGAGTGTATGTGAAGTCCTCTGACAAAAGTAGTTAGGTTCAGGTGAGTTCTGGATGAAGTAATGTGTCTAACACACTCTGTTTATCCACAGGATGGTGCTCAAATGTTTTTCAAGGATTGGAGGGTTCTTCTTTCCTGTAAAATTTAATTTGAGATTGTGCAGAAGCTTAAAAAAATAGATAAATGCCTCTTATCGATTTATATACGATAACAGGGCAAAATAAAGGGAAAATAAGGGAAAATAAAGCTGCAGCCGGAGGGAAAATAAAGCTGCAGCCGGAGATCATAGGGGAAAATATCTCCTGAATAAAAGAAACATCTCAGCTTATCTCTGAAATTGATTGAAATACTCAACAGTCAAATCAAATCAAACCTTTTGTGATTAGTTCCAGTGAAGTTAGGATGTAAAAATTGGGCTTTAAATCTTTTATAAGTTTTTTTATTTTTTATTCAAAGAAGCATGCATGTCCCTCCAAGGGCAGCTATTGAAAACCATCATCAGCCCACTCTTTCAAAAACTGCTTAGTGTAGCAAGATTTCTCTTGGTTTGGATCCAAATGCGTGTAGCAAAATTAAACAAGGCTCTTTGTTGCAGTGACAGAGACAAAGAAGGGTCTGACTCATTTGGCTGGAGTTCTAAAACAGGATATAGATATCGTTTCAGCATTTTCCTTATCCTGTGATATGTGATTTATATCAAAACAAAATGAAACAGGCAAATTTGAGAAGAAAAATAAAGCAAGCTTTCTCAGTGGTCATATTGTTTTAAGATGTGCAGTTGGTACACAACTAACAAGTGAACTAACAAAGCACATTAGAGATGAAGAATGCTTTTGGAGTCAGTCAAAATGAACAGTCCAGTGCAGTCTAGACACTAAAAGATTCAACAAAGTTGAAAGTTGGAACAAAGTTGTTCCTAAGGTCAGTACTTGACACTGGCACATCAGATTGCATCAGATAGATGCTGTTCAAAAAAGATCATAAAAGACCCTTTAATTTACACATGCTTCCCGAGCAGGCAATTTCCTCAACAATGGACTCAACACTAATGACACCGTTCATGCGCTTTAACCAGAGGCATCTGAGAAATGTGTCCTCTCATTGTCAGGTGCTTTTAGGTCAGGTGGATAAATCAAGCATGCCACTTTATGAGCGGTGCCAAATAGAGAACACAACCTTTGTTTCAATCTCAAAAAAGCAAGTCTGTATTTTTACTGCATCTCCAGTAATGTTTCTCCTCTACTGATGCATTTAACCCTTATGTTCTGTTGAGATAGGTTTTATGTTTTAAAGTTCAGTTAGTTCTTAGTGAATAATTTACATTTAAAGTGGTACAAATATATATATATATATATATATATATATATATATATATATATATATATATATATATATATATATATATATATATATATATATATATATATAAAGGATTATTAGGAACACCTGTTCAATTTCTCATTAATGCAATTATCTAATCAACCAATCACATGACAGTTGCTTCAATGCATTTAGGGGTGTGGTCCTGGTCAAGACAATCTCCTGAACTCCAAACTGAATGTCAGAATGGGAAAGAAAGGTGATTTAAGCAATTTTGAGCATGGCATGGTTGTTGGTGCCAGACGGGCCGGTCTGAGTATTTCAATCACTCTGCTCAGTTACTGGGATTTTCACACACAACCATTTCTAGGGTTTACAAAGAATGGTGTGAAAAGGGAAAAACATCCATTTTGCGGCAGTCCTGTGGGCGAAAATGCCTTGTTGATGCTAGAGGTCAGAGGAGAATGGGCCAAGCTGATAGAAGAGCAACTTTGACTGAAATAACCACTCGTTACAACCGAAGTATGCAGCAACGCATTTGTGAAGCCACAACATGCACAACCTTGAGGCGGATGGGCAACAACAGCAGAAGACACCACCGGGTACCACTCATCTCTACTACAAATAGATGAGGCTACAATTTGCACGAGCTCACCAAAATTGGACAGTTGAAGACTGGAAAAATGTTGCCTGGTCTGATGAGTCTCGATTTCTGTTGAGACATTCAGATGGTAGAGTCAGAATTTGGCATAAACAGAATGAGAACATGGATCCATCATGCTTTGTTACCACTGTGCAGGCTGCTGGTGGTGGTGTAATGGTGTAGGGGATGTTTTCTTGGCACACTTTAGGCCCCTTAGTGCCAATTGGGCACTGTTTAAATGCCACGGCCTACCTGAGCATTGTTTCTGACCATGTCCATCCCTTTATGACCACCATGTACCCATCCTCTGATGGCTCAGATCTCAACCCAATAGAGCATCTTTGGGATGTGGTGGAACGGGAGCTTCGTGCCCTGGATGTGCACGGCTCCCTGCTCCACCACATCCCAAAGATGCTCTATTAAATCTCCATCAACTGCAAGATGCTATCCTATCAATATGGGCCAACATTTCTAAAGAATGCTTTCAGATCCTTGTAGAATCAATGCCACGTAGAATTAAGGCAGTTCTGAGGGCCTAGCACAGTGTTCCTAATAATCCTTTAGGTGAGTGTATATATATATATATATATATATATATATATATATATATATATATATATATATATATATATATATATATATATATATATATATATATGTATGTGTGTGTGTGTAATTTATTCTTTGAATATAGCCTAATATATAGGTTTAATTTTTTAATTTATTTTTTTATTTTAAAACGTAATTTCATTTTAATCTGTGGATAATAAATGGAGCAGGTGCACTTCAGAAATTGGCATACAATCACACATAATAAACACTATAGCAGACGAGCACGTCTTCAATAAAAACGACTGCCTAATCTAACTGTTAGAGAGGACGGTTACTAGGCTATCTAAACCTCTCCTGCTAACCACATCACTGAAAACCAATCCTGCTCTCTACCCAACGTCTCCCCTCTCGCGACGGAGCGCGCCAGAGGAATGGAGGGCTGGATCACGTGATTGCCGGTGAACTTGCCACTCCAGCCCCTTAAAGAAAAGTGTAATTTGAAGAAAAGAGAACAAAGAAATCAGAGAGTATAAATCCCTCGGCTAGTCTGCGCTTGGTCACAGTAAAGCTCGACAGACAGGCGCGCGCTCTCTCTCCTCCTTCCGTCGCGCTCATAAAGTAAAGTGTCCCGCGCGCAGGTGGTGCGTGCGGCTCTGAATCAGAGCAGGATGATGCGATCTGCACAGCTTCTCGCTGCAGTCTTACACTGCTTAGTGTGCATTCATTCTCTACCGGTTCCAGACGGAAACAGCTACAGGTACAACAAACCTGCTACGGTGAGTGATTTTAAATTTCTTTTAAGAGATAGTATATCTAGAACATAATATCATAGATAATTATCCTAAATTGAATTTAAGAAATATTTGGAAAAACAACAACAGCAACAACAACCTCGCATCACTGTCTTGTAAAGAAGGGCTATAAATAGCATTAACCAGTGATACATTTCTTGGAACATGATTTATTACCCGTTTATTACCATTCAACTGTTTCACAGGCATCTACACAAGATATTAGGATAAACGGTAACACTTTACAATAAGGTTGTATTAGTTAATGCATTAGTTAACATGAACTAATGATGAACTGCACTTATAACGCATTTATTTATATTTGTTAATGTTAATTTCAACATTTACTAATGCATTAATAAAATCATGTTAACATTAGTTAAAGCACTGTGAACTAACATGAACAGCTGTATTTTAATTAACTAACGTTAACAAAAATTAACTAATGCTGAACAGAGGTGTTCATGGTTAGTTCATGTTAACTAATGTTAACTAATACAACCTTATTGTAAAGTGTTACCGGATAAACAAAAACTTGTGAGGAAAGAATGGCTTTTTTGTTGTTGCCATATATAAGTTCATTTACATCATAGTTGCATAAGTATGAATTGTATGGCAACTGCTGTGGTAACAGTGAAGATTAATATTATCTAAGGTTTTTGTCTTTGAAAAAAATTAATTTAAGTGAAAGGCAGTGTTTTGTGTATGAATGCGCCTCTTAAAGGCACAATATGTAAGATTTTTGGATTCAAATATCCAAAAACCACAAGAATTTATTGACTTGTGTACTCACATAATCCCAAATGTTTCCAAGAATGTTTAAATCCAGAGAAATAAGCTATTTTAACCTGGACATGGACAATGTCCATGCATTGCCTATCAGTGACATCCCACGTTACCCTCGTTTTGATTTTTGGTGAAAACACCAAAGATGCTTTAATATATTATGTGCTAATGAGACAGATGAGCAACTGTTTGGATACACTCATCGACCTAAAACTTACCATTGTTATATAGCTCAACACAATTAGTCTTTTTGTTTATCTTGTTTTGATTTACTGCGAGTACCATGTTTTACCATGCCTAATCTGTCTGATTATATCTTACTGAAGTGTGCAACAAGTGTCTCATAGTAGCTGCCGAGCGAACGCACAGAGTAGCATTATAACATAACTTTCAACACACTCATTTTACATGATAAAACAGAGCTGCGTTACCCCAAATATGAATGAGAGAAAGAAGCAACCTCTAGCAGCGAAAATTTACATATTCTGGCTTTAAGGAAACTGATTCAAACAGGTTTCCAAAACACCGTAAAATAATGTCTAAGGGTCTAAAACAATTTCCCTAAGAACCTTAGCATAGCCAAGCAAATATTTAGTTAATACAATTCATTCTGTATAGAAAATGGAGTAAGAGGTTAAAAAATATTGACATTATAAATGAAATCACTTCAACCGCTCCATCAGGTGCCATTTATAGACAGGATGTGGTGCAAATATTTGATTTAGGATGTTCCTAGAAGGTAGGGTTTTTTTTTTTTTAAAGCAGATGTAGCCATTGCATTAGTTTGTCAGTATGAATCCATATAGCTGAATGTTGTGTGGAGCCAACCCCAGCTCTTTTATGCTGAATTGGTTTCAGAAAAAAAACAATAATTGCGCTGTAGTCTTTACGGTTTAAACTTCCTGCTGATCCTCGAAGAACTAAAATCTGGCTATAAGAATTTTGTTTTGCACAAAGAAAGAGAGGGATTGTAGGGCTTAGAGGAAGTGGACAAAGAAGAACTACAGATGGCTGTTGTAACCCAGTTGGCAAATATCCATACAGAGATTTTGCCAGGGAAAACATCAGGCTAAAATACACATATCTATTTGAAACTGTGACAAGAACAACTGAACATTGTCTTTATTTCAGAATGCAAAGCATTACCACAAAATGAAACTTGCTATCAAAGCATCTGGCTATAAAGGCTTAATTTTATTGTTGGTTTGTTTTGACCCACTTTCCCAAATAGGAAATACACCTGCAATCAAACCAGCTCCAGACGTTTTTAAAAACCGTGTTCATGTGTGAACGTAGAGAGGCAGCTCTGATGCGGAGCATGTGCTGTCAATTTGTTCTTGAATGTTGACAAAGCAGGAGCAAGAGATTATGCAGGCAGGGACAAGTCATCTGGCACGCTGAGCAGGATAACAAACCCTGTGTTTGCTGACAGAGGGGAAAATGGAAGGATCCAGATAGCTACCACTGCATTTGTTGACCCCCCCCCTGAGAAAAGAAAAGCTGATGTCCTTCTTTAAGGCATTGTGCACGCATCACAAGCTCCATGAGAACTGCCAAAACATTAAACAACTCAGTCAACACACAAATTAAACATGACTAATGTGCAATCCACAGGGTTATACATTCAAATTCATAATTCCCTTTCTAAATCTATCTATCCATCATCATTATAATCATATCCATCCATCCATCCATCCAGTAATGCCTATAAACTAAAAACATTTTTTCTATCTATCTATCTATCTATCTATCTATCTATCTATCTATCTATCTATCTATCTATCTATCTATCTATCTATCTATCTATCTATCTATCTATCTATCTATCTATCTATCTATCTATCTATCTATCTATCTATCTATCTATCTATCTATCTATCTATCTATCTATCTATCTATCTATCTATCTATCTATCTATCTATCTATCTATCTATCTATCTATCTATCTATCTATCTATCTATCTATCTATCTATCTATTTTAGATTAATTGCACACCAACTGAAATATTTCAGGTCTTTTATTGTTTTAATACTGATGATTTTGGCATACAGCTCATGAAAACAAATCTAAAAAAATTAGCATATCATGAAAAGGTTCTCTAAACGAGTGTAACGATGTTCGTTGTTGTGAGCAGGAAGGAGGCGGAACCGCGAACATTCAACAGATTTTAATCAAAATAAATAAACACAACAAAAGTAAACGCGGGCAGCCCCTCACGGACGACTGCCCGCAAACACTCACATATAATAAAACGTGGGCAGCCCCTCACGGACGACTGCCCACCAACACAACAAAACATAAACAAAACTCAACACAAATTCCAGGCCTGGTCCTCTCTCGCCTTCCACTGTCTTCGCTCCTCCTTTTATGCTCCCGTCACTCGACCGCGAGACGAGACCGGTGACGCGCAGCTGGCACTCATTATCACTCGTCCCGGTCCCGCTCTCGTGGTCCTCGCCCGCTGCTTGCCACATACCCCCATCGCCCCTTGCAGGCCGGGGTACTCCCGAGACTGCGCTCTACTCCCCTCTCCCGGGGCCGATCACGGCGGCCGCGGCACCTGGGGGTAAGGACAGAGAGGCGAGAGAAATGAAGACGGGAGCACGAGGAGCGACAGGACGAGAGAGGGGAGAGAGGGGAAAAAAAAAATTCTGGTCCGGCTCCCTGACACACTGCCGCTCGGTCCTCAGCCAGCTGAGAGGCTCTTGCTCGCGGTGCCATGCGATGGTACTGGGCGCCGATGGACGGCTCGATCCTCCTCCGCCCCTGGCGGCCGGGCGGTGGCTCCTCCGCTGAGGGCAGCCGGCAGCGAGTCCCGCGCTCCCTGCTCCTCCCCATTATGGCGGACGGCAGCAGGCTCCGGCCCACGGCGAACGCCGGTGACTCCTCCGCTCCCTCCAGGACGGCCGCCACCCCACCTCGACCCAGGCGCGGCAGCGAGCTCTCCGTCCCACCGATCTTCGGCCGCTCCAGCACCATCGCCTCGGGCAGCCACCCCGCGGCTTTCCTCATCCGCGCTGCCCGAACTCCTCAGCACCGCGATCCCCTCAGCAGCGAGGGCTCTTCGACTGCATGTCCCTCCTTCCTCCCGGTTTCGCACCACTGTAACGATGTTCGTTGTTGTGGGCAGGAAGGAGGCGGAACCGCGAACATTCAACAGATTTTAATCAAAATAAATAAACACAACAAAAGTAAACCGCGGGCAGCCCCTCACGGACGACTGCCCGCAAACACTCACACATAATAAAACGTGGGCATCCTCACGGACGACTGCCCACCAACACAACAAAACATAAACAAAACTCAACACAAATTCCAGGCCTGGTCCTCTCTCGTCTTCCGCTGTCTTCGCTCCTCCTTTTATGCTCCCGTCACTCGACCGCGAGGACGAGACCGGTGTGACGCGCAGCTGGCACTCATTATCACTCGTCCCGGTCCCGCTCTCGCGGTCCTCGCCCGCTGCTTGCCACAACGAGCTATTAACCTAATCATCTGAATCAACTAATTAACTCTAAACACCTGCAAAAGATTACTGAGGCTTTTAAAAACTCCCAGCCTGGTTCATTACTCAAAACTGCAATCATGGGAAAGACTGCCGACCTGACTGGTGTCCAGAAGGCCATCATTGACACCCTCAAGCGAGAGGGTAAGACACAGAAAGACATTTCTGAACAAATAGGCTGTTCCCAGAGTGCTGTATCAAGGCACCTCAGTGGGAAGTCTGTGGGAAGGAAAAAGTGTTGCAAAAAACGCTGCACAACGAGAAGAGGTGACCGGACCCTGAGGAAGATTGTGGAGAAGGACCGATTAGCAGACCTTGGGGACCTGCGGAAGCAGTGGACTGAGTCTGGAGTAGAAACATCCAGAGACACTGTGCACAGGCGTGTGCAGGAAATGGGCTACAGGTGCCGCATTCCCCAGGTCAAGTCACTTTTGAACCAGAAGCAGCGGCAGAAGCGCCTGACCTGGGCTACAGAGAAGCAGCACTGGACTGTCGCTCAAATTTTGCATGCCATTCGGAAATCAAGGTGCCAGAGTCTGGAGAAAGACTGGGGAGAAGGAAATGCCAAAATGCCTGAAGTCCAGTGTCAAGTACCCACAGTCAGTGATGGTCTGGGGTGCCATGTCAGCTGCTGGTGTTGGTCCACTGTGTTTTATCAAGGGCAGGGTCAATACAGCTAGCTATCAGGAGATTTTGGAGCACTTCATGCTTCCATCTGCTGAAAAGCTTTATGGAGATGAAGATTTTGTTTTTCAGCACGACCTTGCACCTGCTCACAGTGCCAAAACCACTGGTAAATGATTTACTGACCATGGTATTACTGTGCTCAATTGGCCAGCCAATTCTCCTGACCTGAACCCCATAGAGAATCTGTGGGATATTGTGAAGAGAAAGTTGAGAGACGCAAGACCCAACACTCTTGATGAGCTTAAGGCCGCTATCGAAGCATCCTGGGCCTCCATAACACCTCAGCAGTGCCACAGGCTGATTGCCTCCATGCCACGCCGCATTGAAGCAGTCATTTCTGCAAAAGGATTCCTGACCAAGTATTGAGTGCAGAACTGAACATAATTATTTGAAGGTTGACTTTTTTTGTATTAAAAACACTTTTCTTTTATTGGTCGGATGAAATATGCTAATTTTTTGAGATAGGAATTTTGGGTTTTCATGAGCTGTATGCCAAAATCATCAGTTTTAAAACAATAAAAGACCTGAAATATTTCAGTTGGTGTGCAATGAATCTAAAATATATGAACGTTTAATTTTTATCATTACATTATGGAAAATAATGAACTTTTATCACAATATGCAATTTTTTTGAGAAGGACCTGTATCTCTGTTATTATAATTCCATCCATCCATCCATCCATCCAGTAATGCTTATAAACCTATATGCCTATATGTTGTCATGCCAAAACACCAGCATTTCTTGTTAAGAGTTAGTTATATTATTTTATTTGAGTTTTAGCTTATTATTTTATTGCATCCGGTTTCAAATTGAAGAATTGAATTGAAATTTAAAAGGAATTCTCAATTCAATTCTGAATCATGCACAATACTGGCTATAGCCTTTATACAATTTTAGGAAGAGGAAAGAAATAGATATTCTTACCCATAGGCACCCTTGTTAATCAGCACCAATTATTCAGTTTGGGTTATCCTTATGACCCAATCTCAACATATGAGAAAGAAGGACACACAAGGTTAGAGAGGGTCGAGCGTACAGGTCAGGGTCATTTGCAACGCACCACCTGTGGAGTGGTTTGGTTTAGGTTTCTTACCCGTAGGCGCAATTGAAAGCATGACTGACACCAGAAACCCTGCTGTTCCTGGTTCTGATTCAAACAACCATTTTCCAGTCACCTGACCTTAAGATCTAGAACCTCTCACCAGCTGTTTCCTATCTCTACTGAAATTAGAAGACAAAAGAACATTATGCTCTCGAAATACCTTTATTTCAAGTTGATGGCTGCTCCTGGCAATATATCAGATGTGATATTGGCTAGTTGTTTCACATGGAAGCGAAAGAGGTGACAAGTGGAAACCATTAAAACATTTATAAGCAATAGTATTTTCCCTCCCTAGACTTGACTTTGGATTTAGAGTAGACACTAAAGACCTACCTTGGATGCACTACACTCTTTTAGCATGTACATCCTCAATCAACAATTGTCCCTATCCTTTTCCCACTAAACAATCTTCCTTTTCAGTGTAATCACTTAACTTGTGTATACAACCCCAAAAGAATGCAGATCTCTGGAGGTTTTTGCATGTAAATATTTACCCTAGTCCGATTTCCTCTGGCATGTTCATTCTTTATCTCGAGTTGTGGCCTACTTTAATGTGCCAGAAAATGCCTGGGATTTCTTGTTTGTAATTTTTCTTTGGACAATGGCATGCTTGAGAGAGACAAAGAGACGGAGCCAGGATGTTTGGATCAGAGTTGCATGGTAGATGATAGGAAGTGCTGTTGGCTGTATTTTTAGGGCTTGCTGAGTCAGTAGTAAACAGGCATCCAAATGTAGAGTGTGTTTTGGAAACGCATGATGTTTCGCTCCTGGTGCCGGCTGTGCTGATGAATGTAAGGGATCTGTCAGGAGTTGGTGACATCATACGGATGCCCCAGAGAGAAAGCTTTGACTACGAACAAAGAGGTTATCCTCAGGAACCCTATAGAGATGGCACAATGCCAGGCACGCCAACTCTCTCTAAACCTTCTTCTTGCTCTGGCATGTCAGCTCTTTTTTTTTCTGGATTTCCCCCAAAGGCTTGTCGTCAGCTCAGGATCTCTGTTTTTGTTTCAGCATAACATACTGTATCGTGTTAGAGTTTTTACCCACTGACCTATTGCCCTACAGATGCACATGCTGTGAAAATAAACTTTAATTCTTGTTTATAGTGGTAAACGCGAGCAGTGTATTGCATTTATGCAGAAATGGAGCAAATATTTACATTAAAATGACTCCCAAATGTTGGTTATTTGATATTATAAATGGAGGTGTTAAAACGAATTCTTCTTCTGTATGGTTCAGAACATCAATAGATCTTCCCACAGGCACAAATGCCTGGTGTTTGAAGGCGTAAAAGGTGTTACTACTGCTTAAGGTGAAATAATTCCCAGTTGTTTTTGTTTCTCAGCTGATGAGAGGCATATATCTGTCAGTAAGGTATCATAAAAATGTCAAAAATTTGCACAACATGATGAGGTTTGGAAAAAGAGAGTTGTTTTATATGCAACACGTGTGGCTGCAGTGGTAATTCTGAAGACGTTCAGGTGGGTCTCTGAATGGACTTCCATTTTCACATGTTTCACTACACGCAGGTGGATGCTGTAAAATATGCCCAGACTTGAGGAATGTCTGGTTGAGGAAACGTTCTTTAAATTAGGCATTTGTTAAAATGAGATGTGTGCGTGTTGGGGTAAATGTTATTGGCACTAACTAATATTAAAAGTAATGATTTTCCAGCACAGTCCCTCAAATAGTGCAGTCACATTTGATCTTTTTTGAATTAGGAATCATTCACCCCATAATTTCTGCTTTTCATTTTTGTAGCTTGGCAGGTGGTATGAAAAAGTAAAAATTCTCCTTTTGTGTTCTATGAACAGGTATCAGTTTAATTTAGCTCTTAGATTCCACAATTATGGAGCAGTATTTCACAAGATCTAATGATAGATTGATAGTTGGGGTTAAAACGCGAGGCACCCGCCGCGCATAAGCAGCGGTCATATCGCTCTCTGCCAACCAAAATCCATCCAAAAAAGGTACCTCTCACTGCAAAAATGCGTTGATCGGGCCCTTACACTGTTTCACTCAGGTTGTTAGCGACCCGAAATAATTCTTACACAAAAAGAATAGGAAACCAGGCATTCTTTTATAATTTTATATATTTTCTTAATGTTATTTTGTTTATAATGAATTTTCAAAGGAATAAATTACATTTTAAAATGAAAATAGAAAACGGTTATTTTAAATTGTAATACAATTTCACAATATTATGATTTTACTGTTTTTGATTATATAAATGCAGCCTTGATGAACATAAGACACTTCTTTCAGAAAATGTAAATAAAAAAATAAAACACGACCCTACACTGTTAAATAGTAGTGCACTTGGAATTGTGTGTTGGTTATACAAAATGTATCTAGTAAAAAGTTTTAAAAGGGGGAAAAACACAGACTGTCTGCTGAGTTTTGGTTTGAAATGGGAGTATGTGTGTTTACTTTGGCCCAAGGGGTCTGTTTTGTTGATTTTGGCTTTAACCTTTAACCCTTGACTCCCGTTGAACCTGAGACACCCGGGTGTTTTTCTTCCACCTCCGTTGCTCTCTAAGTAGACTTGAGGCCAGTTTGTCATTGCTGAGAGGTTTGACTGCTCTACCATAAACAATCTTGACTGTTGTACAAAAAACTCGCCTGTCTCCAGGTTGTTTAGACACTGCTTAAATTACATGCTTTCAACATGTATGACCATTTAATGATGGTTCAGCCCATGGAAAGTCCATGCACACTCAGCAGATTTGAGAAACAAACGGAGAGTAGATAAAGTGCGGTGAATTCTTCACTTCTATCTGTGGAATTTGTGCGGTTCCTCATTGCCGGGGGTGTGGGGTCATGTTTTAGCAATGCTATCAAGTTCACATGTCAGTGGATTTTTACTAAGGTACAATGTCTCGACTTGCCCACAAATATTTGGTTGTTTTAACTTTTATTTACTAGAATTGTCTTTAGTTACACCATGTACAGATGCGACACAACAAGTGTCAAGCAATAAGCAATTTCTCTGTTCGCACTGAATGTGAAACTGCCAGTCAGATGATATCTGATGCACCATATAGAGTGTTGTAGGGATGATGTATTTATTTTAGGCCAAAACCCAGAAATTAGCATTCAAGATATTTTGGTTCCATCGTCCTGAAGTCAGTGGGTTTTTTTAATGGGTTTTTGGTTAAATGCTTGAAATAAGGCTTGTGGTCAACATCTTGTTATACTGTAAAAATAATTTTCATGATTTGTTATCACAACTTTTTTTTCTTTTGTCAAATCAATTAAGATAATTATTGTGGTTCGGGTAAGATAAATATTTAGAATTTCTGTTGATTAAACCAATCTCCGTTGTATTAACTCATTAACATTTTTAATTTAAGGAGTTGGAAGCATCTTGCCATCTCTACAAATGTTGTATGTATTCAAATTGTATAATATCCAATGTACATAATTGAGCAGTTCATTCTCATATTGTATTTACAGAAAATTTTGGAATATTTTTCCTCTCCCCAAATTTGTCGCTAACAAAACACAATAATATGGTCATTTAATAAGAAAGGTGATATTAACCTATTTAGATTTTGTTTATATCTACCTTACTATAGTCTTTGTTATTTTATTACAACGTTTTCACAGGTAAATCAATGACAATTACAGTTTTAACAATATTTCAAGTGTAATTTATGAGAGCTGTTGTATATTGAATCCAAGTTAATCATCGATTTCAAAGTTAAGGATTCTTTACTTTGAACATAACATCCAAAAAAGTGTGCTTTTTTGCAGAACAAATGTGTTTGGTAGTGACATTCTTTGAAGTTACACACAGATTATATATATTAAGCTTACTGATATTTTAAATTATTATTGTGGGTTTCACTAGATAATAGAATGATCTTAGTAAGCATCTAAAATATGAATACTTCTGGTACTTTTTGGTTCTGGGACAGCAGTTTGCAGAAATTCTGTAGAATCGCCCATATAGTTGGTCCTACCTCCTAAATGCTTTATGGTTGTCTAAATATATCTTGTGCTTAAATTACAGCTTTTAAAAGACTCCTTATGGCTACGAGTGGCGGAAGGATTTTTAAAAGCATTTAAAAAAAATAGTTCATCCCATACCACCCCTGGCCTATTAACCAAGCACAAATTAGAGAGAAGTAGGTATAGAAGAGGAAAAAGAGAGAGAGAGATGGGTTTCTAAACCAGCACAGCTGGAGAAGAATTGCAAAGAGGTTTGGGAAAGGAGAGAAATTGGGGCAGTCTGACTTTCCCTCAGGCAGCAAACCTCCCAGTCCATTAACAGAACCATTTCCTTGAAATTTGGTAGAGGAAATTGACTGTGATAATGCCTCTTGCAAACAATCAGTGACGTAAGACCAACTGTTACATAACTATAATTTGACCGCTCCCAATGTACATAAGGCCTTATTTGCCACCTTCACCTATACTATTTGTGTTTGTCCAACCAGAACACCCAAGCAACCACTCTAGCAATTTTAGTATTTATTTTGAATTTTATTATATTTTTATTAGCTTTTATTTAAATATTATAATGTTAAATATTTTTGTTAATTTTTATATTTTTTTAAATATTTTTTTTCTATAAAATTTTCTATAATATTTTCCATTTTCCATTTAGTTACATTTTAATTTTATTTTGTATTTTTGTTTTATTATTTTATTTTCATAATTTTTTTCTATTACTATTTTATTTTGTATTTATTATTATTATTATTATTTTTTTATAATTGTATAGCTTCAACTTAAAGGAAAAGTTCACCCAAAAATGAAAATTCTGTCATCATTTACTCACCCTCAAGTTGTTTCAAACCTGCTTCTTAGTTCTGCTGCAAACAAAACATGTGATAGAGCAAGCAGATAGAGCAACCATTGACTACAATAGTAGGGAAAAATACTATGGTAGTCAATGGTTGCTCTATCTGCTTGGTTACAAACATTCTTCAAAATATCTTCTTTTGTTTGCAGAAGAACATAGAAACTCATACAGGTTTCATACACTTTATTTCAATTAACACAAATCTTTTTTAATTTGTAGCAATTTATAGCACTACCTTAAAAACCTCCCAAAAATAGCCACCGCAAAACAACATGCTAAATGAAACCTCAGCCACCAAACCAACCCATTTTAATTGTGTAGCACCTGAGAATGAAGGTATTTCTGGTCAAAGGTGCATTTGATTGACTGCTTATGTATGTGTTGACAGGACTGGCCTCAAAAGACCCATCACCATGGCCTCAAACAGAGGGGCCAACTTCATTATGTTCAGGATACCCTGAGTGAAGACTCTGGCAATAAGAGAGTGCACACACACTCGGCTCTTCCCAAGAATGACACTGAATTCTGGAACAGGCCTCGGTGTGGAGTCCCAGATTACCCCTCAGAGAAGGGAGGGAACACCCTTCATTACTCAACCCACAAAGTAGGTTTGCTTGGGGGCCGTCATCGCCGTAAACGCTTTGATTTGTTTGGAGGACGCTGGGACAAAACCGACCTCACATACAAGTAAGACTTGCACGGATAGTGGTTGCGGTTGTATCTGGTTGCTGTGTCTACACTTACTGAGATGATAGACATAAAATGAATGAAACAAAGTGTAAATGCAAGAAAACAACTTTGATGTATTGCCAAGGTACTGTTTTGAGCCTTACACAACAAAGGCCTTAGTGAGGCAACGATTATATTGCTTATTTTTGCTATAGCTCCCAGTCAACAGACATTTGACTAAATCTATACATTATGGGTTTTTTGCTTATTAAACAGTGTTTTTAAATGAAACATTAGCTTTTTATGGCAGAAATACACAATTTTATGCCCACATGGGAAATGCTAGGAAATAAATCAGAATGTTTCTCTCTTTATCTTATCACATTTCTTATAGTTCTTATCAGTTCTAAAGAAGACCACACACTCTTTCCAGCATTACACCCATTTAATTAGAAGCAATAAACTGTCTCAGACTCGGGACTGCATGGCTCCAGAAAACAGATAGAAATATGTACCAAGTCCCCTTTGATTTAAAAACAGTAAATTATTTTCTTAAACAGGCACACACACGTTTCGGTTTCCATGTTTAGGGGGACTTTGCATAGACATTTTTTTTTTATACTGTACAAACTGTATATTACATCCCCTACCCCTAAACCTACCCATCACAGAAAACTTTCTGCATTTGAACATTTTCAAAAAGCATAATTCTGTATTTTTTATAAGCCATATTGCCATCCTTGCCATTTCTGGTATTGCCAACCCAACAGGGTTTACTCTCTCACACACAGCCATGAACGCACACACGCACGCACGCACGCACGCACGCACGCAGTGCTTCAAATCAACTTGAATTTCTCATTCTAAAACATTTTTGCTGTGAAATAAAGATAAACAGGTTTGGAATGACATGAGGGTGAATAAATGATGACAGAAAAATCTATTTTTGGTGAACAATCCCTTTTGGAATGACATGATGACCTTTCTATTGTAGTTGTCTGGTCACCACTTCATGTTGTAAATTATTTGCCTCGTACATCTTTGTCAAAGATGGTTCCCGCCGGACATAGGACTCCTCTGTAATCTGAAGTCAGTGAGGTCATGACCCGATCAGGAGAAGATGTTACATTTCAGAGCACTCATGTGTGTTACGGCAGCGGTTTCTAGTTTTCTCTTGTTTCTAGTTTTCTCTTCAGTGCTCAGCGGGGGGTAAGATGAGGGCCCAGACAAAGAAAACCAGCCGTACAACCACTGATTAAAAATGCCCCTTGATTTATGGCCCTTCCCATAAAATATCACAGCCCATAAATCTCCTGTGGTTCTCCATTCAAATCAACCAACTTTGCTGTAGGGGAAACTAGTCTTTTCGTCTGCTTACTGTAAAGACAGAAGTCAGAACAGAAAAATAGTCTTTTGAGTAGTAGGGAAGCGGGAAAGATATTTTCTTCCGTCGTACTGTGACGTATAGAGTGAAACAGATTATTGAAAAATAAAATGGGTTTTACCCATTGGGTTTTTATTGAATGGAGGCAGATCAGCATGCGAGCTTTCAGTTTATTGTAAGAAAGGAGTGGGATTTAAAGTGATACACCCAAACATTTTCATCATTTACTCACCTTCAGGTTGTTTCAAACTCGCATACATCTCTTTGTTCTGTTGAACACAATGGAAGATATTTTGAAGAATGTGGGACACTGATCATATGTGGGGCACCATTGACTTCCATAGTTTTTCCTACTTAATTTAAGTGCTGCCTCATCAGAATCTGATGTCAAGACAGCAACACATGCACATACTTTATCCCCAGCAAACCCCAGTCAGCACCGTTCTAATGCTGTGCCACTATAAGCTGTCGTGACTCACGTCTCTGAAGGTTGTTTATGGGCTATAGCACCTCACTGTCCTCTGTAATTTGTCCCCTCACTTAATGACGGACTGTACATGTGCACAGTGAGCTAAAAAACGCCAAACCCCGTCCTACCCTCACTCCCGCGCTTTCAATTGAGTTTCTTTACTTTAACGAGTGTTTTAATGAGTATGTGTTGCTCATGTCACATATGTGTGCCGTTTTTCAGGGTCTGGAGTAATTTGCATTTTAGGGTGTGTTAGTTCGGTTCTCTTAAAAAAAGATATTTTGCGAAGGAACTTAGGCTTAATGCGTTTGTTGTATGTGAGTGTGTATGATCCTGTTTACACCTGGTATTAAGATGTGTTTTGGTCGACTGGATGAAAAGTGGGCAAGAGAGTTTACCCCTGGTTTTGTAATCCATCTCTTTTGTCCACTTTCAACCACTTCTGTCCTGATTTCTTTGAGGGGAGGGTCTATGGCTGGGTACATGTAGTGGGTTTTTTTTTTAGATGTTTCAATCTAATGGAAAAACTAAGCTTGCACAATTTACATTTGAACGCACATGGAGATGACGGAAGAACATACCGAATGGAATGGTGTAAGAACATGTTTTTCGTCTTCAAACCAAACTTTGTCTACAGCCGAGTCGACAAAGTGTTACATCTAGCTACAGCACGCTTCCCATAAATTTTTTGCATTAAGTCAGTAGGCGGAGAGCAGGCGGTCTTTTGTGGCAGTTTGAACACATTCGACCACATGAGCGTTTACACTATGAAAATCCGGTCTAATGCGTTTTCGACTACCTCTGGAAGTGGTCGAAAGTGGACAAGCTCAAAGCATTTTAGACCTGGCTAAATAATACATAAAATGGCTCGTCAAAATGGTATTTTGACAAGCTGAGAACTTGTGAAGAGCTTATAAAATGTGTAAAACCGTCAAAACAGCGGCAGGAATTCCTCCGTCACGCACACAAACAAAGATCTGCTGCAGGGAGACAGCAGTTCAGCTGCATGTACCGAACTTTAATGGACAATGTAGCTCATTTGACCAGAAAAAACAGGTATGCTTGAGCATTCTATCCTTTTTTAGGGTCTCATCTTACTGTTTTTGGTTCGTTTACATGTATTTTGTCTGTGTTGCATTCATATATCATTCGAACTGCACCAGAGTTTGTTTGGAAGTGGGCAGAGACCCATCTTTTCAGTGTTCAAATGGCAGTGTTCACACTTATTCAATTGAACCACACTATCAGAGCAATCACACCAGAGTTCGTTTAAATCAAACCAAACTTTCCAAGTGTGAACACACCCTTAAAGTCTAGAGTGGGTGCACCTTCATATAGATAATGATGAACGATACCTATGCAGTGAGTTCATCCCTATAGAGGCCTATTCTGGTCCCTTGAGGGACCCCAGTTTAAAAACACTTGACTTATATACGTTTTTGGAGGGGCACTGTATTAGATGTTTAAAAGTCACTGGTTTAAACCTGGTTTAAATTTGATCTATCCTTTTGTGATTGAGTCATGAGTTAAGAACTTGATCCTATATATAATTGGAACAGCGAATATGGCAGGACATGGTTAAAGCCCCAGAATACCACACTGGGCACTCTCCCGCTGTCATAGCTCCTGTCTGGGCTTGCAGACAGCAAGGGCCCCACGATCAGACAATCTGTGGCTCCAACATGCAGCCCAGAGTGATCCCCCGTCCCGCAAAGCTAATAATGACCAAAGCATAAAGGTGTCCAAGCATGAAAGCAAAACAGAGGTACCAGTCACTATAGCTGCAGGTCAGGAGCTAAACAATACTTCAGATGTGCTGCTTTAAAACATTTCATTATTATTATTTTTTATGAAATGGAAGCTTTGTGGAACATGATACAGACTTGTGGTCCACCCGTTTAAATGCACTCTGTGGGGATTCTGCTTGTAAAAATAAGCATGCATGTCTGCATCACTCAGCAAGCTTTATAATGCAGCTCGTCTTTCATCCGAGAGAAGTTAAATCCTCTGGGCTTACTCCATGAGGGATGAAAGTAGCATTCTAATTTTTAAAAGGAATTCAAACATCTAAACTGTTTATCGAGAATAGAAAGAGCAATTGTGTGTCAAATCTAGTCTAGTCTATTGTGAATTGTTTTGAATTAAGATCTTGTTAAATGACAAGTGAAATACGATGCTATGTATTTCTACAAGGCTTATGCACTTAAACGAACACGGATAGGGGTGCGTTCACTGTCACACACTGATCAAGTATCACATTTGTTTTGTGATTTTGGTCAGACAGCGTAGTAGCAGTGGGTATCGCACCTATTCCATAACTAGACAAACATTCAGACTGTGCTTGTCAGTCAGACAGATTCTGATACAGTCCCTATGTTCACCACCAAGAAGGGTAGCAAACATGTTTAAATTAGGAAGATTATTGAGGTCATGCACTTTCATCCAAATGAAAGTCGCATGGGTGGTCTGTAATGAGCGTTTATGAATGTTTGTGCTCGTGTTACAGGATCATGAGGGCCCCTTGGCAGATGAGTTTAGAGAAAGTCAGACAAGTGATTCGGGAGGCACTGCAGGCCTGGAGTGACGTCACCCCTCTCACCTTTACTGAGGTCAAAAGCGGCCGGGCGGATATCACAATGGACTTTAACAGGTACAAACTTTTCACTGCCCACTGCATGCATTGCATGTGTCAGAATGTTTGTGTCATGTTTGTTGTAAAGGGGTCACATCAAACATTTCATTTTTTTTTCACTTGAGGTCCAGTTAGACTTTTCTTGCACCAGAAATTCATAATTTGTGCATGACCATTTTTCACCCTGTTTGAATTTTTTTTTTGTATTGTACCATTAGGGCTATGTTAATATACTCTGTTGCGATTGGCTAACGTCGTTTGAATATATAATGAACTTGTTTATGGGTAGAAAAATTTATTTGCAGCTTAATTTTAATAATATACTAATAAGTGACCCTGGACCACAAAACCAGCCATAAATTGCATGAGTATATTTGTGGCAATAGCCAACATTGTATAGTTCAAATTATAATTTTATGCCAAAAATCATTAGGATTGTAAGTAAAGATCATGTTCCATGAAGATATTTTGTAAATGTATTATATATAGTAATATGCCTTCATTTGAACAACTTTAGAGGCGATTTTCTCAGATTCCAGATTTACATCCCAAGATTAATCAAAGACAATGTTGGAGTGAAAAATTAACACATTTAGCTACTACTTTCAATTTATATTCTATAAATCTGTATTTTATCTTTGAAAACTGATCTGGCCTCTCATTTCACTGAGCTTGTAACACCACATTGTCAGTTGAAAGAAGTGTGTTCATAGACACAATAAGGAAAAGTTTCCACTTCACTAGTCAAACACAGACGCTTTTCATCTCCTCTAGAAGTGGGAGATTAGTGAGGGTGTCGGTTTGGGATTATAGGTCGAAAATTTACACTGCACGTCCATTCATGCACGTGTGTTACTTCTTAAATTCCCATAGTAAGAAATGTCACTTGGAACACCTGTGGGGTTTAGTTCTGCATTATGGACATGCAACACTGCGGCTCAAAATGTCTTTATTTTTGAAAAATTAACTTGAATGTTAAAAAAGCATGTCTTTATTTGATAGCAGATTATTACTACAAAGCACAGTTTTGAAAACACATGTATACTTTGTGTTTTTAAGTTATTTTTTGAGAAAATTCTTGAGAAACAATTTACCGAAATGTATAATCTCTCGTCTCATGTAGCTACTCGCCCAGAAACCGCGGAAAGCTCGGGAACAACATGGCACCTGACGTTACCTCAAAAAGTCGGTCCGTTTAGTGCGCAAAAAAAAAAAAAACTTTAGTAAAGTAAAGTAGTTTTTTTCTCTCTCAACTGTTACAGATGTCTTAATTGTTTAATATAATCTCCAAATTCTGTCTAAAATGCATGAAAATTGTTTGAAATCTTTAGAGGCCATTTCCTCAAACTAATTTGAATGACTAGGGCACTAGGCTATATCTTGACAACGATTTGGAGTAGAAACATCATAACTGTCATAGCTGAGATGTTTTTTTAAATGCAGTGATTAAAATGCTCTCATTTGACACACAGACAAGTCCCCTAAATGTCTTGCCTGTTTTACAGTATACAGCTACACAACAGACCCATATCTTTTTTAACGGCTACTCACTGCGGAGCCATTTCACCATTTTCGCAGTTTGAAAACTAAAGTCCATAAAAAAACTTGGCTTCCTGTTAAAGCACTAAT
The DNA here is from genome assembly GCA_023029165.1 of Gobiocypris rarus. NCBI lineage: Eukaryota > Metazoa > Chordata > Actinopteri > Cypriniformes > Gobionidae > Gobiocypris > Gobiocypris rarus. The sequence continues at coordinate 26,431,537 of CM040930.1, forward strand.
ATACTGTTATTGTGTTTCTGAGATACACATGCTTGAAACTCTAATGAAGGATACTGCTTTTCTTCAAAGCAGAGTGAAATATCTAGATCCATCTCGCATAGAGAAAAACATCTGGGGTCGATGTAGTGTGGAGCTCTAAGTATGTCAGTTTCATTTGTTCAAACTCAATCTCAGATTCCATCATTGGGATAGCAGTTGACCGAACATTTGAGGGTTTGTTTTAGCCAGAATAGTGGCCTTCTTTTACCTTTCAGGTCTGCCAAATTTAAAGTTCTATGATCCTGCAAGGCTTTGTGTGTAATTTAACCTCCTGATATGTCACAATGGAAAATATACGGTTTAGTTTATTCAGGACCATTCAGCCAGGGTGGAATTTGGTATTCCATTAAAAGCAAGGGAATCAGGGAAGTTACTGAGGTGTGGCAGTTACAGTAGACTATAATGTGGCAGGGTTGCATGGTATTACAGCAATGCCTTTATGCAGGCCAGTATTCTCACCTTTATTTAACCATTCCATGAAGTGTGCTTATACAATTCTTTTCAGTGATCAGCTCACTAGGCATGTTGCTGAAATAAGAGAATGAGAATCATTGGTATTGTACTGTTGCCTGAGAGACTGTGTTTCACATTCAGGTACTGGCATGGAGACAATCTTCCTTTTGATGGTCCAGGAGGAATTCTGGCACATGCCTTCTTTCCCCGAACATACCGGGAGGGAGACATTCACTTTGACTACGATGAGTCTTGGACAGTGGGCAACAGTATGGGTTAGTGAGAATCCTGGTTCATTTGGTGTCCTGCTCTGTAAAAAAAAACGTTTTTTCTTTGTTGTAAATAAAACAAAGAGTACTTTTTACAACAAAATACTATTTCAATCTTTCTACTTCAAAATTTCATATTTAATTCAATTTGTTACGTGATGTTTCTTTGTGAAATTTAGCCATTTCTCAGCGAAAACTGTTTCTGCACTTTTTTTTCCAGTGTAGTTGAGACAATATAAAAATACTTAAAAAAATGTTTTAATCATTTTATTTAGTCAAGTGCTTATCATTTAATTAGTCTAGTACTTATTAATAAGCAATGCCACATGAACAAATTGCTTTTTTCAACTGTTCAACAAAAGGAAGTTTGAACAACTTGCGCATTTTAAAGTCCCTGTAAAGACAAAATTAAACATGTGTTCTGAGTTTCTCACACCACAGATAAATGTGTTATTAACCAACTAGCCAAATTTGAATCATGAAAATCCGCTAAGTAAGTACATAAAATATCTTATCGAAATCTTGAAAAAATAAGCAGCATTCTCTGCTCTCAAACACTGCATGGAGAATCCGTTGATCGGCGCCGAAACCACGGCCACTCGCGGGAAAGCGGCCGTAAACAAACAAGACAACAACAACACTCAAGTACAGCTCAGGAGTCACGACGGCACCAGATGTCAGCGGGACGGGAGGATGAAGGTCGGGGCAGGAGATAGTCGGTTCGGCCCCATTCTGCAGCGGATTATCAGTGAATCCCAGTTGTTGCCGATGAAAGTTTGTAAAACTATCCGGTGTAAAGACACAGCAGAGGCAGGTGTTGGTGGTGATTCTCAGCACTCCATCAAGGTAGCTGTTCTCAAAATTAATCCAGCTCTTCTTGAGATCGTCTTTTTTGTTTTGTAAGCTGTTTTGTAAGTGGTAGGCTGTAGTAACTAACGGTACTGACAGAAACTCGCAATCTAGCGGGTGAACTGATGCGAAATTGTGAATGTACTCTAGTTATGGGGGAGGGGCCACATGCCAAGCGGCTCCAGTGCGTCATCGAGCCACCGTTTTAACTCCGCCCAAAAAATCCGGAACACAGCAATGGTGAAAAACTTCTTAACGGTCTAACTTCTGAATTCAGTACTACATAGTTCACAGTCTTTGTAATGCGTTTCAACAATACATTTCTAACATTTCTAATGTGTTTAGAAACAAATCTCAGAATTGCCTTTACAGGGACTTTAAATATTTCTAGCAACATTGGCCATTTTTACAGTTCCAAACGAAATCCAAGCAGAATTTGCACATCTCCGAGCAACACACTGTAGTGGTGTTATGCTTCTGACTGAATCCGTGTTTTTTTCAGTTAAAGGACTCACTCATTAAAGCCAATGGCTACGTCTGAAAACCTAGGCAGCTGACTAGTTGTCTCGCTGTCCTATCAGGCAATGACTTTGCAGGCAGCTTTTGTGAATAATGGTACCTCGCCAAACTGATTGCGGACAGACTTCTGAGGCAGCATAACTGTTGAATGATCTACAGCAAAATAGAGAAAGCTTTGGTTATAACTAAGCTAATATTTAATTACTACAATAGTATTTTCTTGCTAGAAACGACATCAAAAGTCGAAAACGTTGGTCAAAAACTTACATATACACGTAAACTGACCACCAACTGCAACTTTCAGTTGTCATCTTTATATTTTAGCTCAACTGTCACAGAATGGAATGTCCGGACTTGCCTTGATCCTCCGAAGAAAGCATTTTTAAGCTTTCGGATGCAGCTAGTCATTTGTTTTATACCCGAATGTGACTTCAAGTGAATCGGTTCAGTTTCGAAGGAATCAGTGTGCTTGAAGGAATCAGTTGAATCACTGAAAATTTTCAAAAATATTTTTTAAAACCTTTTTTTTCCTTCTTTCTACTAGGTACCGACCTCCTCCAGGTGGCTGTTCATGAGATTGGTCATGTTTTAGGTCTGCAGCACTCCATGGAACCAGGCGCAGTGATGTCGCCGTTCTACACCTTCTCCTACCCGCTCCATCTGAGTGAAGATGACAAGCGAGGCATACAGTCCCTCTATGGATCCAAACATTCGGTGGATAGAAGAAAGAAGGAAGAGAAACCTCCCAAAGTCACAGAGACCAATGAGATTGAAAGTACAGTGGTGAGTTATATGTCTGATTCTGTCTGATCTTGGAAATATTGAGTATCCTTCTCATTCTCTTTTTTATTTCTTCCCAGCCTGATGCTTGCCAAACCGACTTCGATGCTGTATCCATGATTCGAGGCGAGCTTTTTTTCTTTAAGTCGGGTTATGTATGGCGTATCCGTAATGGTAAACTCCAAACTGGGTATCCTGCACTGGCATCCAGGCACTGGAGAGGAATCCCAGGCAAAATTGATGCAGCTTTTGAGGACAAGTCTGGAAATATCTGGTTTTTCCAAGGTAAATTGTCTCAAAATAAATAAAATGTACAAAAATTTGGGGTGGGTAAGAATTTTTTTAAGAAATCTCTTATGCTCACCAAGTCTGCATTTATTTGAATAAAATTACAGTAAAAACGGTAACACTAGCTGTTTCCATCCACCTATTTTTATGCTCATTTTGGGATATTGCATCGAACACTGTTCTGAAATGCCTGAGCAAAATGCCTGTCATTAAAGTGGTTTAGTATAATTACCTCCTAGAAAAGTCTTATATGACTAATTTATAATAAGTAATTTATTATATACAAGAATTATTATATGTTGTGGCTTTTTTTGTTGTTGTGATATTTAGCGAAGTATGTTTATCAGAAAGAAACATTTTGTTCTCTTCCACTAACTGGATGGAAACTGTGGTTTATTCGCAAATGTTTTATGTGATATTCTAGTTTTCCACTTAAGTTAAATTTGCTACTTTGAATAGAAATGTCACATGATCCTTCAGAAATCATTCTAACATGCTGATTTGCTGCTCAACAGTACATTTCTTATTATTATCACTGTTGAAAACAGTTGTGCTGCTTAATATTTTTTGTGGAAACTGTGATGGAAAGAACGTTCAAAAGAACAGCATTTATTTATCAAATAAATATTTTGTAAGACTGTAAATGTCTTTACTCTCACTTGTGATCAAATGTGATCTCACTTGTAATGTCCTTTCTGAGTAAAATAATATTATTTCTTTCAATGTGTAAGTGAATGAATTAATGAATGAATGAATAAGCAAATGGATGGTAATGTAGGTGGAAAATGATGGATTCTGTGATGGTTTTCTCATGGGAGCACTGGCACCAAAACAAATCATGAAGAAATTGCTCTAAGCAAACTAGATCTTTTAACATGATGCAGTCAAATTACTCAAACATGTACATTGTTTGTCTACAAGAGATATCTGGGAAGAACCCTAGCAAATAATTCTTACAAAAAATTGTCTAAAAATTTTAATTAAGAAGATACCAGAGAAAGAGACCGAGGTGGTGTATAAAATAATTGGCTAGTGTAATGGCATATTTTCTTTTGGCTGGGTTTTTCTTCATGGTTATGACAGGAGTTGAAATATAGGGTACAGTATAACTTACATGGACAGGTTTAGTATCATGTAAGCATGTACATTTTTAAGTTTTGCAGCTATACATTTGAAACTGTGTAGATGTTATGTTTGTTTGCTTGTTTATCATTTGTTATTTTACGTTTTACTTATATATTCCTTTAAAATAAATATAGAAATCCTGCAATTCCAAGGATGCATTGCACTTTATAATCCAGATATCCTTTGTTGCCCTAATTATCCTATAAACTAAGCAGCCTTAGTCTAGTAAACTAAAACAAGTATTCATGATGAATGGAAAATTCATCAGCCGCTATTTAATATAACCACTCTCACCCACTATTCTCTCTGTAGGCCAGAGTTACTGGGTGTTTGATGCAGAGCGGCAGATCACAGGGCCGGACTCTGTACGCCGACTGGGTCTAGCAGTGATGGACATACAGGCAGCCCTTATGTGGGGGGAAGATAAGGCCCAGAAGATCTACTTCTTCAAAAAAGGAAGCTACTGGCGATTCAACCTGAAGGAAAACCGTGTAGACAGCATTCACCCTCGCAGCATGAGGGACTGGAGAGGCATACCAGATGACATTGACGCTGCTTTCCAGGACCGATTTGGTACGGTTGTCACTGAGACATGGACTATGTTTAAATGTGCATCAATATGTGATTTCCTATTACTCAGAGTAAGATGTTTACATGACACCAGCAAACCTCTTCACTCATGCTTACATTCTGATTATTCGCTAAGAATTGTGGTTGTTTTTACCGCCATTGTTCACATACCCCAATCACCATCAATATACTTTATTATATTCATGTCACCCAACGGTCGAGTAAAACTGGTTACATTTGGTGCCGTTGACTTGGATGGGGATGATATTTAGGGGGGAAAGTTTAACATTTGTAGGCCAGTAAGAGCTGGTCTCACTCCCCTGGCCTCAAGAGGCACACTAGCGACTGCGGTCTTTAGTATCCTTGTTAGCGCGCCTCCTATGCCGGCAACTCGGTTTAAATTATGCTCGGAGTGGGTCAAGTAGGACCAGTTACATTTGGAGCCATGACCCAGACAGGAGTGAGGTTTAGTGAGGTGAGTGTAACGGACATAGGCCATTTGCAACTGATCCTATATACAGCGGCCTGTAGTGTCCTTGTTAGTGTGCCCACCTCCCATAGCAAAGACGCCGTTTTGAATCCCGCTCGGAGCAGGTAGAGTAAGACTGATTGCATTTGGTGCCACTGACCCGGATGGTAATGATGTTTTGGGGGAGTGTAACGGATGTAGCTGTGAGTACAAACCTCACTCCCCTGGCCTCAAGAGCAACTGCATTCTTTAGTATACTTGTTAGTGTGCCTCCTATGCTGGTTACATTTGGTGCAGTGACCCAGACAAGAGTGAGGTTTGGGGGGTGAGAGTAATAGACATAGGCCAGTAAGAGCTGTGCATGTAAACCTCACTCCCATGGCCTCAAAAGGCACGCTAGCGACTGACGTGAAAGGATGTGGTCTTTAGCATCCTTGTTAGTGTGCCCACTTTCCACGCCGGAGACTCCGGTTTGAATTCCGCTCGGAGCAGGTCAAGTGGGACCAGTTACACAAGCACATGCACACTTTGGTCAAAGTAGAAATATATGCAATTTAAATGTTTAAATGCCTGTTTATTACAATTAAAATCAGAACATGGCACATATTGTACTATGAATATGGTTACTAGGATTATGAGATTAATCAATTTGACCTGTATTCAATTTATCAATTTGAAGTATCGTGATGACATGAGGTAAAGTTTAATCCCAGTATTGCCTAAATCACATTATAAACGCATTATGAAGGTGCATGTAAACGTAGTCATTGTTTCTAAAATGTTTTTGATGTTACAAAGGTTATCCTTGATGGAGATGAAAGAGTTCATTCTTTGTTCCTTATCTCGCCACAGGCTTCGCCCACTTCTTGAGAGGGAACCAGTACTGGAAGTTTGACCCAGTGGAAGTGAGGGTGCTGGAAGGATACCCACGATATATTGGCATGGATTTCTTCGGTTGTTCTGCAGCCCTGTACTGATGAATCATAACTAGGCATAACTAGCAAATTAGTTGCCAAGTCAATTATCTTTTTCACACACGTAGTGCAACAAGTACCCCACAGACAGTTTTGAACCAATCAAGCTCTAGTGTAGTTATTCGAGCAGGGTTATCGAGCAGGCAAAGTGTTAGATATGCAGTCTCCATATCTGACCAGTGGATTAAACACACTTTTCTGTGGTTTCAAGCAGATACTGTGTATCTACTCAGTCTGTGACTCAAGATGCTACATCTGCGCCACTTAACCATATACTGAAATTGACTGTTGTGTCTCATCTGCAACACATTAACTCTTATCTCTCAGGAAAAGCAGGAAACTCTGCCCTTAAAATATTTTTCGTACGTATTGTGTACTTGATAATTTATTATTTGTATATTTTGCCAGTATTGATAGTGTTAGGAAAACAGCCATTTTTGAGTAAAATACCATATTGTGCCATTAGATAAATTATTTTACTAAATTAAAGAATTTAATAGATAAAAAAAGAAAAAAAAAGAAGTGCTGTTTGACTTATCTAAATTGTCTTTTCAGTGGTGGGAATTCGTGGAAGAACTGTTAATAGACAGCGTGTCACAGGTGCTGTTGCTAGAATGTGTATTCAATCTGGAAGATTACTTTAATGCCCTACATATTTCAAAATATTTTTTACTTATATTAGCAGTTTAAGTTCAGAGGCACTTCTGGTACTAATATACCACAAATATAGGCGATAAAAGTAACCAAGTAGAGCTAGCTGAACATTTTATAATTTTGTTTGTTGAAGCATTGAAGGGCCTGAACTACAGTGTAGACCCATGACTGATGCTGTACTTTCAGCATTTAGTGCTGTTCACCCTGACAGCGATTTCATTCATTTTCAATGAGAAATGGAAATGTGACAATTGTTGTCTGTGTGAATGTCCAAGCCTGTGAGGACTTATGAAGACCTGTTCTTCAATAGTGATAATGTATATGTTACAGTGCAGGTCACTGGTGCATATGTTGTGTAATTCCAACTTTTTGCACATGGGGCTACTGAGGTATATAATCCTCATGGCCTGGGTAATGATGGCTTTTGATCTAAGGATTTTTAAAATAATTCTAATTCACTGTTATTATCATTTTTGACATGTAATCAATTATTTCTCGTTATTGTTTTTAGTGATCCATTTACTGTGTAAATATTTTGTAAAAAGAATTGTATTATATTTCCAGCTCCAATAAAAGCCTCTCTTTTTATAATATTCTGTCTAATTATCTGTTGTCTGGGCTCATTTAAGAGATAATTTGATGTTATGAATAATCAAAGGTTCTGCATACAGCATTTACTCATAAAGGACTTTCTTTTACAGCTTGTTCATAATATTATCAGAGTTTGTGTGTTTCTTCAACTTTGGACACTTTTTTGTCTGAAAAGTTGATTTTTATGAAGCAAACAGACTTTATTTTCCTTTTTTTTTTATATGAGAATCACATTAAAGTCTTGGAAATTATTCACAAAGTCATTATTTATTTTACAAATTGTTTACCCTTTGCTCATAAATTACTTTCCTTTACAGCTTGTTTGTAATGTTATTAGTGTTGTGTGTTTCTTCGGTTACTTTTATGTTTTCGAAAAGGTATTTTTTATGAAACATCAACTTTATTTTTCTTTTTTAAATATGAGAATCATCACATTAAAGTATTGGAAATGATTCACTATGTCTTGGTATTATTTATTTCGCTACTCTTTTTTTACCCTTGTTCTTGACAATCGATCATAAATATATATATTTTTTAATATTTGAAAATACAACTACAATTCCAATACAATTTCCAATAAAAGTTTTAAAGTATCTGATTTTGACAGTACTTAAGTATTTTACTCACACTAAATATAGGCTCAACGATGCACTAATCCTGGACATCTGAGAGACATACCGTGAAAATAAGAAACAATTTGTAATATGAGAAATCATGTTTATCTTCTAAAATAAAAGGGAACACTTCAATATTGCAATAAATCAAGGTAGAGACAATAGCCTCTCAATCGTCAACAATCAAGTCTCAGTTAAGATCAAGTGCACAAAAAGGTCATAAGTAAACCAATATCCTTTAAAAATGTCTCATCAATATAGCGGATCAATAAAATTAAGTAAAATTAAAAGGTCAAAGCCTTCTTGCACTGGATGGGCTGGTTTCAGCCTCATCACCGGCTACAGTCATGTCAACACTTGCGACTCAGCAACTACCTGCTAATGCACTCGCATTCATGTAAAGAAGCCTTGCTGACATGTTTGGGTGAGTAAAGGCAAGATGCACAAGATATAGTGCCTTCAAAGCCCTTAGATGGCGATATCGCTTGAAACAAACTGCTGCAGAAAAAGTTAGGTGCCATGCAAAATGTAATGTGTAATTAGCCTGGTCCTATCAGACTCTCGTACATTTCATTTGTACAGTGTCTGGCCACTCTCCATTGACAAGGATTAACTTCCTTGAAGGCGGGTTCTCTATTGAAGTTTAAAACTTTTGGATCTGCCCAGAGCCACTCTAGAGCCATAACCTATCGCTACCATTTGGTCTTGACGTTTGTTATCTCAAACTAGTGCACGGCATCAATGCCATCGTTCTCAGCCACTCCCTCTTTTTGGTGGTTAAAATTTAGCTGGAGAAAACCAGAGAATATATTGCAAACCCAGATGGTAAAATTGAGCAGAAGTATGTAGGAGGGCGGAGCCAGGCTAATACGTAATTGCATTACTCAACACAAATGTATTGGAGTAAAAAGTACATTTACTTGTTCAAAAATTTAGTCAAGAAGAGAGTAAAAGTTGCTAATATCTTTGATACAACTACAAATAAGCCAAAAAGATACCCTAGAAAGGTGCCCTAGAGTGAAAAATTTTAATAACCATGACAGGGTTGAATAACAAGAGTTCAGTACATGGACTAGCCTGGATGCCAGCCGAATTTAGCCCCGCCCACAACATTTATGCTCGGGCAATTCGGTCTGGACTCGATCCATAGAGGAGTTATTATGCCCGAACAGAAACTGTTCGGACCAATCAAATTGTCAGGGCGGGCTTTAGACGATGATGGACAGATGATAAACCATAACGTAATCATCCACATCATCGAAGGCGCCTGGGTTGAATTTGCTCTTATCCTAAACTGAGAACTTGTACGTATATGCATTCACCTTCACTATTTTTCTAAAAAATGATGATCGTGTTGGTAAGCTTTCCTTATTTTCCTTACAAGGTTGCCTGCCAAAATTCGCATTCCTGGGTCAATATATCACATAATTGGGGTCGCTTCAACCCACGGACATGGAAAACATCCCGCGGACTTGGCAACACAGTGCAGTTGAGTTCTGTTGACATTTGACAACTTAGGCGTCACTCTGTTGCTCTGATTGGTTGTAGGTCTATCCTGGTTCGGTTGAAACATGCCCCATAATCACAGCACAATGGAGCAGTATCAGACTCATATTCTGACTAGAACTGAGTATGACCACGTCAGGCAATACATGGACATCGCATACAGTGAGTCTCAAATGCCATTGCTTCCTCCTTCATATGTAAATCTTGTTTGTGAAAAACACCACAGAAAAATAGGCGAATCTCAACATAATACCGAATGTTACACAACAGTCAGGATCATTAATATGTACGCCCCCAAACATTTGCATATGCCAGCACATGTAAGGCCAAGCGGAACTGCACAGCCGAACCATCAGGAGTTCTGCAGGTATTGTAAAGAAACAAGCGTCAAGCAAGGACAGCGAAAATGGCAGATCATGGAAATAAATGTTATGTTCCAGGCTATGCAGGGGATGTGAGGACTTTTCATACCCTTCCCACAGAACAAAGCTGTCAACAGGCATGTTTGATGTTTATCCATAACCGTACACCGCAACAATTTATTTAAAAGTAGTTTGTTTGCTCTGCCAATTTCACCTCGACAGTTTTACTAACCTGGCTGGGGTGATATAAAACAGGCTTCTCAGCGTCTGATACTGGAGAAGCTTTTATCCACTTATTGACTGTCTAAACAATTTCTGATTAAGTTGAAAGTTTCTTAGTGAGACAACATTAACGATAATATCCCCTGTGTTGTCTAGATCCAACGCAAAATGCTAGTACATTAACAATAGAAAACTCAAAGTACACAGTACACAAACAGAATGACAAATGTCAAATGACAAAAGTTAATGTTATTTCCTGCCAGTGTTGTCATATAGATCTACAAAATACAAGCGTAGATACATATGGCAATCCCTTTTGTTGGATAGAACTATAATTTAGCCGATATTTCATAAACAACACATAACTCAGGTGCTAACTACTTAGTTTAGTTGCTTACAGATAGCTCACTCGATCCTTCTAGCTACGTCACCTTCTCCACCAATTAAGTTGTAACGATAGTCATTTGACAAGGCATCTATAATTAATTTGTTAAAAAACTTTACTGTACTGAACAAACAACATATTTGCACGCTACCAAGTGCACTGTTTAGAGTTCGTGATTCAATGTGAAGAAGCTATTATTGTAAAATCATACGGTGACACATTACAATGGTTAAAATATTTTTACAATGCTAAAAACAAAGTTGTGACTGCTGACGTTATCGTGTAAAGTTAACGTTGTGTGCTAGTTCACATGTAGGCTGAAGTTATAGCACTGGCGTTCTGCAGGTTATTACTGAAAATAAAGACTAAACTTACCACTCAGAAGCGTACATTTCAATCTCAAAACAAGTGGTTGTTCCTCAAAATCTGCATCTTCGTGAGAAACAGGATCAAACATATAAGGTTGGATGCATAATCTCCATTGTCATGATGGTAGATGCGTTTGTCACTAAAGCTACTGAAATTAGCCGCGCAGTTAAACAGCCAATCAGAATCGAACTCGACATTAATATTCATGACCCTTCCAAATAAGGCAAAAACAGACCATTTCATTCCAGGGATAATTTCTAGGGTTTTAAATGGACCTGTAAAGCCGTATCTGGACATTTTTTTTTTAATATTTTAAAAATATAACTCCAATTGTATTCGTCTGAAAGAAGAATGTCATATAGACCATGGCTTGAGGGTGAGTAAATTATAGGATAATTAAACATTTTTATCCCTATAGTATTCCTTTAAATTACATTCTAATTCTAAAATTTAATTTTATTCCAAAAATGTTTTAAATGAAATTTCCACCACTGAATGTTATCAGTGGAAATAACATTGTGGTGAAGTAAAAACGGGCAAAAATGTCCATCCCACCCTCAACAGTCTGGTTCTAATAGGTCCTATCAGAGGTTTCGGGATGGAAATGAAAGACGGCTGTTGCGCAGACCCTCCTGCTGAGACAATTCCAGAATCCTTCTGTCTTAGCTTGTTTTAAGACTGTAATTCCCCTTTCCCCCGCTTCACACAGAGCAAATTTGTAACACAATGACATTGCAACATGATGACATCATTATTTCAGTTCCGTTTTATGTGAAGCATCTGCTGGCGCCATCTTTCGCCAAAGTTAACACGTTTTGTAGGGTTTCACTTTAGTGACTACAGATGTCGGGCCGCTTTGGACAAAAACGCAAACCCAGATCCTTGTGTTATCAAGGATTTGAAACAAAATCTGTTCATAATCGTGCTTACTGAACAGTCTCACCAGAGTCATACGAGTGGCTTTGTGCTTTTTTCACTGTAGAAAGCCACATCTCTGACCTTTTGTAGAAAGTCTGACACCAAATCTAATTTCCAGCTCTTTAACAGTCAAAACATTTCAGAAGTATCTTTGTGTTCTATGCTTTTCATTCACAAGCCTCTAGTTCTGTTTATGTATATTACATCAAATAAAATAATTTTCAAGGTTTTCTAACACCCTAAAAAACACCCAGCATACTCTTTACGACTAGCAACCAGCCAGAACCCATTATATCAGTTGCTGAGTTAGTGATTTTGCACAAGTCAACACCACTCATGTTTATATTAATGAAGTGCCATTGTTTTGTTGTTCAGTAGTCACCGAGACCAGACACTGTACCAGACGTCTTAAAGTGCTGTTGTTACGCATACACGTGTACTTCTTCTAAGAGTATGTTGTAAAACACATGTCTGCATTTTGAACTTGAAGAAGGACGTTTGCCTTCAGGACAAAACAAGCCTAAACAAGTCTAACCACAAGCATGCGCACACAACCGACCCGATCGACCCCTGCAATATTTCTCTCATTAAATTAAAAAGCAGATCGTTTGTATGTTGACATATTTCCTATAAATCACAGAGAACATTGCGACTGAAAAACATGTGGCTTTTAACGATTGCTAACCTAAATATTCAGAATAACGACTGCCCCTAATCCTGATCAGTCTAAATCATGATCGGATTAAAAGTCATCAAAGAGTCCGATTTTCAGTTTGTTAATCATGTACTGAAAACCTCTCCTGAAATCTGATCTTCATAAGATTGGAATGTCCCAATTGTTTGTTCGAATAAGGGCAAACAAGCAATAAGCCTTATTCAAAGCAGTGCCATCTTTGATTTTTAATGGGAATGAAAGCAAGGCTGTGAGGGATAGACATAGCTCTTCAGTGGATTGTACTGTTATTAGGAGCCAAGGACTGAAAGTGCATAGGCACCTATTGTATCTGTTAGGTTTCTTCTTCTTCTGCTATTGAGTCTATGGCCGCCCAAAAATTTGTGAAATTTGGCACACTGTTAGAGAAGAGTCTGAACATTAACCACAGCAATTTTGGACTCTATAAATCAATCCCCTCTAGTCTAGTGCCACCAACTGTCCAAAGTTTTACATATGTTTCTGCTAATAACTTTTGAACCATAAGGGCGAAAAATTTTTTTCCTCCGATTCCTTGGCTCATGGGAATTTCTCCGCCGTTTAAATTTTTCTGAAAAACCTACTTTTTCAAACTCGTCCTAGACATTTCAACTCATTTTCACCAAAATAGGCTCAGATTATTTTCAGACCATGCTGGCAAAAAGTTATTGAAAGTTTTTTGATAAACCCAACCACTCTTGAATAACGCGCAAACAGATCAGATGAAAAGCACGCCAAATTAAATGCGAGGCTAAATCTCCTCAATGCTTTAGCATATTGAGATGAGTGTTGGTACATTTAATCACAAGCATGACCTGAGGCTACATGCAGCGTTTCGGCACAGCGCCACCTACTGTTCAGGAGAAATGAAAAACTGTTATTTTCACTTATAACTTCTGAACATTTTGCCCAAAAATCATAAAACTGGTCTCTTTTGATTTCGGTGCACCATACAGAGTCAGATGATGTCCAATTTCTCAATATCGGCCATGTTAGGCGTCATCCATTTTTTATTTTGTCATAGCGCATTAGTGTATATTACAAAACTCGGTATGTGTGATCATGCCGTGAACGAACTCAAAAAGTTCAAACCGTTTCAGTCCAAATTTTTAAAAACTTTTGATTATTTTGGCCAATTTTACTGAAATAACACAGCAAAGCTTTGCCATATTGACACCAAACTTTGTATGTCATTGACTGCTCAAACTGAGCACAAAACATCAATTTGGTCACAGCGCCACATATTGATCAAAAGTGACCAATAAGCAATTTAATCATATTACATGTGATTGTTTTTGTTATTATTCAGCCATTTTGACTAGAAAAAGCTTAAAATGACTTTAATTATTCGTTGCATAACTCAATTATTGCTCATAATTGCTGCTTGCAGCTATATTTGAATGTTTTTAGATTGTTCTGCATAAACACTACAAACATATTTTTCCAAGAAATTTCAGTAGACAAAAAATTCCTGACAATATGAGATGTGGCAAATTATAAGTGATCTATAGCTTTATACAGCGGATGCCATTGAAAACATTCTATCAAGTCTATCCCTCGCAGCCTCGCTTTCATACCTGTCATGGTGGTGCTCTGAATAAGGTCTATGAAGTTCAGTGGGTGGGTTTAAATAGGTTCAGGTACAAACTAACTTGACAATCAGATTAGCGATTAGCGAGGATGCGCCTCTTGATTATTGGACGTGAAATTCACCTTCGAACTTACAAGGTAATGTTTGTCAAAGCTAGCCTGACAAGCCAGACCCACATCAAGAACCCACCGTTTTCAAGGCTCAATCTGAGGGGCGGGATAAACGGTTGTCTTTCAAATTCCCTCTGCATGCAATAGGATAGCGCTACAACCAACCAGAGCACTATCAATGGTGAGACAACAATCACAAGGGGGTTGTGGTTGAGTCCCATGCGTTTTCCCACCAGAAGAGCTAGTTGACCGATTAAACTTTTGCCGTATCCGTTCGGCAAAACTCCGAACACATCTTCCTGATCCATGACTTCAGTGCTGTTTTTTGTTAGCAGGGTTTTCACACAGAACTTTTGAAACTCTGCCATCATTATGTTAAGCCCGCCCACTGACTCTATACACGATGTGATTGGCCTTACTAGAGTTTGGTTTTTCAAGCTCGCAAGCCAACGGAGAGTCGCTAGACATCCCTGTCCGCAAATTACATTTGCTGCCGCTTAGGTGCGTCTAGATTTCTAGGCTATGTCAAAGCTGCAATGTAAATAAAAAGGAAAATGGCAGCAAATCTTTCCAAACAATGTCATTAACTAGTTTGTTTACAGGTAGAATCTTTAAAGAACTGTTTAAACTAAGTTTGACTAATACAGAAATGCTGTGTCTGTGAAAATTCTTTTTCACTGTGGTTTCCCAGCTCTAGTAAGTTACTTCAGAAGCCTATTAGCCTATAATAGTGTTTTCTTGTTATACTTTAGTCACGCATAAAATCCGTCACAGTCACAGAGATGCTTGTGCTTTGTTTTTAGTCGTTAATTGCAAGAAAGAAAAACATCCTAATAATGGAGTAACACATGACTTGGTAGAACACCTACATTGCATCAGTATGAACCATTTACATCTATTTTATAGGCATCAAATAATCCGTGAACACAGATTCTGAAATAGACCTATTGTTTACTCAATGTACTGTTTGTTACAGCTTGCTCAGAAAGCTTCATGAACTTTTATCAAGAATAGAATGTCATTGATTCTTACTTAAGCACACCGCAAAGGTCAAGCTGGTTGGAACTCTACTGTATTTATTTCCATTACTTTTTATAGAACCACCAATTACATGTGCTGTGATAGATTGGCACAGGGTTATGGGAATGCATAATCTATCACAGGCATCGGCTAATGAGGGCTTTGGGTTTTGATTGAACTGCTTCCAGTTTCCATACACATTAAAGACACATCATCTCACATTTCAAAAGAATGCTTTGGAAACTGAAGCAAGCGGTCCTTTGTGCATGACGTATCTGGTTAGGAGAACAGATTTTGGGCTCAGCTGATGCATAGAACAAGATAGCATACAAGAGAGCATTTAAACATAAGTTAAAGGGATAGTACACCATTTTTTTATTTTTTATTCTGTCATCATTTACTCACCCTCAAGTTGTTCCAAATCTGTAAACATTACATTTTTCTGCTGTACCAAGCAGACCTTGCACCCCCCATTGACTACCATAGTATTTTTTGTTCCTACTATGGTAGTCAATAGGGGGCCAGATCTGCTTGATTACAAACATTTTTCCAAATATCTTCCTTTGTGTTCAGCAGAAAAAACAATTTATACAGGTTTGGAACAACTTGAGTATATGATGACAGAATTTTCAATTTTTGGGTGAACTTAAATGCCCTTTAAATGACTGCTGAACCTTATTTTTAAGCATACCAATATAAACCAAGATACATTTATATTTCCACAGCTTTTAAGCAAGGAATCGGTATGACTAACAGTGCAACATCTTAATGCAGCCTGCTGAGTATATATATATAAAAAAAAACATTCACTATATAATTTAAAATAAAGATTTTATTCATTTCCATGATTCCTGGAAATAATAAGTATTATATTAACATTTAATTAAACTATATTTTTTAAATTATTTTATTATTTTTTATAATTATAAAAAGAGGTTTTCCATGAATGTGAGATCACTGATCTTAATAATAAAAATTATAATATATTTATATACATATACAGAGAACAATAAGAATACAATTTGCCATTATCTTTATTTAAAAAAAGCAAGTCAAGTTCATAGTATGCATTAGCACCTTTAACAAAAAACAATACTCAATCAAACGTTCTCAACAATGTCCTGTTCTTACAACCAGACTAGACAGAAGTCTCTATAACTGGAGACCAGAGAAACGGCAACGACAGACATTCTAATGAGGTGTCCCGAACAGCCTCCATGAGTGCTTTAAAGCCTGGCTGATGCAGGATCAGAGGTTAAAGGCCTGGTATATTAAGAAAGTGTGTAATGCTGTGTGGGTTGACAAGGTCAGAAGACTGGAGGAATGTTATCTAGAGCGGTAAGGATCTGTGCAAAGGCCTCCAGCAATTCTGAGGCCCTTCGAGAGACTGTGAGCTTATCGAGTGGCAGCATCAGTAACGTCCTGTCTTTACCAGGCAGGGGCGGTGTTTGCAAGTCGTCGCATACGCCTGTGAAAAAAGGAATATTATTTAGGTGAATATTATTTAGGAATATTATTACAGTATAAATAAAATCTATGTAAAATAAATAAATAAATAAAGTTTAGTAGGTATGGTCTAATTTTTCTCACCTTGTGTTTCTGTCCTGGTCTCTGATCTTCTTCTCCATCTCCGCGTCTGTCAGGGTCTCCAGCAGAGGGCACCACTGGTCGGCATCACCCGTGTTCCGAATGGCAATCTCCACCGTCGGTAATGGGTTCTCACTACAGGAAACGAGCCAGATGAAGTCAGAAGTGGACAGCATCACTTAAACATCATGGAAGACCAAAGATGCTTCATTGATGACCACTGAGGCACAAAGGTGATGAATGATTTCTAGAAATATCTATTACACTTAAGGAAAACTATTTATATACACTGCCGTTGAAAAGTTTGATCTGTAAGATTTTTTTATGTTTTTAGAAGTCTCTTATGCTCACCAAGGCTGCATTTAAAATAATGGTTTTATATTTGAATAGATTTTAAAATGTAATTTATTCCTGTGATCAAAGCTGAATTTTTAGCATCATTACTCCAGTCTTCACTCAAAGTTATCTGTTGAATTTACTTAAAAAAGCATGGTCAAGTGGTTCCACGCAACTATATTGAGTATTTACATTTACATATTATTTACATATTTGTCACGGTTACATGATATGTATATGTGCAGTTTACTTCTACTTAATAATGTTATGTTAAATTCATAATAGTTTATTATGTTAGGATAATTTACCTTATTAAATTAACTATTTGCTCTACAAGTGTAAGTGGAAATATATTAAATAAAAAAACATATTTTTAGAAACAAAATGCAAAAATAACCCATTGGACAAACTCAATTTAATTAAGAGCAGGAATTCCATCCATCAAATGTGTGTATATGAGTGCCCACAGTCTAAACACAGTCACTACTCTTCTGCATAATGGTAACCAGAAAATTACAGAAACTCCTCTAAATGTCCAACATAACTGAACATTAACATAAGCTAACAACATCTTTCCCTTTACTGAAAAACACAAAATAACACTTTAATCCCTAAATTTACTCTCCTAATGCAGTCCCTTGCAAAGCATGCTGGGCTCAGCATTTCACTCAGCAATGTTAAATTGACCGAACAAACACAAATTAAGTGAAGCTGTCAATACTCATTATTAGTAGAAACAACTCAGTAAATTTAAGTTCATGTAGTTACATGAGTTTAAGTAATGTGAACAAGAATGATTTGAGTGCAACTAACAACAGTGAAAGTTCATTTTTTTGAGTGGTAACATGATCCTTCAGAAATCATTGTAATATGATGATTTGCTGCTCAAGAAACATTTATGATTATTATCAATGTCGAAAACAGTTGTGTATTCTTTGAAGAATAGAAAGTTCAAAAGAACAGTATTTATCTGAAATGGAAAGCTTTTGCAACATTGATTTGATTGATTTGCAACCAATCAGAAGTTTTGGGTCAGTAAGAATTTTTTCTTTTTTTTTGGAAAAGAACTTCAGCTTCAGCAAGGATGCATTACGTTGTGACAAAGTCAATCAAAAGTGACAGTTAAGACATTTATAATGTTACAAAGGATTCTATTTAAAATAAATGCTGTTCTTTTGAACTTTATATTCATCAAAAAATCCTGAAAAGTTCTACACAACTGTTTTTAACATTGATAATGATCAAATGTTTCTTGAGCAGCAAATCAGAATATTAGAATGATTTCTGGAGGATCATGTGACACTGAAGACTGGAGTAATGATGCTGAACATTCAGCTTTGATCACAGAAATAAAATATATTGAAACAGAAAAGTTATTTTACATTCCTTGGTGAGCATAAGAGACTTGTTCTAAAAACATTACAAATCTTACCGATCAAAAACTTTTGAACGGCAGTGTAAATCATACAATTTACTAACCATCATACAGAAATCAAAGCCATGCTGTGGCAGCACATGCAGGGGTCAAACTAGGTTTATACTATGTCTTTTTTAGAAGGAAAAAACTGCATTAGGCATATACAGGGACAAGTCCTGCAAAGATATTAAAAAAATATATCAAGTAAAGATGAAAGTACTCAGCTTCCCAGGGAATGAAACGTGGGGGTAAGAGGGAGAGAAGATCAAGAAATTTTGAAGTATATTGACCTGAAATCAGACCTATTGGACAGTGGGAGAAGCAAACAATTAGAAGGTTATAGCAAAGCAAAAACAAAAAGCAATGAAGTTAATCACAAAAACTCAATCTTATAACATGTTAACTGAACCACAAAGTGAACAATGTGTCATTTTCACCTATGATCTACGGACAGCATGATCTCATGGTGAACATGTAAAGCTAACCCCCACAAATCCCGACCTCTAAAAGGCAAAAGTAAGGTTGCAAGCCATGCAAGAGAAAAGCAACTGAATTATGAATCATTATGGAAGCAAAAATCTATGTAGGCTGTACTGCAGGGAGAAAATGTAGTTACTTTATAATTAACGGAGGAAAGAGAAGTACTTCAGGGCACAATAAAGAGAAGTCACAATGTTTAAACAGTTGTCTGCTTGTTGTCGGACAAATAAATGAGATTGAAAAGAACCAGTGGATGGCCCAGACCGCATTAAAGATGGTCTCAATTTAGTGGCGTAAACAAGACATGCCATGTGTGTTTGTGTGTATATGACCACATATTAGAAATTCCACTTCATACAACCTTATAACACAGTGAATCATTTTTAAAAAAAAGGAATCAGGGCCCAAACATCTTTAAAGACACAGGTCAAAGAGCACAAACAAGCACAGATATTAATGTAAATATTACATGCAAGAACACCATATATGTGAGACATATGACATTGTGGAGATGCTATTCACAAAACACAAAACAAAATGCACACAAATGTGTCCCTGCTCTTAAAGGGTTACTTCAGGGATTAGCATTAAGCTTTGTATCAGTAGAAACCCGGGAGTATATTCGAATTATCGCACTTTCCCCCCTCATATGACCCTGAGACGAGAGAATTATGTATTTTATTTCTGGAAAAATTCCTCCAATCGGAGGAGTTTTTGTACAGAGGTTAAAAACTACTGCCACCAGGAGGCGCTGTTTCCGCATGTTTTCAACATCACATTCACAGCACTCGGCTCGGGGAGCTGCGGAGATTCATGTAAACGGAGCGGCGGAGAGCAAAGTGAGTGTTTCAACTTTTCAAATGAATTCCTATGAAAGTTAAGCTTCCAAAGACATGATCTGAAAATGTGCCAGACTGATCACGCAGAAAATACATTTTCTGTGTTTTCTCAGTCTAGAAGGCACCAAATTCAAAAATAATTTCACATTTCTACTACATTAATGACCCAGTTTAAATACAGATTCATCTTCCCAGCGCTGAAGTACCCTTTAATATACAACCATTGATGAACATCTTTGATTTTAATGAAGATAAAAAAACAATATGAGGGCGGATTAGAATCTGGAACCTTTGACACGCTTTACAAAAATTCTACCTCCGGACCACAAAGGAATTCAACACCAGATCTATGTATTTATTCACTAACAGGAAGAATTTGAGACTAACAATATATTTGATGGAAATTAATGCAAATGATACTTGCAAATAGTCCTAAAATGATTATTTCTCAACTAGAATTAGACCTAGAATTTCATTCACTGTTCTGTTTCTTTATGCTTTATAAAAATATAAAAATTGGTCCCCCCAATGTTCAAGACATGGTTACAACCTTGACATATGCTACCGTCCCAAAAATTTGGGGCTACTCTTTTGCTCGCCAAGGCTGCATTTATTTGATCAAACATAAAGTAAAACAACAAAATTGTGAAATGGTAAAATTTAAAAATAGCCATTTTCTATTTCAATATATTTTATAATGTAATTTATTCCTGATGACAAAGCTGAATGTTCAGCATCAGTTTTCAGTGTTACACGAACCTTCAGAAATCATTCTAATATGCTGATATAATATTATTATAATTATATGCACATATTGGATGAAAACACTTAATATGTGCTACTTAATATTTCTGGAAACCTGATATATATATTATTTTCATTTCATTTCATTTTTATTTCTTTGATGAACAGAAAGTTCGACAGAATTTAAGACAAATCATGTAACAAATTTCCCTTTGATTTCAATTTATTGCATGAATAAAATAAATTTATTTAAAAAAAAATTATTTGATGCATTTATTTAAACATGCATTACTACTGATTAACTTCTTATTACTTGAAAATGCCATATCACTTCTTTTCACTCCACTTGTTTTTGGCTGCTATGAGTTTTATAGCTCTTTGCTTGACAGTGATTATAATGCCATTCCAGACACATAACCCATATAAACATCTTTCTCATTGTAAATAGATTTTTGTGGCAAATGAAAAAAACATTCTAACCTAACCTACACTCAAAGAAGTTGGATCATTTTAAAGGCATGCAGTTTTTTTTTTTATTATATATTTCTATGAAAACTGAATAGGCTCTGAGTCTGTTTACAAAATACCTACTGATTCCTGGGTAAATTCCAAGGCAATATTACAGGCTAGGGAAATAATTCATTCTCCGCCTTATGACAGTGAAGTGGCTGTATAAATACTAAAGAACAAATCATGTCTCAACAGTGAGCCACGGAGGGAAAACCACAGCGTGTGTTCCTTTACAGTTTACACTCACTGTACGGTTTATAAATGAGTTTGGAGAGCATGTCAGCAAGCAGTGATTTTGAAAACAAGAAACTGTCCTAAAATGACTCTATGGGGAATCCAGTGTTTCTTCTGAAAAAAGAGGCTTCTGCATTAAAAAACAAACAAACATGAAACTACATAATTTATTGACTGCTGCATAAAAATGGACCATAATCATCCTGAAGCTAAAAGGCACATACATTTTATATCAATTTAACACACTATGAAGCAGAATAAACACCTTTTGTGCTTGTGTATATGAGAAAGCAAAATAATAACTTGAACTTGAGCATTAACCCACTGGCCAGTAGTGGATGAGCATGTGTGTTTCCCACCTGAAGGCGTACGTCCTCTGGTGCCAGCTGAGCTGTCCGCGGATACTGTAGGCGATGGTGGTGACGAACTCTCCACCGAGGCCCAGCTCAGAGCAGAGTTTCAAAGCAAACGTTTCTGGCGAGTTCTCCTTCTCTGACATGTCCCATTCGAACTGGTCCACCAGAGAGATGTTCCCCACATGAATGTTTAGCTGAAAGCACAATGCAGGTCAGCAACGGAATTAACCTCATGCATTATGATTGGCCTGTTTTCAACATAGGCTACATTCACATTGTTCGTTTTTGGGCTTAACGATTAACTTATCTGTACAATAAGCCGTTTAAAATGTGCATTCTCCCTATGAATTTTGAAAATCCTGATGGTATAATCAAACATATCTTGTGGAGCACTCTCTGAGTAAGCATTTATTTTTCATTTGAAGTGTTTGGAAACGGAGCGTAAAAATGGACCTCAAAGATTTCTAATCCTGTTGCGCCCTCTATAGGCCAGGGTCAGCGACCAGTCGATGTTAAGCTTAAAGGGTTACTTCAGCGATTAGCATTAAGCTTTGTATCAGTAGAAACCCAGGAGTATATTCAAATTATTGTACTTTCCCCCCTCATATGACCCTGAGACGAGATAATTATGTATTTTATTTCTGGAAAAATTCCTCCGATGACGCAAATATCATCATTTTGCGTCATCGGAGGAGTTTTTGGCCAGAGGCTGAAGACTACAACCTGCAGAGGGCGCTATTTCCACATGTTTTCAACATCGCACTCACAGCACTCGGCTCACGGAGCTGCGGAGATTCATTTAAACAGAGTGGTGGAGACCAAAGTGAGTGTTTTAACTTTTAAGATGAACTTCCTATGACAGTTAAGCTTCCAAAGACATGAACTGAACACGCGCCACACTGATCACACGCTGTGAATGCAGCCGCGAATCCCGCGCTTACCTCAGTTCATGTGATGAATGTAATCTGATCCTGCTGCGTTTGTGCCGTGATGCTCAATCGGCTCACTCACATTATATCGAACAGACACGTTTAGTTTTTAATTGTAGTGTCTCTAACTGAACTGATTTTCTGAAAATGAACGTGGTAGGCAAGTGATCCAGTAGCCGACTAGCCGTGCCTAGAGTAGGGCAGTGAAGCAGTGCATTCTGGGAATTGTTGTCTTTCATCCCCATGAGACAAAAATACATTTTCTGTGTTTTCTCAGTCTAGAAGGCACCAAATTAAAAAATAATTTCACATTTCTACTACACTAATGACCCAGTTTAAATACAGATTCATCTTCCCAGCGCTGAAGTACCCCTTTAAAGCATCATGGCATGGCATCAAGTCAACTAGTCTGTGCAACCCTATTGAAGAGCGGCACATTTGAGTCGCACGTACAACTCAAAACTGACGGGAGCAGCTCTGGTGGAGAACAGTGACTGGATCTAAAACCTTCAGATGTTACCAAAAGCAAAAGCAAACATGAATGGTAAGCAGGCTTTAGTGCAGCGCTGAGTGGCTCTCTCTCATTGTATGACGTGCCAGACAACTAGTTGTCAAGTCCGGTCCCGTTCACACAGTGCGGGTTTTTGTGGTTGTGAATCCTGAAAATGTACAGATGAGAGTTTGATTATAGAACTCGGTTGTCACTCCCATAAATAACTGAACTGTGTGTGAACGTTACTGTATTAAGGACTCATTCAAGACTGACAATCGTATTCTTCTGCTGTGTGAATATGGCCACAAAGAGACCATTTTTTAGACAAATATTAATCCGGCCTTGATCAGCTGAATAAAGCCATGTTTCCACCGCCCTGCTAAGACTTTTGGGGTGGGACTTGGGCGCTGAACATGCTGATTGGTTGAGTTCATGCAGCCTTTTATTTCAACCTAAAAGTCTGTTGCGGTGCATGCTAGTTGTTTGCTATCCGAATCAACAGTGGAGTTTAAAAAATACAACTAATTATCCGACTACTAGGTTCAGGCTTTATTGAGTTTATATGCGGAGGACGAAATCCAATGGGAACTGGAAAGTCGCAAGCAGCCCTACATCACCGGACCAATCTTCACGGTACTTTAGACCGCGATGGAAACGCAAACAGCAGCAGGTCGAGGGGAAAAAGAGTTCCTGGGACAAGTCTAATTTAGTCCAAACTTTGAACTTTGCTTTTGGGTACCACTGTAAAACACACCTTAATGATGACCCTCTGGTCTGTCTGCTCATCCAGAATGCTGTCAGTAGGGTAGGACTCGATCTGCTGTCTAATGGCTGAGGCAATGGCAGGGACGAAGGTGAGAGGATTCAGGTCCAGGTCATCACACAGGATCTCAGCAAACATCTCTGGAGTCATAAGTTTCTCTGAAGATGCAAAAGCAGACAGATTCTGCTTCTTACATTTAGATTATGGCATGAAAGGTTGCAGTGAATAGCAAAGTGGCCGATCACAGACATGTTGAGCGCATGAATGCAGCAATCTTGAGACTTTTGCATCTTATTGTAATAACTATTTGGGGGAAAATGATGCTTAACTGTCATGAAAATAAGCTGGACTTTTGTTTGTTCTGCTTACTCGTTTAAAATCTATGGGTGATAGGGCTTTTTATTCAATTGCTCAAACTTCTGAATTCTCTGCCTGCTGAGATTAGGCAAGCTGTTTTTAAATCTTATTTTTTAGGGTAGCTTTTACCTCATATTTTGTCATATGTATGTTTGACTTGATCTTATCCCCGTGAAGAGCTTTAAGATGATCATTTTAAAAGGCGCTATAGAAAATTAAGTTATTATTAATATTATTAACTGTGAGCTTTCTGAAAAACAAAGTAAACAACAGATTTTGTATATTGTTACAGCCTTACCATTCATGTTCCAGGTGAAGGCATCTCTGAGCTTCTGCCCATCAATCTCCATGTCCAGCCGGATAGGCACCAGGACCTCTGCCTGGGATGCATTTTCGTGGATGACTGCCGGGTCGTGGTCATCAAAACTATGCATCGAAGTAAAGCAGAGACCCATAAACACACTCTATAATTAATCAACACCATGTGTGTCACATGTGCTCTTAAACTCCACACCAGGGCTCTGATTCTGAACAACAGCCCACATTTTTTCTTTATGTCGTGCCCTTTTCTGACACAACAAATGCCTGAATGTTGAATAACAGCCTACATATGTGATTATGTGACAGATTTAAATAAGTTTTCTTGTAAGTAATGACAGCAGAATTAAGTTGTTTTGGACACACTGGAGCATTGCTTTAAACCAACAGCTGGCTGGTGGCATTCCAGTCTAAACAGTCTCATTTAAAGCCAACCATTGACATTTACCGCAGTCATCAGAAAGGTATGTTGTCACTATTGCAAGGGCCATTACATTCAGCTAAATATCCCAAATCGACTTCCTCTTGGCATAAAAGGATGTAGGTCAATTGAGGACCTAAAACCACAAATGCATCTGACTCATTTTTGTTTGACTACAAAATGGGAACTTTCTGAGCATTTGGGCCTTTATTAGGTTATCTTTTTGTGTGGGAAGTGAGGATGAAGGAGCATGTCCAAAGAACAATTCTTATCAAAAGGTATTTGCTTTTCATAACACAATCAGAAAAGATTCTGTTAGCGATAAACAACATAACCTGTAAGAACCTCTTAGCAATAACAAGCTAGTGTTTTGGACTATTGCTTCATCGGCTGACCCAAAACAACTCAGTCATGGGAAGTGTATAGCGGAAATGTGGTTTGGTTCCTTCATAAACATCCTCTGGTTTGATATTTCCCTGATAACATCATGTTACAATCAACAGTTGCTTAAATAATTACCTAGAGTTTTACATTTCTTAATTACATTTAGATTGAGTAACATGCTGATTATTGTTGACAGGTCTAACCTAAGAAATGTTTAAAGACCCATGAAATGGCTTGATGAGCTCATTTTCTTTCCAGTGTTGACATATTTCCTACTGAAATAAGTCCAAATGAGGCAGACAGCATACATTTTTCTTAGTTTTCCCTGAAGAAAATTGTCAACATTTAGAAGTACGCTGGCATATACATTACCAAACAAAAGTTTGTGGTTAGTAAGACTTTTTTAATCTTGAAAAATAAATCATTATATGAAGCTGCACAACGGTTTTCAACACTGATGATAAGAAATGCGCACACAATCAGCATTATAGAATGATTTCTGAAGGGTCATGTGACAATGAAGACTGGAGTAATGGCTGCAAAAAAACCCAGCTTTGACATCACATGAACACTTAAAATATATTCAAATAGAAAACAGTTCTTTAAAGTAATAATAGTAATTTGCAACTTTTTTTACTGTATTTTTTATTAAATAATTGCAGCATTGATGAGCATAATAGACTTATTTTAAAAACATCTTGCAGACCCCAAACTTATGAATGTAGTAAAAACTGAGGGTGAAGTCAAACTCTCTTTACTCATCTTACCATAGTGGAAATGTCCTTTTCTTGTCACGTCCCATTCGGTTTCTGTTGATAGTGGTGGAACATGGCACTGCGTCCAGGTGGTGAGAGCTGTTGGGTAGGGTGGGCACCCATTGACTGTTCCTCTTCGCCTTCTGCTCCCTAAATTACAGATACAGAGTTACAACAACATAAACTCCAACAGAAAAATGTATTTTAGGCTACATAGTACACAAATAGCTAAAGTCTTAGGCACGTTAGTATTTTGGATTTTTTCTAATGTATTTTAGAGCAGATTTTATCAAAGTATTTTATATAAATTATTTATATATGATAATTATATAAACAGTTTTTAGAAGTTTCTGAGGGGATTGTTCTTATGTGTTCTCTTGTGTATACACACATATATACACCGATTTGACCTCCTAATATTGTGTTGGTCCCCCTTTTGCTGCCAAAACAGCCCTGACCCGTTGAGGCATGGACTGCACTAGACCCCTTAAGGTGTTGGTATCTGGCACCAAGATGTTAGCAACAGATCCTTTAAGTCCTGTAAGTTGTGAGGTGGGGCCTCCACGGATCGGACTTGTTTGTTCAGCACATCCCACTGATGCTCGATTGGATTGAGATCTGGGGAATTTGGAGGCCAAGTTAACACCTCAAACACTTTTTTGTGCTACTCAAACCCTTCCTGAACCATTTTGCTTTGTGGCAGAATGCATTATCCTGCTGAAAGAGGCCACAGCCAGCTAGTAATACAGTTTCCATGAAAGGGTGTACATGGTCTGCAACAATGCTTAGGTGGGTGGTATGTGTCAAAGTAATGTCCACATGGATGGCAGGACCCAAGGTTTCCCAGCAGAACATTGCCCAAAGCATCACACTGCCTCCACCGGCTTGCCTTCTTCCCAGAAGCCAGGTGCCATGTGTTTCCCAGGTAAGCGACGCACCCGTCCATCCAAGTGATGTAAAAGAAAACGTGATTCATCAGACCAGGCCACCTTCTTCCGTTGCTCTGTGCATATTGTATATATATAAAATTTATATAGAATACATAGATAAAATGTGCTCTAAAATAAAAATCCATTCACAAAACTGCCTGGAAGTGTCTATATGTATTAAAAGGGTGATGAATTGAGAAACCAACTTTCCCTTGAGCCTTTGATATATCAAATCTGAAAACGTCCTTGTTAGTCAAAGAAAAGCTTTTATAGACACCAGGCCCAGAAAATGAGAGCTGGAATCCAAGGACGTCATTGGAAGAAGAAACACAACTCAACTGATGAATATGTCTGTGTGCTTCTTGAAGTCAAATGTTTATATATATATATATATATATATATATATATATATATATATATATATATATATATATATATATATAAACATTTTTCTTATTTAGACCAGTACATCACATAACTAAGGATCATCAGGCTCCTCACCTGAGATATGCCGGAGGCTCTGTGCTGATGGACACTGCCTTGTACTTCTCATCATTCCCCTCGAAGATCTCCTCACATTCAGACGCCTTGAGCAGGGTCACACTGGTGGCTAAAGTGGTATAACAATGATCTAACACAAAAGAACACTGCACAAACTGCTGTCTAGAAGCAGGGCTAAGAGACTACAAGCTAGGTGCTGCTTACAGGTGCTTTCTGGACTCTGAAAAGATTGTTAGAAGGGAAAGGAATCATTTACCATGTGATGATGCTACAATCTTCTTCCGCTCCTCAACAGATGCAAGGCGTCTCCATAGTGACGGGTACCGCTTATACAGTGAGCCTCTGAACATACGCAGGTAGTTGCCAACCTAAAAAGCAAAGACAAAGTTAATACTAAATGTGTTTTTTTCATCCACTGGTCAATTTTACTCCCATTACATTACTTTGTTTCAGACTAGTGGAAAGAAGACATCCAGATGTTATGTCAACAAAATAAAACAAGAATTTTGAACCTGACTTTATCCAAAGTTCAGATTTATGTTCTGGAAATGTATGAACATTTATATTTATTTCGATAATACCTTTTTTTGCATATTTAAACGACTTTTCAGAAAACTTGTAATTCAACAACAACAAAAAATGTCTTAAGATTGATCAATTGAGTAAATATGGTGATTTATCCTGTTTTTACCCTTTTCAAAATAAATGCATTTGTATTAGGGAACCGCAGAGGGCCTACTACTCTTACTAACGCCGCCATAGAAAGATATGCTAAAAATAGTTCGAGTCCAAATGTGTGAATTGTGTCACAGAGTTGTTTAAGTTGAAAGAGTTTTTAAATAATTTATTCGATCTCATGTTGTTCCAAACTCTCGGTCACCATTCACTTTCATTGTGAAAACTGATACAATGAAGGTAGATGGAGACGGAGGCTGTCAGTTCCTAACGTTGTTCTTAATATCGCCTTTTGTGTTCCAATGATGAAGAAAAAAAGAACAAAAACCATAAAGGTTTGAAACAACAGGGTGATAACGTGATAAATGATCACATAATTACTTTGTGTGAACTATACCCTTTAACATGTTATTGAAATAAAAAACGTAAATATCGCACTTCAAATCTGACTTTTATAAATTGGATAGGAAAGTGTTTCACTTTATAGAGGAACGGGGATGATTGCAAGCTCTATTGACCATTTAATCATTCATTCATAACGTCGATATGCAGATATCAGCATCTTTAACTGGCAACAACCAACAAAGACAAGTCAAAGAAGATGTTTTAGTGTTAATACGAAGGCTACATTAATGCATATTAGTTGTAAACATACGCACAATTCTATGTGAGAAAGAAAACGTACCTCTGAACCTATCATGTAAAAATCCCCCTCTTGCTCGAGTTGAAATTTTATTGGTTTTTGTCCAAATGTTTTACTCAACGCCATCTTTGCAAACACAATGAGCGACAACGCGCATGCGTATAAAGGAAGCGCCGAGATGGGAAGAGCTCATGCTCTGGGGTGCCACGCTGCAGGCGTGCAGAAATGCCTACTGTTGGATTTTATTATATTTATTTATTATAATGGATTAAGTTTAATTAACTGGAAATAAACTAAAACTAACACTGAAATAAAAATAAATTAAAAAGTAGGCTAATACAAAAAGCACATAGCTTAATGGAATTAGGTAGCCTATAAAAAATATAAAAAATTAAAGTTAACATGAAAACCAAAAATATATTAAAATAAAAGCTCATTTAAAATATTAATAACTAGAATATAGCCTAACTAAAGTAAAAAACTAAAATAACACTGAAGGTTGAGTTTTATAAGCCAACTTGAGAGTTATTTATCAGACTGCATATTTAATATACATTTTATATAATTTGTTTGCTATTGCTTGTCATGCTCAAGCTGGAACATAAACAAATACAATAAAAGCACATTTTTAATTATAATAAAACTACTTTTATAAATGTAACCATTTTTGAAAAGTGTTCCTGTGCTCCTCGCATTTTAAGAACCATGACCTTTCATTATTTATTTTCATTATTTATTTTCATTATTTATTCATTTATTTAAAATGATTTTGAATGGTTTCTTAGGACAATATGAACTATATTTCAGTGCGTGTATATGAAAACACAGACACAGACACATAACACAGAACAAGCTAAAAGAAAGGCTAATAAGCATTAGACTGGTAAAAAACAAAACAAAAAAAAAACATTTACTTTGCTAAGAGACTATTAAATCAGCATTATCCATTAGGCCCACACGGGTTTCACTGAAAAACATCTCATGTAATCTAAAGCCAAATTATTTAAATTTATTTGCAGTTATGTGACTATGGCATAGCCACCATAATTAGATTGTAAAGTTTGGAGGATAATGTGCCTGCTCCTGAAACATGGCCCTGATGGATAGAAGCTGGCATACTCACTGATCTAAGCCATTAACACAGGTCACAGCCTGAACTCGCTTCATTAACGCAAACACAAATTTTTTATGAAACATGCCGCATTAAACGACACATTATCCTTTGGCTTGGAACATTAATAATCAGTCATTACCAATAAGATCCACAGTATTCACAATACTCTTCCTGAAGCAGTTTAATCACATCCTTGGGTGGGGAAGTAAAACAAATAGGATTATAATGATGGATGGATGGATGGATGGATAGATAGATAGATAGATCTATCCATCCATCCATCCATCCATCCATCCATCCATCCATCCATCCATCCATCCATCCATCCATCCATCCATCTATCTATGTATCCATCCATCCATCTATGTATCTATCTATGTATCCATCCATCCATCCATCCATCCATCCATCCATCCATCCATCCATCCATCCATCCAGCCATCCATCCATCCATCATCTATCTATCTATCTATCTATCTATCTATCTATCTATCTATCTATCTATCTATCTATCTATCTATCTATCTATCTATCTATCTATCTATCTATCTATCTATCTATCATCTATCTATCATCTATCTATCTATCTATCTATCTATCTATCTATCTATCTATCTATCTATCTATCTATCTATCTATCTATCTATCTATCTATCTATCTATCTATCTATCTATCTATCTATCTATCTATCTATCTATCTATCTAAATCCAAGTCAAGGCTCAGTCTAACCATGATACATACAATTCTGTACAAAAGAATGTTACATACGAGTTTGAGTTTCCTACACTGAGTTAGACTTTGACAATCTTCTTCTTGGTACATAAGGGACACTACGCTGATAATTGTGTTTTTTGCTAAATTAAATTGGCCCCAAGTGTTATGTGACCCCATTTCATAGTCAATCTGTTAAGTAAATTAATAAAGAAAATCATAATTTACAAGAGTGCTCCTCACAGATAGTTTCACATTAGAGATCCAAACATAGCAGACGATAATAGAAAAGACAGAACTGAGCCTCAGATGGGAAAGAAACCTCAATCTAATTATATACGTTTCTTTACTCAGTGTTTTTATTTTTTTTACTCATCATACTGGTCTATAATCCTAATGAAATGATGGGATAATCCCACAGATCTAACACTTCATTGCCTGTTTGAATAGAAGGTACCTTAATCCGCAGAGGCTTAGTCGTATCTTATGAATGATACATATTTTCTTTTCTACATTTAGGGGGGTTAAACACTAAAACGTTAATGAGACTTAATTGATAAGCTTTACTTGCATTCATTTTCCAAGTATGTCTTGTCCGTTTTAGATTCTGCTGTCCACGCCTGTTATGAACACTAGATGGCAATCTTGCATAAATGTTCCTCAACCCTCAACTTACGTTTATGCCCTCATAATTTTGAGATGGTTTCAGTGAGACTATGATGGACTCTGTAAATTACTCAGTTTAACTGGTCTGCCAGCTTTTAGTC
Organism: Gobiocypris rarus; assembly: GCA_023029165.1. NCBI lineage: Eukaryota > Metazoa > Chordata > Actinopteri > Cypriniformes > Gobionidae > Gobiocypris > Gobiocypris rarus. The sequence continues at coordinate 26,463,170 of CM040930.1, forward strand.
ACTATTGAAATGGGTATGCTGAGGGAGTGTCTGATCCATTTCAATGTTTTAATGTATGATTCAACATAAAAAACATTTTCTCAAACGCCCGCCAAAGCCCTCAAGGCCAGCAGATATCTGCAAAATAAGCAATGAAATGAAATGCAGGCACATAACATATTTCTCAAATACAGACAACCTTCTGATGTCATTATTGTGCTTTTGTGTGTTTTGCAGCATTTTTAAAAAACTGCTTCTTGCCTGAAAATGTTATATTTATACTTCTCTGTGTGTAAGTGCATATTCATCTGAAGGGAAACCATTTTTCTTCAATATGTCTGGTCATAATCCAGCACTAACAGCGGCCATAAACTTTACAGTGCACACAGGACTTCCAATGCATTCAATATTGCAGACATAAAACCCTGTCTTCCTGAAAGGAATTATTATGATGAATTCCTGACATAATAATTTAGTGCACATGGACCTACAATAGTTGGACCAGGCTCTATGCGTACTGGCATGATTATTTCTGACCCTACAAAAAGCTTTTATTCTTTATTAGAGAAATGTATTGAAGTGCAAGCACTTTCAAGTAAAAAAAAAGTCCATAGTGGGTACTAAATGTCTGAGACCACAGTGGAAATCTGGTATTCAAATTCAAATAAGCCTAGGGAAAACCAGAATGTTTAAGGATTTTAAAAAATGACAACAAAGACACATTATGACGAGATATTTCAGATTCTGCTCTAGTTTGAGGTAATTGAATTTCAAGGATAATGTGAACTCCTTTGTAGATGGTCAGATGTTCTTGCTTCCATTGACAAATTTTTGTCTGTATTATAATATTCATACTGTGATTATGGCACAATACAAAAATACAATAATCACTTAATTGGCATCATAGTTTCAAACAGCTTACATTTTAATCTTGTGACACTAATGAGAGGTCAGTTCAATTTGCTTCATCAACATGATTTTCCCTCATGACTGTCGTTTACTACATAAACAACAATGTAGAATTATGTAAATTCCAAATTCTATTATAGCAATGACATGGCTTTTTGATATTTGGTTAGTGGTTATTAAAGCTGCATGCAAAGCTTTTCATTGCTGCTTTTTTGTTTAAATGTCAGTTGCTTTTGTCAGATGGGATTAGTGCCTCGTTGTTGTTTGGTGAAGGTGCAAACATCAAATTTCATAAACTGCCATGAGAAGAAAAATCAATAACACCTCTGCCCCTTCCCATGATATCATCTGTGAATATTTCCAAAGCCTGATCTTGTTGACACACTAAAGATGGCCCTGGAAAACTGCCAGAAAGCTTCACTCCTCTTTCCTCTGTTCCTTTCTTTTCCAGTTGCATTTTTGTCAATGTTTTGGCCTACTACTCCATTCACTTCTCGGCTCAACTCTTCAGCATTTCAGACAGCTGTGAGCTGCTATCCTTTTCACTGCTGATTCCCAGTAATCGATTTTCTGCGCTACAGTTTCCGTGCTTCTATCAAATGTAAGTGGACATTCAAGTGCATTTCAAGAGTAGATGGGAATTTAATGGTTAATTATCAATCAAACAGAAAAATAAATACATTTTTCAATATCTACCCTTAATATTGAAATGTTTGGGTTGGATTTGAACACTACTCGGGAACCCATCCAGAAGATTATGATTATGTTTTTAATTACGACTGCCAGTGATTGATGCATTGTTGTTGTGAGTGCAAATGAGCATTCAAAGCATGAATTTTAAGAGGGAGAGAGAGAGAATGTGATATAAAGGAAGAGATGAGAGGCAGGCACTTTAATAATATGTCATTTGGGGATGGCTCGCATTCAAGTGACTTTTTAGTAGTAAAAATTATTCCCTGCCTTATCCTGATGATGCCACTCTGGGCCCTCAAATCCCAATGTAATTCCACAGAAAATCTGTCGAACCGAGCTGATGCACTGAAGAGGACTGCTCCTTTACAAATGTCATTATTAAAGGGATAGTTCACTCAAAACTCAAAATTTGTTATAATTTATTCACTCTCATGTCGTTCCAAAAAACGATCATTCTGCAGTGGACTGCAAAAGGAGATGAGTAAATGGTGACCAAGGGCTGTAAAGCCCCAAAATAACTAAACGCACTATATTTGTTGTGGTAATATATATACATAGTCATGAAACCCTTCTAAACAGCTGATTGGTTCTCTTAAAGCTGATTTTGCCAATTGATTTTGTTTGTTCTATGTAACCTTTCCGTTCCAAAATGGAATTTATGTCCCAAAACGTCTCAACTCAGTACAGCATGTCGTGGGAATTTTCCTAGCCCTCCACCTTCCCCAGCTCCACCTGCCTGATTTGCTAGGGGGTTCTCCCTACGTGCCTTTCAGCTTGCATTCTATTCACTGTATTCATGTGCATATTTTGGCAGTAGCCTTCACTCATGCAGTGGCAGCAGAATATCAGATCTAGACTAAATCTATACATCCATTCTTATCAACAAATGCTGTTTATATATATATATATATATATATATATATATATATATATATATATATATATAACAGTGCAACGTAACAGTGTGCATCCAACATTACACACAAACAGTAAGTGCGATAAACACAAACTCAGACTATGACATTACTACCTCCTCCCAGAAGGTGCTACCCCATGCCAAAAAACAAAAGACAGAGTCCAACTGGGGAGTGGGGGCAGTTGTCCTGAAGTCTAGACAGATGACCAGGATGATTCGGGCAGCCTAGATTGCCTCCAGGATGGAACAAGTAATTCAGGGAAGCATGGCGATGCTGGAAGTTCAGGGAGCTTCGGAGGTGTCAATGACTCAGGGAGCCAGGGTGGCGCCGGCAGTACAGGGAGCCAGGGAGACTCGGCCTCCGTGGCCTTGCCACAGGAGCTTGGCTCAGCCAATATGACCAGGAATGTATAGCCATTTCTTATAGCCAGACCCATTCCTTCATACATAATCGCTCCAGATCCTTCAGATTCTCAACTTCATGTTGGTGCTTCTTCTCTTCAGTTCACCCCACTCATTTTATACAGGGTTCAGGTCAGGGAACTGGGACAATCATAGCAAAGGCTTCATTTTGTGCTCAGTGACACATTTTTGTGTCGATTTTGATGTTTGCTTTGGATCATTGTCCTAATGGAAGATTTAACCACAGCCCATTATAAGATTTCTAACAAAGGCTGTCAGGTTTAGATTTTTTATTTAATCTGTTGGTATTCGCTAGAATCCATGATACCATGTATCTGAACAAGATGTCCAGGACCTCCAGAAAAAAAGGCCCCCACCACAGCAGCATATATCCATCTGGTGGGTTTGCTGCCAAAAAGCTCTTTTTTTTGTATCATCTGACCAGTATCATTAAAGTTCCAGTTGTATCATTAAAGTTCCAGTTGTGTTTGACTACTGAATATGTTGGAGTTTGTTTTAGAATGAGCTCTGAGGATTTTTCTTGAAACCCTCCCAAACAGGGTGATTTTTTTAGGCTTTCTGACCACAAGACTCAACTAATCAGTCTGCAATTCTCCATCAGAGAGTCTTTGGCCAAACATTCCTCCTTGCCTCGCATTAAGACGATATAGACACATGTACTCTTCCAGGTAGATTCGTAACACCTTTAGTTGATTGGAACTTCTTAATTATTGCCCTAATTTGGAAATGGGAATTGGCAATGCTTTACCTATTATCTTACAGCCACTCTCTATTTTGTGAAGCTCAACAATCAGTTCTTTGTTCTTTGGTTTACTATTTGTGATGGATGATTAAGGAAATTTGGCCTTGGTGCCAATAATTGTGGCCACCGTGTTTTGGAGAAAAACATTTATATCATAATGTGAATTTCCCCCCACTTTCAATTATTTTTCTAGGCTAGATTTTTGTGATTTTTTTGAATGAAAAATCAATAGGATAAACATTGTCGATTTATTTTTACAGTCATCTTTGGTCATATGTCCCAGGGGTGCCACTGAATGCCACTGAAGATTCATGTTTATAAATTCGTGGTCTGTGGATGAGCGTGAGTAAATAACCAAATTTTAATTTTGGGGAAAACAAACATTAAGCATGTATGCATTAAAACAAATATGTTCCATGCTGAGTTTAGAACTGTTTACAAATATGAAAGCACAAAAGAAGCAATATACCAACAAAACTGCCTGTGGCACTGGCAAGTTGGTTTAGCGGGCAGATTTTTATTTTCATTTATGCTAATTATTTCAAGAGTGTTTGGAAAACAACTTTTCCATTGTTTATTTAGTAGCATGTGAAATAATCATGCTCATTTTTCTTTATCATAAACAGGTTTATGCAATTAATATAAGATAATGATTTTATTAATAGGTTGGACAGTTGCCCTGAGTTGCACAGTTGATGCCCTCCAGATATTTTTTTAATGCAGCTTGATCCAGATATTTGCTTTTTCATGTTTGTTCTGAGATCAGCATGCAAGATACATGAGACCATGCTGTACTTGCTGGAGTTATGCATCATATGCATCATATTCAAGTTAATTTTCAGAAATTTTTCACACACACACACACACACACACACACACACACACACACACACACACACACACACACACACACACACACACACACACACACACACACACACACACACACACACACACACACACACACACACACACACACACACACACACACACACACACACACACACACACACACACGTTGTGTTTTCATGTTTTATTGGGACATTCCATAGGCGTAATGCATTTTATACTGTACAAACCGTATTTTCTATCCCCTACACTGCCCCTGCCCCTAAACCTACCCATCACAGGAAACATGCTGCATTTTTACTTTTTCAAAAACATCACTTAGTGTGATTTATAAGATGTTTTCCTCATGGGGACCAAAAATGTCCCCACAAGGACAAGGATTTTGGATATTGCCATCTTTGTGAGGACATTTTGTCCCCATACCGTAGATTACCAGTCCACACACACACACACACACACACACACACACACACACACACACACACACACACACACACACACACACACACACACACACACACACACACACACACACACACACACACACACACACACATGTTGTGTTTCCATGTTTTGTGGGGACATTCCATAGGCGTAATGCATTTTATACTGTACAAACCGTATTTTCTATCCCCTACACTGCCCCTGTCCCTAAACCTACCCATCACAGGAGACATGCTGCATTTTACTTTTTCAAAAACATCACTTAGTGTGATTTATAAGATGTTTTCCTCATGGGGACCAAAAAATGTCCCCACAAGGACAAACATTTGGATATTGCCATCTTTGTGGGGACATTTTGTCCCCATACCGTAGGGATTACCAGTCCACACACACACACACACACACACACACACACACACACACACACACACACACACACACACACACACACACACACACACACACACACACACACACACACACAGGCTTTGTGAATGTTTCACTTGCCAAATCCACTCGCACTCCTGTCATGTTTCTGACAATCCTGTCTTTCCACTGCGTTACTGAGCACAATCCACAGGATGAGGACAGGATTTTCATCAAATGTTTCCAACTAACTTGAATAGACAAGAGTGTGCTCAATGCCTGATCCTTCTATATACATTCAAATCACAACTTTAAATGCTTCAATTCAATTTAAGTTAGATGTCCCTGAGAATGACAAAAGGAGATTTAAACCATTGGATCTTTCTGAGGAGTGAAGCTCAAACAAACAATCAGCTTTTTACAGAAGTCATCGGGAAAAGAGCCTGCACCATCATGTTTGCTCTCGTTCTTAGGTGTACAGTTGATGAATAGTGGATGAAGAGTAAACATCAACTGTACACCTAAGAACGAGAGAAAACATAATGGTGCAGGCATTTCCCCTGATGACTCCTTTTGTCATTCACAGGGACATCTGTTTGAAATTGAATTGAATTGTATTGAATTTAAAGTGTTTAACCCCTTTACTGTCGCTTGTAGGTGCTCTTTTTTATTGCCTTTTTTCATATCACATATTAGTAAGTGTAATAGAAGCCAGCTAGTAGTCGCTGTGTAGTAAACCTCAAGATCTCAAGAGACGCTCTAGCAACTGACACTAGAGGTTGCAGCCTTTAGCCTCCTTGTTAGAGCATCCCACTCTCTTGCCGGAGGACCAGGGTTTGAGTCCCGCTTGGAGCAGGGTGGTTCGAACAAGAGGGGTTACACTGGTGCCGTGACCCAGATGGGAGTGAGGTTTAAGGGGCGAGTGTAACAGAGGCCTTGCGAGTAAACCTCACTCCTCTGATCTCGAGATGCTCTAGCGACTGATGCTAGAGGTTGCAGCCTTTAGCCTCCTTGTTAGCATCCGACTCTCATGCCGACGGACCAGGGTTGGACGTTACCATGGGAACAGTGCTTTAAATTATTTTAGCGGACTCCTCCCCTAGTCAGGTATCATATTACAAAATGTATTTTAAAATACATGAAATACATGGTCAGAAAGGTCTGAGTCTCAAGACTGAAGTGAAATTTGGACAGAAATGTATTAATCTGTTTGTGAGAATGCATAAAAACAAAATCAATAGAATGTGGGTGACACCCAGTGGCTATTTTTGGCACAGCACCTAAATTTAAATTTTTGTGATATCAACTTCAAATTTGGAAAACAACTTTGTTAGATATATGGCTATGATGCTTTTATAGTAATTTTTAGAGTAAAAATTATTTTGTAATATATATATTTTATATAAAATATAAAATGTTTGGTACAGTACATTTGATTTACAGTAAATTTAAAGTTCCATAAGTTTTTCATACTTTAATTTTTTAAAAGTGCTTTCACTTCAGGTCTATATTTCATTGCATTCTTTAATTAAAACCAAGTTTGGATAGTGCATTTGCACGTTTATTCTATTCGAAGCATTTACAGTTGTGATTTTAATGTTTTAAGAAAATATAACATGCTAGAAACATAATAATCACTGCAATAATGATCCAATCATAGATTCTTAAACATATGCATATTTAAATCCAAACAGTGACTTATTTTGGCCAGGAAGTGTATGTCTCTTTTGATAAAATAAAATAATTTTCCAAATACATAAATGCATAATGGTGTAGTTCCAGCTTGTAACGGCAGGGGCCATTGCTATTACAGTTTTTGCCCGTTGCTTGAACACATTTTGCAAAACATCGCTCATTGTGCCAAAACTCTACATACAAGTAAACGTGACACAACACTGGGAAATATACCATTCACATCTGTGTCAAATTGAAACTCTACTATCAAAACCTAACATTCCTTTGTCAAAATGTAACTCTAATGACAAAATGACACATATCTGCATCATATGCATACACTTTCAGATCAGGGGGAACACACTAGTCTACTATATATAAAACACTGCAGTCTTTGATTTTCTGTTTATTCCGAAGGCATATTTTCAGGAGGCACATTTTCAAACAACCAGAAAAGCAAATAGGCCTGCTCAATAGCGTACACTACAGTAACATGAATTCAGATAGAGCAACAAAAAAAAAAACAATAATAGAAAAAAATGGGACCCTGTAGAGCTGCTTCATGGTGATGTTGTGTTTTCCCAAGATGCGTCTGATGATGGTGATGCTCACATTGTTTATGTTGTTGAACACTTGCCTGTCTGTGAGTATTTCCTGTCGTAGCTAGTGGAGACCGATGGCATTGTCTGCCCTCACTCGGTCCACAAAGGAAAGCTCCTGCTGTTGTGTGAACAGGCATTGGTGTCCCCCAGACGGTCTTCTAGTCATTCTAGAGAAATACAACCACAAATTGTCATCGTTTTTTCTTGCAGTACATTACTGTATTTACTGTATAATCCACTGTACTGAAACATCTCAATATAAGTAATCATGGTATGTTCCTTTGGATGCAAAAGGAGCATTAGCACCCTGCAATACCCTGTACACGTGATGTGGTAATGTGATATACTGTAGTACAGTGCTCTAAATACCAAAAGCATCTTAGATGTAGGTTAACTCTCTGCCCAGAATCTCTCAGCATCTCTCAGGCCATGGTCCACCAAAGTTGCTCTTATATCATCAGAAAAAGGGGTCCGTGTATATTGTCCTCCTCCTCCTCCATCCATGCTTGCAAAGTTCTTGAAATGGCTAAACTGAGGGCTTTTTGCAGCTGGCTGGTTGGTGTTCAGTAAGTGTCTTCATGTGTGTATTTGAGTGGTTGCAATTACCCGATGTGTTTTGTATTTTGGATACATGTTTTCCAAATGGCACCCTGAGATTTCATTTTTTAACAAAGTGTCTTATGTATGAAATAGAGTGTAGTATGCAGGACCAAGTGTGTTGCATAAAGGAGTAAGTGAGAATTGAAAGCAGCAAAAGCAGCGCTTTTGTTTAAGGAATGGGTACATGTGTTTGAGGTATGGTAACAAAAGCTTCAAGTTGTGTTACTTTAGTCTAAGCATGGGTCTATAGTGTTCATGCAACGGACGAAAACTGTAAGAGAACCTTGACCTATCCACAGCAGGATCTTTTCAGTCGCTTCTAAAGGTAAAAAATATTATACATTTTTTCATATTCCCTTGCTGCTGCCTTTTATCCATCACCTTTCTTTTTATTGGAATCAATCCTATTTTCCTTCTGGTTTTTGGGAAGCATCCAATTCAGTTGTCAAAACTGCACTGGGTTCTGAGAAGGGAACGGTGATGGGGTCTGCACATAGCAGTGGGAGGCAGTCAGAGGTTGACTCCATCTTGACTGTTTAACAGCTTCCCTAGTATCCTCCCTGTGGATCACACCACTGCGAGATAAATCTGCCTTAGGTTTGAACAGCGAGTGGGTCTATTTACTAGTTGATTGGCACCGTGGAAATGAAATGTTAATCTAGGCAGTGTTCGTCAGCCTGCCGTGTCTAAAAGCATGAAGCCATGCCAGAGTTCTCACTGACTCCATTGTGGACTTGGAAACCAGTAGCGTGATCACATTGGAAAAAAAAATTCCTTAATTTCCCCAAAGACCTCTGCCAAATGGCATAAAACTTGAATTCTATGCTGCACACTAAAAATGAAGAAAGGATACTAGAGAGATTTAGTGTATACAAAGGTTCATAAGCAGACTGTGCTAGTAAATTGCAGTTATTTTATCAGTTTTCTTTAAACAAAAAAGGCTCATTGGAAAAACACACCTTTACCAACACTTTTCGCAAAACTTTTTTGCCTATATATACAATTCACTGCAGTTTCCATCTGAAATTAAAACTAGTGGCAGTAACAAACTTTAACCTTCTACACACAACTTATGGTTACAAGGGTAGATGATTATTTAGTAGATTTATTTTCATGCTATGATATGACCTCAAAACAATTTTACCATAGTGAATGATTTTTAAATGAATACATTTTTACGTTTGCATCACATATGTATGGCTTTTCAGACAAGTACATTTACTCACTAGGCCTGCACTTGATGCGGAGCGCTCTGGTACGAGCCCTGTCAAACACATAATAATATTTGATAAATGAGCTTGGTATGTGTAGAAGCAAAATAGCACAGTTCCCAGCAAGCAATAACCTTCATTTCACTGTCTCGGTTAACAATAGACCCTCGTCCAGCTGAGTAACCCACTTCTAGCCAAAATAACCTTGAATTTGGTTACATGTCGTTTTTGGCAAAATAACTTGCAACATGTAGGGGAGAATGGGGCACAACCTAACGCTTTTTGACTGTCTCAGTTTGTGTAAATCCACTTGGGGTTCAGAGTATTTATTTTTTCCCACATTAATTTCACACGTCTAGTACAATTATGTGGTTTTGTTTCATTAATACAGTGTATACTTTTTTCTTGATTTACCCAAAAACACACAAAAAAGTTTGAATCAGTCCTGAACATTCTAAACCCCATATGTGGGACCGTATCACTCAAAAGATGAATATGAATAAAACAACAAAAGAAAAAAATCACTCACTGCTCTTGACTGAATAACTTTAGTAGCTTTAATAAAAATACATTTCTTACTTGCTGCTGCTGTTAAATGCTCTGGTGAGGAGATAAACATGGCAGACTGTGTACAGCTCACCCAGGGCGGGGTCTATGCGAATATGGCAGAGTCCGTCAGGAGTCACATTGCATAGAAACTGCAAACAGCTCATTCTGAGACACTGCTTATGATTTATGAGGTTTAAAAAAAGGAGTAGTTGGATTTTTGGTAACACTTTAGATTACGGCCCGGAAAGTACTACATAAGTGAAGTGAATTTACAGCATAACTTTTGGTAATTATAGTGTCACTATAAAGTAAGTACGTGTAGGTATAAGGGAAAAATATGTAATATTGGGGGAATAAAGGGGTACCTATCAGGAAAATTAACAAATGATTTATACTTAAAGTATTTTTTAATTAAGGGGTAATTATTTGTGTATAGTTACAGGGTAATGAATCTACGGGCTGTAAATTAAAGTGGTTCTTGTTCCCCTCTTTTAATGTAGTTACAAGGTAATAAGCACAATACAAACATATACACAATCTGATATTACTTGGGAACCTTTATTTAAAAAACAAGTTTACAACACTCATTCGTTTCTTGTTTGGCTTTGGATTCATACTTACCCATTGTTATCATGGGCACGTCAAAATACAGTGAATAATTATTTATTACAAATTATTCACAGTATTTTGAAGCGCCCATGATTTCAGTCCGGCAAATGTCTAATGCTTACAGGTTACTTCATGCAGTCTCACTCGTCCACCTGCAACACTCTGTCATCATGGCAGAGTGCTAAGCCCCCCATTTCCAATGGAAATTTCACTTTTGATTCACGGAGCAGCTGTGACGGCTGCCCTACTTTGAAAAATGATGAGCGCACAGCTCTCACAGAAAGAGCCCATTTTCCCTTTACACCTGGGCTCTGACAATCCCGATGACCCTCTGAAGATTCAATCGGTCACTCATTGTCCTTTAAATAAGCCTCTTTGTCTTCATGATGCTTCAGTTTTTCACATTAGCTAGGCTTGCGGATTCTGTGCAAACTTGTTCTTGGTGAGGTCAAGGGGCTTTTGACAATAATGCTGATTACTACTGCCGGATGAAACTATAGCACTTTTATTAAATAACAGGGTTCTGATTAGCTCATGAGGCTTCTAAGAGGTAAAAGAGGGCTGACGTTTCTGGAAAGGGCTAATGCTGTACAGCACCTCTCGTGCTTGATAACATTTGGCTCATTAGGAGCGAATTAAAAACAGACCCAGCTGTGGTCAGCTTGTCTTATTTTCATTTCACACACAGCGAGGTGGGTTGGTTGTTATTAGCCAGATTTGTTCATGTTTTTTAGGTGGGTAATATATTCCATAATCATTTTCGTTGATGCTGATGGTCCCTTTTTATTGTTTAGTTTAGCCTTGGTCATATTACACTGTAAATCATATGCTCTGCGAATTGTATGCAAGTGTCACGCTGCAGGCTGTTGTTGACAGTAATGTGGACCACTGACTTCGGTGATGAAAATTACCTCAGAGGCGTGAGATTTATGTCTTTTAGTTTTATTGTTCCACTTCACATCAGTAAACTAAATAAATGAGAATGAAAAGTGGGCAGAGGTGTGATAAAATTGGTGCCCCCCCCCCTCCCCCTTGCATTGCTGTTTTATGCATGAGGCACTTGGAGGATGACATAAACAATCTATGCGTTCCCACTTCAGGCTTTCAGAGATGTTCTATGTAGGACGTGTTGTTCACACATTTAAAAGTGCAGTGCGCTCTAATTTACTGTGAAATGTGAAAATCACAAGTAGCTTGACCGGTCAAGGGCACGCTGTTCAGTGACCGTGTGTTGTAGGCAGGCGAGATGCATGGATAATGCATCGTACAAAGGTTTTCGAAAGCCATATAGTGTGTAAAACAAAGAAGCATGGGCTGCCATGTTCCATATGTCACTTTGATCAAGACTAGCAGGCCCTTTAAATGTACGGCATGTCACGGAAACTGATTGTAACTGACAAGACAATGAAGCAGATAACGTGAAGAGAGGTGTGTGTGTGTGTTTGTATTTGTGTCAGAGCTGGTTATTGAGATGATTTGTTTGATGGAAAACAACATTAAGGCTTAACTTAGCCAGTCAGGTAACAGGATGAGTCGCGGGAGACACTTATTAGACGACAGATTACATTCAGGAAGCCAGTCCTATCCTGAAGGACAAAAAAACTGTTTTTAGTTTAAGATTGTTCATTTAGCCATTCAAGCAAGAATGCGGATGCTAGGATCAACAAGCGCAGTTTTACAGTTAGCTGGCCATATACACTTTCCAGCATTTATGACCCTAAGACAATGTGGCAAGACCCTTAGACAATGACCCTTTTAAAATGTGGCAATCAACTGTACACTGTCAGAAAAAAAGGTACAGTGCTGTCACTGGGGCGGTACCCTAAGGTACAAATGTAAAAAGGTACATCTTTGTACCTTACTCACCTCTAAATGGTACATATTAGTACTATAAGAGTGCATAATAATACCTTAAAGGTACATATTAATACCTTAAAGGTACATATTAGTACCTTTTCGGTTTTGTACCTTAGGGTACTGCCCCAGTGACAGCAATGTACCTTTTTTTCTGACAGTGTAGCTTTAGCAATGCAAATTAAGTATAAATTCATACTTAACCCTTACTTAGTGACCCAGGACGTCATTCATTGCCCTCCTCATTAATTTTTCAAAGTTAGACATCAACCTTCTCAGTATTCCTCAATCAATTCATAATAAACAATATAACAAGAAAAAAATTTATAGAGTTGCTAACAACCCAACGTGTGTAACAGTGTAAGTATATTTATTTCTGCACAACAATAATTTAATCTTTGACGACTGAATAAGTGCAATTCACCTTTATGTGAATATTCCAAGCGAGCTGTACCGATACTAAAATGTGACGTGTAAACACTACAGATCACTGATTGGTCAGAGAGAATCGTCAGTACTAGCGTCATTGGATTTGCGACACCAAACCTGCTAGCAGTGACAGCCACGGCAGTAACGTTCGCATATCTTACTTGAAAGGAAAACTAAATTCACTCATAGATACCGCAGGCAGAAAACAGAAAATATAATCAGCAAAACTTGCCGCAGAGCAAGTACTGAACACAATCAAATATTAGTGTCACTGTCACTTGATGTTGGATCTGGTGAAGAAACTGTCAGCGATCAAAATATTGATTTTTAAGATGTTGAAGATTTTTTGAGAATATGAGCCAGATGTACTGGAAAATGAGCTGACGAGGACAGCGATGATGGCATAACACATCTGCACAAACTATGCAACATATGCTCTATTTTATTATCAATTTTTACTTTAATATTAGGAGAGTTTCATATTTTCACGACAGATAGAGATCCATGTTAGATATAGACCTGGATTGTTTGTCAAACCAGGCCCATAAGTGAAGTTGCACGAGTGTTAGTTGAGTATTAGTAGACCAGGTGTAGGGTTAGAGAAAATGGAATAAGAGGTTAGGGGAGTAAGTTGACATGTACTTGCAAACTCAGTACTAAGTAGAATGTCTGTTGGTGGACCATTAAAATAAAGTGTAAGCAGATATCCAGACAGTCTACCAATACTAATACTCAATGACTAGATGACATGTAGGTGCAACATTCCTTGTACAGAATGTCTAAAGGGGACCATCAAAACTGAGTGTTACCGATTTAAGTCTACTAAACCTTAATGCATTAAATGTTAGCAATTATATTTTGATAATTAATAATATTAATATAAATGTAATGTAATATATAAATGTGCTTTAGAATTAATAATAATATGCACTACTGATTAAAAACTAAGGGCCAGTCACAAGTGTTAAAAGATTTCTGATCAAATCAAAATGTTCTATTGTACTTTCTATGTTCTCACCTGAGATAAGATAATATATATTTTAACATCCAAAGATTGACACTTTTAAATGATTAGAAGACACTTATATATTCAAAGTTACACTGCAGTGCGAAACGACTAAGCTGAGTCTGCAAACCCAGAACTGCAGGCTTAAAACTCATAATTAAAATCCAAGTTTCATGTTGTGCTGAGGCCCCATGGGAATCCATATCAGTGTGAGAAGCACCCTGTCTAAGTAGCTCAGATAAATACTATTATCATTGCAAAATGGGCTGAGTCACATTCTCCATGCTAGTTAGAGATGAAGATACACTCTGTAATTTTCAAATTAATCCAGGCGGCTGACGACTGAGCTGCTTTCGGGGTGATGCTGTATTAAACTAAACTGTGGCCATCCTTCGAGAGTCCACTATTCCTGGCATTCAAATGCATGAACCTTCCACAAGGTCAACATGAGAGCTACAGCCATTGTGGGCTGTGAATGATACTGAAATATGAAAATGAATAAGAATTTCAGTACAGATGCAAATTGCATTTCAGCACAGTAGACAAAAGTTTGAAGAAAGATACACAGTAGTCAGTGAAAGAGCAGCAAGTTTACTTTTCTCCAGAGGAACCTGGTCTTGTCAGCACTGATAATGAATGCCACGTTCTGCTTGTTACTGTCAGCAGAAAGTGGGTCTGGTTTGGCATTAAGGGACTGGATGGGAGTGGTACCTGGCCCTTCCTGGGAGGTAGATGAAAGGATAACAAGGGCCAGTCGTAAAGGTGCTGTACCTGCGAGAAATTGTTGCTTGATGTGATGCATTTAATAGCTCATAAAAACACCTGCGGATTCACTTGCACACACAAGCATGTGTTAATTAACACCTGTCTCTGACTCCTGAGAAAAGAAAATATGGCAAATTTCAAATCAAATGAGGAAAATTAAATAAGAATGCTCTTTATGTAATTATGTTAACAGTACAAAAAATACCTGCACATCTGAGGTGTCACGATCTTCACACTCTGCATGCAGTTATATGCAGTTGCAAGAAATTTGAAACATCAAAACTTCAACCCTCAGGGCCTGAACAGCTTGCATTTCTTGACGGTACAATACATTCCTAACATTATCAGATTATAAGGCCATCTGTTTAGAAACTGAAGCTCGGCAGAAGTTGGGTGACCTATCAGGACAATCCACAGTTTTATAAAGAGGAACAGTGCAAAATTCATCTTGAGATGGTTGCGCAGGGGTTCACATACCTTTTCTGTCATGCATTTTAAATGTTTACACAGAATGTTCGATACAGGCATGAAAATGCATAAATTTTTTGTGTGATTTTTTGTAAGAAGAATGTGCTGTGACAACCGAAGCTACACAAAAATGTATTTACCCAGTTATACAGAAATGTACAGTACATCCATAGGTTCACATGCACTTGCAACTGTAGAAAAGCAATATTTACCTTCCGAAAGAGTCATGTGTATGGCAATGGTCTGACAATATTTCCACTTTGTCACTCCATCAGCTTCTTTTCCTCTCCTTGTCTGCTTGTCATTCACACCTGAATCTGTCCTTCACAAAGCCCCTGTTATATCTCCACCTCCGCATCTTCTCTGCCTGGTTGCTCCTGTGGGTTGGCTAATGGAAAGCATGTTGGCTGTGGTTAAATCTCCATAGGTGGCAGAATTAAGTGATGCAACACACGGCTCAGCAGCCACCTCACAATACCGATTCAATTGCTATTCAATTCAAGATGAAATTCAGATAGCTGTGTAGCGGTTTCATTTCCTGGTGGGTTCTTGCTACACCTGATGCTGAACGTCCTGTAACGCTCAACAAAAATATGATTGCAACTTTTACACATTCTGTCCACCTCCCGTGCTGTTTGAGCATGTAATCTATGAGCTCCTGGAGAGAAACCTCCAGAGACACAATTTGCACAAATCAAAAAAATTTTTTTTTTAATATAGATGTGTTATGTTTCACTGGAGCACTCCTTTGCTTTTTTATTTTGAGTAAAGAATAATTGAGTCTTGCCTACAGCCCGAGACGCTGGGATAGGCTCCAGCACCCCACGACCAAGAGCTTTGGAAAATGGATGGATGGAATAATTGATGCACAAATGAATGCACATCCGAGTGGCTGCTTTACCTCAGGTCAGAAATAATTTCCACAAATTCATCGGTTCAGAGTAAATTGTTGGGGAAGCTATAAGCTACTCATAATTTGAAGTAGGCCTAAAACAAGTAACCTTTGAAAAGTAACTGTAACAAAATGTAAAGTAACATTATGACAAAAAACATTATGTTTTACCAAATCCATTTGGATGAACTGACTTTGAAAGAGACAATTTTTAAGAGTTATTTATTAGTCAGATTGCAGCGTTGCACACAATATACAATGTGACATAAAAAATCTGTACAGCCGTTGATCGTTTAAAGTTGGCATGAAACGGAAGTCGCCATATTCATTTCTTCCCTGGCTTCTCAATCAAGAAAAAAATATTGTCCTTCAAAGATTAAAAGGGCATGAATGAAAAAATTATGTGCAGTGCACGTATAAACCCTGCTTTCTTTTCCAGGGGTAAGTGCATCTGCTATTAAAAGAACGTGGCGCTGGATATGATATCTGTGCTGGGCTGAAACTAGCGAAAAAAAAAAAAAACACTTGCGGCGCACCTGCCGTCACATCGCGCCAGGTGTATGATAGGGCCTCAGTTCTACAGCTCTGCTTTGCGTTTTTTCAACACAAGAATTATTCCCTTATTCATCACTTAACACCCATAACAATTTTTAATTGTTATTCATGATTTGCTTTTAGACACATTTGTACAATTTAGCCAACAAATATGTACGAATTGGTTGTGAGTTAGTGTTGGATGAACTACACTAGCATGCCACCAGCTGGCGAGATCTGCCGGTTGGTGGGGGAGGAGTACAGAGACGGCCGTCAGGTCGGACACTTTGTGCTTTCCGTAGTGTGCTAAACAATGTCATTCATGGCAGACCATTTTTTTTCCAAATATGAGCAATAGGTTTACCAGAACATTTTCCTAGTTAAAACATTGTAGCCTACATCGCCCTCTCAGGTCAAAATTTTAATGCGAGGAGCTCGTAATTGTTCAATTTTGACTCGAGAGGGCGTTCATGTCCAATGTTTTACCAGCCTATTTATTTACGATAATCCTAATACCCCTCGTAGGCAGTATAAGTAACAAGGTTGTATATGAGTGTCAAGTACGCATGACGGATACAAATAAGTAGGACCCACAAATAATGTAGGACCTACAAATAACAAGGCTGGTAGAGTCACTATTTTCTTTTTCACCCAGTTGCTGAAAGAGACTTCAAAAGTTGTATTTTACTATGATTATTAGGGATTATTATGCTATTTAGGGTCATAGGTAGTTTTATTTCAAACTCTAAAGCGGACAACAAGCATGGAGAAATTTCATGTGTTTATGGGAAATTAGAGTGCTGTGGTATAGGCTTACTACTCTGTTTACACTAAATGAAAATGATTCAATTAGGCTACTGAAGTAAAGAAATGCCTTTCATCTGATGTGTGTTTGATGACGAGGATGCCTCACTGACTAGGAAACTGCATTTAATGCTCATAACTCAGAATTATAGCTCTCTTTTCCATTATTTCAAACAAACATCCTTTGCAACAAGCCAAATGCATGGTCTTGTTGTCCTGAAATTGATTATTATACTTTTGTGCCTTTTAATTTTTTTCTTGGAAGAGAGACCTATTTTTGTTTAGATATTTAAATTATATATATTTTTTCTTTTAGGGTACAAACAAAGGAAGTGTAAGCTTGATTATTGATTATTATCTGATATTTGATTTTGTTTTTGTGTTTTTGGATGGTTATTGTTCAAGTAGGCACCTGCTTTGTTGACAGGAGTAACTTTTTAAAGCTACACTGTGTGATATTTTCCCCCATCTAGCGGTGAAAAGGTATATGACCATCCGTGAATATTAGTTTTACTTTTTCGTTATTTTTACCATTTCATTGCTAACATCAATCAATCAATCAATCAATCAACTTTATTTATATAGCGCTTTTACAATGACGATTGTTTCAAAGCAGCTTCACAGTGTTAAACAGGACAACATTGCAACAAAATTTGATTTGGCTAGTTTAATTTGGATAGTTTATAGAATTATATATGACCAAATTAATAAATTCTATTTGTATATTTAGTTGAGTAACTTGGATCATAATTTGAGTGTCCCCAACTGAGCAAGCCAAGCCAAAGGCGACAGTGGCAGAACCAAAACTCCATCAGGGCATGATGGAGAAAAATAAACCTTGGGAGAAACCAGACTCAGTCGGGTGCCAGTTCTCCTCTGGCCTATTATTAACAGTGTATAATTATTACTCTGGCAACCTTGCAGGTCTTAAATCATATTAGATAGGAATATTCGAAATTTTGGGTATGGCCTTGCGAGGCGGGCTCATTTAGGATGCGTCGATTACACAGAATATGAATACTTGAAAGATCGGAGTTATTGCGCCTGAGGCGGGTTAATTGAGGATCACGTTCGGTGAGGCGAATTCAGAGGAGACACTAATGGACACGGTCTCAGCAGACACTCCAGGATGAGCTGGTCATGTCCAGATGCAGGTCCACCATCCGATCCGGACACGGCCTGGATCCGGCCGACTGCAGTAAACCTCGGGATAAACAGAGAGACTAACATTAGTGTGGATGCCACTCTTTTTATGATGTAACGAGTACATCAGGTGTTATGGGAAGTGTTCCCGGTTCCGGCTGACCTAGTTAATGCAGCCTAACAATCAGTCATTTGATTTGAATAAAGAAAGTTAAAAATGTTCTATGTGTATGCCATAGTAAAGAGATGTGTTTTTAGTCTAGATTTAAACTGACAGAGTGTGTCTGCTTCCCGAACAATGCTAGGAAGACTGTTCCAGAGTTTAGGTGCTAAATAGGAAAAGGATCGACCGCCTGCAGTTGATTTAGATATTCTAGGTATTTTCAACTGGCCAGAGTTTAGAGACCGCAATTGGCGTGATGGAGTATATTGCGTTAAGAGCTCGCTTAAGTACTGGGAGCTAAACCATTTATTGCTTTATAAGTAATAAGCAAGATTTTAAAATTTATGCGATGTTTAATAGGAGCCAGTGCAGTGTTGACAGAACTGGACTAATATGATCGTACTTCCTGGTTCTAGTAAGAACTCGAGCTGCTGCGTTTTGGACCAGCTGGAGTTTATTTATTAGGCGAGCAGGGCAACCACCCAGTAGAGCATTACAATAATCTAGCCTTGAGCTCATGACGCATGTACTAGTTGTTCAGCATTTTGCATTGAAAGCATGTGACGTAATTTAGATATATTTTTAAGATGGTAGAATGCAGTTTTACAGATGCTTGAAACTTGGCTTTCAAATGAAAGATTGGTATCAAAGAGCACACCCAGGTTCCTCACTGACGCGAGGACTTGACAGAGCAGCCATCGAGGGTTAGACAGTATTCTAGGGCACTACTTGTGGAGCTTTTCTGTCCAATAATTAAAAATTCAGTTTTATCTGAATTAAGTTGCAGGAAATTACTATTCATCCAATTTTTAATATCAGCTATGCATTCCGTTAATCTTGTGAATTGGTAAGTTTCGTCAGGGTGTGAAGAAATATAGAGCTGAGTATCATCAGCATAACAATGAAAACTAACGCCATGCTTCCTAATGATATCTCCCAGTGGTAGCATATACAGGGTGAAAAGCAACGGTCCTAACACTGAGCCTTGCGGTACTCCATACTGAACTTGTGATCGGTGTGACATCTCTTCATTTACTGCTACAAACTGATAACGGTCAGATAAGTAAGATTTAAACCATGCCAATGCAGTTCCACTAATGCCAACATAATTTTCGAGTCTATTCAAAAGAATATTGTGATCGATAGTATCGAATGCAGCGCTAAGATCGAGTAACACTAATAGAGAGATACAACCACGATCAGATGATAAGAGTAAATCATTTGTAACTCTAATTAGAGCAGTCTCAGTACTATGATACGGTCTAAATCCTGACTGGAAATCCTCACATATACAATTTCTTTCTAAAAAGGAACATAATTGTGAAGACACTGCCTTTTCTAATATTTTTGATAGAAAGCGGTAGATTCGAGATTGGTCTGTAATTGACTAATTCTTTAGGATCAAGTTGCGGTTTTTAATAAGTGGTTTAATTACAGCCAACTTAAAAGTTTTTGGAACATATCCTAATGTCAAGGATGAATTAATAATATTAAGCAGAGGATCTATGACCTCTGGAAGCATCTCTTTTAATAGCCTAGTCGGTATAGGGTCAAGCATACATGTTGTTGATTTTGATGATTTGACAAGTTTAGCCAATTCTTCTCCTCCTATAGCAGTGAATGAGTGTAATTTTTCCTCAGTGAGACTACAATGTTCTGTCTGAAGTGATACTGTAGTAGGCGGCTGCATGGTTATAATTTTATTCCTAATGTTATCAATCTTACTAGTAAAGAAGTTCATAAAGTCATTACTGCTGTGTTGTTTACAAACGTCAGAAGTTGAAGCTTTATCCTTTGTTAATTTAGCCACTGTATCGAATAAATACCTAGGGTTGTGTTTGTTTTCTTCTAAAAGAGTTGAGAAATAAGCAGATCTAGCAGTTTTATGGCCTTTCTGTATGCAATCATGCTCTCTTTCCACAAATTGCGAAAAACCTCCAGTTTTGTTTTCTTCCAGCTGCGCTCCATTTTTCTGGCTGCTGTTTTAAGGGCCCGAGTGTGCTCGTTGTACCACGGCGTTGGATTATTTGCTTTAATCTTCTTTAAGCGCCGAGGAGCAACTATGTCTAAAGTGCTAGTAAAGAGAGAGTCAGTAGTTTCTGTTGCAACATCAAGTTCCTCTTGGCTATCTGTAATTCTGAGGAGATGGAACTGATGAGGAAGATTATGTATAAAGCAATCTTTAGTCGCAGCGGTTATAGTCCTGCCATATTTGAAGCGGGGATGGCTTTGCAGCCTTAGCTATATTAAGTATACATGATATTAGGTAATGATCTGAGATGTCATCGCTCTGCTGCAGGATTTTAATGGTATCAACATTTAGTCCATGTGACAGTATTAGATCTAAAGTATGATTAAGGCGATGAGTGGGTCCAGATACGTGTTGTCTAACTCCAATAGAGTTTATAATGTCTTTAAATGCCAATCCCAATGCGTCTTTTTCATTGTCAACATGGATATTAAAATCACCAACAATTAGTACTTTATCTGCAGCCAGTACTAACTCTGATAGAAAACCAGCAAATTCTTTGATAAAGTCTGTATTGTGCCCTGGTGGCCTGTATACAGTAGCCAACACAAATGTCAAACGGGATTTATCATTTACACTACACAATGTTACATAAAGCACCAAAACTTCAAAGGAATTATATTTGAAACTAGACTTCTGAGTAATACTGAAGTTATCATTATAAATTACAGCAACACCTCCCCTTTTCCTTTCAGACGCGGCTCGTGTTTATAACAATAATCTTGGGAGTGGACTCATTTAAAGTAATGTAGTCGTCAGGTTTTAGCCAGGTTTCTGTCAAACACAGCACATCTAGGTTATGATCTATAATCATATCATTAACAATAAGCGTTTTTGGCGAAAGGGATCGAATATTCAGCAACCCGAGATTTATCAATTGTTCATCCGTATTATATCTGTTGTTTATTTGTTGGACATCAATTAAATTTTTACTGTTGAATGGTTTTGATGGTTTTTGTATTTACTGATTCGGGAACAGACACAGTCTCTATGTGATAATATCTAGGTGAAAGCGTCTCTATGTGCTGGGATTTAGCTGACTCTGGTGACGTGAGACAGCTAGCAGACGGTTGGTTTAGCCAGTTTGTCTGCTTCCTGACCTGGGCCCCAGTGAGTCAAGGTTTAGCTCTAAGACTATGTGCCAAATTACTAGAGAGAAGAGCAGCACCAGCCCGGGTAGGATGAATGCCGTCTATCTTCAACAGGTCGGGTCTGCCCCAAAAACTTTTCCAATTGTCTATGAACCCTATGTTATTTTGCGGACACCACTTAGACAACCAGCCATTGAGTGATGATAATCTGCTAACTATTTCATCACTCCTTTTAACAGGGAGGGGCCAGATAAACAGACTGCCGGTGACATCGTACTTGCGAGTTTACACACCTCTTTAATGTTAATTTTGGTGATCTCCGACTGACGAAGTCGAACATCATTAGTGCCGGCGTGAATAATAATCTTAGAGAATTTACGATTAGCTTTAGCCAGCACTTTTAAATTTGCTTTGATGTCAGGCGCTCTGGCTCCCGGTAAACATGTGACTATGGTGGCTGGTGTCTCTATTTTCACGTTCCGTGTAATAGAATCGCCAATAACTAGGGCACTTTCAACAGGATCCTCAGTGGGTGCATCACTGAGTGGGGAGAACCTGTTTGATGTTCTAATCGAACGGAAGAGTGGTTTTTAGATCCGCGACTATGCTGTCTCACAGTCACCCAATTGCCCTGCTGCGGGGCTCAGCCGGAACCAAACAATGAGTGTTCACTAAGCTAGTCGCATCCAAAAGAGTATCTAAAGCTGTACCATTCTCACTACTCTCACATAAAGTCTGGATGCGTGTCTCTAAATCTGAAATCTTCTCCGTCAGCCTGATTAATTCCTTACATTTAACACATGTGAAGCCCTGTTCGCCAACGGAGATAGATATGCTAAACATGTAGCATGCAGTGCAAGTGACAATGACAGGAGAAGAAGACATGGCTTACCGTATTTGTTGATGAATCCAAAACTTACCACACAACTTACTCCACTTACTTTGTTTGATGGAGTCTATTTAATAATCCAACTCACCACAGTTGTCTAATGAACTCAGAAAACAGGAGACCGGGTGCGGGATGGAAAGCTACCAGGCTAGCGAAAAGCTAACACGTGGTAGTGATTTAGATTAAAAGCTAGTGATGTCAAATTTAACTTGATAGGCTATATTAAACAATATATGGTGATGAGTAAGTTATTTTTAGCAGTATAGATAACAAAGAAAATATATCAAATAGAGATTCAAACGCAGCTATACAGAGCTACAAACACTGGCATGCAGTAGCAGCAGTAGGTAGACTGGAGCAATCGATCAGGAGCCTGGTCGATTGGTTGGCTAACATCATCGATCAGGTTCCCAGACGAATGCATGCTAATCTTAGTAAAGTAACTTTTATCGGTGCTATCGTTATTCTGTATATTGTAAGACATCACTAGCATGAGGCAAAGTTTACATTGTAGGCTATATCAGTCTCAAGCAATCCCCCTCTTCACATTCGACACGATGCCATCGAGTGTTAAAAGCGAAAAGCGAAGCTTGAATTTACGGGTATGTCCTCTTTGGTTCATGTACTTTCAAGATGGAGGGGCAACATGGCGACGCGCTTTTGAACCCCTCACCCGTAAGTATTTTCAATGGCATATTATACACTTACGAGAATACTTTATTACTTGAAAGAAGTAAATATACATTAATGAGCACATATATTTTTGAAAGAACTAATTGTTTTTAGCTAAGAATAAACTAAAAAAGTTACAAAGTGTAGCTTTAACACTGGGAGTTTGGTCTCCCAGTGCATCATGGATAAGTGATATATCATTGTCACTGGACTCAAAGTCAAGTATCATTCAAACTATTACATGACTACTTTGCTAAACAAATGAATACAAATGACATTAAGTTTTGATTTGAATTGACAGTATTATATGGCAAGAAAGAGACGTACCATGATATTGAGATAATTTTTTGTTGTTGCAAAAATATTATACTCAATTTTTTTATTAAACCAATCAGAACCAAGTATTCTAGAAAGCCATGTAATAATGGCCATGTTCGCAGAACAGCAGAATATGGTTGTCAGTCCTTTATTTGAGTCCTTAAAGGGTTAGTTCACCTAAAAATGAAATTTCTGTCATTAAATACTCATCCTCATGTTGTTCCAAATCTGTAAGACTTTTGTTAATGTTCGGAAAAAAATTGGTTTACCACAACTGATGTGTGAGTTGATGTTTGTTTAAATGTGAATAAAAGACTAAATTCAGTCTGTTCATCATATAAAGTGATAATGTCTCTTCAGAAAATTTCACAGTTCAGTTATATACAGGAGTTAAAATCGTATTCTTTGACCGAACTCACACCGGTGCATTTTCAGGGCTCACAACAGCATTCACGAAAAACACACTGAGAGCTGTGTGTCATCTAAAGGTTTAATGAAGATTATGAAGATTTGACAGATGAATTTGCGGCTTGATAGGACTTTTGTCGTATTAATAGTGATAAGACTTTTCAGTTTTATGGACGTCGACATCTACTTTGGTCACTGTCGCTGTGGTTACTGGTAAGAGATATGGCTTGATTCATACAAACAATATTCGAGACACTATAAGTTGCTGTTTGAATGGGACATTTCGAGACCTGTCAGTGAATGTGGTTGTCATTCCCAAAAACTGATGTGTGAATGTAGATAATATGTATTATTTTATTTATTTACATTTACAAATCTAATTTTTGATCATAACACATGCTTTTTATACAAAATGTATCGTGTAACTGCAGGAACTGCTGGAACAGCCCATCTGGTGCAGCACGTGTTGAAGCACCTTGATCAGTGTCACCCTAAACTTGAGAATTTGAAACCATTAAGTTCACAGCCCACATGCATAGTGAACAAGCAACAACTGTTGTTGGAAGCCGAGGCATTCATCTCTCTTTGGGGGCTTGCAGTCATTTGGATGGATGGATGGTGCTCTGCACTTATGCCAGTGATATTCTGAAGCCAAGCACCCCATTCAGCCAGTGTGGGAGGTGAGTATTGTTGGCTCTCAGCCAAACAGGGTTTTCTCTTCCATCTGGCCTGTCATTGTGATGTAGACACTCTGGTGTAACATCAGTGGGATGGATTCTGAAGAGTGTCTGCTGGTATGCTGTAAAGAGTTCACGAGGGACTTGACATCTGGACTTGTCACAGAGCTCTGCCATCATTGAATCGCAATGAAAATACTGAATATAGCAGGATAAATCACTCTGCCACTGACTTTTGGTGTGCAGCAATTTGTCTGAAGCATTTGTCAAGTTATAATACATTTCATCAACATTATCAAACATTATATAATGTTTAATTAGTTATTAATTTTTTTTTGGAATTCAGGGTACATTTTTGCTCTGGCCTATAATTGTAAATATTGTTATTAGTCTTCTTCAGTTTGAGCGTATAACATTTTATCCTTGGTAAACAAAAGAGACTTTTAACAAATTTGAGGCAACTCCACAAAATACTTGAACCTAACCAAAAAAAAAAAATCAATACAGAGAATTTTGCTTTGCCGGCTGAGGTCTTTTGGAGCAAGAAAACAAATTATTTTATTATTTTTCATGTCTGTGATTGAGTGTTTGGCAGTCCTGCCAAGCTGTATGGTACAGGAGTTTGTCTGTCAGCTTAAAAACAAAGTTAGTTAAAACTGTTCTAATAGGTCAGCCATTTCAAAAAAGTATATGATTTATCATATCATAAAAACCTTGTAAGGTAGTCCAAAAGTATTGCCTCAGAAGTCGGAACTAATAAATTAGTACTTTTACCCTAATTGGCAGCACAAGTGTGGCAAGCAGCGAGGCGAGGGACCGCGAGAGCGGGCCGTGGCGAATGATGATGAGCGCCAGCTGTGCGCCACACCGGTCTTGCCTCATGGAGGAGTGACGGGAGCATTAAAGGAGGAGCGACCACAGTGCAAGACGAGAGAGGACCAGGCCTGGATTTACGTTGTGTTTTGTTTACGTTTTATTATGTGTGTGCTGGCAGTCGTCTTTGAGGGGCTGGCCGCGGTTTACTTTCGTTTTGTTTGTTCATTTATTATTAAAGTTGTTTGAATGTTCGCCGGTTCCCGCCTCTTTCCTTCCCATAACTATACCGAACTTCATTACAACAAGATATCAAGATATTATCGAATTAGATTAAAGCATTCCTTCGTAAATCAAGCTGTATTAGAGTTAAATAAGCAACATAAATATTAAACCTATACTGGAGTTTTTGATTACATTTATTTATTTACCCTTCAATGTGATTGTTAAGGTCTTGTCTATGTGATTTTTGTAAGTGTAAATTAATTTACTGTAATGCAAGACTTTGTCTGACAATAAATATATAGTGTGGCGCTGACACTGTTTATTATCCATTATAAATATGTTTACTTAATTCCCCTGCTTTTGGGGGAGGTGTCTGGGAGGGAACTTGTGAAGTTTAGTTGAGTGGCGGTGAGCGTTGAGTTAGTCTCTATCTCTCTGGTGTTTTGTTATGTTGGGAAAGTTAAGACACCTCCCGATGCCTGTATTTTAGGTTGTATACATTGAGGAAATAAAACACAGTCCGTTGGTTGTTTGAATACTGGATTTTACCCCCCTGTCTGCTTCTCTGGGAAAGTGCACAGCGTTACAATATCATATATCATATCATATCATATCATATCATATCATATCATATCATATCATATCAATAATAACAATCTCTATCATGTCATATAATCATTGTCAGCGCACAAACATTTATAAATATTAAAAAAATAAAAGGATTCCTCTCTGGAGAAGCTTTCAGTCTTTCTGCTCGCGAATTCCACCTTGTAAATAGCGATTCCACCATGGTGCAAGCGCAACTGGCTTTTAAAGGGAATGGGAGATCAGACTCTTAATGGTTTATTGCACATCACACCCAAAACACACCCATGAGTCTTTAACGGGGTGGTTGATTATGATTTCACTTTTTTAACTTTTAACTTTTTAATGTTAGTGTGTAATGTTGCTGTTTAAACATAAACAACATCTGCAAAGTTTCGATGCTCAAAGTTCAGTGCAAAGGGAGATATTTTCTTTTAAATATCTAGAAATATCTATATTTAGAAACATCTATATTTAGAAATAGCTTTTTAAGGACTACAACAAATGACTGGTAGGGACTACACAAGCTTCCTCCTGGGTTAGTGACATCACTAACCCTAAAATAAATCCTACCCCCGGGATGATGCAACACAGGGGGTGAAGCCATGTTGGGCTGCAAAGGGGCGTGACGTTTCTGGACAATGTGCACTAGGCGGTTAGGGGATCACAAATCACTGGGCAAGCTAACCAATCTGAGCCCATTGCGTATTTCTGAGGAAGGGGCTTCATAGAACCAGGAAGCTATCCGGTAATTTTTCTGAGAAGGGAGAGGGTGAAGAATAAAGCTAAATTATGTGAAAAATAATGAAGCACTGCACCCCATAAACAAAGTCAAGCCTTAAAAAAAAAGCTGATCAACCACCTCTTTAAGAGACGTGGTACAACCCTTTTGGAACATGTGCCTGCCGCGCAAACCGTCTTTCTTTTTTTTTCATTGTTAATCTAGCAAAAGTGGATTCGGACGTGCACCTGCACCTCTTCAGACCATGAGCTCAGATAATTAAAATAGGGCTCCATATCTTATATAATATCATACTATGTGTAAAGAGTAAAATTTTCAATTATGAAAATGGACACCTAGTAAAAAGTCCAAAGTATAGTTTCATATGCTTGCTGGATTCCACTAATTGCTTCTTGCAGCTGTATTTATTATTACTTTTACTCATTTTGAACAGCTATAACTTTTTATCTTTATGCTGCCAACTCACTAAACTTTGTAATAGTGAAGTGTCTACAGCTAATTGCATTTTATGTAATTTTTGGTGGGGTGGAACATATGGTTGCCTAGCAACTAGCTGTTAAATATGCAATATTCAAAACTACTTTGAGCTGGAGACTTCATATGAGAGTCCCACTCCTCATGAGGAACCAATTTGCCTCAAGGACCCAAAAGTTTTGCCATTACTTTTTTCAGTATTCTGCACATAAAGCCTTTAAAGGTAGACTTCTCGTGAACCATTCATTCAAAGAATCTGAGATTTTTTTTGACATTCTGTTAATTGCTTCTTGCAGCTAAATATATTTATTTTTAAATTAACATGAACTGATGGTTTAAGAATTCCTAGATTTGTTCAGTACTTGAGTGGCATTATGTTATAAATAGCAGTGCCATTTTAGGAGCCATTTAGAAAAAGCCTGACAATAAGATTGGACAGCACCACAATAGCAGTTAACCACTATAGGTCCAAATCATCTTTATCAAATACTTATTTACTGACAGAAATATAACATCTGAGTTGCACAAAGGTGCAAGTGCTTTTTGGCATTTGTTGTGTGTTGTGTGTGTGTGTGTGTGTGTGTGTTTTTGCCATAATGAGTATCACTGGTGACCTCAAGCTAATCCCTCCCAATATGCAGTTCTGCCATAAACAGGGAAAAGTACTAAATGTTGTATTTGCTGGTTTAGCAGGCTGCTCAGCTGTGAAATGACTGACTTAAACTGTGAGCAATTACTTCATAATAAGCCCACTGCTTCATCCCAGCAGACCCGCAGAGATAATTAATAAATTACATTTCTAATGACCAAATTCTGATAGGCTGTTTGTATATTTGAAATTAAATGCAGAAATGTTCAATCTGGCATTCGCTCTTTCAATCAGAGTTGAGGAATAATAAAGGCTCCAGGTTCTCCCTTCCTATGCTACTTTCATTTTCTGCTTGTATGGAATCAAAATCCATTTATGTTTGTGTGCCTAGCAGAAAAGAGCAGTAAATGATTATCTGAGGGCATGTGTGTGCGTATGAAACCCACATACAATGAGTGAGCACATTCTAGAAGAAACTTCTGCGATCATCTGTTTTTTAAAGATCTTTGTTCCCACTCTGGCCAATTAGCAGGAATCTTATTCTATATGCGTCTTCACGAGGGCAGTACATCAATGTCGTTCATGGATGCAGAATGAGCGCAGTTCTGAAAACTTGGGCTATATCTCCTCCTGCCAGATCCCTTTTTTTTTGGCAGGCCATCTCATGAGGGCTGAATCATTCGTTTACTTCACTTTTCTGTAGTGGCATCTTCCCACTGAGTGGGTAATGAAAAACATCAATTTCAAATGCCTGTTTTTATTTCCTGCATATTTGTCGTTATTATCTATTGTTTATCTCTCACAGTCAGTGTCTTTTCTCCTGTAGTGTCCTTTTTGTTCTGAAACTTGAGATTGTTAAAAAAAACTCTTTTCTTTTTGCTTTTGAGTCTTCTATGTCATTGCTCTTCTAATTTGTATTCTTCTTGTTGCCATGAGTCATGAGAGAGCACAAAACAGAGGGGCAGATATTCAAATGATGACCATATTCGCCCTTGTGTATTGCTGCTCTTCTTCTGAGCTTTTTTATGTAGTTCTTCATTATAACTTCTCCACTTTCTGTTGTTCACACTTCACATGTCTGTGTTGTAGTCATGGAAGTGTCTTTGGGCCCTATCATACGCCTGGCGCAACGCAAGTGTTTTTTGCTGGTTTCATCCTGACGCAGTTATCATTTTCGCGTCCTGCGCTACATTGTTTAAATAGCGAATTCATTTGCGCCCATTTGTGCGCCCATGGGTGTACTGGTCTTGGGTGTACTGGTGTACTTCTCTTTTTATGGAACATCCCGACACAGTGAACAGTCCTTAATAAAACTCGGAGAGATTACAGAGTTTCTGAGCGCTCAGGACCATCAAAAATAAAGGTTCAGCAAGACACAAATTCCCACCTCAGGTTAAAATGGTTCGGGCTAAGGGTCTCCAGACCAGGTCTGCAGGCCCAACAAGGAGTCTTTGAATAAACTGCAGTGGAAAGCGGCACCCCTACTGGCAAGATGAACGAGCCCCACAGAAAGTAAGGACACATTAAAATGCCAATAGGCACTTTTACATTTCACATCTTTTACAAAGATAGAAGCTTACAAGGGAATGGTCTAAAATACCAACTGGATGTATTGAACAATCTTTAAGCACATTTCTCTGATGTTTGAAGCAATATAATCAAGCCTAGCCAAAGATAAAGTATTATCTTTTACATGAGACCAAGTAAATTGACGCTGAGTAGTATGAAAAAGCCTCCAAACATCACATAGATAATTTGCCTGACAAGGCACGTCTTACTTGCTCCGCGTGGTTCTAGTTATAGCACATTTAAAAACAGTCTGAGGACTGACTAAAGTGCTACAAGTCAGATTAACACAGCAGAAAAACTTTGCAACACTTAATAAATAAGACCATCAACATCATTTAAAAGCTAAAGAAAACAAGTAGGTTTGCAGAAGTTATTTAAAAAGTCCTAGAGAGGGAGCAGCCCTAAGTTGTGCTGGCTGGCTGTTCCACAACCTAGGTCCCACAACTGAAAAGGCTCTATCTCCTCCATGTTTCAGCCTTGTTCAAGGAACCATGAGTAGGTTTTGGTTACCCGATAGTAGAACTCTGGATGGACGGATCTGGGTGGTTTCTATCTAAATTTGTGATTTTTCAGTGCAGTTAAAATAACCACCCAGGAAGATGTATTCGTCATTTCTACAATTACTAATTACAGTATTAAGGTGTTTAAAAAGACCACCCTTTCTGTGTCTACAGTCGGAGAATCCATCCATCCATCCATACATCCATCCATCCATCCATCCATCATCTTTCGCTTATCTGTCCTAGGTCTTCCCCGGGGCTTCCTCCCGGTGGGACATGCCCGGAACACCTCCCCGGGAAGGCGTCCAGGAGGCATCCGAAATAGATGCCTGAGCTACCTCAGCTGGCTCCTCAGGATGTGGTTAATCGATAAACCGGTAAATCGAGAGCTTCGCCTTACAGCTTAGCTCCTTCTTCACCACGCCAAAACCGGTACATCGACCGCATTACTGCAGAAGCTGCATCGATCCGTCTGTCAATCTCCTGTTCCATCCTTGCCTCACTCGTGAACAAGATCCCAAGATACCTGAACTCCTCCTCCTGAGGCAGAAACTCTCCACGAGCCTGAAGTGGGCAAGCCACCCTTTTCCCACTGAGAACCATGGCCTTGGATTTGGATTCTCAGTCGGAGCACATCAGTTGATAAAAGTCAGTTTTACATTTTCAAATACAGTTTGTATTTTTTACAAGCGACCCTTAATCATTTCCTCAGTAACACAAGAAATAGGTAAAAAATCTCCAGAAAACCACCACTATTGCGCTCTACCTTTTATCATCAGTTTTTAATAGAAAAACGTTTTGGTCAGTAAAGGTTGGTTGGTCTGTGTTTTTCATGAATAGTTTAACTGAATCAATGAACAATGTTAAATTTGTGTAAAAACATACACAGCTGAGGTAGCCAGCTGAGGTAGCTCAGGCATGCCTTTTATTCTTTGTAAGAATGATTGGATTCTGGTGAGAGAATAAGCACATCCATCTGCATGTCTCCATTCACATCACTTTCACAATCCTGTGAGTTCATTAAACCTGTTCAGTTTTTGATTTATTTTCTGGATTTTTCCTCTTGGTTGACAATTTGGAAAGATCAGCATCCATCAAAACATCTTCCTCATTAAACAACACTGACTCTGCTACTCTAGTCCCGGTGTGACCAACATTTAGGTCTGCTCCCATGTCATCTTGTACTTTTTGTTCACTCGCTAAATCTTCCATCACCGCATTTTCTTTATCTCGGTTTTCTTTCTGCACAATACAATGCGGTTTGTCCGGTAAAAGAGGCTCCGCTTTGAGCCTGAACGGCCGGCGGTCCTGTTGCGTTAGCAGCTGCCCGGTTCTCAGCTACTCTCTCCGGGCACAAACGAATCACATACCATACAGTACTACACCCAAAACATTTAATCGTTATTGATGTTACATGCACAGTATAATCAAACTCATCAACTTTAAAATTAAACACCAAGTTCAAGCCCTCTTTTTAAGAATAATTTGAACTTGTCTCCTAAAAGGTGAGGAGATTTATCGGAGACACAAATTTTTCAGTGTCTCCCCAGCTCTTTTTCCAAAAGCTAATTTTTCAGAAACGGGGGTAAACTCTCAGAAAAAAAGGTACAGTGCTGTCACTGGGGCGGTACCCTAAGGTACAAAAGTGAAAAGGTACATCATTGTACCTTACTCACCCCTAAATGGTACATATTAGTACCTTAAAGGTACATATCAGTACTTTAAGAGTGCATATTAGTACCTTAAAGGTACATATTAATACCTTAAAGGTACATATTAGTACCTTTTCGGTTTTGTACCTTAGGGTACCGCCCCAGTGACAGCAATGTACCTTTTTTTCTGACAGTGTACATTCGGAAGGATGACCTTTTTGGCAGGACTTACTAGTGACAAAACTGGTTGAACAAGTCCACTCTCAAGTAACTGATTTACTTTGTCCACATTGTCTAGAAAGATCACCACGGCACTATTCATCCTAGAAGCAATACTCACACTCATAACCAATTTCACCTACAGCCAGACTACACTCTTCAACCGAACACCGTCAGATGAAGCCAGATTAATAGCGTGTTGGTGAGTGAGTTTGTGTAAACTAAACTGTTCACGTGCAGCAATGCTGACCAGCCACGCCGACGGCAGCCAACACCTTCATAAGACAAACAAAAAAATAAAACCTCACCGAACACTATTTCTTGATACCACAAAAACATCAACAGAGAAACAAACAAAAAAAAAGGGAAAAAAGAGGATTAGAAAACTCACAATATTCAACACACTCTGATCAGCACTCACTTCCAACACACACTCAGAGAGAGAGAGAGAGAGAGATAGAGAGACCTAGCAAGAGAATTCAATGCATGGACAAACTTATGCAATTAAATAAAAGTAAAATAAATGTTTTACTACATCACATGTTTGCACAGAGACTAATGTGGCATTGCACATTCGTCTACGGTATGCAGCAGTCGCAAGCATTAGCACACTTTCTTTTGTCATTTTGTATTGTTATAGCAATCATCATCATGTTCTTTTACACCCTGTAATCTCGATGAAAAACTGGCAACTTGGGGAAGATAAGAAAGGAAGGAAAATAACCTCCTTTTTACATCCTCTTATTCTTAGCTTCATACTAAGTAGGACTATAAAATGTAACATTCTTTCCCCTCTCATTATATGAATCAGAGGGCAGTGTTCTGATTTGTTTTATTGACTGAACAAGGCAATGAATAACCTCTTCATCACAGGGTTTGCGTTTGATGAAGGAAACTGTGTACTGGCTATGTGTGCCTGTAATGGCCCGACTAATTAAAAGTCAGTCTGGTAGGTTGAACGGCAGAGCACTGCACAGTCTTGCTGTCAAATACCTTCTTGTCTTGTCTGATCCTTCTTTTTAATGTGGTATATATGTAGTATCGTGTAAGATCTAAACAGCATGTTCATAATTTATACCATCCAAATAATCATGATTACAGAGGCCCATGTGAAAATGGACACATTATGAACCTTAGCAGTTTAGCTCATAAATATTACTCATGAATATTAATGAGGGAATATCATGCGGCAGAACTGATTTAATGAAAAGCAGGTAAATGGGCGCCAATAAGAATAGGATTGCTAGGATTACATGTTCGCTCTATTTATGTGTCTATTCAGTGCAACCGTCTTGCAAAGGAACTAGCAATGGCAAAAACTGACTGTGTTGCCATCTCATTTTGGCCAAATAGCTGTGCTTGAGAAAAAAGTTTGTCTGCATCCCGCAGTACTACAAACCATGTTATGCCAAGTTAAGCATGGATGACTATGACTGAAATAACTTTTTGAAATGTATGAAATGTAAAGCTATGGCTAACTTGAATTTTAGTATGAAATAGCATAACAGCTAGTAAAACAAAATAATCTATGCAATCAACCTAGTATACAGACCTATAGTAATTATAGCTAAAACCCTACCCCAAAACCTTACCCTAAAACCTTCAATAAAATTGAAATTTACTGTAGTTTCATAAAATACTTTAAAAACTGAGGTAAAACAAGTATGATGACTTACAGTGTCTGCTGATCAATGTAATATGACCTGTATGTCTTATCACTAGGTGGCAATGTGAAGCTCAAAAAGACAAGGAAAGTGTAGTAGAAGAAAAGCAGTACTGACAATGGTTGTTTCTCAATGTGCAAAGAATGGACTTGTGTTCTCAACATTCACAATAAATACACCATAACAACACAAACAAATGGCATAACCTATTGAATCCTATATTCATTATTTTCATATAAGTGTATATCAGTTTACATTTTTTTATTTTCAGAAAATTAGTAGCGTCTTGGTTACGTATGTAACCCTCGTTCCCTGAGGAGGGAACGGAGAGGTAACGTCAGTGACTGACGAATGGGGGTTTCGCTTAGAAGCCAATCATCTCTGAGATCTTAGAAAACGCCGAATGGCAGTGCCAATGCCATGGGCATGCGGAATTAGAGGATTTAGTTTTCTCGCTCTTCTCAGGAACCTGATGACCAGGTCATGCTGACTTACCTTTTTGTCCCCCAAAAGGTTGTGGTGGGCAGATATTGCGGCCAAATCTAGTGCATCCGTGCATCGGTCAGGGAGAAAAGATGTAAGATGGCATCTTACATCAGGAATCTATTATGTGAGAACGAAAAGTTTAAAGCTTACAGGTTTCCATATGTTCTGGGATTTCTAACAGTTTGATTCTCTTGTCTGAATTGAACCATATTAAGACATTGGTGGCTTCACTACAATGGAAGAGAGTAAAGAGAGTATGGGTCCAACTAGTACAGACAGTGCTGAACACACCGCAAAAACTGGTCTGGCCATAATACTGCCTTTTCAAACACTGTCCTCATTATGCAACAGTAAAAATGTAATCAGAATAACAGTAATTTAAATGGCTATTCAAGCCACATGATAGACGCTTGGAATGATACAGGATGATAATGGGGTGCAATTTGAAAGAGGGGGGTTCATTCTTTAACAGTTACAGTTATCTTACCGAAATATTATTAACACCCTAAACACTATAAAGGTTTATGTTTAATTAAATATATCTATTTTAACTATAAATGAAAAAAAAATGTGTGTTGCTTACCAAATCATTTATTGTTAGCACTTGTCAGTTCATTTGTAGGAAAGTGATGCCATTTGCACATCATATTGAGAGAGAGTAAGAGAGAGGACAGGACACAGTAGCACTGAATTACTGGCGCTGTTAGTGAAGATACAGTCTGAGAGAATGATTTCAAATCAGTGTTTTGATCTGTTCATCTGTGTGGAGAATTTCCCACATTATAAGCGCAGAACATTCAATGAGTAAAATGATGCGCAATAACCACAATCCGAAAATTCAGACCTGTAATATAACGATTCTTTCTCGAAACCCACTATTCCCTTGTTTTACAGCTTCACAGTAGCTTGTTTTTATTATAGGGCAATACTTAAAGAAGAAAGTATATCTGGGTGAAATTTGCAGAACTCCCTAAAGTTTTCTTTTCTTTGCTTTCTCTCTCCCTCTTCTTTGATCGTTTCTCTATGTTGTCAGTCTGCAGTGTTCAAAATCAGGGCAATCTTATTGTGCACATGTAGTACAAAATACACACCAGGCCAGTTTAGATATTGTCCAACAAATATGAGATGTTTTTTGATTGGATACAGAAATATGTGATAAAGTCAATTCATCTCAGCTTTGGAAAGAAAATGTAAACAACCTCACATCTATAATTGGACTGGAATAAAACCAGATAAAATGGTGAGATGAAATAATTGTAATGGGAAAGCAATACAGTATCTGATGAAAAAATCCCAGTGATACAATCTGAAATTTCAGAGGGAGTTTAAAGCAAAGCTGTTGCTTTGAAATACAAAATCGCATTAAAGGGATAGTTTAGCCAAAAATGAAAATTAGCCCATGATTTACTCACCCTCAAGCCATCCTAGGTGTATATGACTTTCTTCTTTAGGCAATCGAAGGCAAGGCAAGGCAAGGCAAGTTTATTTATATAGCACATTTCATACACAATGGCAATTCAAAGTGCTTTACATAAGAAATAAGAATACCATGTAACAAGGATACAAGGATAAACAAAGATAAACAAGGATAATTAAAACAGTTCTAAAGAGAATTTAAAAAATAAAAATAAAATGCGGATAAATAGATCCCTATCTGCCTGATTCACTAAATGCGGTCACCCCTATCTGAGATGGAAGAGATGGAGCAGGTTCGTAATGTCTCCTGGACCTTACAAGTCGGTCCACGACGGGCTCCTGTTCCCTATGCCCCGCAGGGCCTCCCCTTTCTTGAGCCCGCTTCTTTGCACTGTCTGCTACCTCAAGCAGAATGAAGCGAAGCACACTGCTCTCCTTTTCAAATCTCTTCCAGTCAGACAGCCCTTACCAACAATAAACTAGTTCAAGCTAGATATTTTAACTTATAAAGTGTTTAAAAAAATTATATTTTTCTAACACAAACCCATCGATTTGCTTCAGAAGGCCTTTATTAACCCCCTGAGCCGTGTGGAGCACTTTTATAATGGATGGATGCCCTTTTGTGGGCTGCCATTATGCCATTATGAGGCTTGGATTAGCCAGGACAACTCCGACTGTATTCGTCTGCAAGAAGAATGTCATATACACGGCTTGATGGTGAGTAAATCATTGGTTAATTTTTATCTTTTTGGCTGAACTAACCCTTTAACTTCTCTTAAATTCTTTCTTGAATAACTTTAATATATATATATATATATATATATATATATATATATATATATATATATATATATATATATATATATTTTAATTAGCTGTAACAGCTCAGCACTTGTGTCTTGCCGCAAACAAAAATAATCATATAAATAAATAATTAGACATAAATAAATAAAACCTTTCTTGTGATAAGGGGAGAATTTGTGTCTTGGAAAGGAGGCTTCTTTTGGCAGGTGGAAAGACCGATAGTGTTTATCCCATAATTAAAATCCTCTGTGTGAGAGTGGATTATGCTTAATATACTGGTATATAATCTCTGCTTTAGACCCATATTCCTTTCACAGAGATGTGGCATGCACATGCTCAAATTTACACTTAGGCCAAAAATAATATTATGGTATTCAATCTGTGCCATTAGCTTTACAACACTCAAAAAAAACAAACAACCCCCACCCAGTGACAACCAGAAGGAGTTTATGGAATTACATGTCTCACTAGAATCACAAGGCAACATTTTATTATAATGCATACAAATTAAACGCATGGAGAATTTGAGTATTTGGGAGGGGAGTATTTGTTGAATTCATTTTAGTTTTCTCCATTGGATAACTTGGTGATTTTTTTGTTGCTCGTTTTAAGGAAAACCACTAAATTATCTTATATTTATGTGCTAAAACTATACTAAATTGAACTCATTTCTTAGCATGAGAGTCAAATCAATGTTGTAAAGTTGATAGACTGAAGCTGCTATGCACAAAGTTTATTTATTCATTTATATATTTATTTTTAACCTCACTCACTTTCTTTTCTTAAGCATTTCCTCCAAAGCATTTGGGTCATCACAGTCAGCGTTATAATTTTCAAGTGTTGATGTACAGTCCCATCATCCTTTTCCGCAGTCCTTCTCATTAGGAGAAGCTGCTTGGGCTCATTAACCAGAGGCCTTGGATCATTTCTTTTGCATGCTTTCAGATTCATATGGTGTTTTCACGTACATTTTAACTTAATCCAAAACTCAGTTCAAATTAAGTGAACCAGAGAAGATTTAATTTTGTCCATTGGATCACTGAATAGCTGTGGTTTGCTATTACTGTGATCTCATGTGATTGACAGGTTGACCCGCCTTCGCGCAACGAGAAACTTTATCAGAGGAGAGACGTTGCTGTAAGTGGAATTTATTTTGATTAAAGATGATGAGGGCACATGAATAAAAATAAATAAATAAATGATGTGCACAGATAATTCATTTATAATAAATACTGCAATATTCCATAAAATATTGCAGTCTGAGATCATTTGGGTTGTTCATGTATATTACAATATATTGGCCCGAGCCTGCTTGAAGTGCTCAAATGAACTGTAAATACCTCCATAAATAAAATATCACCAGTTGTAATGCATCAACACATTTAATGCACAGACTAAGACATGCTATGCTGCACGATGCATTGCCTTTAGACACAAGAAAACATTATAATTTAATATCTATCTATCTATCTATCTATCTATCTATCTATCTATCTATCTATCTATCTATCTATCTATCTATCTATCTATCTATCTATCTATCTATCTATCATCTATCTATCTATCTATCTATCTATCTATCTATCTATCTATCTATCTATCTATCTATCTATCTATCTATCTATCTATCTATCTTGTCTGTCTGTATATCTGTCATCAAACATTGTTTTTTGTCTGTCTATCTGTTCATCTGTCCGTCTTTCTCTGACTGTCTTGTTACAATGCTTAAATTTGCATATAAATGCAGTTTGCTTCGTAGTTGGCCTGGGTAAGCTGAATATTTCTTTGAAAATATATTTTTTTAAAAGTTCGTTTCTCTTTCTGAGCACAGAGTGCAATTCTAGTTACAAAGCCAGTCATTGATGTACTCAGCCTCTTTGCAAGGACATTTTGCCCACTATAGTGTCGTTCCAGACCTCTCCTCCTGCCCACCTGCACTTCAGAGCCAAACCACTCCAATCCCAAAGCGCGGAGCAGTCAGCACTCAGAGTGGCTGTCGCTTTAAAAGCAAGTTGCAATTCAAGTGAAAGCAACTCCCTAGGAGAATTCAGTATGGTTTTGTGGATTCTTTTTGAAGTCTGTTTCAGAGCATTGTCTGCTTCAGACGCAGAACCAATTGAACATGAGGCGTCGATTATTTGCGGCTTGCTAGTGTCCTCTCTATAGGTCACTTCTAAGAATATGTGCTGAAATACGGGCTTTCTATTCAGACATTGTGATCGATTCTAAATGTTCTTGATCATCACTTTGTGATGATGTAGGTTTTCATCAAACCCCTTGTATATAGACTGCATATGAGAGAAAGATTATTATTCAAAAATCTTTATCGTAATATTCAGTCTGATGTTTATTTAATGCAGTGCACATGTTTGAGTTGTTGTTATTGACTGGATTTGGTTTATTAATTTCTGAAACCTTGCAAAATTATTAATAATTCATTGCCCTGCATTACTTGAAAGTTCTCAGAAACCCTCTGGTTTTGGATATTTCATTTACCAGCGGTCTGGCATCTCATTATACTTTTCAATGCTGATTACAAAAACATGCATGATGTAGGGGGAAAAAAATATTTGGATGCATGTACCTTACTAAATACTGTGGATGTGATGGATCAGAGTTTATCTGTGATCCGTAAAATCCCACGGTTTAACACTTGTTTGATTTGCAGATTAATTGCAAAGTTTAACCATGATAGAGTGAAAGTTTGCCTTGTCAGTTGACACATTCAAGCGATTTTAAACCATTCCAGCACAAGAAGAGGCAAAAGAGAACTCAATTCGGTATTCACACGCTACACACACACACACACACACACACACACACACACACTCACACACACACACACACACACTCACACACACATACACGTCTATATTACCAAGAGGGGACTATCACTCTACACTGACCAAGAGGGGACCTGTGTTTCTAGTCATTTTGAAGAAACAAAAATGGCATACAAAATTTTCTTTTAAGGTCCTTTTTCATAATATAACTTTTTTATTTTTTTAAAAACATGCCAAGAGGGGACCTGATTTATGTCTACCTA
The DNA here is from genome assembly GCA_023029165.1 of Gobiocypris rarus. NCBI lineage: Eukaryota > Metazoa > Chordata > Actinopteri > Cypriniformes > Gobionidae > Gobiocypris > Gobiocypris rarus. The sequence goes on from CM040930.1 coordinate 26,502,662, forward strand.
TCCAACAGGGGACCTCCATAGCCTGCAGTGGGGCTGTGTGTGTGAAAGGGAAGTGAGCTGGCAGTCAAGGCTGTCTTTGTTATTTAAATTATATATAATGATTTAATGTTCACACTGGCATCAGGGATCACAATAAGCACATATAAATATACACAATATACTGAATAAAAATATATATCCATCAGTTATCAAAAATGTTTATATTTGAATTGCTAGAGGAAAAAATATTTGAATTTGTTTTTCATACAACCATTTTGTGCACATTACAGAAAAGTAATTTCTTTAAGGAATTAATTCTCTATTGTGTCTTCATACTTACGATCAGTCCACATCTCTCATTTAAGCTTATTGTAAAGTATTTACATTTGTGACGGATTGTATTGGCTGCTTATTAATTAAAACATAGTTTCTGCTCTCTAAAATCCAAATAAAATGTCCATTGTTTTTTAGATTTTTAGAGTAAGATTTGATTTAATTGATTTCTTGCATTTTAAAAATCAAGGACTGGACAAGCAGAAATAGCTCTCTAATATATTAATTACAGGTCATCATTGAATATTAAAGAGCACCTATTATGGCATTTAAAATGTTCCAAATATTGTTTTAGAAGTCCCCAACAACAGTTTTGCATGCAATAGCAAAAAGACTTTAATTTTCTTATAATATGCATTTATTTGTACCTGTTTTGACAGCGATTCGTTTAGTGATTCACTTTTCAAAACCCAGCCTTTACGTGACGCTAAGCTCAAGGCTCGGACTCCTGTGGTACAGTCGTATATATGAACTGTAGCCACTTTGTCTTCAAATGCTCAGATGAGAAGAGTTTGCTTTTGAGTCGCACTTGAGAACACAGCGTCTAGTCTCATGATGTTTTCTGGTTTTCACTGGCGTGCTCAATAAGTGGGTTCGGTCAATAAGTTCGGATTCTAACGATTCATAAAAATGACTCAGAGTCAACTCTTACTTTTGAAAGACAATAACTTTATATACGGTGCACTGTCAGATTTCAAACTATGCAGGATGTTTTGATAACAAGTGTTACACACTACATGAAAGGTACATTTCAAAATTCCATGATAGGTGCTCTTTAATTATGATAAACACACACTGACTCTGGTCCCCTGTTAGATAGTAAACCACAACGCCTGTGTGTTTGCTTTGACATTTCTTACCATCTCAAACACACTGTAAAGATTTAGAGTTTTATAGCAATAACTGAGTTTTAAGGGTTAAATCAAGCAGAAATTTCTCTCTAATGTATTAATTACAGGTCATTATTGAATATTAATTATGATAAACACATACTGACTCTGGCCCTGTTAGATAGTAAACCACAACGCCTGTGTGTTTGCTTTGACATTTCTTACCATCTCAAACACACTGTAAAGATTTAGAGTTTTTATAGCAATAACTGAGTTTTAAGGGTTAAATCAAGCAGAAATCTCTCTCTAATGTATTAATTACAAGGTCATCATTGAATATTAATTATGATAAACACACACTGACTCTGGTCCCCTGTTAGATAGTAAATCACGATGCCTGTGTGTTTGCTTTGTCATTTCTTACCATCTCAAACACACTGTAAAGATTTAGAGTTTGTATAGCAATAACTGAGTTTTAAGGGTTAAATCAAGCAGAAATCTCTCTCTAATGTATTAATTACAGGTCATCATTGAATAGTGATTATGTTAAACACACACTGACTCTGGTCCCCTGTTAGATAGTAAACACAACGCCTGTGTGTTTGCTGTGACATTTCTTACCATCTCAAACACACTGTAAAGATTTAGAGTTTTTATAGCAATAACTAAGTTTTAAGGGTTAAATCAAGCAGAAATAGCTCTCTAATGTATTAATTACAGGTCATCATTGAATATTAATTATGATAAACACACACTGACTCTGGTCCCCTGTTAGATAGTAAACCACAACGCCTGTGTGTTTGCTTTGACATTTCTTACCATCTCAAACACACTGTAAAGATTTAGAGTTTTTATAGCAATAACTGAGTTTTAAGGGTTAAATCAAGCAGAAATCTCTCTCTAATGTATTAATTACAGGTCATCATTGAATATTAATTATGATAAACACACACTGACTCTGGTCCCCTGTTAGATAGTAAAACACGCCTGTGTGTTTGCTTTGTCATTTCTTACCATCTCAAACACACTGTAAAGATTTAGAGTTTGTATAGCAATAACTGAGTTTTAAGGGTTAAATCAAGCAGAAATCTCTCTCTAATGTATTAATTACAGGTCATCATTGAATAGTGATTATGTTAAACACACACTGACTCTGGTCCCCTGTTAGATAGTAAACACAACGCCTGTGTGTTTGCTGTGACATTTCTTACCATCTCAAACACACTGTAAAGATTTAGAGTTTTTATAGCAATAACTAAGTTTTAAGGGTTAAATCAAGCAGAAATAGCTCTCTAATGTATTAATTACAGGTCATCATTGAATATTAATTATGATAAACACACACTGACTCTGGTCCCCTGTTAGATAGTAAACCACAACGCCTGTGTGTTTGCTTTGACATTTCTTACCATCTCAAACACACTGTAAAGATTTAGAGTTTTTATAGCAATAACTGAGTTTTAAGGGTTAAATCAAGCAGAAATCTCTCTCTAATGTATTAATTACAGGTCATCATTGAATATTAATTATGATAAACACACACTGACTCTGGTCCCCTGTTAGATAGTAAAACACAACGCCTGTGTGTTTGCTTTGACATTTCTTACCATCTCAAACACACTGTAAAGATTTAGAGTTTTTATAGCAATAACTAAGTTTTAAGGGTTAAATCAAGCAGAAATCTCTCTCTAATGTATTAATTACAGGTCATCATTGAATATTAATTATGATAAACACACTGACTCTGGTCCCCTGTTAGATAGTAAACCACAACGCCTGTGTGTTTGCTTTGACATTTCTTACCATCTCAAACACACTGTAAAGATTTAGAGTTTTTATAGCAATAACTGAGTTTTAAGGGTTAAATCAAGCAGAAATCTCTCTCTAATGTATTAATTACAGGTCATCATTGAATATTAATTATGATAAACACATACTGACTCTGGTCCCCTGTTAGATTGGATTGGTTTTAAGTTGAGTTCCAGTTGTAAACATTTAAATTGGATAAGGAAATATCTTTACCTTACTTAATATTACATAACATTATAATTACTCACTTTTGACTGTATGTATTTTAAATAGAGCACAGAACCCACATCTATAACAATGCCAGACAACACATGATAATATGAATAAAGAAAAGGTTAAAAATAATATCAAACTACAGGATGGTACAGCATTTTAAGAAGGTATTGAGATAAAAATGTATTCACTATTTAATAATAAGAAACATTGAGAAATTAATTTGCAGGACTCATTTTTCCACATTAATGATACATTACTTACAGATACACCACTTACATTTTTATAAGTATTTTAAAGTTAAATGCTGCATTGTTACTTGGAGCACAAAAACATATTAAATTATGAAAGATTATTTATTCATTAACATGGGAAGCTGATTTAGGATAGTTTAACTTAACCTTTATACAGCATCTGAAAAAAATGTTAAAATACAAGCTCATACCACTTGTACCTCATTCCACAGAGTACCTCATGTTAAATTACTCAACAAGTTTACCACGTAAGTTAAGTAAATTAAGTTTAAGTAGATAGGATGGCTTATAAGTTTATGTATATTTTGGTCAAAGGTGAAACTCTTATAGTCTGGCCTAAATGTGTCTGTGGCTGTGACATGCTGTCCTTGGAAGCCACTCTTCATTTAAATGCAAATTGCCTGCGAGTGTAGTGGGGGTAGTTTAACACGGCTTGAGTCTATTCTCAAGACAGACTTGAGTAGCTTAAGCTATTTAGTCTTAAAAATAATGGTTCTTTGGCAGTATGTATGGTTCCATGAAGATCCTTTAATATCCGAAGAACCTTTCCATTGCACAAAATGTTATTTGTAGTGCAGAAAGGTTCCTTAGACTATAAAATGGTTAGAAAAAGAAAAAAAAACGTTTAAAAAAACGTTCACAAAGCAGTTCTTCGGTGATCCAGAAATGGTTCTTCGTGGCACCTTTATTTTTAAGAGAGTACAGTGTTGAGTCCTGTTTTATATGAGGTGGCCTTAACTACTGCGTACTTTCACCAAAATATAAGTACAATGTAAAAACTTGTTTGTGCACAATAAGTGTATTATATCAAATGATAAGTTGCAATGCAAGTACATACTAGTTAAAGACACTTAATATAAAGTGCGACCCAGTGTTGCTAATCCACTTCACATTGATCACAATATACAGTTAACCTATATTATGTCTTTGGATAAGCCACAATTAACCACCATTACTATTGGTACAGTTCTGCAGATTTCCTGTGATTGAAAGCAAACAGACAGTTCAAAACAAGGGTAGTGGATTGGTTTTAAATTGAGTTCCAGTTTTAAACATTTAAATTGAATAAGGACATCTTTACCTTACTTAGTATAACATAACATTATACTTATTTTTGACTATATGTATTTTAAAAGAGCACAGAACCCAAATCTATAACAATGCCAGACAACACATGTTAATATTAATAAAGAAAAGGTTAAAAATAATATCAAGCCTTTTAAGAAGGTATTGAGATAAAAATGTATTCACTATTTAATAATAAGAAACAACGAGAAATTAATTTGCAGGACTCAATTTTCCTCAATAATGATAAATTACTTACGGATAAACCATTTACATTTTTATTAGTATTTTAAAGTTAAATGCTGGATTGTTACTTGGAGCACAACAACATATTAAATTATGAAAGATTATTTATTCATTAACATGGGAAGCTTATTTAGGATAGTTTAACTTAACCTTTATACCACATCTGAAATTTTTTTTTAAAATACAAGCGCAAGTAAGTTAAGTAAATTAAGTTTAAGTAGATAGGATGGCTAATAAGTTTATGTATATTTTGGTCTAAGGTGAAACTCTTATAGTCTGGCCTAAATGTGTCTGTGGCAATGTGACATGCTGTCCTTGGAAGCCACTCTTCATTGAAATGCAAATTGCCTGCGAGTGTAGTCGGGGTAGTAGTTAACATGGCTTGAGTCTATTCTCAAGCCAGGCTTGAGAGTGGCTTGAGTCTATTCTCAGACTAAAATGCATGTTTGAGCTGTTTTATCTTTAAGTATATCTTAAAATGTCATTGCAATTGTTTTGCAGGCAATTCCTAATTGAACTAAGGCATAATCTTGGCTTAAACTAAATCAGGATTCTGTGAAACAAGGAGGTTTTATGAATGTTTAAGAGAAGGATAATAAAATTAAAATTTTAAATACAATGAGCTCCTGTAACCCCGTTTCATCCCGTTGTCTAATGGATGATGCTGCAAAATGAATTTTATTTAGCCATTTTCCCCTGTATTGTTGCATTACAGTGTTGAGTCCTGCTTTATATGAGGTGGCCTTATACTGTGTACTTACATCAAAAAATTGCACAATGTATTTATTGTGTACATATTGTATTGCAAAACGCTTTTGCTGATATTGAGATGGGATACGGGTAAGTTTAGGCACAGGTTTGGTGGTATGGTGTTAAAACTAACACTAAACAGTTGTAATTTGATGAGCTCAAATGAACAAGATTAATACACTGCAAATGAATGTATTATGAACAATGGTTAGTTCAGGTTAGTTAATGCATTAGTTAAATAAACCAAAGTGATGATGCATTTACAAGTGTGCTGCAAGAGTAATAATATTAAAAAGCTAGACCAGGTATTGCTTTTTGGAGTGCTGCATACACTTATACACATCTACCTATACACATCTAGTTCACTAAATACAGATGTAATCAGGGTCTAAAACTCTAAATCTTTACAGTGTGTTTGAGATGGTAAGAAATGTCAAAGCAAACACACAGGCCCTGTGTTTTACTATCTAACAGGGGACCAGAGTCAGTGTGTGTTTATCATAATTAATATTCAATGATGACCTGTAATTAATACATTAGAGAGCTATTTCTGCTTGATTTAACCCTTAAAACTCAGTTATTGCTATAAAAACTCTAAATATTTACAGTGTGTTTGAGATGGTAAGAAATGTCAAAGCAAACACACAGGCGTTGTGTTTTACTATCTAACAGGGGACCAGATTCAGTGTGTGTTTACCATAATTAATATTCAATGATGACCTGTAATTAATACATTAGAGAGCTATTTCTGCTTGATTTAACCCTTAAAACTCAGTTATTGCTATAAAAACTCTAAATCTTTACAGTGTGTTTGAGATGGTAAGAAATGTCAAAGCAAACACACAGGCGTTGTGTTTTACTATCTAACAGGGGACCAGAGTCAGTGTGTGTTTATCATAATTAATATTCAATGATGACCTGTAATTAATACATTAGAGAGCTATTTCTGCTTGATTTAACCCTTAAAACTCAGTTATTGCTATAAAAACTCTAAATCTTTACAGTGTGTTTGAGATGGTAAGAAATGTCAAAGCAAACACACAGGCGTTGTGTTTTACTATCTAACAGGGGACCAGAGTCAGTGTGTGTTTATCATAATTAATATTCAATGATGACCTGTAATTAATACATTAGAGAGAGATTTCTGCTTGATTTAACTCTTAAAACTCAGTTATTGCTATACAAACTCTAAATCTTTACAGTGTGTTTGAGATGGTAAGAAATGTCAAAGCAAACACACAGGCGTTGTGTTTTACTATCTAACAGGGACCAGAGTCAGTGTGTGTTTAACATAATTAATATTCAATGATGACCTGTAATTAATACATTAGAGAGAGATTTCTGCTTGATTTAACCCTTAAAACTCAGTTATTGCTATACAAACTCTAAATCTTTACAGTGTGTTTGAGATGGTAAGAAATGTCAAAGCAAACACACAGGCATCGTGATTTACTATCTAACAGGCGACCAGAGTCAGTGTGTGTTTATCATAATTAATATTCAATGATGACCTGTAATTAATACATTAGGAGAGAGATTTGCTGCTTGATTTAACCCTTAAAACTCAGTTATTGCTATACAAACTCTAAATCTTTACAGTGTGTTTGAGATGGTAAGAAATGTCAGCAAACACACAGGCGTTGTGGTTTACTATCTAACAGGGGACCAGAGTCAGTGTGTTTAACATGATCACTATTCAATGATGACCTGTAATTAATATTAGAGAGAGATTGCTGCTTGATTTAACCCTTAAAACTCAGTTATTGCTATAAAACTCTAAATCTTTACAGTGTGTTTGAGATGGTAAGAAATGTCAAAGCAAACACACAGGCGTTGTGTTTACTATCTAACAGGGGACCAGAGTCAGTGTGTGTTTAATCATAATTAATATTCAATGATGACCTGTAATTAATACATTAGAGAGAGATTTCTGCTTGATTTAACCCTTAAAACTCAGTTATTGCTATACAAACTTTAAATCTTTGCAGTGTGTTTGAGATGGTAAGAAATGTCAAAGCAAACACACAGGCGTTGTGGTTTACTATCTAACAGGGGACCAGAGTCAGTGTGTGTTTATCATAATTAATATTCAATGATGACCTGTAATTAATACATTAGAGAGCTATTTCTGCTTGATTTAACCCTTAAAACTCAGTTATTGCTATAAAAACTCTAAATCTTTACAGTGTGTTTGAGATGGTAAGAAATGTCAAAGCAAACACACAGGCGTTGTGTTTTACTATCTAACAGGAGACCAGAGCCAGTGTGTGTTTATCATAATTAATATTCAATGATGACCTGTAATTAATACAGTTGTTCTGTTTTAAAAACTCATAAATGTATAAGTTATCTTTTAAACATTTATTTTGATAAATATAGGCATAATAATAAAAATATATGTATTTTATTTGTAGAAACTGAGGACACACATTTTGATTGCAGATATATTTCTTTGTACATCCTGGTTGTTTAGATTTTTAATTATTTTTCTTGGATCCTGTGTAGCATTTAATTTTAATGTAATGCAAAGTTTGAACTAGTCAGGGTATCTAGTAAACAGATATATGTGTAATACTTGTTCCGTTAGTAAGCAGCCTGTTAAACAGCAGAGCCTCTCTGGGCCAGCAGGCCATTCAAACAATAGAGTGTGTGTGAACGAGCGTGTGTTTAAGAGGCCATTACAGTTCCTGCTCCAGCCTACAGGGGCGCTGCTGAGAATGGCCTTAAACACACACACACACATAGGTCCCCACTTGGTCAACATTTTTTAAAAATTCACTAAAATGTTTTTCTTGAGTTTAACATGATGTAAACACACACATCTGTAGGTCCCTACTTGGTCAACCATTTAAAAATATGACCAGAGCGTTTTTAGTTTTTACTTGATTTTAACATGATTTAAAGCATGACCAACAGGGGACCTGGAAAATGTCCCCTCTTGGCTCAGAGGTCCCCTGTTAGTGAGTGTGTAACGACACCAAGGTCCCCTGTTAGATAGGTAGACAAGTACACTCACACACACACACACACACACACACACACACACACACACACACATGTTGTGTTTCCATGTTTTATGGGGACATTCCATAGGCGTAATGCATTTTATACTGTACAAACCGTATTTTCTATCCCCCTACACTGCCCCTGCCCCTAAACCTACCCATCACAGGAGACATGCTGCATTTTACTTTTTCAAAAACATCACTTAGTGTGATTTATAAGATGTTTTCCTCATGGGGACCAAAAATGTCCCCACAAGGACAAAAATTTGGATATTGCCATCTTTGTGGGGACATTTTGTCCCCATACCGTAGGGATTACCAGTCACACACACACACACACACACACACACACACACACACACACACACATGTTGTGTTTCCATGTTTTATGGGGACATTCCATAGGCGTAATGCATTTTATACTGTACAAACCGTATTTTCTATCCCCCTACACTGCCCCTGCCCCTAAACCTACCCATCACAGGAGACATGCTGCATTTTTACATTTTCACTTAGTGTGATTTATAAGATGTTTTCCTCATGGGGACCAAACAAATGTCCCCACAAGGACAAAAATTTGGATATTGCCATCTTTGTGGGGACATTTTGTCCCCATACCGTAGGGATTACCAGTCCACACACACACACACACACACACACACACACACACACACACACACACACACACACACACACACACACACACACACACACACACACACACACACACACACACACACACACACACACACACACACACACACACACACACACACACACACGATCACTGAATTGATTCTTCTTTTGCGTCTTCTTGCGCTTAAAGCTGATGCATACAAAGATGCCAAAATGCCCCACTTGGCTAGTATTCATGTAAAAAAGTCGGTTATATCTTAAGTGAACGTAAACAGTTGAGAAAGAAATCTGATGTGTATCATTATATTGAATCCATGCATTAGGACTGTCGAAATTTGAACCTTCATATTAAATTAAAAACTGCTCAAATGGCATGCTTTTTTTCTCTTACAAATTGCTTGTCATGTTGTCAGTATAACAGTACACTGGAGGGATGTTCTGATTTAAACAATGGCTAAAGTTTTGATGACAATTATTGTAAATTGTAGTTTGCACTTTATGTGGGAGTTTGATTGCAATAGACTGGACAATATTCACATTTATGCTTTTACTGTTGGTCTGTTAAAAAATTACAGTACAATGTCATTGCGATACAGAGAGGAAAAGACAGCACTGTATAGCACAACTTGTTCAACCATGTTGCATGTTATGCTATGAACTAATGCATAAATGTTGTGGGGGTGAGACTATAACAGAGACCCATTATAATACATTTTGATCAACATGACATAAGCAACTGATAATGAGAGAGCAGAGAATTGTACATAATCAATTGCAAGGAAGTACCAAAGCAATTGCAACTTGTTCAAAGAAAGGAGAAACTGCTTTGTTGATGTTCACAATGATGTGAATTGAACACATAATTTTGAGAATTTAAATTCTGATCTGAGAAATGTACTAAAGTGACTGTACAGAAAAACTGTAATGGCTCCTAATAAGTTCTCTTGCATCCAAAGAAATAATTTAAATAAAAGTAACACTTTTGATGTATAATTAGACTTATAATTTGCTTTGATTGTGCTTGGCTTGATATTGTATGCGAGAGGATTATTATATTGTCTGAAAGTGTTGCTCGAAGGTGCTTGGCAGCATGTACATGTAACTAGTGCAGATTTCAGTGAATTTGAATTTGTATTTTCCATGTAATGTTTGGCACATGCATGGATAATGAAAACCATAATTTTCATCAATGAATATGAGGCTCATGGTGAGATGGCTGAGCAGAACATAATCAATTCCACACAGTGTTTTTGAATATTTAAGTACAACTCCATCTCAGTTTGAATCTAACAGTGTGGTTTGGGGTGAACAGGCTAATTGAAGAAAAGTTGATTTGCAAACTGAATATGCACAATAAATGGCCATGTAACACAAGAAAGCATTCGTCACGCTAACCCGTAAAGTATTTTCTCAGCATTCTGCTCACGGGTGGTGCTCACTGAAATGTCTGCAGAGAGCGTGTCAAATTAACCACACACACACACACACACGTAACTGCCGAATCAACACAACATCCTCATTAAACCCATCTCCGGCGTGACGACTCCAATCTTTCGAATAATCTTCTTAATATCTATTGAATCATAATCATTTACTGTTTGTTCGTTGGCCAGAGGAGAACTGGCACCCCGACTGAGCCTGGTTTCTCCCTTCACTCTGGCCCTGAAGGAGTTTTGGTTTCTTGCCACCGTCGCCTTTTGCTTTTGGCTTGCTCAGTTTGGGACTCAATTTCAACTATTATACTGTTCTGCCCGCATTGACACTGATAATTGAAATGAGCTGGATAACATCACTGTTTTCTCCAGAGTGGCTGTATAGCGAATCAAATTCTGTTGTATTATTTTCCTGTTAGCACTGAGAAGCTGCTCTGAAACAATCAGCATTGTAAAAAGCGCTATATTAAATAAAGTTGACTTGACTTGACTCACTGTCAAAGGCCCCAGGGAATTATGTGCCAGGGCAGCTTTTCTATAGCCTGGGCTATTCAGCAGGGAGCACCTGCTGTTTGAATAAGCTAATGGTACCGTGGAATGCCTGACTGATCATTTTGTGTATTTATCTTTTATTCTATCTTCATTTCATTAAACTGGCAGCTCACTGCTGCGTTTTCTCTTTTTTTCTTAAACAGCTTGCAGTTGGCTGCACAAACCTGGATCCAAATCTCATTGCGTTCTGAATTACATAGAATTAAGCTTGATTTTTCAGGCTGCAATTATACTATCACATTAGTTCAGTGGTTGAAAAGTTAACGTGATTTTTAAATATAAGTCCATCTCCTTTGATTACAGGCTTGTATTAAGTGTAACTTTTTTTTCTTGCTGGACGGAACAGCTAATTCATCTCATCAAAGATTGATGTGCATTTTTAAGATTGCTATCAAATGATGAATGGGTTTATTAGTTGACACATGTTATCAAGGGCTCTGGATTTTTGTATAATCATAAAGGACGCTTGACTGCACAAGAACAGAATCATTTCACTGCCGTTAAAACTATACAATACAATGGTTTATGACCTCCCATTTGACTCCGATTTTATTTGCAAGGTTGCAAGGTCATCCCCTACTTTGTTTTAATATCCTAGATGAAATCAGATATGACAATGATTGATTTGACACAGTCATGAATCAGTTATGAATCCTTTGCAACAATGTTTTGACATGTTATTTGGTTGTGTGACAGCACTACATTTTTATGCATTAATCAATGTCTATTTTTTTTAATACTTGGAATTATTATTACATACTGTCTGATTCTGTTGTCACGTGAATCCAGAGTAAAATTAAACATTTGAGTAAATGAAATTACTTACTGTACTTAAGTAACTTTTTTGACTACTTTTTGGAAACCAGCACATCCAGTGCATGTGGGCTTTGACTTTTTATTTTCTCCAAACTTTATCTTATTTTTTTCATTATATTGAAGAGACCTTTTTGAAGGATATTGGACTGTCAGAAAAAAAGGTACAGTGCTGTCACTGCGGTGGTACCTTATGGTACAAAACCAAAAAGGTACTAATATGTACCTTTAAGGTACTCATATGTACTCTTAAAGTAAAATTATGTACCATTTAGGGGTGAGTAAGGTACAAAGATGTCCCAAAGATGATGGGTTTCATGACACTTTAAGGCTTTCAGACACTATGATTTCACAGAAAGGGCTTAGACTACACTAGGATTAGGCCTTATTTCAAATATGGAATTTAAGTAGCTTTTATAAACGTGCCTCAGAAGAAAAAAAAAAAAGTGTGACAACATTTATTTTAAGATATGTCAGTTCAAGTTACTTTTTAGTTAATCAAACATGCATTTTAATCTGGGACTAGCTTAAATCTTGTCTGTGTTGAGTCACGTTGAAATTGGAGACTTGAAACTTGTAATGAAGTCATTTTTACTGTAGGTGTCTGTGCTTGTACTCAAGTATGGTTTCCAGGTACTCAAGTATGGTTGTCTCTTGACACCTGTGCCTAAATCACAGAACTTTTGTTGGTGCTATAATCTTCCCCAAGCATCCAAATTAATCTTGTGTCATCCAATTTTAAAACCCTTTTTGGCAAATTATTTTCAAATCTTAACTTCATCTGGAGTTGTTATGCACCCTGGAGAGATGGCGAGAAGGCCTATGACACGGCTGTCAGGAATAATTCCAGTGAGTGGCAGTCTGTGTTTGCTGCGTCGTGTTTTCAGAGATAGAGGGGGGGAGTAAATTGTCCATTATGCCACAATGGACAGCAAGATGTGCACAACTTTATATTCAAAAGGGACAGAGAAATCCCTCTCTGATTTGACTGTAACAATGAGTAAATTGATGAAAAACTGAATATGAGGATCTCTAAAAGAACTTGATTTCTAAATCGTGCATGCTGGTTTGGATTCATTTGAATAGTAATTATACTTCAAAGTGAGCTGAATATGAACTGATTTGGAGTAGGAATCCCTGTTGACTCAATAGAGAGAGTCCTATCGGCACACATTAGGATAGGTCGGGAACCGTGCAAATGAACGCCATCTCATCCCCACTGATGTAATTAGTGAAATTAACTGGTTGTTGTGATTTGTCTTTCCATTTAATTAGTCATTTATATCTAAACTGTAAATCCCATGTGGCAATTTAGAAAAGAAAGTAAATGATCTCTTCAAATAATATTTCATAAACACAGCTTGAAGGGTTCAGAAAAAGGCCAGGTACTCAATACAGGGTCCAAATAAACTTCTCTTAAATTGTTTAAAATGAATCTTAAATTGAGAAAATAAAACCGCCATAAATATGTATCATCCAGAATTTTGTATTGTGCAGTTTTATGTTTTGTTTTTTTGCCACTTTTTTTTCACATAACAGAGTACAATGATGACCTTGGTAAGATTGGGAACTTGTCCGAGCATGCTAGACTGCTTCTTTACCATTTTGCATATTTTTTTACTCAAAGTCCCCCTGGAGTCAATAATTTTACCCCTTAAAGGGTTACTTCAGGGATTAGCATTAATCTTTGTATCAGTAGAAACCCGGGAGTATATTCAAATTATCGTGCTTTTCCCCCTCATATCACCCTGAGACGAGAGAATTATGTATTTTATTTCTGGAAAAATTCCTCAGATGACGCAAATATTGTCATTTTGCATCATCAGAGGAGATTATGGCCAGAGGCTGAAGACTACAGCCAGCAGGAGGCGCTGTTTCCACATGTTTTCAACATCGCACTCACAGCACTCGGCTCGGGGAGCTGCGGAGATTCATGTAAAGCGGTGGAGAGCAAAGTGAGTGTTAAAACTTTTCAAATGAATTCACGGTGGGCAAGTGATTCAGCCAGTAGCCGTGCCAGGGCAGCACAGGGCAGCAAAGTGTATTCTGGGAATTGTTGTCTTTCATGCCCATGAGACAAAAATAAATTTTCTGTGTTTTCTCAGTCTAGAAGGCACCATATTCAAAAATAAATGCACATTTCTACCCAGTTTAAATACAGATTCCTCTTCCAAGCGCTGAAGTACCCCTTTAAAGGTGAACTATGTAAAAAAAAAATAAGTAAAATATACAAAAAACACTAAGCCAGTGTTATATATTTTGTTCAATTGAGTACTTACAATATCCCAAATGTTTCCAACTATTTGTAAATCATGAGAAAATTGCTATTTTAACCAAGGAACCAGGACGTGTGAGGGAGACGCCTGTCAATTGCATCCTGTCTGCGTTACCCTCTGCTTCCGGTTGGCATCATCAAACTACTCCTTTGTTTTGAATAGGTGACCTCTAGCTGACGGAAAAGTTACATAGTGCACCTTTAAAATTCATCTTTGATAATTAACATTTTTAGACTAAAAAAAAAAAAAAAAAAATCTTAATGCCTTAAAATAGCTTGAATGTAACTCTACACACCCTTGGTTTATTTCAGCCATATAGAGACAGACAGCTACCTTCTCAAAATCAGCATCCTTAAGGTGATAAAACACATGCAGGGAAACGTTTTGAGTAATGTTTCATTCAGGTGAGACACAGGGCCCACAACCGATCTAAAGTATCCAGATAGAAATATGCCCATTCTAAAGTATCCAGATAGAAATATGCCCATTCTAAAGTATCCAGATAGAAATATGCCCAGATAGAAAAGTGCCCAAACATCATTGCCTGGCAACATTGCTCAAAAAAGTTGCCCTGTGTATTACCACCTTTAGAAATGGCTTGAACATCATAGAAAATCAATAAGGCATAATGTTCATCATAATATTGTAATATTTAATATATAATTCACCTGCTATAGCTAAATATACCTGATTTGTCCTGTCTCTTCTTAAAGGTGTTCTTGTGCTCTCTTTAAAAGCCTCGCTCTGTATGTTGACGGGATTTGTGATAGTAGGTTTGTTTCATACCGCGTTTTTGAGACTGCAGGTTTCATGAGAAAATAATCAGCAACGCTGTTACCTAATGAATTTGCACATTGTCTTAAAGCAAATTAAAAACCCCACTTATATGACAAAGGGCTGACAATGTTTTTCCTACTACGTTGAAGATACAATTCCGCTTGAAACATGTAGAGCCCTATTTTAATGATCTAATTGCATGGTCTGAAGCGCATGGCACAGGTGCACTTCGCGTCTGAATCCATTTTTGCTAGTTTAACGATGGGAAAATTGGCCAGGCGCATGTTCCAAAAGGGTTGCACCTAGTCTCTTAATAAGCCATTGATGTGTTTTAGGCGTAATGTGCAATAAACCAATCAGTGTCTCATCTCCCATGCCTGTTGCACTTGCACCATGCAGATTCGCTATTTACATGGTGGAATTTGTGAGTGAAAAGACCGAACGCTTCTCCAGAGAGGAATCCTTTTTTATATACATTTTAAAATGTTTGTGTGCTGCTGCACATCCCTGTGTGTGTAATAAGCAGAGTGCACATCCGTTGTGCACCGGCCTTCATGCGCATATTACTAACGCACCCTTTAAATAACAAAAAATACTGCGTTTTCAGTTCCTCAAAATAGCAACACGCCAACAATGCGCCTGAACACACCTTGTTTTTAGACCAGCACGCCCATGGGAGAACAGATGGACGCAAGTCCATTTGCCATTAACGCTGGACATGGAAATGATAAACTAACAGAAAACACTCGTGTTGCGTGTATGATAGGGCCTCTACACTGTAAAAATAAAATTCAGGTCTCCAATTGAAAATTTTATAGTGAACGATCACATCAAAATTTTTCAGTTGGCCAAATTGAATTTCTGTGAATTGATGCAATTTAATTCAATTAAAATTCAAGAAATTCAATTTGGCCAACTGAAAAATTTAGATGTGATCGTTCACTAAAAAATGTTCAATTGGAGACCAGAATTTTTTTTTACAGTGTAATGTTTATACCAGCCAACTGGCTGTTTTTAATTTAGCGTAATCAAGATGTTTTTGTCCTGTAAAATGCAGTGATTTTTATGCTCCAATGCATAGAGAAAGAAATAGAAATTAAAATGTAGAAATTTTAAATGTATAATAGTTGTACAGTATATAAAAAAATGTAATCAAAGTAATTTGTTTTACTCTCATTTGGCGAGTGTTAACTTTTGACCTGGTTTCAGCTACAGTATTGATGCACACTTTTGGGCGATATTATCAGTTGTATTGTAGTAAACATTGTTTCTCAACTCCAAAAGCAATAACTGTAATTCTCATTATGTCACGGTTGTAGATCTGCAGTCTCGTTCTGTGGTCTGTGTGTATGTTGTGTTGTCATGTTAATTGTCACGTGGGCGTCGCCGCTGATCACTGATCAGCGGCAGCTGTGTTCTATCAGGGACTGCCTATTTATTCCCTTGTCTTTCGTCTCATGTTTGTCAGATCGTTGTTTGGAGTTCCCTGTGTGTGTTCCGGTTCCCTTCGTGTGTGCATCGTCTTGGAGTTTGTTTCATCGTGTCTTGTCTCTGGATTCTGGTTCTTCGTTGGATTCTTCACCTTGTTCTTCTCTTCCACGGACTTCACCACGATATTCTCTCCCACGGACTTCATCACGATTATCTCTCCCACGGACTTCACCACGATCATCACCACGGCCCACCAAAGTCCCTGTGTCGCTCTCCTGCTGTCTGTGTGTGTGTGTATTCTGACCAGAGACATTAAATTGAGATTTGACTTGCACTTGCATCCTTCTTTATTTTTCCGTGACAGAACGATCTGACCAACATACAATATGGATGCAGCAAGCTCAGCGGCATTAACGGAGTTTATCAACCACAGCATTGCACGGATGGACCAGCAGCAGGAGAGCATTTCCTCTACCGGACGCGCCGTGCAGGCCTTGGTGACACAGGTGTCCGAGCTCTCCCAGCAGTTACAAGATCTTCGAGGTCCCGCTGCGCCACCCACACCGCCCGTTCCCCCTACACAACCCACACAAGGAGACCAACCTGAACCACGCCTACCTACGCCTCAAACCTATGCCGGTGAGCCGAGTTTTTGCAGAGCCTTTCTGAACAAGTGTTCACTGTATTTTTCTCTACAGCCACGTACCTTCGAAAGGGAGGAGTCCAAGGTGGCATTCGTTCTAACCTTGCTCACCGGGCAGGCAGCGCTGTGGGAACAGCGGTGTGGGAGAATCAAGATCCGTGCTGTTCCTCGTTCCAGACACTCGCTTGCGAAATGAGGAGAGTGTTTGACCGTCGGTCACAGGAAAGGATGCAGCTCGACGGTTGGCGGGTCTCAAGCAGGGTGATCGCACGGTGGCGGATTATTCCATCGAGTTCGAACACTGGCGGCGGAGTGTAACTGGAACGAGGAGGCGCAGTGGGACATCTTCCTGCATGGGTTGGCGATCATGTCCAAAGGGAAATCTACGTTTTGGACTTACCCCAGAGTTTTAATAAACTGGTTGATCTTGCCCTACGGGTGGACGCCCGCATCAACCGTCTGGAGAGACTTCCTCGTTCCGACCCCGCCTCTCGGGGTGCGGAGGCGCGAGCTTCAGCACCAGAGACACGGTCGGTCCTCTTTCGATCCGGAACCCATGCAGGTAGGGAGAGCTCGGCTTTCCGGGAGGAGAAGGAGGCGGAGGTCCCAAGGACTGTGTATCTACTGTGGAGGGCTGGGCACTTCCTGAACACCTGCCCGGTAAAGGATCGAGCCCGGTAGTAACATTGAGGCTACTATCGGGTGGGATCTCCGCTGAGAAGTCCTCACCATCCACTCTTCTCCCGGTTAGGCTGAGGTGGGCCACACACACGCTCACCTGTCATGCACTGTTGGATTCGGGGCTGAAGGTAATTTCATGGGCGCACAGTTTGCACGTCGCTTTCAGCTACCCATCATCCCTCTCACTAAACAGATTTCTGTCAACGCTCTCAATGGTCAAGAATTACCCAACATAACCCTCACCACCACATCCATTACCCTCATCACGTCTGGCAATCACACCGAGTCAATTTCATTTTTTCTCATGGATTCACCCCTGGCTCCCATTGTTCTCGGACACCCCTGGCTCACTCAACACAACCCCAAGGTGGACTGGCGTCGGCACACCGTCCTGGAGTGGAGCACTCAGTGTCATAAGTCTTGTCTTGGGTCTGCTTGTTCCTCTGTTTCTGTTTCTGTGTTACAGGAAAAGGCTGTGGACCTGTCAAACGTGCCCGCAGAGTATCTAGACCTGAAGGAAGTGTTCAGTAAGTCCCGGGCTGCTTCTCTTCCTCCGCATCGTCCCTATGACTGTGCTATAGATTTAGTTCCAGGTAAGTCTCCGCCTAAAGGCAGGTTGTACTCTCTGTCCGCTCCCGAGGGGAGGCCATGGAGAAATATATTTCTGATTCGCTAGCAGCTAAGTTCATTCGCCTTCCTCTTCTCCGGCGGGGCGGGTTCTTTCGTAGGAAAGAAGGATGGTTCCCTGCGACCTTGCATTGATTACCGGGGTTGAATAACATCACGATAAAGAATACTTATCCTTTGCCGTTGATGTCTTCAGCCTTCGAGAGGTTGCAAGGAGCGCCTGTTTTCACGAAATTGGACTTAAGGAACGCTTATCATTTGGTCCGCATCAGGAGGGGGATGAATGGAAGACCGCGTTAACACCCCTAGGGGTCACTTTGAATACTTGGTCATGCCCTTCGGCTTTCCAACTCCCAGCGGTCTTCCAGGCACTCGTCAATGACGCGTGTTGAGAGACATGGTTGATCAGTTCATATATGTCTACCTGGACGACATATTGATTTTCTCCTCGCTCTCCAGGAACATATTCAACACGTCCGGCGAGTGCTTCAGCGGCTGCTAGCGAATGGGCTTTTTGTCAAGGCGGAGAAATGCGATTTTCATGCACAGTCTGTGTCTTTTCTAGGGTACATCGTCTCGGCTGAGGGAATTCGCATGGATCCTGACAAGGTTAAGGCTGTGGTGGATTGGCCAAGCCCAGATTCCCGTAAGGCCCTGCAGAGGTTTCTGGGTTTTGCTAATTTTACCGGCGGTTTATTCGCAATTTCAGCCAACTAGCCGCTCTGACAGCCTTGACCTCCACCAGAACGACGTTCAGGTGGTCCGATGCAGCTGAGGCTGCATTCGCCAAACTAAAAAGCCGCTTTGTTTCGGCTCCCATCCTCATAGCCCCTGATCCTTCACGTCAGTTCGTGGTGGAGGTCGATGCATCAGAGGTGGGGTAGGGGCAGTTCTATCCCAGCGATCCCCTCAGGCGATAAGGTCCATCCCTGCGGCGTTTTTTCTCATCGTTTATCTCCAGCCGACGCAATTATGACATTGGTAACAGAGAGTTGCTGGCAGTCAAGTTAGCGTTGGAGGAGTGGCGTCACTGGTTGGAGGGTTCGGGGGTACCTTTCATTGTTTGGACCGACCACAAGAACTTAGAATACATCAGAACAGCTAAAAGACTAAACTCCAGGCAAGCTCGGTGGGCACTTTTTTGGACGTTTTGATTTTTCTCTCGTACCGCCGGGTTCTAAAAACATCAAACCCGATTCTCTTTCTCGTATTTTTGACCCTTCCGAACGCCTGTCTACTCCCGAGTGTATTCTTCCTGAGACATTAGTGGTCTCCACTCTGACATGGGAGGTCGAATCGAGGGTCAAATCGGCCTTAGAAGGGTAACGCCCGCCCGGATGCCCACCGAACCGTTTATTTGTGCCGGAGGGTTAAGGTCCAGTGTCATTAAGTGGGGCATTGTTCCAACGTAGCCTGTCATCCAGGGTTAATCGCACCAGTTTTTGGTCAAGCAACGATTCTGGTGGCCCGCCATGGCTCGCGACATTCGCAGTTTTGTTTTGGCTTGCGCGATTTGTGCCACTGGTAAGACTTCCAATCCCCCAGATGGGTTGCTCCAACCGCTGTCTGCCCCTTCGAGACCCTGGTCCCACATTGCGCTAGATTTCGTCACCGCCCTCCCACCCTCCCAAGGGAACACGGTTGTTTTGACCGTGGTGGACCGGTTCTCGAAGGCGGCGCATTTCATCCCTTTACCTAAATTACCCTCTGCGAAGGAGACAGCGGTAACTGTCGTTGATCACGTCTTTCGGTTACATGGCCTCCCGATGGATGTGGTCTCCGACAGGGGACCCCAATTTGTGTCCAAGTTTTGGCAGGAGTTTTGTAAGTTGCTGGGGGCGACGGTTAGTCTTTCTTCGGGTTCCACCCCAATCCAATGGTCAAACCGAGAGCTAACCAGGATTTGGAAAGAATGTTGCGATGTTTGGTGTCCAAGAATCCTTCCTCCTGGAGCCAGCAACTCTCCATGATCGATCGCACATAATTCGTTACCAGTGTCTTCCACGGGCCTCTCACCGTTTGAATGTAGTTTAGGTTACCAGCCACCTATGTTTCCCAGTCTGGAATCCGAAGTCGCGGTCCCCTCCGCTCACGCCTTCATCCAGAGGTGTCACCGCACTTGGACGAGAGCCCGCGAGACTCTTCTCCAAGTGGGGCGCGCAAGGCTAAGGCCGATCGCCACGGTCGAAGCCTCCCGTATCGTCGTAGGTCAAAAAGGTGTGGCTTTCTACCAAGAACATTCCTCTCCGTTCCGTCTCCAATAAGCTTGCTCCCAAATTCATTGGCCCGTTTCCTGTCACCAAAATCATTAGTCCGGTGGCAGTCCGACTCAAACTTCCTCCAGCGTACAGGAGAATTCATTCCGCCTTCCATGTCTCTAAAATCAAACCGGTGTTTTATTCACACATTAATCCGCCCACCCGGTTTCTCCACCGCCGCGTCTCGTGAGGCAGGGAACCTACTTATTCGGTCAATCGCATTCTGGACTCGAGAAGGAGGGGCGGATTTCAGTACTTGGTGGACTGGGAGGGTTACGGTCCGGAGGAGAGAAGTTGGGTTCCTGCCAGAGACATCCTGGATCACTCCCTTATCGATGATTACAATCGACAGGTAGGTGCTCTTGGGAACGCCGAGAGGCGTTCCTAGGAGGTGGGGTACTGTCACGGTTGTAGATCTGCAGTCTCGTTCTGTGGTCTGTGTGTATGTTGTGTTGTCATGTTAATTGTCACGTGGGCGTCGCCGCTGATCACTGATCAGCGGCTGTGTTCTATCAGGGACTGCCTATTTATTCCCTTGTCTTTCGTCTCATGTTTGTCAGATCGTTGTTTGGAGTTCCCTGTGTGTGTTCCGGTTCCCTTCGTGTGTGCATCGTCTTGGAGTTTGTTTCATCGTGTCTTGTCTCTGGATTCTGGTTCTTCGTTGGATTCTTCACCTTGTTCTTCTCTTCCACGGACTTCACCACGATCTTCTCTCCCACGGACTTCACGACGATTATCTCTCCCACGGACTTCACCACGATCATCACCACGGCCCACCAAAGTCCCTGTGTCGCGCTCTCCTGTCTGTGTGTGTGTGTATTCTGACCAGAGACATTAAATTGAGATTTGACTTGCACTTGCATCCTTCTTTATTTTTCCGTGACACATTATCTTTTTCCATCAGCTTTTGGGATGTTATCCAAAGCCATCCTGTTTTCCTGAGTACTCAATCTAGAAAATAAACCAACTTCCATTTAGCAAGAGAGACTTTGAAGAATCTAATCATAGCTGTCATGCGAGGTCAAGTTGTTAAAGCTTCCTAAAAATAAGCTTAAGACAGGGATGTCAGTGTGAGTTTACTGAACTTCACAACAGTACACTGATGTGCCAACAAATTGCAATCCTCTGTGAAATAAACTAAATTATACAATTTGCCTCAGTCTTTCTGATTGTAAGCTTATCACACAAGACATGATTGTTCTCCAGGGTATAAAAACAGCTCTTGTCTTCCTTCCCTTTTTGTGTATTTACTATTTACTTTTTTAATATGTGGTGTAATACCATTTGTAAAATGGTGGTGTTTGGACTCTTCATTTGAAAACAGATAAGAATTATGATTAATTTATAGATTTTTTTTGCATAACTCAGATCAATTTATAGTCACTAGTATTGCCATTGCTTTCATATAAACACAGCTTTTGTTTTTCGACCAAAACACGTCATCTTCATTTTGAAAGTCCCTGCAGTCCCTGTGTTTTGGACCAGTGGTAGCTTAGAAATTCATTTAGGATGGATCAATTTGAGCACACCCACATGGCAGTTTATAGTTTCCTTTTATACTGCGTGTGAAAAATACACTATCATATAGGTCTACTGTACATGTAAGTCATTATTTTGTCCTAAATGTTCAATATTCCCTGTTAAAATGTCCTGAACATATTTCATCCAAACCTCTTCCCAGTGTTGCCTACATAGCCTGCGGGCTTGTCAACATTACATCTCTGTTTAACCTGCCATTCTTCCCTCACACTTTATGAATTATTTACACCATCAAATAACACAAAAGACCCTTTCCCATAGCTCTACTTTTAGACGTCCTATAAATTATTAAAATCCGGTATTTCCCCTGGCTCAAAGAGACTATCCAAAGGCTGATTTTAATGCAAACAAAATGAAATGAACTCTGGCATTTAATGGCATGTTGTTCTGTTTTTCGATTTTAATTGATGTTTGCTCCTCTTTGTTGACTGTGTTTTGCTTTCTTCAGGATCGTATGAGGTTATAATTTTAATTTTTCAATGTGTTGACATCATGTGTAAATGTCATTCAATGTGCAATTTGTTTCACTGTCAGTTTTTTCCCCTTGCTTGCTGCTACATAATAGTTTTTCTTCCTTCAGGAGAAATGGTTGACATGGTTATGCTTTTCACATGAAAAATATTATAATTGAATTGCGAAGAACAGAATGTATGGCATAATATAGCATTTTCAAAAAACAAACAAACAAAAAATATGATGGCTTAAATTCAAGAGTTATGTCCATAAGTACAGCTGTGGTCAATACATGTGTTGTGATGCAAGAACCGTGTTTTAAGAACAGCTGAAGCCTTGTGTATCCAGCAATGCAAAATAACATTTATAAAACAGCAAAATAACAGATAAAAGAAGGAAATGGGAGAAACAGTCATTTAATTAATTTTTACAACAGCTTTCAAATGTAACCTATATTCCTTGTGGCAGGCCAACCGAGGACAGAGACACTTTTAAAAGAGATTGTAGGATCATGTTGGAAGTGAGACTATGAATGAGCACCCGTAGGGCTTCAGCTTTGCAGATTCTTTGCCAGACCTTATGGTTGAATCACGCAGTGAAGATTTTCAGCTTGATGTATGTGCCTTCAGGTGGACTATATGTCACTCTGGTGTTATTTGAGAGGAACCCAATGCTGTCCAAACAGCCCCGGGTCTGTTAACAGAAACATTAGCTATCAATCAAGACACTTTAACCGCCTGAGCTCAACTAGAGATGAGGAATGTTTGTGGTAGATAACATTCATTTTGGAGGAATGAGCCTACAGAGCACATTTATTTTTTTCAGAGCAAAGCTTGATGAACTAAAAGTAATAATCATGATCATCATTGAAACATTGTTCATTGGTCCTCCACGCTTATTCATCAGACTGAGTTAAAGAACAGTATCTCGAGTGATTGATTAATTGAATTAGGTCTACATAACCTGGAAAAGCTACCCGTTAGCATTGTCATTCATCACAGTTACTCAGATGTTACAGGACTTTCCCTGGCTAGGATGGTGTTTGCTGGGCAGCCTGACCAGCTGAAAGGCGCCCAAAAACCAATCTAAAACCATTTATTTTGTTTGGCCAAGCTAATTGCACAAATAGAGGCAGAGTTTTTGTACAAATGAACAGTGGCATAGCATGGAAGCTTGTTTCCGCCACAGAAAAATAAAATAAAAAATGTAATTGCGACTTTTTATCTCACAATTCTGACTTTCTCACACTAATGTGGTCTTTACTTAAACAAATCATGTACTTGACTAGATATTACTAGTTTAGTCAGAATTGTGAGTTATAAAGTCAGAATTGTGTGATAAACTCACAATTCTGAGGAAAAAAGTTGCAATATTTTTGTATATGTATACTATCTTTGTTTTTAGAATAACATTCTAAATCCTAATAATTTGATTTCAATAAAAAAATATTTTACATGGGGAAATGATCGTATTCTACGCAGATATGATTTATGATTATACAAAATCAATTAAATCAATGACTCATTTGATGGTTATTCTGCTTTATGGTAACCCTGAGAGGAAAATGATACATACAAAAACAACTGAATCTGATTTAACATGCATTAAATCTTGTGAATGTGAAATGGCAAGCTTTTATGTGAACGCCAGTTCTGATAAACCTAAAAAATGGATGCGCGGGAGTGGGAAGGATCTCACTTTGCCTGAGCAAAAGCAGCTTATTCCATTGCTCACAGAGATTTTTTATAGACAGACGATACAGTCAGGATTCCAATTCCGTGTTTGTGAGGAAGACTTCAATAGGCATTGGGTATGCAGTGCAGAAGACAAGCATTTCATCTCTTTAATTCATGCAACTGCTGCATAGCTGCGGAGGAGTTTTGATGAAAGCTCAATGTTGGCTCGTTGCAAAGCAGAGACACGTTCACAGGACATTTCTGAATCAATGTCTGTCTTTGCTCCTAACAGACAGAACCGAACATACAACAGCCTCTATAGGCTTTGTATTTACTGACAGAGACAAACGTTCTTCTTTTGTTACAACAAGGCTGTCAGCTTGATCAAGCCTGAAAGGAAAGGACATTCAAACATGACTCAAATATGCCGCCTTTGTATTATTTCAAGTTATGTCATTAAGTTTAAGGCTTTTATAATGATAATAAAAGAGAACCAGACAAGAGCACAAGATGTAATATGTGCTTTATTTTGTAAGCTTGGCCCATTTAATTGCTTGAGCGGTATATATGAATGTTTTGCAATTACATTTGGGAAAATTAGTTTTGTGTGATGAATCAGTTTAATAAGATTATTATCTCAATTAGTCCTTGCTTACCACATAAAACATATTAATTGAGGCTCAGGCTACAGTTCCTCGAATGTTGTAAACTAATTAGCTCAAACGATAATTCTGTAAGAACTGGGTAACTTTCTCATTAGCGCTATAGCTCAGTGAATGCCATTAAGCCCACACTGTAAAAAAATGTGTTCACTCAACTTACATTTTCTAGTTATCTTTTTGCTTTGACTCAGTTAAGTTTTAATTACTTAATCTACTAAGTATTTTCAACTTAAAATGTTTAGTTGGTATAGCTAAATAGTTGACTCAACAACTTATTTCAAGTAACTTGGACTTGCAAAGTTTAGTTGAAATATGATAACTTATATTTTCAAGTTATCTAAACTTAGCAAAGTTTAGTTGAAATACGATAACTTACATTTTCATGTTATCTGTACTAAAATCTTTGTTCATTGAACTTATTTTGGCATATTTTTTCAACTTGCATTAGCACATTCAACCAAAAAAATAAACACATTTTTCCATATAAACGATTTTATTGTCAATAAATCAATATATGTTAAGGACAACATTAACACATTCCCCAAAAAACTTGACAGAAAAAACAGAAACAACTTTTTAACTGTAAAATACAGCTAACACTTCTCTTTGTAGAAATGCAATTCACAATTCACAAATTATGAAGAATATAGATTACAGAAATAATATCAGAAAAATAATTTCTCAAATAAAACTGCAATAAACCTCTCAAATAAAATGGTATTGCAATTGCATAAAGTTTAAAGGTGAACATTTATTTGAATGCATGGAAAATGTATTCATGTGGGAAAAACTTAAAGTGTGAGTTCCCATAAAAATGAAAATACCATTATTAATTGGTCACCCTCATGCCATTCAATAATGGTTCAAGGATTAGTTCACTTTAAAATGAAAATTTCCTGATAATTTCCTATCTCATCCGAGATTCTCCATCTTCAGTGGAAAATAAATTAAGTTTTTTTTTGTGAGGAAATCATTCCAGGATTTTTCTCCACATAATGGACCTCAATGGGAACCAACAGTTGAAGGTCCAAATCAATGCAGTTTCAAAGGAAGGGCTTCAGAGGCTCTGCACGATCCCAGACGAGGAATAAGGTCTGATCTGGACAAACCATCGGTTATTTTCTTTAAAAAAAAATACACTGATATACTTTTTAACCTAAAATGCTCATTACGTAATCATGTCGGAAAGGTCACAGGTGAGGTAAGCAGAAGTACCGCCCCCCTGGTTTAATACAATCCATATTAAATACAAACTTCATTTAGCAAAACAAGTTACACAACGATGTCAGACGATTTTGAAGTTGGAGATGGAGTTTTTTGTGTAAAGAGACGTTTGTATATGTCTTTGCACGTTCGCTTGGAGCGGTACTTCTGCCTACGCCTAGCGTGACCTTTCGACATGATTGCACAATCTGTGGTCCTTGCAGAGCAGCACAAGATGAGGAATTTAGGTTAAAATATATATAAATGTTTATTTTGTTCTTAAAAATGGCCAATGGTTTGTCTAGATCAGACCCTGTTTCTCTTATGGGATTGTGCAGAGCTTCTGACGCCTTTCCTTTGAAACTGCATTGATTTGAACCTTCAACATTGGTTGCTATTGAGGTCCATTGTGTGCAGAAAAATCCTGGAATGCTTTCCTCAAAAAATTATTTTCAACTGGAGAAAGCAAGACATGAACATCGTGGATGAGATGGGGGTGAGTAAAATATCAGGAAATTGTCATTTTAAAGTGAACTAATCCTTTAAGACTTTACTTAGTTGGAAGACAAATTAAGATCTTTTTACTGTCCCTCCTTTGACAGCCTACGCAACTAGCACAGTCAAGGTCCAGAAAAGACATCCTTAAAGGGATAGATCACCCAAAAAGGATAATTCTGTCATTTACTCACCCTCAAGTATTTGTGAGTTTCTTTGTTCTGCTGAACACAAAAGATGATATTTTGAAGAATGTTTGTAACCAAGCAGATCCAAGTAAACATTGACTACCACTTTTCCCTACTATGTCAATGGTTGATTGGATCACATTTACATTTAGTCTTACAAATGAGAGCAATAGAAGAAACTAGAACAGTCAAGGGCAACAATATGCAAGTGCTGTAACACGTCTCAGCAGAACAAAGAAACTCATTCAGGTTTGGAACATCTTGAGGGTGAGTAAATGATGACAGAATTTTCATTTTTGGGGGAACTATCCCTTTAAGGATGTCTTTACTGGACCTTGAATGTGTAGTTGCCTAGGCTGTCAAAGAAGGGACAGAAAGCTTACAGATTTAATTACAAAATATCTTAATTTGTGTTTCAAAAATAAACAAAGCTTTTAGGTTTGGAACAACATGAGGTTGAGTATCTAACAAAATAATTGTCATTTTGGGTAAACTAACACTTTTCAGATTAATAATACCCCTTTAAAAGATTAGTTCACTTCAAAATGAAAATCTCCTGATATTTTACTCACCCCCATCTCATCCAAGATGTTCATGTCTTTTTTCTTCAGTCGAAAAGAAATTAAGTTTTTTGAGGAAAACATTCCAGGATTTTTCTCCACACCTTTGATTTCCATGACAACCAAAATGTTGAAGGTTCAAATCAATGCAGTTTCAAAGGAAGGGCTTCAGAGGCTCTGCACCAGGAACAGGGTCTGATCTAGACAAACCATTGGCCATTTAAAGAAAATATTCAAAATGAATATACTTTTTAACCTAAATTGCTCATCTTGAGCTGCTCTGCAATTGCGCAATCACGTCAGCGTCACACTAGGCGTGGCGGAAGTACCTCCCCCAAAGCGTGCGTGCGAGGACTTCTGACTACGTCTGGTGTGACTTTTCGACGTGATTACATTTACTAGCGAGCCGCAGAGCAGCGCATGATGAGCAATTTAGGTTAAAAGTATATACATTTTAAATATTTTCTTTAAATGGCCGATGGTTTGTCTAGATCAGACCTTATTCCTCATCTGGGATCGTGCAGAGCCTCTGAAGCCCTTCCTTTGAAACTGCATTGATTTGGACCTTCAACTGTTGGTTCCCATTGAGGTCCATTATTTGGAGAAAAATCCTGGAATGTTTTCCTCAAAAACTTAATTTCTTTTTGACTGAAGAAAAAAGACATGAACATCTTGGATGAGATGGGGGGTGAGTATAATAACAAGAAATTTGGATTTTTAAGTGAACTAATCCTTTAACTGTGAAATAACTTTTAAAACACATGGAAACTTAATATATGTTTTGGCAAATCTTTTTTAACAAAATTAAACAATGAAAGTCCCAAGTCACCAAGTCTCTGCAGAACAACTGCTTCCTTGATTACAAGGGCCACATCACTAGAGTTGCATGGAATGGGGTCGGTCACATCTTCCACCACTGTGATGATTCCAAGAGTCCCTGATCACATCTTCTTCGAAATCTGTGTGCTGTATTAAAAAAATGACATACTTAAAAATGTGCTTTCACACATACAACATTGAAGCTCAAAGACTTAAACTTAATACGAGTACACCAAGTCTTATAGCCAATTTGTACTTAGTAGAAATCCTAACAAACATAAACAGGTTTAGCCTATACAAGTGGAAGCAGTAAAGTATTCGCTACATTCAAAATGTTACATCTGAAGTCATATTATGGCTATAACAAAATATACACATTGTATACGTTTAACGTACCACAGTTGATTGGTTGTCGTGAAATAGGAGGTCAAGGGCAAATGCCTCACACTGCTTGCAGCACTGCCTGAAGTAATTATATGAAGAAAATAAAAGTTAAGTCAACCAACATTTAATGAACATACTTTAATGAGTACATAATCAAGATGAGGAATAGAGTAATAGTTTTTGTCATGTATTTGTCAAATCAAAATTGTAAGGTAACAGCTGTTTTATTTCCTAAACAATCATACGTTACATATGAGTGTGCAGAATGTTATATTTTTAACATTACTCACTGTGTTAGCTTGGTGGCTGTCTGAGACACTTGCAGTAAGCTAGAACAACATTAGAAAGTATTAATAAAAGCAACTGGTGTTGCTGAAAAGCATGCAATAAACTTTCAAATATATTGCATAGCCGAGAAAATGTAGCATTACTGATACTTCAAATAAAGCTTTACTATAATCCTAAATAGCTTGAATATGAAGAGAAATGTTAATAAACACATATCAAGAGATTTGTTGAGAAAGTACAGTTTGTAAAATGTTAACTGTAATAAGATGATTGACAGGCCAGTTTAAACGTGACACGATGGAACTAAGCAACAGAGCTGTCCATTAAAGATGCAGCTATAACGTACATATCAAAGCTTGGCTAATTTTCTGCTACAAACTCAGACGCATTCATAAGAGAGTACATGATTTTAAGTGTTAAAAGTATCATTTGGCTAATTGTATGGGTAGCTTATCTTAAGCATTTCACTATAGTTTTTGAAAAAATGCGGTGATGTTGAAGCGATTGCTATAGTTACATAATCTCTCACAATAAACTGAACATAACTGACAAACAATTTTGTCATTTAATAGAAAAACTAGACAGATGTACAACAACTTTTCAGTTAAGGAACATCCAGATTGAACACGGGAGGATTCTGATAATCCTGCCGCACCACTCACACAGTTTTACATTAAATGACATATAGCCAATATTCAGCTCGTTGTTATCGTACTCACGCGTCGACGCTGCTTTGCCTGCGTGGTGATTAGATTCACTGATTTTGGCGCAAAGAACTTGAACACGAGGTTGAACATGAATGTCTCTCTCACGTTAAAAACAACAACACTGAATTCGGTGCAGATATTTCCACATCACTTTGAATATTGTGATAAAGTAGCCTATATGTTTTAAATACGGGAGGATCGAAATATCCTCCGTATGAAATTTGTCTACACACCCCGCCTTTTGACAACTTAATGAAATAGCCTATACGTTTAATAAATAAAAGTAAAATAAGTAATAGTAGACTATTTTTATAGATTTTTTTCCTTTAGTTTGCTGACTATCAACTTTAGGCTAACTGGGCAAGCTGGATTAGCAACGGTCATAATATTTGATATAGAAACGTTGTTACTGTAAACAATACATGGATAATTACTTCATATATATCATTTTACATGTTATTACACATATATGAACAAATATTTACTTACCAGATTTGATGATGATGGAAGGATTAAATCATCTGCCGATAAACCCTCCTGCATGGCTCATGAACGAGATCTGCTTTGCTTCACGTGATCTCGCGATAAATAATGAGAACTTATATGCTAACCTTACTTAGCATACTTACTTATGTTTTTAAGTTGAGTCAACATATACCCTAGTTAAGTCAACTTGCAGACTAGTTGAGACAGTGAAAACTTAACATGTTAAGTTGAATTAACAAATTCAGAAACTGCAAGTTGAATCAACTTACAAAATTTTGTTGATAGAACTAAAATGCGGAATCATTTTTTACAGTGCATCTTATAAAGCATCTAGAACTTTGAAGTGCGTCCCAAATCTCTTCTTGCTAATGAGCCACACATTTTTAGACAGAACTTTCTTGAAGATAGCATGAAATAACTGGATCTAATGTGCCTGGTGGATAGTCTGGTGCTTTTAACTCGTTGATACAGATAACTGTAGACATGCTTTAACCTCCTTGGAAAGTTTCAGAAGTGCAACATGACATCATGACTTTGCGTAAACATATACGCCACTTTCTAAAGCCAAAAATGGCGTTATCTGAATGCATTTTGAGCTATCCGCGTGTATGTCTACACTGAAGGGGGGGATTCTGAAATCCCCTGCCGCTTCAATATACCTGTAAATATCTTAATCAGATTCATAATCAAAGCCTTAATTAATATTTATCCTCCTATTTCTAATGATTTATTCCAGTTGATTTTACTCAATAGAACTACTGATTGTTTGTTCTTCTTTTATGTTTTCTAAAGTTGGTATTTGGTCTTTGAGTGGCGTCTGGCCTAGGGTTGTGTGATGTGTCACTAAACACTTTATAGTTGTGTGTTTGGATTTTGGAGGTATCACACACCTCTAACATGATGGGAGTGCAGTAACAGTGTTTGCTCACTTAGCCCGGCTTCCATAGATTAAATTTGGATTTGTCTTTCATTTTTATTATATTTTATTCATTTTATTTTTCCTTTTACTGAAACACTAAAGAATCAAGATGAATATTGCCTGTACTACTGTCTGTACCTCTCACTGAGAGAAAGCACATGCTATCAGCATGTTTTGGTGAAGTGCTTTGTTGATAAGACTCTCCAACCTTGGGAGAGCTGTGATGCTGGGGAGCTTTTGTGTGTGTGCGTTGCATGATCTGTGCAGGCCTAATATTGAAGATGGACATTTTCTGCACACAACACCAGAAGTGAAGACGCCTTTCTGCAACCTCCAAGGTCAACAATGATCTAAATCTAGTCATGGGGTGACAACTAGTCTACCTAGTTTAGTGATATGCTCTGCTATCTAACCTTGTGTGGAAATTTACCATGACTCTGCATTTTCTCTGAGCCAATCAGAATCATACACCTTTAAGTAATGATGTGGCTAGACCTGGAAAACAGTATTGGGACAATTGTATGTACGGTACGACGAGACTGGTAGAGAAGGAGCACAGGCCTACGAACTCCTTATGAGACTTGAAGCTGGCTTCTGCTGATGAAACTGCAAACTATTCTTATGTAAAATTTTTCTTTCATTAATTGCACTCCTGACTCTTGGTCTTCATTATTCACTACTGGTCTCTGGGTCTGAACTGTTATACCACTAACAACACCGTATGATTCCGTGTGTATGTGTACGCCGAAACGAACCATCCTCTCCATGTGTATGTTTACGCCGTGTAATTCCACGTGTATGTCTACGCCGAAAACTAACTATTATGTGTGTGTCCACAATGTAAATGGATTTATAAACGTAATAAATTATGTTTGTTTTGAAAATGTAAAAATGCAAAATGTTTCTTGTGATGGGTAGGTTTAGGGACAGTGTGTGTGTGTGTGTGTGTGTAGGTTTAGGGGTAGGGGCAGTGTAGGGGGATAGAATGAAACACGTTGATAAACATGCTAAAAAGCAATTATGCGTTTTGATAGCATAGTCATTCATACGCCATTTCATGAGATCAGTCTAAGAAGTGGCAGAACTGACCTTTCTAAATTCTTAAACTGTCTGTTTCAAAAACATACAAGAGAAATGGGTTGAAATTTGTGAATTAGCTAAACTAAGAAAATATGTCGTAAAAAAGCAACATATATTCTCTAAATTGTTTTTTCTGCTTCTAGGTGTGAAGATCATAGATTTAAGTACTTGTCCTTCAGCTATTTTCAATAGGGACTAGAAGCACTTTTCAGAAATATATTAAATATAAATGCCATTCAGTCAAGAAATACTATAATGGATTATTTAATGGATTCACAAAAAAACATGTTTACATCACTGATCTATATAATGATTATTATCTATGATATAGATCAGTGTTTTACATGCACTGTCAAGTACCCAATGCAGAGTTCTAGCACACTTATTCAAAACAGAGACTGAAATATAAAGTCCTTTAGTGAGATATAAAGTCACAACTGAGGGATAAAAAAATAATATTTTGAGCTATAAACTTGCCATTGTGAGATTTATCTCACTATATGACCTCATAGAGTAGCTCACAATTACAACTTTATAGCTCATAATATAGGGCCATAATTTGATTTATATCTTTCATTTTTCTTATCTATGAGGTATAAAGTTGCGATTGTGAGATATGAGGTCATATTGTGAGATATAAAGTTGCAGATGTGAGATATATATTCATCTTGTGAGATAAAGTCAGCCAAAAACACTGTGAGAAATAAAATTATATAAAATCACAGATTATGAGCGATTAAGTTGCTTGCAGCTGAGAGCTCCGGTATAAGGTCATATTGTGAGATATGACATTGCAGTTGTGAGATTAAAATTCATTTTATGAGATATACAGTCACATTCCAAATATATAAGAACATAATGTGAGATATAAAATGATATATTGTGAGCCATTGAGCTGCAATTTTGAGCTACAGGGTCATATTGTGAGATATAAAGTTCAGATATTGCGAGATATAACTGTATAAGTGTGAGAAGTTCAAAGTCAGATATGAAGTTGCTATTGTGAGATAGAAGGTCATGTTTCGAGATGTAAAGTCATTGTCAGATACTGCATGAAGTTGAATTCATGAGCTGTAAGGTCATATTGTAAAATATGAAGTTGTTATTGTGAGATATAAATTCATATTGCCAGATATGAAGTTTGCATTTGTGTAATATACATTTGTATTGTGAAATATAATCCAATTATTCTGTGTTGTTTACCTGTAATGACTGTGCCCTGCTACTAACATCAACAAGAATCTCTGTGTTTCTTGCCGTCTAGTGCTCATTCACACACAATAAACCTCTATTTGCTGCAAACCCCTGGTAGCTGGACAGAGTAATGAGCCTGAATTTCAGTGCTGCCAAACCATCTTTCTTAGTAGTTTAGCTCGGGGAAAGACAGCTAGGGTGAAACCAAATGAGACACTGCTGGTCTGTGGCTTAGTGATGGATACACCATTGTTTTAATGTTCTCATTGTTTTACACTTTGTGGATGCCAATTAATTCACCATTTGTGGAGGTCACTGTTGCTCTTTCTGCAATTCTGCCCCAGGTTCAGTTATTAAGGCACCACAGTCGTGTTGCAAATGAGTCTTAATCAGATGTCAGTGGGAAATTCATAAGCCTTCATGAGTCATTTGTGTAATACAACACGACTGCACCCCTTGTGTGTCTGCTAATATGATTATGGAAAGCCAGCATCACAGATTGAAGGTCGCATGAGGTGGTAAATGAATAAATGAATTGATCTATGCACACTGTGTGACTGTACTGAAGTGGGTGTACTCAGTTTCTAAGCATGCATGTGCTTTCTCTCAGGTCCAGTGTTTGTACACCTAAGAGAGCGACTGCCATTGAGAATATCACGTCTGTGTGTGTGCATTCCCCTTGCTAAATCCCTCCGCCCTTCACCCTGATTGCAGCAATTATGATCAATCCAAATAGTTCAGTATGCATATTAATAACAGTCATCTAAATACCCTCATTATCATTATGTTCACTCAGGTTGTAAGTAATTACTCACGGATCAAAAATATGTTTAATTTATTCAGCTTGATAAAATATCTCAGCTGCTTATTTGTATGTCGTTCCCTTAGTTATTTCCCCCAAGAGCATGAGGTGAATTCTCAATATGTACAGTACGGAAAAACATTTTATTGGGTATTTCTCAAACATGCTCATCATCATAATCTCAATTTCTAATAACAATAGAGGGTGACTTTTTTGAGTTTGCTTAGAATGATTTATCTCAAGTGGATTTAGATATTTTTAGACAATGCAGTGTGCGGCTATCTTGCTTTGATTTACTGCTCGTAAAGAAGTCGCTCAGTTGGCCAAAGCCTAGACTTTACAATTTGTAATTTTAGTTTATGGGCCTCAATATTAAGTTATTGGGAATTTGGACCTTGTTGGGAATCTAATAACGAGGTAAGAACTGGATAGCGACACAGTTCCTTTAACGTAATTCACTTTACACAATAGCCATCTTGGAAGCTCCTCCAGGCAGCATTTTTCTATTGTGCAATTGTATTTTGAATCTGGTCGAATGAGAAAAGGTTAAGGTTATGTCTCAATAACATAAATCTTAAAAGAGCCAACAACAAAAATTGGAATATTTGATATATGATTATATATTGGAAACAAGTTGTATTGACCAGTGTTATTATTAACTAAAACTACAACTATTAAACAACAAATAGATTTATTCTTTCTAAGTAAAAAATAAATAAAAACATTTAGCAAACCAATATTTACTTTCACTAAATGCTTCAGTTAGTTGCCAAGGCAACATTACTAATTTTAGTTTAAGTACTAAAATTACTAAAACTGAAAATAGCTAAAAATACATTTAAGTCAAAACAAAAAAAACATATTTTAATAAAAGCAAAACAAGTATAAATGACAAAGACTAAAGGCTGGTTTATACTTCTGCGTCGGACCTGCGGCATTGCCTGTACGCGGCGATTTTCATTTATACTTCTGCGTCCTTTTCCGCATTGATGTGCAGATAAGGCCGATTTATTCTTCTGTGTCAAGTGTACGGTGTTGTGTACGTCATGAGCATTTATACTTCTGCGTTTTTTCTGCATTGTTCTGCAATTACACCACCGAAACGCTAGTGGGCGGTGGGGTTTCTATGTTCTACTGTGTTAAGTGAAAAAAGGTGAATGAAACTGAGTGGATCGTGTTGGAGTTAGAGCTGATCGATATTGAAAAAAAGTAACTTTTATTGAAATTACTCAAATTAAAAAGTAGAAACGAGGCAAGGAACTTCTGGATTTGAAAATGGTGGGCAGCACAGAAGAACATGCTGAAAATAACACGTCAGAAATGCGACGGTACCAAGCCGACCAATCACAGATCTTGCGCTCTGCGTCATCGTGACGCATAGTTAAATTTTTGGGGAGGTGCGCATCATGGTACGGGGAAGGGTGCGGCGTATGGAACGCATCTATGCTTATGGACCTGCGCCATAGTCTATACGCCGTGGGCTACGCGACGATTTTCATTCATACTTCTGCGTCCTTGTCAGCGTCGACGTGCAGTTACACATGCAAAGGGGGCATGTGTATTCCTGAGTGAGGGGTTCTGCCAGACAAATCACAGCGCTTGCGGTCTACGTAGAATCGACAAGTTGTTACATTTTTGTAAAGGTGCACGTCAGGGTACGTCGTAGGCTATGCGTACAACACACACGTAGCTACGTCGTACACTCGACGCAGAAGTATAAATTGGGCTTAAGGCAAAAGACATATGTCATAATTCATCATACTCATATAGGTAAAGTACCCGGATGACCTACTCTTCCGGCGAGATTCTGAAGTGTGCATACAATGGACACTTTAATATCTCATGAGGCCATAAGAAAGGATTTATGAATGGCAGTCAAGTGACATAACTGGTAAGTCATGTGAGAATGACAACATGGCGAATGTATGTCCAGATTACATTCATACTAAACACATTCATAATATATAGAACTTAGCCTATACTTTTTAGTGACCATTAAGTAATTTCTTATTCAAAATAGGCCCGATAGGACTCCTTCTTCAGCTTGACGGCATCCCTTACTTCCGGTGTCCACCACCGGGTTCGGGGATTGCCGCCTGGACAGGCACCGGAGACCTTACGGCCACAGCTCCGAACAGCCGCATCGTCGACAATGGAGGTGGAGAACATGGTCCACTCGGACTCAATATCTCCAGACTCCCTCGGGATCCGGTCGAAGTTCTGCCGGAGGTGGGAGTTGAAGATCTCTCTGACAGGGGGCTCGGCCAAACGTTCCCAATAGACCCTCACAGATGGTTTGGTTCTGCCGAGTCTGTCCAGCCTCCTCCCCCGCCATAATATCAGATCAATGATAGTAAAATAACACTGGTATAGGCCATGTATTATGCTTTTTGTAGCTTTATAGCCCTTTGTCCCCGTTTACTTTATTGTATAGAAAAGAGCAGCTTGAAATTTGTACTAAGTCTCTCTATTTCTGTTCGATGGAGGAAAAAAAGACATAGATTTGGAACGCATTGAGGTTGAATATGTGTTCAGAATGTACATTTTTGGGTGAATAGTTCCATTCAATTAAACAATATAATTATATCTTATAAATGCCATTAGATCTTTTCTTCCCCGAACCATCTCCCGACCTTTTGCGTGGTTCAGTCCAAAAGACTGATCATTAGAAAACTAAAAACATTTCAAGGACAACGTACAGACTTGCATACTGCTCACCAAAGTGGTCTCAAACGAATAATATCACCGAGCCCTGCATACATGAGAGTAACACTCAGATCTCCATGATCCTGCTGGGGAACGGAGTTGAGACGGAGGCAGCAAGAGACCAGGAATGGCGAAACCTCTCAAACAGGTATTGCATTTAAAGACGACAAAGTCTGTAATTGCCGATGGCTATGTTTCAGAGCACCCTGGAAATTGTTACATATTCTTTTTGATGGATCTCCGTGTTTATGGAACTCACCCCAGCTAGTCGCTTTAGTGCTTTCCCCATGTTTATAATTATGCCTAATATGAATTTTTTTTTTTTTCATCTCGAGCCTCAAAAGCAGTATACGCACTGTAAGAAGTGATAATGTGCAGAGGTTTCCTTAAGGAGCAATTTCAACCTGACCTGACCCATAAACTGGGTCTCTGTTGGAGAAACCCAGAAGTGTACCAGGTTGATGATTTCATGTCACCATAGAAAAGTGACCCTAAATACATATCATATGGAGAATAACTATTTTCATAATTGTAACTAAACAGGGTAATTTGTAAGTCATTATATTAATTTTAGATTTACAGTTAAACATAACCCTGAGGCTCCATTACTTTAAACTCTCATTTCAAATGTCTTCAAAAATGCTGATCCAAATGCAGATTCATTAATTGATGCAATAAATGTTTTGACATTTAAACTGCTTATGCGCTGCTGTGACATTTCCTCTGCTTGCTTGGCCAGCCTCTGTTTCTGGTGGGTTGGTACCCAAAATATATAGTCTAGCATTATTCAGCAAATCTTAGTGTTGACAGTAGACATATGTAATCATGTACAGTCAATGCATGTATATACTGTATACTATAATTGTTACAATAGTCTAGGACAAATGAATATGAACACGTTTGCTGATATTATGCTCTGTATACATATTTGTATGTGTGTGTGTGTGTCATATGTTTTATGTATTATATGTTACATTATGCATATAATGAATCTACATTTGGATCAGCATTTTTGAAGACATTTGAAATGAGAGTTTAAAGTAATGGAGCCTCAGGGTTAAGTTTAATTGTAAATCTAAAATGGATATAATGACTTATCAATTACCCTGTTTAATTACAACAATTATGAAAATAGTTATTATTCATATGATATGTAAAGGTCCTTCTAAAAAAAATAGCATATTGTGATAAAAGTTCATTATTGCACACCAACTGAACTATTTCAGGTCTTTTATTGTTTTAATACTGATGATTTTGGCTTACAGCTCATGAAAACCCCAAATTCCTATCTCAAACAATTAGCATATTTCATCCGACCAATAAAAGAAAAGTGTTTTTAATACAAAAAAAGTCAACCTTCAAATAATTATGTTGAGTTATGCACTCAATACTAGGTCGGGAATCCTTTTGCAGAAATGACTGCTTCAATGCGGCGTGGCATGGAGGCAATCAGCCTGTGGCACTGCTGAGGTGTTATGGAGGCCCAGGATGCTTCGACAGCGGCCTTAAGCTCATCCAGAGTGTTGGGTCTTGCGTCTCTCAACTTTCCCTTCACAATATCCCACAGATTCTCTATGGGGCTCAGGTCAGGAGAGTTGGCAGGCCAATTGAGCACAGTAATACCATGGTCAGTAAACCATTTACCAGTGGTTTTGGCACTGTGAGCAGGTGCCAGGTCATGCTGAAAAACGAAATCTTCATCTCCATAAAGCTTTTCAACAGATGGAAGCATGAAGTGCTCCAAAATTTCCTGATAGCTAGCTGCATTGACCCTGCCCTTGATAAAACACAGTGGACCAACACCAGCAGCTGACACCAACACCCCAGACCATCACTGACTGTGGGTACTTGACACTGGACTTCAGGCATTTTGGCATTTCCTTCTCCCCAGTCTTCCTCCAGACTCTGGCACCTTGATTTCCGAATGACATGCAAATTTGAGCGACAGTCCAGTGCTGCTTCTCTGTAGCCCAGGTCAGGCGCTTCTGCCGCTGTTTCTGGTTCAAAAGTGGCTTGACCTGGGGAATGCGGCACCTGTAGCCCATTTCCTGCACACGCCTGTGCACGGTGGCTCTGGATGTTTCTACTCCAGACTCAGTCCATGCTTCCGCAGGTCCCCCAAGGTCTGGAATCGGTCCTTCTCCACAATCTTCCTCAGGGTCCGGTCACCTCTTCTCATTGTGCAGCGTTTTTTGCCACACTTTTTCCTTCCCACAGACTTCCCACTGAGGTGCCTTGATACAGCGCTCTGGGAACAGCCTATTCGTTCAGAAATGTCTTTCTGTGTCTCACCCTCTCGCTTGAGGGTGTCAATGATGGCCTTCTGGACAGCAGTCAGGTCGGCAGTCTTACCCATGATTGCGGTTTTGAGAAATGAACCAGGCTGGGAGTTTTTAAAAGCCTCAGGAATCTTTTACAGGTCTTTAGAGTTAATTAGTTGATTCTGATGATTAGGTTAATAGCTCGTTTAGAGAACCTTTTCATGATATGCTAATTCTTTGAGATAGGAATTTTGGGTTTTCATGAGCTGTATGCCAAAATCATCAGTATTAAAACAATAAAAGACCTGAAATATTTCAGTTGGTGTGCAATGAATCTAAAATATATGAAAGTTAAATTTTTATCATTACATTATGGAAAATAATGAACTTTTATCACAATATGCTATTTTTTTGAGAAGGACCTGTTTATAGGTATTTAAAAAAAGTTTCTGTTTACAAAAATATTTTTACTTTTTAATAAAAAAACATTTCCAACAGCACCAAATCATCATATTAAAATTATTTCTGGCTGCTGGAAATTCAACTCTATCATAGTAATACAATTACATTTTAATATATATTACAATTTGAAATTGTAATCATTTTCACAATAATACTGTTTTTATTGTGTTTGATCAAATAAATATAGGCTTGTTGAGGATGAGACTTTTTTTTTTCAAAAATATTTCTGAACGCCAGCGTACACTATTAGCCTACATACATAATGCATGTACATAGGCTACATATATTAACTTATGAACTAATAAAATATATGTACACCTTGCCTCACCAAATGCCTATATAATGGGAAGTAAATTATGTAGATATAAATGTTGAAGTAAATGCTGAAGTTATTATGTAGATATATGACTACTACTACGTTTTACTACTTTACTACTAACCTATGCCATGCTTTCGAGAAGTGCAGTGTTTATTTTATTGAAAACGTATACGAGTTCCCACCATTGATGAAATAAAACAAGTATGAAAGTCTGAACTGTAAATAATCTGCATTCTGTTCGGTGTTAACACTATCACTTGTATCAGATATCTGTCCCTCGCCATCTGCTTACCCATCTCTCCTCATTTCACCTCACCTCACTTTACCTCTTTCTCCCCCTCCCTATTCCTTTCTCTCTGAACTTTAAAGATTATGGTTAAAGTTTGTTGCTTTTGCATGCGCAAAGAAAGTTCTAGAACTTAGACTAAGAGTGACGATGGGCACAGCCTAACTTTCCCTGCCTTGTCCTGTTAAATTGAACAAACAGGTTTTTGAAAAATTAACTATGCCGCAGTGGATGTATGTCCAATATTAGTATAAAGAGGTGGAACAGATTGGAACGATAGCTTGACGCTTCATTCTGTTATACATCACTGTGGAATTGCTCCCATTTCCTCCAGCACTATAGTGGTCGTTTGAGCAAACAGGTACATTCCACAGCACATCACAGTTTGAGCACAGATTTAGTGCATAGCAGCATGACACTGTGTACCAGTGTACTATATGTCAGTAATTACTATAATGGCTTATGTGAATATGCTTTCACGTATTGGCACAGAATAATGACGAGAACCTGCACATTAGAATTTTTCCCTGGCTCAGGGGTCAGGAGTCA
The DNA here is from genome assembly GCA_023029165.1 of Gobiocypris rarus. Taxonomy (NCBI): domain Eukaryota; kingdom Metazoa; phylum Chordata; class Actinopteri; order Cypriniformes; family Gobionidae; genus Gobiocypris; species Gobiocypris rarus. The sequence continues at coordinate 26,543,311 of CM040930.1, forward strand.
TGGAATGTAAAGACTTAATCAGAAATTCAATTATATTGCGGTGGACTGATGTGACTTGGGGAAAAAAAAAGAGGCTGTGAATAAGAACAGGTGCAAGGTGAAACATGAAGGTGGCTGTGCTTATCTTTGAGATAAACAAGGTTATTCATTGCCAATGGCAACATTTATCCTTGGCTGAGTAAAGGCAGGCAAGAAACCATTATGCAATTATACTATTATACAATTTACAGGTGAAAATTCAGACTGCTTACATTCCTGTAACAAATTTCGTTCCCACTTTATATTAGGTGGTCTTAACTATGTACTTACATCAAAATATGTACTTATTGTGTTCATATTGCATTACAAAATATTTTTGCTGATACGGGTAAAGTTAGGGACAGGTGTGGTGGTATGGGTAAGTTTAAGGGTAGGGTTAGGTGTAAGGGAAGTGTCAACAGGGTAATTATAAATCTGTAATTAATTACAGATGTCATTACATGCAGGTAATTAATTTTTTTTAAGTACAATATAAAAACATGTATGTACACAATAAGTGCATTGTATCAAATTATGAATTCAAATGTTAGTACATAGTAGTTAAGGCCACCTGATATAAAGTGGGTCCCAAATATCTGCTTAAATTGCCAACTATCAAAGGCCTGTGTCCGTTAAAAGGATGTTAAATGTAGACGTTGGATACGGTATCAGGGTCCTGCGCTGATAACTTGTCTGTTTTGTCTTTGTTTTATGTTACTTTGTTTGTCTTGCGCTTGAGCACATGGCTCTGTCTTTATTTGTGTTGGCCATGTGTTCCTCTCGTTCCGCCTCCTTGTTTCTTGTTACCACATCCCATTGTTAAGTCGCTGGCTGTTTTTTTCAATATGTGATCTTAAGTGATCTTGCATCCTTGTGTTTTGGTACTACATCATCATCATCATCATTCAAGAACCAAACTGTCCTCCAAAAAAACCTGACTCTATAGGTCGTTTTTCAAGCACCTTATTATGACCAAGCGGCAACCTCCCGCTGTCTCTCTTGAAGCCAATACTGAAGTAACTTAAACTGCAGTTCATCGACTGGCCACTAGGGCTCCAGAAGGTAGCAGAATCTCATTGAGCCCCATGTTAAAATGCCCAACTTTACAGCATAATAAAACATGTTTACAGCCTGGTACAAATTTTAGTTTTGGTCTATACGGCAAATTTTGCCCTTCATGATGACTGTGAGGGGGGTGAATTTTTTCATAACTCATTTTTTTACATTATATAAAGCCTTAAAATTCTGCATAATTAAGGGCGTGGCCACTTTGAGTGACAGGTGGGTAGCCATTTATCTGTTGTTTGTTAGTAATCGCGTCACCTCAGCTCCGCCCACGTCCCACCTCTTTGCCCATTTTCTGTTATCCGGGAGTGACGGTAGATGATGCGCTGCCACAATGGCAACGGCCAGCTCGACCCTACTTTACGCTTCAAAACCACTCTGCAGAATCCTATGGGTGACGTCACAGACACTACGTCCATATTTTTATACAGTCTATGATTAGGACCTATATTTAAGTTTTAAAGTCATGCGCCCTCTAGCGGGCGTAAAAATAATGACAGTGTCGTGTTACAACTGACGTATGACTGTCATTACCAATCAAAATGCGTGTTCATTTTAATGCAATGTGTGGACTTTTCACCACCATTTGTCATATTTTCATTTAGGAAAAATTCAATTCAATTTACAACTACACCCATCCCATCCCTAAACCTAGTGATTTATAGTGCATATGCACTTTATGAGCACGTGTTCCCTGGGATCGAACCCACGATTGCATGATAACATGATTACATGTTGTTGTATATTGCAATGTTTTACCAACTGAGCTATGCAAAAGCTGAAATGTTACGCAGATAAAAGGGAAAAATGCATTAAAATGAAAGTGTCCTGTTGTCAATAGGAGCACAACTTATATGGGTCGTATTTCAAGGAAGTGACAAACGACCTGTATAGGCCTATTGGTTGGAGGACATTTTGCAAGAATGCAAGTACAGAGGATGCATAAAGTACCCAGCTGTGTTCTTGATGTCGAGGATGCATAGAATGCAGACTTGAGAGAATCAAATAATTAAAAAACACTTATTACACGCCTATGTGGAATATTTGACTCTGATTGGTCAATCGCGCATTCCAGCGGTATGTTAAGCCGTGTTTCCACCGCAGGAACTTTCCCCAGGAACTAGGAACTTTGGGGTGGTACTCGGTGTGTTTCGACCGCAGGAACCAGGGTCTAAATGAAGTTCCGGGTAAATATTTACCCCTCAAAACGGCCCTGCTCGCGAGGTAGTACTTTTTCAAAGTTCGGGAACTTTCGGGGTTGGGACTTGGGTGCTGAACATGCTGATTGGTTGAGTTCACGCAGCATTTTATTTCAACCTGCATTTTTAAAAGTATCGCTCTTTCTGTCCGGTGGCGCGTGTACGTCTCGCCATCTGACGTTCAATGTCCATAATAGCTGATAATAACATACGTTGTCTTATTTTAAATCTAGCTTTACACGCTTAAAGCAGAATACGCTTTAGTATCAGTGCTCTCTTTTCCGCCGTTTTGTTAACTGGGCTACCTCTTTAGTAAACCAGTACATAACCAGCAAAAGCAGCGCTGCTTGAATCTCCTCCATACTTGTTGTTGCATAGTGTCACGCAAAAAATATTACTGTCTGTCGGTGACTGGGACGAGCAGTCGCGCGCAGTCCTACATCACCAGACTAATTTGCCTAATCTTCACGGTATTTTAGACCGCGGTGGAAACGCAAACAGTCGCAGGTCTGGGGGGAAAAAAGTTCCTGTAAAAAAAGTTCCTGGTACAAATTGTTCCGGGTAATTTCGGTGGAAAAGGGGCTTTATTCTCAGATAACAACCGCCAAAGTGAATAACACACCGCTTATACCGGTAATACTTATATGCTTAACGCTGTCATTGACTGTCTGGTGCCATCTTGTGGCTGTAAAACACTTAACCGCCATGGGTTACAATGGAAGACTTCAAGGGTTTACTTTATAAAGTTTTAAATATGGATATTTTTCTTATACAAATGCATCAAATTGAATCAGAAGGCCTCTATTAACCCATCGGAGACATGTGGAGCAAATTATTTGACAGATAGCTGTATTTTTTTATGGATTTCAAAAACAGCTACAACTACTGCTTGGATTAGCCAGGACTTTTTTAATATAACTCTGATTGTATTCGTCTGAAAGAAGAATGACTTGAGGGTGAGTAAATCATGGGCTAATTTTCATTTTTGGGTGAACTAACCCTTTCAGCATTCATTTCAACATATATGGTAAAAACAAATCTTCAGCAATAGATAAAGGATTAAAGCAGTTTGGAACTGTTTTTCTTTGCGGAAGCTTTGCGTAAGAGCTAATACACTCGATTAAACTCAATTGAAATTAATATTTTGTGTCTAATTTACTTGAGACAAGTAGCCATGTAATAAGAGGGATAATGTACATCCAGCCGGTTGTTATCGAACTGTCGAACTTTACATCACTATTCCTCATGTGCTCTGCTCTCTTTATATTGTGTTCCTTTCCCTCCTGTCTTTGCTGGTTCATTGCGTTCATTGTGTGTGTTCATTTAGTGCTAAATAGTTTTCTCTGTCAGTTCTAGCTTTGTTTTATTTTTCCCTTTTGATTTTTCTGTTTTTTTTCTTTGTTCCTGTTTTTTTTTTATATTCAAGTTCCAGTCTTTATTTGGCTGCAGTTCTCCCAAGCCTTATTTTTGGCTTCTCTCTTGATTTTGATTTAGCTTTCATTCTAGTCTTTCTAATTCTTTTCTCTAAAGATGGCTGCAAGGTTGCAGTCTTGTTTAATTTATTTTTGTTTGCAAGATCATTATCTGTGACCCATGCTGGCAAAATGATTCAGGACAAGCAGTTATTTTCACATTCTCCATTAAAAACCTTCCAAATGAATGAGCTACAACAGTTTGAAGTCAATATCCATCCATCCATCCATCCATCCATCCATCCATCCATCCATTATCTTCCGCTTATCCGGGGCCGGGTCGCGGGGGCAACAGTCTAAGCTGAGACGCCCAGACTTCCCTCTCCCTAGCCACTTCCCTCTGCCTAGATACCTGAACTGCTCCACTTGAGGCAGGAACTCTCCACCAACCTGAAGTGGGCAATCCACCCTTTTCCGACTGAGAACCATGGCCTCGGACTTGGAGGTGCTGATTCTCATCCTAGCCGCTTCACACTCGGCTGCAAACCACCCCAGTGCACGGTGAAGGTCCTGGTCTGAGGAGGCCAACACGACAACATCATCCGCAAAAAGCAGCGACGAAATCGTATGGTCCCCAAACCGGACACTCTCCGGCCCTTGGCTGCGCCTAGAAATTCTGCCCATAAAAATTATGAACAGAACCGGTGACAAAGGGCAGCCCTGCCGGAGTCCAACATGCACCGGGAACAGGTCTGACTTACTGCCGGCAATGCGAACAAAGCTCTTGCTCCGGTCATACAGGGAACGAACAGCCCTAAGCAGGGGGCCGCCGACCCATACTCCCAGAGCACCCTCCACAGGATGCCACAAGGAACACGGTCAAATGCCTTCTCCAAATCCACAAAACACATGTGGACTGGTTGGGCAAACTCCCATGAACCCTCCAGCACCCTGAAAAGGGTATAGAGCTGGTCCAGTGTTCCAGGACCGGGACGAAAACCACACTGTTCCTCCTGAATCCGAGGTTCCACTATCGGCCGAATTCTCCTCTCCAGTACCCTGGTATAGACTTTCCCGGGGAGGCTGAGAAGTGTGATCCCCCTATAGTTGGAACACACTCTCCGGTCCCCCTTCTTGAAAAGAGGGACCACCACCCCGGTCTGCCAGTCCAGAGGTACTGTCCCCAACCGCCATACGATGTTGCAGAGGCGTGTCAGCCAGGACAGCCCCACAACATCCAGAGACTTGAGGTACTCAGGGGGGATCTCATCCACCCCCGGTGCCTTGCCACCAAGGAGCTTTTTAACCACCTCGAGGACTTCAGCCCGGGTGATGGACGAGTTCACCTCCAAGTCCCCAGCCACTGCTTCCTCAATGGAAGACATGTCGGTGTGATTGTGGAGATCCTCAAAGTATTCCCTCCACCCCCCGACGATATCCCCAGTTGAGGTCAACAGGTGCCCATCTCCACTGTAAACAGTGTTGGTAGGGCACTGCTTCCCCCTCCTGAGGCGTCGAACGGTTTGCCAGAATCTCTTCGAGGCCAATCGATAGTCTTTCTCCATGGCCTCACCGAACTCCTCCCAGGCCTGATTTTTTGCCTCCACGACTACCCGGGCTGCAGTCCGCTTGGCCTGCCTTTACCCGTCAGCTGCCTCAGGGGTCCCACAAGCCAGCCAGGCCCGATAGGACTCCTTCTTCAGCTTGACAGCATCCCTTACTTCCGGTGTCCACCACCGAGTTCGGGGATTGCTGCCTTGACAGGCACCGGAGACCTTATGGCCAGCTCAGAACAGCCGCATCGACAATGGAGGTGGAGAATATGGTCCACTCGGACTCAATATCTCCAGAATCCCTCGGGATCCGGTCGAAGTTCTGCCAGAGGTGGGAGTTGAAGATCTCTCTGACGTTCCCAACAGACCCTCACAGTACGTTTGGGTCTGCCGAGTCTGTCCAGCCTCCTCCCCCGCCGTCGGATCCAACTCACCACCAGGTGGTGATCAGTTGACAGCTCCGCCCCTCTCTTCACCCGAGTGTCCAAGACATATGGCCGAAGGTCTGATGACACGACCACAAAGTCGATCATCGACCTCCGGTCTAGGGTGTCCTGGTTCTGCACTGATGGACACCCTTATGCTTGAACATGGTGTTTGTTATGGACAAACCGTGGCTAGCACAGAAATCCAATAACAGAACACCACTCGGGTTCAGATCAGGGGGGCTGTTCCTCCTAATCACGCCCCTCCAGGTGTCACTGTTACTGCCCATGTGGGCGTTGAAGTCCCCCAGTAGAACGATGGAGTCTCCAGTCAGAGCACTTTCCAGCACCCCTCCGAGACTCAAAGAGGGCCGGGTACTCCACAGTGCCGTTCGGCCCATAGGCACACACGAAAGTGAGAGACCTATCCCTGACTTGAAGGCGCAGGGAAGCGACCCTCTCGTTCACCGGGGTGAACTCCAACACATGGTGGCTGAGCTCGGGGGCTATAAGCAAACCCACTCCAGCTCTCCACCTCTCACCATGGGCAACTCCAGAGTAGTAGAGATTCCAGCCTCTCTCAAGAAGTGTGGTTCCAGAGCCCAAGTTGTGCGTGGAGGTTAGCCCGACTATCTCTAGTCGGTTCCTCTCGACCTCCCGCACAAGCTCCGGCTCCTTCCCCGCCAACGATGTGACATTCCACATCCCTAAAGCCATATTCCGTGTCCAGAGATTGGGTCGTCGGGGGCCTCGCCTTCGACTGTTGCCCGATCCACAATGCACCGGCCCCTTACGCTACCTCCTGCAGGTGGTGAGCCCACAGGAGGGCGGCCCCACGTCATTCCTTCAGGCTAAGCCCGGCCGAGCCCCATGGGGGGAGGCCCCGCCACCAGGCGCTCGCATACGAGGGTGGGGCCCCGGCTGCGCCATGCCGGGCGACGTCTCGGTCCTTGGTGTGCATGTGCTCATAAGGGGTTTTTGTGAACTGTTCTTAGTCTGGCCCGTCATCAAGGACCTGTTTGCCTTGGGAGACCCTACCAGGGGCATGTAGCCCCAGACAACATAGCTCCCAGGATCATTCGGGTACTCAAACCTCTCCACCACGATAAGGTGACAGTTCAAGGAGAGGGTTTGAAGTCAATAGAAACAGCAAAGTCAATTTTGTTATATGCATGTGTGTTTGGGACAGAGGGGAAACAAATGCGACTGTTTCCCCTCTGTCCCAAACACACATGCATATAACATGTTGTATAAGTAGTTCACATGATAAATGTAACATTAAAGTTAAGATATGCTTCTAGTTTTAATAATTTAAACAGGCCTCTGAAGTTTGGGCAAAAAGCTACTTACGCTGAATTAAAGCCACAGCTGCACTGTTCTGATCAAAATTTACATGATTAACATGAACAATGTGTGACTTGGTAGACAGTGTAAGCAGAAGACAGCCAGTTAGGAAACAACTTCTACATGATAGGCTATAACAATCTGTTAAATTCTGTATCCTAAATTGTGGATAATTAAGCTATATATCATATGCTGAAGTAAATTTCTGGAGTGTTAACAATTAAAAGAAAAAAACAACAAGAACTGTACAGAACCGAAAACGTGATATGAACCAAACTGTGTGTTTTGTGAACCGTGCCACCCCTAGTATTTAATTTTTGCCATAATTTCAAAATCACATATCCTGCCCAAATTACACTATAATGAAAAATAGGTTTGGAAACCCATACCTTTCACAATGATAGCCAGAATCTTAGCATTGGAACGATAAATAATTTATGTTTTAGTGATGTTTATTTATTATTGTATGGTTTATAATCATCCTTATTTGGAAGCGGTCATGTCATATCTTCATAATTCATATTGAGGTATCAGAATCACCACCAGAAAAAAAGTATTAACAGTTCATCTAATAATCCGTCAATCAACTAAGTGTCTGTTGCCATATGTCGTCATCTGTCAGTTCAGTGTGAATTGCATCATTGATTTTTATTGTCCTGTTTATTACTGTGAATCTGCTTTATAACACTATATAAATAAAGGTGACTTGACAATATTGTGATATTGCTTAAAGCAGCTCTAGGTAACTTTTCAACCTTCATAATATATTTTCAAGACTCTTGTGATGATACATCGACTTACAATATGTTGAATGACATGTCTGCCATAGCCTGACGGTGTCTGTATCGTTTTTAATCGTACTTTTAAACTTCGGGTTTCGGGTAGTAACCCGAGAACAAAAAGAACTACAAAATTTGACTGCTTTACGGCATATACGTCACTTCCACCACCACCACCACCACCCCCACTTCCTTAAATTCGGACTAGTAAGCCCAACTATCGTTTGTTTGCTGGATGTTATGGTCATGGCCGAAGCAGCACAGAAAAATAAAAAAAGCAAAGTTTTTTTTGTTGGAGGAAAGCAAAAAGAGGAAACGAGAAAGTGATCGGATTAAAGGCAGGACGAGGATTAACATTGGGCCAGTGTTTGTTCGATGGCGTGAGGAGCCATCTGCCATCTTCCGCTCACACTCTCGTGAGAACCACTAAAGGGTGGCATTGAACACAGGGGAGGGTCTGCGAGAATGAGGGGACACCCTCATGCATCGAAACAATCCTTTACTCTCTCGAGAATGGCACGCAGGTTGAATAGAGATTAGCTGGTGTCGCGAGACTCGCGAGAAAAAAATAAAACCCATGAAATTATATTCATATGACATGCTGAAACATATGTCACAGTACCTGGAATGAAGACATTTCACACGCGACGCAAGCAGAACACCTGCATGTGAACTCCTGCAGTCTTCAGGGCTATCATGGTTGTCATGTCAACAAATGCTCGTGCATCCCCTGATGTAGGACGACAGTTTACGACAGTAGTAGAGGACAATAGAGTGCCGAAGTAATGACGTCACTTTGTAGGCCAAAACGCGGAAGTGAGTTTGCATTTTAGCCCTACCGGTTCCCTCGCCCTAAAGTCTATGGATTAAATCGCCTGAAATAAGGTCTGTTGTTAACAAAGCCTCTAAATATTTCCATGTTTTAATCTATGACATAAAACACACAAGTTATAACCTGCTTGTGATTTTTTAAGACTTTATTGTGTCTTAAAAACGGTGGTTGCTAACAAGTTGCTAAAAGGGACCACATACTTTGGCGTGGACTTTAGACATCATCGTGACAAACAGGAAATCTCACTAGCCCACGTTTCAGCCTCACGTTCTCAGAAGTAGAGGCAGTGCAATTTAAACGATCATTTTATAATATCACACACTTTAAAGCGGGACTAACTGCAGTGGAAAAGCAAATCGAGCCAAAGCAAGCTGAGCCGGGCTGAACCGAGTCGTACCACGCATTAGAAAGGTGAAGCGAGCCGAGCCTTACCGTTCTGAGCAGTACCATGCAGTGGAAAAGTGCCATTACAAAATGAATCTCACTTCCAAAGAAAGCCACACCTGAACTAACCGCTGCACAGAATTCTGAGGCATTGAAACGGTTTAATGATCTACAGCAAAATAGAGAGAACTTTGGTGATAACTAAGTTAATATTTAATAATTTATCGCTAGAAAGAACATCAAAAGTGGAAAATGTAGGTCAAAAACGTACTTTTACAAACAAACTGACCATCAACTGCAACTTTCAGGTGCCATCTTTATTTTTAGCTCAACTGTCACAGAATTGAAAGCACAGGGGGGACGTCAAAGGCAGCGAAGGATACATCTATCGATCAGATGAAGGTATCTCAGGAGACAGGAGACCTCTGAATGCATCCTCTGAAGGCAGCACTTTTCAGTTTTCGGACGCAGCCTTTGACTATTCCTAAATGAACCAGTGCTTCTAAAAAAATTGCTAAGTGAAAGAATGATTGAAAGAACTAAGGTCTAGTTATGTTTGTGTGAGGTATGCTATTTATGTAGACAGCTGACCACATAGGCACTCAGCTCACCAGGAACTGAATCATTTACTGGCATGGTCTACTGCGGTTCATTCTTGGTTTATAAAAGAGTTTGGATCAATGTTTAGACAGTTATTCCCCAAATATGCAGCACAAATTGACTCTAAGTTGTTTCCAAGGACAGTATTTTACAGTAGTCTTTACCTTAGATACCAAATATTTTGATGACTTCTTAGCTCGTGGCACATGCTCACATTCATCCTATCGAAGCTTGCAGTATTGGTTATTCCCAGGAAATATATAAACAATGTCAGATGTTAACTTTTTACTAAAGAAAAAGAAACATCTGTTGAAAAAGTCAATTTTCAGAGTCCAACCAAAGTGTTTTTTTTAGGCTAGGCTGTTTGTTCTGTTACTGCAACATGTTGAGTTATTTTAGATTATAGCATGACTGTCAGTCAAAATGAGGGGGTTATTAAAAGTTAATCGCCTTGTCTATAAAAAAAAATATCTGTGGTGATTGCTTAAGTATTTTGCAATTGAAAAGTTGTACAGCTAGTTAAGCTCTGTCAACGTGTGTATGTTTAAAATCTCTCCTAAGAGTGTATTACAAACTATGGATGAATCTTTTCAGCTGTAGATGCTCTAAATGAGATTGCGTATACAAAAACAATATGCTTTAAAAAAATCTAATCAATCACAATCATGAGCAGTTAAAAGACTGACACTATTTAAATGTGGTGCGAGCGCAGACAGAGAAAAGTTCATTCTAATTTAATCCCCCTGCTTCATCTCTCATCAGAAATTAATGTGATTGTTCCTTCTATTATATACAGAAGTGTGATGATGTTTTGAAGTAGGGATGTGCATATAGGTAAAAGTCTGAAATATAATGATTATCAGCTGAAAGTATGAGCTGTTATGATTAGACACTGTTCCTGAAACCGTAATGAAATATTCAGGCAATTTCTGATTATAATGCAAATGATTGTTTACAAGTGCAAACAACTATAAAACATTTTATAGTAGTCACAGATAAGTATAAAAAAGTGTGTATATATAAACGTTTACAGAATGTATAAATAGAAATAATTTTGTGTCTAATTTACTTGAGACAAGTAGCCATGTAATAAGAGGGATAACATGCAGAGGTTGTTATCGAACTGTCGGACTTAACATTACTAATCCTCATGTGCTTTGCTCTCTTTATATTGTGTTTTTAATGTTAAATACTAAATACATTTTTCTGTTTAAAATGTATTTTGAAAATGTTGTTGATTAATTGAATGACCGATGACAGACAATGCAGAATACCAGGGAATAAATAGTAACCCCATTCATTACAATAAGTATTACATTTAAAAATACTAACACAAGTAACATGTCACTTAGTGCCTTCCATGCCAAATCTTATTTTTTTACTTTAAAATAAAAACTATAACTTTTACTCCACAAATCCTTCTTTAACAAATTAAAACATAATTCGATGTCACTATATTCCAGAGTCACAAAATTAGATAAATTACCAGCTAAAGCTTGACCCCTTGGTTTTCACTCTTTACTCTGAATGTTAGATGTATTGGGTTAAAGGTCAACTGAAGGCATTTACATTGAATTCCATTTAAAAAAACAGACTCATGTTTTAAACCTTAAGCTTGAAAACAATGTAAGCAACTTGTATCAATGTGTGTCAAACCAGTCTCATCGTTAATACGTAGGTATTAATACTTTACCTTCAAAGAGACAAAACATACGTCTTAATACGTTTGGAGTTAAAATTACCTTATTGCTACTCAGAGAATTGAACACAGTCTCTTTTGTCTGTTTTCCTCCTTTATTCCTGAAGTGTTTTCCTACAGTAATGGGAGTGTTAACACTACTCAGAGACACTAGACTTTAATATGAGACTCCTCTGTCTTTTAGGCTGACCCACGTAGCAAATGCTATTATCCCCCCACTAGAGTCTGATAGAGTTTCTTTGTGTACCCTGCTGAAAGTCTGACCACATCCATAACACTTCCAGCAGTGGACCTTCGTGACCCCATTTGAAGAAACAATTTGTTGATTTCACACTCTTTCACCTGCATGGGAGAAAATAGAAGGTTACCGACAACAGAGGAATAGTTGACAGAAGTACTGCATTACGCCTCGAAGGCATTCTCCAAACATTGCATGGCAAATATGTAAGCAGCCCATGTCTTCCCTTAAAACAAAGTATCACACTGTATTACACCTTTATTTTTTCATTGTTAGTCAGAACAGTTTAGTGATGTGAACTTTTAAAGTTCACTCGAACAATAAATCTGAAGTATGTAGTTTCTGTATCACTGAGCAAATTATTGTCAGAACACTCCCTGTCAGCCAATTATTGGACAAATCGATAGTCCTGCCCCAAACTCTCATGGCTTACTTAGTTACTTTAGTTCAAATTTTTTTGCAAAAATGAGTGCAGTTTTCTTTCCTGTGTTGACAAGTCTTATATTTAGGCTTGTCACATGTTTGCTAAGTATACTTGCTATTATGGTGTAGGTGGGGCAGGATTTTCTTTTGAGGCATTTGATTGAACAAAATCTGTGTAGTTCAAGATAAATCATCAACAATACGGGCCGTATCATACACCCAGCACAATGTGACGGCAGGAGCGACGCAAGTGTTTTTTGCTAGTTTCAGCCCGACGCAGTTAGCATTTTCACGTCCAGGGCCACATTGTTTAAAAAGCAAATGCACTCGCATCCATCTGTTCACCCATGGGCATGCTGGTCTGAAAACAATGTGTGTTCAGGCGCATTGTTGGTACGCTGCTATTTTGAGGCAACTGGAAACGACTGAGCCATTGACCAATAAAAACCTGGTCTAAAGTCAATAGTGCAGTATTTTTTGTGTTATTTAAAGGGCGCGTTAGTAATTTACGCATAGGTGGGTGCAACATTTTAATATTTCTATTTCAGTTTTAGTTTAAGTAGTTTTAGTACACCAGTTTACAATGCCTATTTTCCCCTATTCATTGTATAGGGTTTCTAACAACCCAAGGTGTTTAATAGTGAAAGTGATTTTTTTCTGCACAACAATATTTGAATTTTTGATCACCGAATGAGTGCAATTCACCTTTATTCCACAACATGGCAATGCCCGACACACAATGATGAAGTGAAGTTGCCACAGGCAGAAAACAAAAGAATAGGAAAGATCATCAGCAAAACTTGAAATGACTCAGCGAAAGTACTGAACTCAATCAAAAATGAGTGTCACTGTCACTTGATGGTGAATCTGGTGAAGAAAATGTCAGCAATCAAAATACTGATTTTGAAGATGTTGAAAATTATAGTTTTGAGAATATGTTTGAGATCGCAAATATGAGCCAGATGGGAAATTAGCTCTGACGAGAACAGTAATAATGGTATAAACATCTGCTCAAACTGAACCCTTCCAAGCCCCAAGATGTAAGAAAATATGCTTTATTTTATTCTTCTGTAATTGCTACTCCAATATCAGTAGAGTGTTATATTATCACGACAGGTAGAGAACCATCCATGTCAGATATAGATCCTAAAGACCCAAATATGTAATAATGATTGGTGAAACATTCATGAATTTAAGGGTTAAGTTTATTTTTCATCTAATATTTATATTTTATTTAATTTGAGCTTTAATTTAACTTTATTCAGTTCATTGTTCATTATAGTTTTAGTTTTATAAATAAATAACAGAATATAAATAACAGAAGAGTGCACTTGCATAAAGATAAGCTAATAAACTGCCTAAAAGGAACAAAAGTAAAATGTATGTGCTGGAGTAGAATAAAGTATTGTAACATCAAATAATTGCTCACTTTAGTTTTAAAAAGGTTATTCAACACTTTTAAGGCTTAAGTGAACTCCATTATTGGGGCTCTTTTAAATTAAACGCATTCATTAATTCCAGTCCATTTAATGGGGATTTAAGTTTCCATACAGGTGTAGCTTATCTGAACCTGAGATCTGGATGGGCTGTTAGTAATTTCCACATCCTTGGGTGCTGACATTTGAGTCAGTTGGATAACTTGTGGGGAAAAAGGAGAAAAAAGACAGGATGACTACATTTATCACACCATTTCATCCATATCTCTCAGAATTTTCCGCTTTGTGGCTGTAGTGAAGGTGTGTGTGTGTGTGCGCGTGTGTGTGTGTGTGTGTGTGTGTGTGTGTGTGAGGGAGAGAGAGCTGGAGTGTGTCCATTTCCTGTGCAATCTAGTTGAATCATCTCAGACACCTTTGATCTAGTTTTTGCATGTTTTCCTCTCCATCAGCTCTGTGATGTATCACATCTACATAATTTTAAAATCATGTTGCTGTGTTCTGAAGGCATCAGTATCTAATCTTTCGGCAATGCTGGGATTTTATTTTCTCCGGGTGAGGCGATAGGAACGTTTTGCCATTGCCCCAAAGGAACCTCGGCTAATGACTCAAGATGCGTGATTTCCTCTGAGGGAAGAGCCACAGGAAAACATTTTGACTGAAAGCCTAGCTCACTCTCGCTCTCATATATATTTATCGCTCTCTGAATTGTAAATGCTTTTCTGTGTTGAAGTGTGTGTCTCTGGTTGACAGGGTTTGTCATTCATTTCCATGGATTCTGGAAAGAGATGTCAGGCTTATAAACGCTGTACTAAGTTCTGGTGTAAATATTCTGGCATAGTAAGACCAACTTTTTATGTTCTTGAAGTATATTGATGCTCAACGCTAGAGTCACGAGTGAGTCATAGTGACTGCTTATCATTTACGTGCCTCAATGGCCTAAGTTTATGTATTCATCATATTTCATATTCTCCCTCAGTCCTTCTTCACAGTCCAAATCTTCCCCTCTGGGTCTGCTTTAGAAGACTCTTCATGGCAGGTTTTGCAATCTACCTTCTTATGTGCTGATGAAAAATGTATGTGCTTTAAAATCTGTCATAAAATACACAACAGCTATAGGAAGATGGATACACTGTAAGATACACTGTAAGAGATTTCCAGTGGCTGTCTCTGAGAAATTACACACACCACATCTATGTGTGAATATGACAAATGGGCTTCTCTTTTATAGAGCAGAAGAACTCAGGCAAAACTTTTATTTATAGCATTTGTAAAAAACTAATTCAAAACTTGTTTTTGTCTTCTTCCCCCATTGAAAAAATCATTCCCTCTGGCTCTGTAAGTAATATTTTAGATAATAAAATATCAGAGGTCAACCTATGTCTTAGAAAGAGAAATCTTTGTTAAAGTGTAGAGTGCTTTTACCCCGAGGGACTCATTAAGATTCACAGCTAATGCAAACTGATTTGCAAGAAGCCCTTGTAATTATTACCAGAGAAGTAAACTCTATAGGAGCCCTAGAGAATTTGTGTGAGAACTGTGTGGGGTTTGATAAATGTGAGAAATATCACAGATGAGCATATGATGAAAGATCAGAATGTTAAAGGTAAATGAGCAATTTCTCTTTAATAATAGCAGTTTTCAAAATACTCTTTCATTTGCCAACCAAACAGATAAATGTGCCTCGGACTCAAAACACTGGTTGAGCAAAAGTTTTCAAGCAACTTCATTATTCATATATTTAAGTTAATATTTAAATATAAGTTACGTACCATGGGGGCACCCTTATGCATATGGGTCATGTCAGAGTGCCAATGATAACCCCAAGTCCCTGCAGTGAGCGCGCAAGCCTTGGAGCAGTCGAAGAAGGTTGCCTGGTTTGATGAGTCTTGTTTTCTTCTACATTACGTGGATGGCTGTGTACGTGTGCCGTTTACTTGGGGAAGTGATGGCACTAGATGCACTGTAGGAAGACAACAAGCCAGTAGAGGGAGTGTGATGTTGTGGACAATGTTCTGCTGGGAAACCCTGGGTCAAGCCTTTCATGTGGATATCAATTTGACACAAGCAACCTTCCCAAACATCATTGCAGACCAGATACATCCCTTCATGGCAATGGCCTCTTTCAGCAGAATGTTGCGCTCTGCCACACTGCGCAAACACCTAAGCAATGCCAATCACAGCACATTTCGTATTTTGGAAGGAGGGTCTTCTCCGAAACAGGAACTGTTCAACACTTTCAAGCCAGACTGAGCGAGGTGTTTTTTTGAACAATTAAAGGTGCAGTGTGTCATATTTATGAGGATATCAGAAATGCAATATAATATACATAACTATGTTTTCAGTGGTTTAGAAAAAACGTACATAATAAACTGTTATTTTTGAATGACCTTAGAATGAGCCATTTCTATCTACATACACCGTGGGCCCCCTTACAGTGAAATACAGTCTACAGTAGCCCTAAATGGACAAACTGCTCTACAGAGCGCTAGCTACTCTCTGCTGTCCCGGACGACGACATCTTTGTCCTGTATCGTCACCGTAGCTTCTCTACAAAAGGTAGGGGTTAACGGTGGGCAGTTGTAATTCACAACCTCACCACTATATGGTGATAACATTTACACAGTGCACCTTTAAACATGAAAGCATATTCTAGTACACACCAAAAACAAAATCAAGACTTTAATATGTTGACCCCTTTAATATCATGTGCACACTGCACAACTATAAAGAGTTTCCTGCAGTTTCTAAGTTTCACGCACAACCATTTTTAGGGTTTACAAAAAAGGGTGTGAAAAGGGAAAAACATCCAGTATGCGGCTGTCCTGTGGGCGAAAATGCCTTGTTGATGCTAGAGGTCAGAGGAGAATGGGCCGACTGATTCAAGCTGATAGAAGAGCAACTTTGACTGAAATAACCACTCGTTACAACCGAGGTATGCAGCAAAGCATTTGTGAAGCCACAATACGCACAACCTTGAGGCGGGTGGGCTACAACAGCAGAAGACCCCACCGGGTACCACTCATCTCCACTACAAATAGGAAAAAGAGGCTACAATTTGCACAAGCTGACCAAAATTGGACAGTTGAAGACTGGAAAAATGTTGCCTAGTCTGATGAGTCTCGATTTCTGTTGAGACATTCAGACATTCAGAATGAGAACATGGATCCATCATGCCTTGTTACCACTGTGCAGGCTGGTGGTGGTAGTGTAATGGTGTGGGGGATGTTTTCTTAGCACACTTTAGGCCCCTTAGTGCCAATTGGGCTTCGTTTAAATGCCACGGCCTACCTGAGCATTGTTTCTGACCATGTCCATCCCTTTATGACCACCATGTATCCATCCTCTGATGGCTACTTCCAGGATAATGCACCATGTCACAAAGCTGGAATCATTTCAAATTGGTTTCTTGAACATGACAATGAGTTCACTGTACTAAAATGGCCCCCACAGTCACCAGATCTCAACCCAATAGAGCATCATTGGGATGTGGTGGAACGGGAGCTTTGTGCCCTGGATGTGCATCCCACAAATCTCCATCAACTGCAAGATGCTGTCCTATCAATATGGGCCAACATTTCTAAAGAATGCTTTCAGCACCTTGTTGAATCAATGCCACGTAGAATTAAGGCAGTTCTGAAGGCAAAAGGGGGTCAAACACAGTATTAGTATGGTGTTCCTAATAATCCTTTAGGTGAGTGTATAGTCAGTAGATTGTCTGTTGGGGGACCAACACAAAGTGTTAGCAGATATTGAGTCTAATTATCCAATGAGAGCTAATTGACAAATTACTTACAGTAGTCAACAGAATATTCAAAAGGGACCGTCAAAATAAAGTGTTACTGAACATTTAGTCTTGCTGCAGGAGGAATGAGCACTGCAGATGTGGCCAGAGCAATAAACAGCAATGTCAATAGACTGTTCCCAGCCTGTTTTACAGTCACAGTTATGAAGAAAAACAAATTAAATATGTAACAAACAAAGGCAGAAACTTTCTTGCACAGGAATCTAATCGGGATAAAAGTCTCATACTTTTCAAATCTAGTAAATGGTCTATAGCATCTGTTACAAGATAATGAGTCTTGGAGATTAATTGAGGTCCATCCATTGATGGGGCATAAAACTCTGCCAACATATGGAAGACAGATGAAACACAATCTTTACGTCATACCAGAAAATTCTTCCTTTTATGATCAGCTTAAACAAACTTCAATCACTCTTTGTTTTTCATTTATTTCCATCTGTCAGCCGTTGCGTCTTTGCTGTAAGTACACTTTTGATTTAGATTTTATCATCATTCCATTTAATGATTTTGTCTTGCTTTTAGGGTCACCCCATCGTTCTTTAAGATGCAAAACCATTACCAGTTGACTTATCTCACTCTACTCGACGGGTATCATATGTGGATGCACACACCATGTGCCTGGCACAGTTGATAAATCACTCTGTGTTCCTTTCCTTCTTTGTTGATAAAATGTGGACTGTCCTTGATGAATAATCGCAGGCTTTCTTCAGCATTAGCTTGGGACTGGTTGGGCTAATTAATGGATCTGTTGTCTGAAAGCATGTCTGAAATGGACTGGGCAAGATTAATTGTGCCATTCACACACTGGCAGCACCGATGACCTAGAGGCCAAAATGCCATCAGGATCTGATGTAGTCACTTACTACATGTTCTTATATTCTCCTGTTCATGAGGATGACAAAACACACTGAAATACTGTAGCTGTGCCAAGTGTAGTTAAGAGTGAATGGTGAAGTTAAAATACTTCTTCCTGGTCAATTCCAGTATATTTGAGGTGTGTTTGACTCAATAATGTCAGTGTTTAACTATTCTAATTTTATTATTGCATTTCCTTTTGGTTTTACTATAGGGGTGCAGGAATTGCACTTTACCTGTTACTTAAAGGGATATAGTGCACCCAAAAATGAAAATTAGCCCATGATTTATTCACCCTCAAGTCATCCTAGGTGTATATGGCATTCTTCTTTCAGATGAATACAATCGGAGTCATATTAAAAAAAAAATCCTGGCTTTTCCAAGCTATATAATGGCAGTGGATGTTTGATTTGTTTTTGAAATCCATAAAAGTGCATCTATCCATCATAAAAGTAATCCACATGGCTCCCATGGGTTACTAAAGGCCTTCTGAAGTGAAGCGATTGGTTTGTGCAAGAAAAATATCCATATTTAAACCATTAAAAATGAAAATAACTAGCTTCCAACAGACAATCTATGCAAGTCGACTTGCGGCTGTAGGAGTATCGCAAGCTTTGATGCCTCTTGCGGTTTAAACAAATAGGGCTGGGAAACAAATTTAAGCCCCTCTTCCCATGACCAGTGTTTTGTTTTGCTCTATCCTTTACGTTTCCGTGTTCATCAATACATTATATGTCAGGTCAGGGGTAACTCTTTCATCGTAAATTGATGCGTATACGGCCGTGTGTCAGAAGCTATAGTTATTTTAGTTTAAAAAGTTTTAAATATGGATATTTTTCTCACACAAACACATAATTTATACAGTCCCTGACAAAAGTCGTGTCGGTTATCTATTTTGTAGAAACACCTGCTATTAACCTGATTTTTAATTCATCAATTGGTGTTAGAAAAAGCTCATTTGAAAAGCTAAAACCCTCCCAAATGATGTTTAATGCAATGAAATAAATTAGTTTCACTGAAAAAAGATTTATCATTTAATCAAGACAGAAAGGTCAAATTTTGGCAAGACAGAAGTTTTGTCGCCTATACAGAAATTGAACAAATTTACTGCAAATACAAAAATATGTCAGCAAATTAAGTAGTGGTGCTGTGAGATCCAAATTTAATATCTTGTATGACTTCCATGAGCTTGAAGGACTGCATCCATGCGGTTTGGCAAGGATTCATACAATTTATTGATGAAGTCATCAGGATTAGCAAAGAAAGCAGTCTTGCATGCCTCCCAGAGTTCATCAATATTCTTTGGTTTCGTCTTCCTCTTTCATCCTACCCCACATATGCTCAATGATGTTCATGTCTGGTGACTGGGCTGGCCAATCCTGGAGCATCTTGATCTTCTTCGCCTTGAGGAACTTTGATGTGGAGATGGAAGAATGCGATGGAGCACCATCCTGCTGCAGAATTTGGCTAGAGGTAGCTAAGATTTCTTGGTATTTTAGACTATTTGAAGTTGCCTTCCACCCTGCAGATCTCTCGCACACCCCCCATACCGGATGTAACCCCAGATTACGATTTTTCCCACACCAAACTTCACTGTTTTCTGGGTGAATCTCGGATCCATGCGGGCTCCAGTAGGCCTCCTGCAATATTTGCGGCGACTGTGGTGTAATTCAACAGAAGATTCATCTGAAAAATCCACCTTCTGCCACTTTTCCAGCGTCCATCCTTTTAGCAGGCTGTGGGCTTTGGCAAATGCCACACGGTTTTTAAATTGTTGGCTTCTGGGCACTGATTCGACCATGGAGGCCATTTTGAGGCAGAATCCGACAAACTGTTCTGGTTGACACAGGGACTTCAGGTGACCAGGTCTCGTGGAGCTCTGCTGCAGTGGAAAATGGGCTGGCCTTGGATTTTCGAGCCAACAAACGGTCCTCTCGAGCAGTTGTCTTGCAGGGTCTGCCTGACCTGGGTTTGTCATAAACGTCTCCAGTCTCTTCAAATCTTTTTTTTTATCCTTTGTACTTGACGCTGAGACACTTTGAATGTATCTGCCACATCAGCAGTGGATTTGGTCTTCCGCCTCTTGATAATCAAAACTTTAGTCTCAGGGTGAATCTTAGGCATGTTTGCAGAGGTCTAGTTGCAGTTGATGTGGAGGTCTAGTGCACTGGGGTTCTTTTTATACACACCTGAGATCTAATTGATCTATTATTAGTCACGGGTGAAGCTCATATGACAAGGCGACAACACTTATGTCTTTGCAAAAATTGACTCTATGGGCTTTAGCAAGCTGTGAATATTAGAATATTTTTTGACAGTTTAATTTTGCACTGAAACATTATTACAAAAGCTGTTGGGATTAAAATGAGCCATTTCTTGTAAAAAAAATCTTGATAAGAAATATATTTCAGCGGCACTTCAGTTCAATTTGTACACAAGCGACAAGACTTTTGTCAGGGACTGTATACATACAAATAAATAATGCTCAACTGAGACATTCACATTGTTGAAAATAAATAAAATAACCACATTTCTAGCATTAGGATCCTTTGGAAGGTTATTTGTAGTCCATCCTATATTGCTCTTCTCTCCTCATCATCTCACTAACACGGCAGTGGGCAGGGCCAAAGTTGCAGTGATGAAGTAGGTGTTGATTTTCTTCTACTGAGGCGGTCTTTCATTCCACACATTCCACAATGAGTCATTATCTGGTCTTGGTAACAATAAAAGCTGTTTTTGGACTAACAAGGAAGTTTCCAGTTCTGAAATTTAATGTCAAACGCTTAAGTATATTTTACGGTAAAGTTCTGGCAACCACAAAATGAATACTACTGAAATTTGCATAACTTCTCTAACTACTTAAAATAATTTTTTGAAACTTTAACATATCATTTAAGTTATACTGCTATTTCCCAGTTTGGTTAATACATATTGAAATATGATCTGTGTGAAGTAAAAAGCAATATGAAAAAAAAATTATTAGCTACCATTCTCAATTTCACCTGTGTTAACATACAGGGTCACTTCTCCTTCAGCACTGCACAGACATTAACAGTCAGGAAATAATCTAAATGACCTGAAAGTTGAGTCACCTTTATTAAAACTTTATACAGTATGAATGACAGGATAAAGAGAGTTATATAAATGTTAACCGAGGCAAGAGTTGGTGACCTTTAAAGTGGTGAATAATTATTCATTTAAAAGCCATTGGACTAGACCACTCACCTGACCTTTTGAAAATGAACAGGACTTATAGCCTGGTTTTGCTCTCATTGCTACTGCTTCTTTTGGTTTCATTGTTTTTTTTTTTTGAAAGACTGCAGTAGATGAAACCAATCTGAAAGACAGACAGCAGGTGAGTCTAAAATGGATCCTTGGGGTTGAAAATGGCACTGATGTGGCTGGTCATGGATCAAAAACTCAGTGTGATTGGATGAGAATAATTCTGGCAAGGCCTCTGGCGCCTCGAATGCATTAAAACTAAATGTGTAGCTCCTATAAAATTCTATCAAGCTCATGATCATAATAAGACTTTAATGCCAGGTCGGAAACAAAAAGAAAATTAGGAAATTTTATTCATCATTTTCTGAATGCTTGTAAATAAATAGAAGACTCAAGCAAATATTTCTGATTTGCTCAGGTCCCTTTTTTCTGTTCCATATAGCCAAGAAAAAAGTGTAAAACATGAAATAACTAATCTAATTTCAGTTAGTTAAGCAGGCTGAACATTTTAATGCCATGGTCCATTCTCTGGATTACTAGCATGAAATTGCTGCGAAACTCAGTTTAGTTTGAATTGATGAGAAAGGCCATTGCTAATGTAAATCATTTGAAAAGTAATGACCTACTCTGAATTGAGCTAAAATGCAATTTAGCCATTGGAATAATATAATACTTGAACATTTAAAATGAAAAATTGCCAATACAAGTCATTTTAAAGTGTAAAGTGTTATGCTCAAAATATAAAAAGGTCTACATACTGACTGACTGACTGACTGGTTGGTTGGTTGATTGACTGACTGACTGGTATGGTTGGTTGGTTGATTGACTGACTGGTATGGTTGGTTGGTTGATTGACTGACTGACTGGTATGGTTGGTTTACTGACTGACTGATTGACTGTCTGACTGACAGACTGACTGACTGACTGACGGATTGACTGTCTGACTGACTGACTGGTTGGTTGGTTGATTGGTTGATTGAATGACTGACTGACAGACTGACTGACTGACTGACTGGCTGGTTGGTTGATTGGTTGATTGAATGACTGACTGACTGACTGACTGGCTGGTTGGTTGATTGGTTGATTGAATGTCTGACTGACTGACTGACTGACAGGTTGGTTGGTTGATTGACTGACTGACTGACTGACTGGTATGGTTGGTTTACTGACAGACTGACTGACTGACTGTCTGACTGATTGACTGTCTGGTTGGTTGATTGGTTGATTGAATGACTGACTGACTGACTGACTGACTGGTTGGTTGGTTGGTTGACTGACTGACTGACTGGATGGTTGGTTGGTTGGTTGGTTGATTGACTGGTTGGTTGACTGACTGACTGACTGACTGACTGACTTGTTGGTTGGTTGGTTGGTTGACTGACTGATTGGTTGGTTGGTTGGTTGATTGACTGACTGGTTGGTTGGTTGTCTGATTGACTGACTGACTGACTGACTAATTTATTGAATGATTGATCGATTGATTGATTGATCGATTTGTTGGTTGAAAACTGACACTCTGAAAATATGTAGCTTCACTTGGAAAAGTTTCTGAGAGCCAATACGGTTTGCAGTTTTATTTGTGAAGTCACACAGCTATATAAAGGGGATATATATTAAAGTTTCTCTGTTATGAGATTTTCTCTATGTCTACTGTCTACATATTAAGATGGTGTATTACTGTAGTAGATTTGAACCTATCTCTAGATTGGGGAAGTAATAAGCCATAGCAGAGCTCTTACTGTGTTATGAGAGCGGGTACCCTTATTAAATATATCAAAGCCATTTATCCCTGTCACACAAACGTCTTTTATCAAGCTCTACAATTAATTTCATGCTTAAATAATTTCTGCTTTTATCTGGCCCACTATTACATGGTATTTGCCTGGTACTGTGAAATTTCTTGATACCCTGAGCTCTGTTCACTGCATACAGTTTTTGCATTCTATTTTATATTCCATTCTGCAAAGATGCTGACATTGTGATTTACAAAGAAGAATTGGTAAGTAGTAAATCAGTGATTAGCCTCCATTTGCAGACAAATTGTTTTCCACTATATGGCACTTTATCTATGACAGTCTATGAAAATCATAGTACTGTAGTCATTTCTGAGCACAGAAGCCACGGTTTAATTTTTATTTTTTTTAATTTAAAGAGCCATGAGACAGAACATTTGGTTTTAGACCAGCTTGAAACTGAGACATGCCCTAATGCATGCAGCACATCGGCTATACTTGACTTATCAGCTGGTTGTCTTATACCTCAGGTTGTGCTGTAATTCTCCGGATCCCTTCAGACACTAATTAATTTACAGGTCACATATCAGTTAATATCAGGTTGGACTGATTTACAAAGTCATATTGATAGGAGTTTCTTAATTAAGGTTGTGTTCACACTTGTAGTTTGATTCTCTTGTTTCTTTTGGTCCAGACTAAAAAAGAAAGTCCTCGTTCTCTTAGAGTTCACACTGTCATTTTTACTAATGATGACCTAATGATGCAAAACAGAAACAGCTTTTATGACATACATTTTGCAAAATAACTTACCGAACAACCAAAACAATGCTGTGTGCTGGGCTAAATGTGTGTATCCGGTCCGCTTGTTTAGTGCTCACCAGGGTTCGGATGGCAGCGTTCACACTTATTCAAATTAACCACACTAACAGAGCAATCACACCAGATTTCATTTGAATCGATCCAAACCTTTCAAGTGTGAACACACCCAAAGAAGAACTCTCAATTGTGTAATGGGAGGTGTAAAAGTGGATGCACATTTAAGATATTAAAATTGGGTTGTGTGAATGGGGAATTGCATGATTGATTAAAATTATGCAGGTTCAAGCAATATGACTGCTGCTTATTTTACAGCTCTGTGCTTTCTGCAACATCCTGGGAGATGCAGGGATTTATTAAACAGCACTGCATCAATTAATCATAACAGCTTTGCAGGATTTATAGGAAAAGAGCGGAAAAGTTTTAGCTGAGCTGAGTAGGGTTGTTACGTGATGTAATTGGCATGTTTAAAGGGATTTTTTTTTACTTTACATGGTGTAAAATTATCAATATTCATCAGATGAGAAGATTTTATGCTGTAAAATGCTAGAAAATATCAGTTGACGTTCAGAAACCACAAACATTTTTTTTTTTTTAATTAAAATATTGGATGACAATGGAATGTCAGTCATTTGGATAATTGGGGAAAGAAACAAAATTATTTACCCCTGTACAGTGTACATTATATTGCACAAGACAATATATAATGTCTAGCAAAATATAGGCTATAAACAGTACTATAGATTTATTAGGCTAGAAATGTACAGTATACATATTGGGATATGCCACAAGGCAAGGCACATAAGAAAGACTGTACTAAAAACTGCATGTGTAAAATGATCAGCAGGAATTATGGATTGAGAGCTGGGTAAAAAGGCCAAACAGCCTGTGGGTAAAAATGACTCTACTCTAAAAATTTTCTCGAGACGCAAACAGCCAATAGGCCAAAATAGGGGTGAATAGGGGAGAACAGGATTGGAATAAAGAAGGATTTTTGAGTACAAAATCAGCACATTAGAGCATTTTAGAAGGATTTATTATAATTTTATAAGGATTTTTTGAAGGATTTTATTTGTTATAATGTAATACGTTTTCTTCAGACTGGAGTTAAAGTTTTTAAATAGCCTGTGAATAGAATTATTAACAAATACAAAGAAACTTATTCTTTCACACACACACACACACACACACACACACACACACACACACACACACACACACACACACACACACACACACACACACACACACACACACACACACACATGTTTGTTTTTGTGAAATGTGGGACATTCCATAGGCGTAATGGTTTTTATACTGTACAAACCATATTTTCTATCCCCTACACTGCCCCTGCCCCTAAACCTACCCATCACAGGAGACTGCGCAGTTTACTTTCTGTGAAAAAACCTCATCCTGTGTGATTTATAAGCATTTTGAAAAGTGAGGACATGGGGAACGTCCTCATATTTCACCCTCTTTTGTAATACCGATGTCATACCCATGTCATTATACATATTTGTGTCCTGAAATTTCACAAAAACATGCCCACACACACACACACACACACACACACACACACACACACACACACACACACACACACACACACACACACACATGTTTGTTTTTGTGAAATGTGGGACATTCCATAGGCGTAATGCATTTTATACTGTACAAACTGTATTTTCTATCCCCCTACACTGCCCCTGCCCCTAAACCTACCCATCACAGGAGACTGCACAGTTTACTTTCTGTGAAAAAAACCTCATCCTGTGTGATTTATAAGCATTTTGAAAAGTGAGGACATGGGCAACGTCCTCATATTTCACCCTCTTTTTGTAATACCTATGTCATACCCATGTCATTATACACATTTGTGTCCTGATATTTCACAAAAACATGCCCACACACACACACACACACACACACATGATTTTTATACTGTATAAACTATATATTCTATCCCCCTACACTGCCCCTGCCCCTAAACCTACCCATCACAGGAAACATGCTGCATTTTTACTTTTTCAAAAAACATCACTTAGTGTGATTTATAAGATGTTTTCCTCATGGGGACCAAAAAATGTCCCCACAAGGACAAGGATTTCGGAGATTGCCATCTTTGTGGGGACATTTTGTGTGTGTGTGTGTGTGTGAAAGAACAAGTTTCTTTGTATTTGTTAATAATTCTTTTCACACCGTTTCTGAAGTGTAAACAAGAGATGCAATCAACTGCAATAGTGAATATGTGAATATTTATGGCCATCATCCCTGGCTGAATATAGAATCAGGTGCCTCTTGGTCTGATTTATCAGGATAATTAGAGGAGGTAAAGGACATACTAATTATGCTGTTCGAGACACTTTATCCTACTGAAGTCTCTCTCTTTCTCTCTCTCTCTCTCTCTCTCTCTCTCTCTCTCTCTCTCTCTCTCTCTCTCTCTCTCTCTCACGCACGCATGCCCGCACACGCACACACAATCAACTAAAGGCATGTTAGCATCTGCAAAGAAATCAGATAATGTCTTTAAGGTGGCACATTATTTTCAACAAGCACAGTAGACTTCAAGAGTCAGAAAGCTAGAAATATGCCTTTTGCTTAATTATTATGGGCCATTGACTCCTTTCAGTCTTCTCACGTAGAAAGAAAAGTTTCCCATGTCAATCAGATCCTAATGTCTAAAACATGATCACCAGGACTTGAGTAGATTTATTCACTACAAAAGATAGAACTTTATTTTTATTTTTCACTCTTTCTTTGCATTTCTTATTAACATAAAAATCTCTGGTCTTTTTTATTTGTTTTCTCTGCTGCTTCATATGTTGTCTTCTGCGGGCTCTTGGTGTCTCAGAAACATTCCCATATTTAGATGGAGGGGACAATTGGTCAGGGTAACATAAAAGCATGTTTCATCTTCTCTTACTGCCAATTAAAATGGGATAAATTGGAGGGTGGACCAGAGAGGCCATAAGATCAAGACATATGTGGCTCTATAAAAGACTGAGGAATGAGCCGAATCATTTAATTTAAATCCAAACAGACTTACATTGGTCTGCATGGGGCAAAGTGCACAATTAGAGCCTAGCAGCTGGATCTTAATATATAATTATCAAGACTTGAGCTGGATTTCTGTTTACAGCATAGCAGATCCACGTTTTCTTTGAGCAAAATAGGTAATGGTTTACATCTAACACTCCTAAAAATTGGAACAGATGCATGTTTACGAATGTCTCACACAATCTTTCCTTTTAATTACATTTTTAAACAATTTGGGAACTGAGGATACAAATTTTTGCCCAATTTTGCCTGATACAAGACAGCTACTCAACAGTCTGTGGTCATCATTGTCTGATTCTCCTTTTCACGATGGGCCATACATTATCAATAGGAGACAGATCTGCTGCAGGCAGACAGTCAAACACATCCTTACAGTGCAGAAGTGTCTAGTGTCTAGAAACCACTCTCTTTTAGCACATGCAGAATGAGCCCTGGCATCGTCTTGATTCCCAGGAAAGATGTCATCTTGATGGCAGTATATGTCTCTTTAAAATCCCAGTGTACGTCTCCACATTAATGGTACCCTCACACATACTATATATGTGAGTCATACATGACAGATGTTTGCTTTTGCCTCTTTCATCTTTGGGACTGAACACTGAAATGTGGATTCATCTGACCACAGCACAAATTGACACAGTGTTTTGGACTATCTGAGATGAGCTTGGACCACGACACCTCTGCGGCATCTCTGCATTGAACAGATGTATAGCTTTCTGCCTGCGTAACAGCGATTAGTTGCATTTTGTGGTGCAGCGGCAGACTGTGTTAAGTGCAATGGCTCTTTAAAGTACTACTCCTGAGCCCATGTGGCTATATTTAACACAGAAGCAAGGTGGTTTCTCATTCAATGAGGGCTCAAAGGTCACGCACATTCAACAGAGGTTTTCTGCCTTGCCCTACATGGACTGGCATTTCCCTGGATCTTTTCACAATATTATGTATAGTAGATGGTGAAAAACCTAAATACTTTGCAATTTTGCATTGAGAAATGTGATTTTTGAATTGTTGACCAATCTCTTATGAAATTTGGCCATAATCCATTGCTTGCAATTGGGTATATACTCCTTTTTTACCCAAAACCGATACCCTCACCTATAACTAATTCACCTGCTTATTGTTTCAAAACAGTTTAACTTGGATATTATATAATCTTTTCACCTTTATTTTGCCTCTGTCCCAAATTTTGCAGTGTGTTGTAGGTAGGCGCCAAATTTAAAATTTGTTTATGTTTACAAAATATAAGAATAACTTGTCACTTCATTAAATTGTCAATTCAATTGTTGATTGTTTTGCATTTTGTAAAATGTTCCAACTTTTCTGCAATTGGGATTGTATGTCTATATGTTAAAATAGGTTTTTCAAATTAGCTAATTTGTATGGTTATTTGCATTTATTTGTACTTACAATGCACACACTGTTTAAAAGATCTGGAAGCCAAGTACATTTCCTTGTAATGTGTCCATTATCAGAAGACGTTAGAAGTAATGTGAATATTATCAGTCACAATTCTCTGGAATCCCATATAATAAGTTTGTTTCTAAATATTGTATTTTGTATCCTACATAGACTTATGTAGGATAATGTATACTAAGTTTGTCATATTCTGAGATATGTTTGTTTTTTTATCAGTGCATGAATGGTGTTTATCAGTTGATATCCTCTGCTCTCATTCTGAAGAATCCTGTCTCATTAACGATCACACAGACACTTATCCAAGGTGACTTCCATTGCATTCAATTACTTTCCACTTCATCACTCCACCCCAACCCAGGAAAATAGTCAAAGATTATTACTTTACATTTCACAAATAGACTTCCCGTGCTCCCCTCAGGATCTTCAGACTCACCCTGGTTATGCACGGTGAGCGGCTTTGCATAATTTTCCATACAAATGTATTCACAAAGCGATTTGTATAGCCAACAAACTGGGACTACGTAAGGATGGGCAGCTGTATTTTTCTCTTCTTTCTAGGAACAAAGAGGTTCATTTATATGCCCGATGCATCTGGACATGAGCACATTAATAAGCTATAGTTCTCTGCTGGTGTCCCTGCTCAGAGTGTCAGAGTGCTTTGTCATCTGGCTTCACTTACCTGTCAGTTTCCCACCAGGCAGCCATATTGAACTACGTCAATAAGCGCAAAAAACAATACACTGAAAAATCCATCGCCCATGCCAAATTTAGCGGCATCATTTTTCCCCCCAAATGTTTTGACACTACCCCATGTGGTGGTAGGTGTGCGTTATGGCAGTAATTCTTTAACCACTGTCCCCTTTCAACCACTCTCAATGAATAATGGCTGAAGTCCAATTTGCTGCAATCTTCTCTCCACCTCCTACTGTTTCTGAGAGGAAAAAAATGCTTCTCATTATAGCTCAATTATTCAGGAGAGACAATGGGATACTTCACTGCCATTAACTTCACCACTGGACAGGTGTATCTTGGGATGAAATAATCAAAATAACCTCTACAGCGAAGTTAGGATAAAAGTCACAGTGATATTAAAACAAAGGAAATTGTTCATAAAACATCCTACAGTTTTGTGATTTGCTTATTTGTGTCTTTACTCTTTTATCTATTGGCAAAATACCTTAAAATGTGCTTTTTGGCATCACTACAATAATTAACATGCAATTCCACTGCTATATAAATCATATAAATATAAATGATGACAGAATATCCATTTGTATTGTTTTTTTGGTCTTTCAGTTAGCCTTTAAATCGCAGCTGACAGTAAATACCCTTTCTCTTGGCCGGATTTATTTAGAGCCAACAGCAAGCTTGACTGCAGTCTTTTCCAATTGTCCCCAAACCACTTTCCTCTTTTCTTCACATCTGCAAAAATGAATTCAGATGTAAAGCCCCTAACCCCCTCAAGTGCTTTGTAACATGCTGTAGCTGTACCGTTCACTCCACCACCCTGCAGTAACCCTGTATTGGTGTTTCTTTGAGGTTGCGTGAATCAATATTGTGAGTCTAAGGGTCCATTTTTTGGCATTATTAAATGATAATCCAACTTGTCTCCACACAACAGAAGCCTCTGACATCTGCCCTTGGAATATATTATAACCAAGATAGCATTATTCATTCATTCATTCACTGTGCCATATGGGAGCATCAAAAATGTGGTTGTGTGGTCTAGCCTGAAGGAATACGGGCACTGCGGTGTCTGGATATTCGATACGACTATTGATTTAGCTCACACTGTGAACTCCCCTTTCCAGGTTTTTTTCTCTGGTGGTTTGGTTTAATGCATTTTCTTTCCTTTCCACCACTAATTACTTCCTCTCTGACCTCAAGGCACATTCTGCAGTTCTAGAGAGAATCTTTATATATTTGTGTGTGTGTGTGTGTGTGTGTACCAACTATGGGTGGGTTGGGAACAAGAGGTCACTCATTGTGGGATCCCATGGGCAGTAGGCTTCAATCTTTTGGCTAGAGCAGTTCAGGAATGTGGAAGTAGTCTAAAACACCACCTTGAGACTTAGAGCTGACAAACTACTCTGGTACCACAGTCTCAGTGGAACTGTAATGGCTCCCTGTTTTACCATAAGCTTCGCTATCATGACCAGCTGCAGCACCTGAACTCCTGTTGTACCGGGTTCCTTTATTCCCTAGTGCACTGTCCCAGACTCTCATTTAAACACAGACGAGTGCCTGTTGAGAATACACCTATTTGGCCCTCTGTTTTCTCTTATAAATTGCCACTCATCTACCTCTTCCAAAGTTCAGTCCAATTACTGGGCAACGAATGCAGGTGAAAGGAAACACAATTACGATATGTTATTTCCGCCAATGTGCCCTCAAGAGCTTTGCTTGAAAGCGACTTTCACATGTTTTTTTTTTTGTACAAAAAAGTGCAAGAACATTTAAAAAACTTAAAATGTTAGAGTTTGGCCTTGATGAATAAGTTCAAAGCAGATCATATGAATTTCGAAACTTTATTTGATTATTTGATTTGCGTCATAGCCTACTTGCACATACTTGCACAACCTACAAGGTGGATCCACTAGACATATAATGATTTACAATATGTACCTGAGAAGTCAACATGACCTTTTAAACTCAATTAATATTGAAATGGAACAAATTGTCGAAAGGTTGTGTCTGAATTGGAGTGTTGCACTTGTAGATGTTTGGTGATTTAATTGCAGTCACAAGAAAACAGCAAACCAAATACAGCCACACAAGAAAGGTCACAGCCTGCCATGCACTTTAATTTATCAAACATGACTCTACTCTTAAAGATTTGTTCAAAGACATTCATGTGCCAGCATTATACCACTAGTATGGACTTAGTGAAAAACACAACTGAACTAATATATTCATAAATTAATGTCTTATTATTCTATGCTATTACCGTTTCATTCATTTATTTAGTTTTTCAGGTTATTTTTATTTTTAATTTTTTTATACTGGAAGCATAAACCAAAATTACATAATCAGTATTTTATATTTTTATATATTTTTTAAAATTATTTGTTGTTTTAAACTTTCTCTAAAGAATTTTGGACCTTACACATTAGTATTTATATATGGGGCTATAAAATAATACCCTTCATTAGGTTTATATTTTATGGTGAAAGTTCAAAATTATAATGAAATCACTCTTAGGGCCAGATTAACTAACAGCTTATGCCAGCACAAACCTAGCCTGGCTCCGCCCTCCTACGTACTTCCGCTCAGTTTTTATTTTCCTTTAGTACTTCGTCTGGGATTGCGGTATATTGGCCCTGTCCCAAATGGCACACTTCATGTGCACTTTTGTTCTTGTGGACTTACAATGGCTGCTGCATGTGAATGTCCGTTGAGTCCACAAGACCATAGGGTGTCCCATTTGTCATTGTAAGTCTCAGAAGGGTGCTCATGAGGTCGATATACACCTTCGGTGCGCACTTCTGCCGAGCCCACACTGATACGGGTTACGCAGCGGACTTCTTCCCGGCAGTCAAAGCGGCATTACGTCGTGAAAGTGTGGACTCAGAGGAAGACCGTGAGGGCTTAGTGTGCCATTTGGGACAGGGCCATTCTCTGGTTTTCTCTGGTCGAATTTTAACCGGTCCAATCAGTGAAGTCTGGTCAAATGAGCCGAACCGGTCAAATGAGTGGCTGAGAATGATGACGTTGATGTCGTGCGCTAGTTTGAGATGACATACATCACGACCAAACGTTAGTGATTGGTTATGGCAGATCCAGAGTGGCTCTGGGCAGATCCAATAGTTTTCAGAGAATACTTCAACAGAGACTTCAACGCTCGCAAGCACCCTTCTGAGACCTAAAATGGCAAATGGGACACCCTACGGTCTTGTGGACTTAACTGACATGCGCACACAGCGGCCATTGTAAGTCCACAAGACCGAAAGTACACATGAAGTGTGCCATTTGGGACAGGGCCTCTATGTACAAATTAAATGTATGAGAGTCTGGTAGGACCAGGCTAGCACAAACCCTCTTTTGCTGTTAAAAAACTACTGTGAGGATTTTTTTTGCACCTGACATTATTGCATGTGCATTTTGAAGGAGTTTCCCTTTCAGACGCATCATTTATGGGAAGAAACTATTTAAATGAATCATGCAAGGTGAAGGTTTGCAAGATTCAATTTATTTTTGCGCCATTATTTACCTCCCAAAAAAAAGCATATCTTAAACCAGGCACTAATTTGCACTGCTCTTGGTAGATTGCATCTGTCATTATGAAAATGATCCAGCTGCGTCTGTGTTATTTAACTTCATCTGTAGATCATGTGCAGAGCTTTCCACTCTCATCGGTGCTGTTATGAGATTGGGCTCTCACGCTAATTTGCCCTGTTTAGTAAATCTGGCCCTTATTCTGTAACAGACAGCTGTTAAGCCCTAAGCAGTTGTTCTGTGTTGTTTATATCACAAGAAATCTTAAGCTTAAATCTCAAGCTTAAATCTGATAAATATCAAATGGAGAGCTTTTGGTTTCTCATTGCATTCCGGGATGCTGAGGGATAATCTGAAAATACTTCTCTCTGAAAAAATGAAAGTGAATAGTATATAAGGTGTCATGCGGGCAGATGTGAAATGCAAAAGAATATTTTTCATGGCAAAGGAAGAGAGAAAGCAAGTGAATGACTCACACTCTGTCATCATCTACTCATCCTCATATCTCTCTAATGTCACTTGTGTGACTTTTTCATGTGAAACGAAATGTCAGAGTTACTCTTATCCATGTAATGTTTTCACTGTCTGTAACTTTCAGTTGCAATTGTGATATACTGTGTAAAATAAATATATGTATATAGCCATATAAATGACTGCTTTCTATTTCAGTATATTTGAAAAGTTATTGACTCAAACCCGAAGACATGAGAGGTGAACTAATCTTTCCAGGGAACAGACATGATATATGTGAAGTGACAAAAGAAAGAACAATTCAGATTCGGAGGTGAGGTGAGGTGAACTAACAGACTGAATAGCCTAAAGCTGACCTTAGCTGCATTAGTTATATCGAAATCATCCGGCAATCATCGTTTTAGACTTCTAATTTATGACCGGTGTTTTGTTTTACTCTATCCTCAGCGCTTCTGCATTCGTCAGTACGTCATGCGTCAGGTCAGGGGTTACTCTTTCGCCGTAAAACGATGCCTACACCTGTCTGCTGGAAGCCAGATATTTTAGTTTGTAAAGTTTTAAATACGGATATTTTTCTCACACAAATGCATGGCTTCGCTTTAAAAATGCCTTTATTAACCCCCCCCCCGGAGCCATGTGGATTACTTTTATAATGTATAGATGCACTTTTATGGACTTTAAAAACAGAACTTTCCATTTACTATAATGCTTGGAAGAACCCATTTTATTTTATAAAATTTTACTCGGTGGTGTCTTCTGCTGTTGTAGCCCATCCGCCTCGAGGTTGTGCGTGTTGTGGCTTCACAAATGCTTTGCTGCATACCTCGGTTGTAACGAGTGGTTATTTCAGTCAAAGTTGCTCTTCTATCAGCTTGAATCAGTCGGCCCATTCTCCTCTGACCTCTAGCATCAACAAGGCATTTTCACCCACAGGACTGCGGCATACTGGATGTTTTTCCCTTTTCACACCATTTTTTGTAAACCCTAGAAATGGTTGTGCGTGAAAATCCCAGTAACTGAGCAGATTGTGAAATACTCAGACTGGCCCGTCTGGCACCAACAACCATGCCACGCTCAAACTGGCGCTCAGGCGCCAGTTTGTTCAGAACAACAAATCCACCCGTCTCTTAGGAGGCCTGTAATCCACATCCAATACTGATCTGTTCAGAATATTGTGCACATACACAGATACACAGTCTCTTCAAAGTTGGAGCTAATTAAACTCCGATCCAAAATGTTCCCAATACATACTGATAGCATGTGCTTTCTCTCAGTGAGAGGTACAGACAATATTACAGGCAATATTCATCTTGATTCTTTAGTGTTTCAGTAAAAGGAAATATAAAATTAATAAAATATAATAAAAATGAAAGAGAAGTCCATATTTAATCTATGGAAGCTGGGCTAAGTGAGCAAACACTGTTACTGCACTCCCAGCATGTTAGGGGTGTGTTATCGCCAAAATCCAAACACACATCAACATGTAGCTATCACGTGTTTAGTGACACATCACACAACCCTAGGCCAGATGCCACTCAAAGACCAAGTACAAACTTTAGAAAACATAAAAGAAGAACAAACAATCAGTAGTTCTATTGAGTAAAATCAACTGGAATTAATCATTAGAAATAGGAGGATAAATATTAATTAAGTCTTTGATTATGAATTGAATTAGGCTATTTACAAGTATATTGAAGCGGCAGTGAATATATATATATATATATATAATCTCCAAAATATAACTCAAATATACAACATAGGCCTTTTATGTGCCTGCCACTTTATTCTGTCTCTTATATACTTTATTCTTTTCTTTTGAATTACATTCTTGAATTGCTATGCCTATTATGCCAGACTTCTCTCGCCTTTTATAAAATTATATTTTCCTATAGAGAATGTTGAGACAGGGTCAAATTCAGGGGCTGAAGAAGATCAACTGTATAATTTCCGGTAACACTTTACAATACGGGTGCACTAATATGCATTAATTCATGCTTAACTAATGCACAGATAATAATGAGTTAATGTATTACTAACGGTGAACTAACCCATTTATTAATGATTACTGCATCAGCAACTAATGAAGATTCAACATGATTAATAGATTAAGTAATCATTACATTGTTATTACTTAAATTTGTCATAATGTATTAATTCCTTAATAACATATTATATTAACTAATAATGTAAATTAATGTGTTAATTACCACAACAGGTCAAAGCCATGCATTTCAGCTAATGATTTACAAATGTGTCATCATGTTATGACTTTACTTGTTGGGGCACATGACTATTAACTAATTCAAAATTAATTTAAAACCCATAACCACAATTACATATTACTTAATCAATTAGTTAATAGTCATGTGCCCCAACAAGTAAAGTCATAACATAATGACACATTTGTAAATCATTAGCTAATTAAAGCAGACAACTGGAAGTTGAAATGCATGGCTTTGACCCGTGGTGGTAATTAACACGTTAATTTACATTATTAGTTAATATAATATGTTATTAAGGAATTAATACATTATGACACATTTAACTAATAACAATTTAATGATTACTTAAAGGTAAGGTAGGTAAGAATTGGTTAAACTTTTTTTCCAAATTTGTTTAAACTTTCTTTATATATCAATACATAATTAAAATGTAAGTACTCTGAAAAAGAAAGTATAAAAATCTAGTGTCTGTAGACCTCTCACGACTGTTTTAAAGACGGCTCATTATTTCCATTCACTCGGCCTTCTCCCTTCTGGGCTCTTTCCAAAGGGACGCCCCCAAAACACATGAACGCGCTCCGCCGACCGCTCAGCTGGAAGACGCATTATTTACCTGAGACGAGCGGAGCGAATGTAGTGACATCATGTTAGAATCTAACTTTATCAGTATGAATATAAACAAATAAGATGTCTTTTATTACTCACTATCAAGCTAGAATACCGATAGGCCTATTGGTAAAGTTTAAAATTTTTTGCTTGATTCGGTAACGAGCTAGGTATATTTATAAGGCAAAGCTAAAAACGGGTAGCAATGATACATGTTTTTCCAATAACATCAGTTATACTGCGATGAAGATTAATTTCGTGTAAGATTCATAACATACGTATACAGTGTTTTGCATGTAAGAGTTCCCATGATGAAAGCATTGTTGACTCTGATGACTACACTCCGGAGACAAGTAGCCTACCGCATCGTCGGCTCGAGGACAAGGCCGGGGTCGAGGGCGAAGCAAGGAAGTAGAGGGGGCAGATCCTATAGCAAAAGGGGTGGTGGCCATGGTAGCGAGAGAGAGAGTGACAGTCGCCGAAGCCAATCACTTGATTCGTCCCGAACAAAAAAAATAATGAGCGTTGTTTATTCCAGATTAAAAAGTCTAGAGTCACTCGATTTTTATACTCTCTTTTTCAGACAACTTACATGTTATTTATGTATTGACATGTAAAGAAAGTTTAAACAAATTTGGACAAAAGTTTTTGAGATAATTCTTACCTACCCTACCTTTAATCTATTAATCATGTAGAATCTTCATTAGTTGCTGATGCAGTAATCGTTAATAAATTAGTTAGTTCACCGTTAGTAATACATTAACTCATGATTATCTGTGCATTAGTTAAGCATGAATTAATGCATATTAGTGCACCCCAAATTGGTCGCTTTGATTTAATTTGAATCCACAGCAGTCAATTGTAGGTTGTGAGGATTTTCTTTGTTCATTGCGTAGTGGTATGTTCTTTTGACTCCCTGTAAAACACACAGAGAGAAAACTTCAGTAAAAGATAAAAAATTTGAAAGACGTAAAAAAAAATGTTTTTGTTAATTTCTGTATTTCATGCATTATTAATTGTGTTTCAGTTGGAGTGTTAGCACAATGAGAAAATCTGCGGATAAAAGGAAATGCAATGCACTGAAACAAAATGAAGGAAGTCAGAAAGATAATGAAGTGCTCGCTGAGACGTGAGGTGTGCAATTCCTACATGTCTAATGCCATTCTGACGGCATTGCTTCTGTGCACTGTTGAATAAATGTAATAAAGGCTTTTAAGATCTGCCCTGCAAAGGTAACACTAGCAACACAACTGTAAGACAGGCCCATGATACACGGACTCATGATGTATTCTTTTTGAGGAAAGAAATCAAATAATTTCAAACCTTTTGACAGACATCAGAATGACCACTAATGGCTAGTAAGCTCAGAGTTTTCAGTAAAATTCAGGGGAAAAAAATATACATTTCACTTGCAATTCAGAGGAGCAGCTATCTGAAGTCATTGAGGCTGCTTTTACTTCTCAGCAAGGATCGGTACTTTATACTTTCATCTTAAATTCTTTGGTTCCTGTCATGTTTAATTTTTCACCACCATTTCATGTCAATTTAACTTTGATACTAACACTCCTCCATCGACCCTATACATAGGATACAGGTATATTCTGACAGTCCAATTTATCTGGCAGCGTCTTCAGGTTTCTTAAGGACTTTATTCAGCCTCAGGCACTGAATAAAGAGCACCAAAGATATGTCAGCAACAAACCTTTGTATTAATTATCAACTTGAAATTTAGTTTGCATGCAACAAAATGAGCAATTGGTGTTCTTGAACACAGATAAGGTCAACAGTGACAGGAAAGAACTTGGCTCCAGACTGCAATTAAAATTGTCACAACTGCGGCATAAAAATAAAAATGTTAAACAGTAATTTAAAATATAGTCACCACTCAAAGTCGGGGAAACCTTTTTGTGTGTCAATATGTGATTTTGTCAGATGTCATCTCATTAGAGTCAATGTCAGTTTCCTGCCAGTGCCTTGTCGTTTCCTTCGCAAAAACAAACAATGCATGCTGTGATGTTCGATTTGCAAACAAATTACTTTTAAGAATTCTTTTTAATGAGCCAGTCGAAACGATTCTCAGAATGGCATTGAACTATAGGTTTGACTCAAACACACCCAGTCTGATAACTGATTAAGTCATTTTCAGGTATATCTAATATCAAAATCTGAAGTTGTTACTTTGATGTACAGTATTTAATTAAATGAGAATTTGGTAACATAATGCTTTGAGCGTTAGCATAGGATAGCAATTGCTGACTGAACACACCAATTTAGAATATTTAACTTTTATCTGTTCTCATACGAAGCTCATCACCATGATGGGAAAAACCCACCATAACAGAAACTCTTCTAAATTAGTATAGCAAATAAACACCATTAAACCATAGTTCATTACAGAATATAAATAAAAACTGCCTACATATACCAAATTAAATGTTAAACCCATGCAGAGGGAAAAACTGTGAAGCTTTGGCGGTGTTGATGGACTCAATTTACTCCATCTGTATTTTGATCATTGTCTAAAAATGGGATTTTCCAAGATTTTTGTTTAAATTTTAAATTTTTATTTTTTAATGAAACTTACATTCAAGTGTTGATAAAAAATTTTTTGAAGCTACAATAAAATGTTTTAAAATGGAAAGAGTTAAAGTATGGAAATATTACAGATACTAAAGACACAGTGTATCTTGAAAGTATTCACAGCGCTTCCCTTTTTCCACATTTTCTTACAGCCATATTCCAAAATGGATTAAATTAATTATTTTACTAATAATTATACAATTAATACCCCATAATGACAATGTGAAAGAAGTTTGTTTAATCTTTGTAAATTTGTAACAAGAAACAAAAACAAAACATGTACACAAGTATTTACAGCCTTTGCACAATACTTTGTTGAAGCTCCTTTGGCACCAGTTCCAGCATTAAGTCTTTTTGAGTATGATGCTACAAGCTTGAAACACCTATTTTTGGGCAATTTCTCCCATTCTTCTTTGCAGGACCTCTCAAGCTCCATCAGGTTGGATGGGGAGAGTCGTTGCACAGCCATTTTCAGATCTCTCCAGAGATGTTCAATCGTGTTCAAGTCTGGGCTCTGGCTGGGCCACTCAAGGACATACAGTTTTCCCGTAGCCACTCCTTTTCTTGTTTTGGCTGTGTTCTTAGGGTCTTTGTCCTGTTGGAAGATGAACCATTTCCCCAGTCTGAGGTCCAGTGTGCTCTGGAGCATGTTTTTTTCTTTAAGGACATTTCTGCATTCGTCTTTCCCCTGACCCTGACTAGTCTCCCAGTTCCTGCCACTGAAAAACATCCCCACAGCATTATGCTGCCAGCACCATGCTTCACTGTAGGGATGGTATTGGCCAGGTGATGAGCATTGCCTGGTTTCCTCCAGACATGACACTTGCCATTCAGGTCAAAGAGTTCAATCTTTGTTTCATCAGACCTTGTTTCTTATGGTCTAAAAGTCCTTCAGGTGCCTTTTGGCAAACTGTTGGGCTGACTGTCATGTGCCTTTTACTGAAGAGTGATAGGCCTGATTAGTGGAGTGCTGCACTTCTTCTGGAAGGTCCCCCTCTCTTCACAGAGAAATGCTGGAGCTCTGTCAGAGTGACCATCGGGTTCTTGGTCACCTCCCTGACTAAGGCCCAGCTTGGCCAGGTGGCAATCTCTAGGAAGAGTCCTGGTGGTTCCAAGCTTCTTCCATTTACGGATGATGGAGGTCACTGTGCTCATTGTTTCAATGCTACAGATTTTTTTCTGTACCCTTCCCTAGATCTGTGCCTCAGTATAATCCTTTCTCAGATGTCTACAGACAATTCCTTGGACTCCATGGCTTGATTTATGCTCTGACATGCACTGTTAAATGTGGGACCTTATATAGACAGGTGTGTGCCTTTCCAAATCAAGTTCAATAGACTGAATTTACCACAGGTGGACTCCAATCAAGTTGTAGAAACATCTCAAGGATGATCAGTGGAAACAGGATGCACATGAGCTCAATTTTGAGTGTCATGGTAAAGGCTGTGAATACTTAAAGATATACTTTTATATACTAAAAAGTGTTTTGTCCCAATTTAGTCCCAAGCAGTATTGAAATAGTTCACTTACAAGTTTACTGCTAGTACATTGATATTAGTATACTTACTACATAAAGTATATTTAATATACTGAATTTTACTGTAATGAAGTTCGTTGTTGTGGGAAGGAAGGAGCCGGGAACCGGCGAACATTCAAAAACTTTAATGATAAATCAATAAACAAAACGAAAGTAAACCGCGGGTTGCCCCTCACGGACGACTGCCCGCACACACATTACAAAACGTAAACAAAACACAACATAAATACAGGCCTGGTCCTCTCTCATCTTGCACTGTCGTCGCTCCTTCTTTTATGCTCCTGTCATCACTCCTCCATGAGGTAAGACCGGTGTAGGGCACAGATGGCGCTCATCATCATGATTCACAATCACTTAAGTGTACTTCATAAAATGAACTTGAAGTATACTTTTTGTAGGGGTAATGTTATTCTGAAAAAAATATATAAATAAAATTTTTAGAAACCTTAATATTTTAAAAATAATTTTAAAATTTGACTGGTTACTTGAATTTGAGTAAGTTTGTTTGTGTAACATGTTGGAACCACAATCAACCCATTTTTATCCTCAATCATGCACAAATATTCCTTTAAAACAGTGTGATATTTATATGGTGTAAATGCAATCTGGCATCAAATTAACTACTAAATACTAGAAAGTACCCACCATTTATATCAAGAGATTCTGCAATTGTTCAACTAAAAAAAGTATTTTGGATCCTAAATAATTTTAGGAGATAAGACTCAAACTCATGTTTTCAAACTAAGCACCGTGTCTCAAGTTAAACTTGTGTCTAAGTCCTGGAAACTGTATAGGTAGCAATTGGCTTTAATAGTGATTCATTTCTTTATTTTATCTACAATGGTGCATCACAGTATCATTAAAATGTTTCCTTTTACAAAATGTACCATTGAGCTTTTTCACCTCTTTAATTGCTCTGTAAAGCATCCAGGCTTTTGTTAGCATTGTGAAGATTCTCTCAGAAACATTTCATCTTGGCAAACTCGCTCCAAGGATTGACCATGTTTCTCTGGTGCACCATCTGTTTACCTGGCAGTTAACCACAGGCACCACTGAGTTGAGTAAATGACCAAGAATGTGAGGACGTGCTCTTAAAGCATATTGGGTGGCATGAAGGGTTTGGTGAAGAGTTTTGAATGCCAGAGAAAATATTTCACTACACATCTTGGAGAGCAAGAGATATTTATGGCTCATTGTAAATTATCTTTTCTATAAAAGAATGTGAAGGAATGTGGCTTAAAAAGATAATTAACTAAAGGGAATTTGTGCTGGTCTTTTCAGCACAAAAGTGCTTCCAGGTCTTCTTTACATGCTGAGTTTCCACACTACATCACACATAAGGACTCTGAAACTATGGATGTGAACAAACACTTTATTTTTATTATGCATCACATCATTGCGTTTACATCCATCGAACAAGAAAATTTCACCAAAGTACCTTATAACTTCACTGAACAGGTTATGAAAACTGTTAGCCTGAGTAAAATTTCCATTTCAGATTTTTTTGGGGAGGGGCAATTAACTTTTATTACCTCAGAAGAATCATGTTGGTTAAAACTAGATGAAGTGCAACACCATTAACAGAAACTGCAGGATTGGTGCACATCTTAAAATACCTGGCAAGCTCACTTCCTGCAGAAAACATTTGACACTATCTTTTAATTAATTTTCACTGGACAGAAGTATTTTTAGCCTGCCCAAGATGGCAATGAATTACTATTTCTCATGCTGGTTTTCAGAATGAGAAGTCATTGGTGGTCCCATGTGGCTGGAAAGTCGTGGCAAACCAGCAATGTTCAGACATTTATTTACTGAGGCAGTTACTCCCCTGGAGTCGGAGACAGAACAGATTGAATGTCATGCTGTGCTCTCTAGCATCCAGCACTTGCCCCGACTTACTGAATGTATGTGTGTGTAAGTCTGACCTGATCACTTGCTCTCTCTGGCCTGTTTAGTTTCCTTTTCTTTGTCACTGTTTAGCTGTTCTAGTTCATAGATTACTATGATTATTTTTTTTATTAGTTTTACACCTGTGCCCTGTTTCATTGATAATCATTACTTGTGTTCTCAGAGTATCTTTGTTTTCAGTATCCTTGTTTCAGACATTCTTTGATAAAATACCCAGTCTACTCCTTAATGTCAATGACTGCCTAAACGACAAAATTTACTTTTAGCAGATATACACATTTTAATTCAACAGTGTTTCTCTTTTGGAAATTTGTAACTTGGGTAAGTCATTGATAGGCGATACACGCTCAGTGTCTGTCACATAACGTGCTGATGAAAGCTTGTTATGTGATGAAATCACAGAATATACACTGAACACGTGTTAATTGACGAAGACGGACAAACACTGAAGGAGAACTGAAGGCTATACACAGAGCAAATGAGAAGATTAACACAAAGGTGAATGACTGACTGACTAGCCAGACTGGGTAAAACTAGGACAATGTCCACACGAACACTGGTATTTTTAAAACCACAGCTTTTTCTACGTGGTTTGGCTGTTCGTCCACACACAAATGCAGTATCCGGTTACTGAAACCGTTTTTTTAACTCCGGTCAGGGTGAAGATTTTTAGAAAATCCGGTTACAGCGTTGTCGTGCAGATGGTGAAACAGGAGATTTCAGTTTTTTAAGTCGACGTGTGCTCCGTCCTTTCCTTTGTTTGACGTCAGATTTTGCACGTTATCTCTTGATTTACATGAGTCGAGTCTATGTGGTGGACTCTGCTAACAGCGCTTATTGCATAAGTATAAACGAGCCTCCCAGTGTGGCTACATTTTCAGGCAATGAGCTATGTGCTCGCTGGAGAGCGCTGCACCCTGTAGCACACGAGGTGGCAGGGTTGGCAGAACGGTCCCCTGAGGGCACTGAAGAGAAACAGGAACCGTGTAATGAGGTGTTGGCCATTTCTTTCTGGGAGGGACTGCCACTTTGGGCATCAGGGAACTGTTTTTTGATGATTGGGGCTGCTCCCGCTCAGCACCCCAGAGATTTGAGAGTGACAGGGAAGGAGTTTCTGAAATGCCACCGCCCGTTTTTAGCCTCCTGAAACCTCTTGTCGACTGTGGTGACAGCGTCGCCAAAGATGCAGGGGGGGCGATAGCGGGCCTTACATCAGAAAACTGAGATGGCAAGTCCTCAGCATCCATTGCAGTTTTGCGAAAATGTCCTTTTTCGAATTGCCTGAAAAACCACCGTATGCGAGTGTAAAAACTTTTTTGCGATGAATGGGAGTTTTTGCGAAATTGACGCGTTTCCATTAAGTGTATTTTAAATTCACAATTTCAATTTGTGCAATTTGAAGAGTAATGGAAACGCGGCTAATGACACAGAATTCTCAGAATTCCCTGAGACAGTTCACATTTGATGGTGTTTCTTTGAGTAACTATGTTTCTTAGTTTGAATGAATGAATGAATGAATGAGCCATTTATATAGGGCTTTCATACGTACACTTGTACACCCAAAGCACTTTACACTCATTGTTTATTGTTATCAGTTGTGTACATAGGGTTGTATGTTAAATCTTATGTTGTTAAATTAATGTTCATTGTTAATTTTGTATGTCTATATATTCATATTTATCTCAGCTTGTGGAAAAGCTTGTGAAATGTGTGTCTTTCTCTTTACCACCAGTGTTATTATGGTGGTTGTCAGTATGTTAAATATACAAAACAGATCTTTAGTATAGCAGCATGGCTACTTCAACTATATTTCCCGCCTAAACTTCCTGTTTCAGTAAAAAATACACCCGAAACATCACAAGAAACAAAACCGCACTTGTCAAGCCATTTCATATTGTTTTTAATTTTTTATTGTTGTATTTTCTTTCTTACACTGTTTGAGTACAACCATCTAAAGATCCTCTTGGTCATGTTGACATTCAGACATCAATATGATGCAAGCAGAATGAAAAGATGGGATAAGAGAAGGAAGAAAGCACGTCCTCCTCTCCCAAGCTTGAGACACAGCAAGCCTATATCTCATATTTTCATCTTTTTTTCCTCATCCTTTCTTTGATTTGTGATATTTCTTCTTCAGATTATTCTCTGCTCTGGGTCTCCAGAGGGAAAAAGAGAGAGAGACTGGGACTGAAAATTGATATCTTTCCAGATGGATTGAAGATATCAAAAAATCATTTTGTTTCTAATTTAGACTACACGTGGTTTATAAAAGACGTTTTTCCCCACAGCACTGTCCTTTGTCACTGGTTGGCTCTTATGATAATAGAGAGCCATTTATGTCTGATGAGAACTTTTCATCTAACATAAAATTGTCCATACGTGGCTTTTTGATAAAACTTTGCGCTTGTTTACGTTGGACAAATTACTGCATGATTATGTTACTGAAGAGGAGACGTGATGCCTAGAGTAATGTTTACTACATCACTATTCAATTCACATCTTTGTAATCGTGTCCATTGCGGTTTTCTTATCTTTTGGGCCCTCGAGGACCTTCTGGATTTTGAATGGATTTGAAAAATGCTTCATGTTTTAAATTACCTTTATTCATTTGAGAAGTTCAACCAAAGATATCTCAAGAGATCTGAGAGCACACCACTCTGCATGTGA
This sequence comes from Gobiocypris rarus, assembly GCA_023029165.1. Classification (NCBI taxonomy): domain Eukaryota; kingdom Metazoa; phylum Chordata; class Actinopteri; order Cypriniformes; family Gobionidae; genus Gobiocypris; species Gobiocypris rarus. The sequence goes on from CM040930.1 coordinate 26,587,828, forward strand.
TTTGAATCAACAGCCAATATACCAGTGAAACCCTTTGTCCCAACCTGCTTATGAGGCTTATTTAAATTTGAATGTTCTATCAGGGCCGTGCTCCTTCTTACAGACCTAAATGCATCTTTTTCAAGAAAGATTAGAGCAGAGGATTACTTTGAATCAGAAATAGCTTGTGTGATCCAGCTCCACACAAAACGTGAGCAAAAATGAATATCTCGACCTTGAATCGCTGTTCTTTTCCAAGAAAACTGGAACTTTTCTTTCCATATGTCGCATTCAATATATATGTGTTTATACTTATTACATCAGTAGGTCGACATCTAGATAATACTTTAGTGAGATTAGTATTAATCATTGATTAGAATCATTATTGATAAGTTAAACAGCAACTCACAGTGTCCTTAAGCAAAGTTATTAAATCAATGGAATATGCTTCTGTTGAGGCCATCAGAGAAAAAGATTTGTAATAGGTAAATCAAAACTACAAAGATGTAACAGCTACCATTAATCACTGTTCTCAATATTCGTACAAATTTGTGTATATACCATTCAAAGGTTTGCGTTGGGTACGTTTTTTGATGTAAGTCTCTTATGCTATTTGATGACAAATACCAATAATTATTAATAATTGAACACAAGCATATTAGAATGGGGTAATGCTGCTAAAAATGCAGCTTTGCCATCACAAGAATGAATTAACTTTTAAAATATATCATAATGGAATAAAGGTTATTTTAAATAAGAATAATATTTCATAATATTACTGGCTTTCTTAAATTTTCCAAATGCAGCCTTGGTAAGCAATTGAGGCTTCATTAAAAAAGAGCCACAATTATTTATAATTTTGCAAGTGGTCATTGTGGTTGTTTCTTGGCATAGACTATGATAATTGAAGAATTTTGAAATAAGGTTCCTGTAGAGAAAACGAAGAGAAGAATACATGGGGAATAATGTCACTGTTGTCAGAACTTTACTGTTTATTCTAGGACAGAAACTTGTGTTTCTCTGATCTGTTTGGTTTCAGTTTCAGGGTCTCTTGGCTTTGTTACTGTTGTTATGCCACCAGTCCAGTCTATAATAAATCATGAATTGCACTTTGAATTGCCATCAGCCTGCATGGTGGTGTTCATATTTGCTTCATCAACTATGCAGTATGTGACCTGTTTATCTTTGGTTATGACACACGTTTATTACCTTTTTATGAAACATCCTCCTCTAGCCTCTGTTTACCGTTAGCTAATATCCCATCTGTCTCTCTAAAATGAGTTTCTGTCTACTGTGAAGAAAAAGCTGTCAGCTCAGATTGTGTAATTTCATTAAAGTGTTTTGAAATAAAGTTTGGTATTATGTAACTTACCATAGAACATCTTTCCTCCCTCAGAACAGCAACTGGATGTGGCAGAACAATCAATGACAAGTTTGTCCTTGACTTTGTTTTCTTTCTTTTTTTGAGTGAAAAATGATACAGTAACAACATACCTACACGTGAGGCCTGTTGCATGAAGCTAGCTGAACAAACTCTGAGTTTCAGAGTAGGTTTAGAGTTGACAAATCCAGATAAATCCAACCTGGTTTAGATCAAGTTCAATTGTTTCTCAAAGCTTGGTATAAACTTTCTCTGTCAACTCAGGTTCAATCCAGAGTTTGCAATTAACACTGAAGCGCGTGCACCTGAAAGCGTGACACGTGCGGCAAACAGCCAATCACAGTGTCTGTTCGATTCACTTCTCTTCTGAAGATTGAGAGATCGTTCTGAAAATGATCATGAAATTAAATGTGTTTAAAGCAGGAATAAACAATTATGCTGCAGCGTCAATTTAAGAAGGCAGCTGAAAGAATATCTGACTATATCAATGCATGATGTTAATCAAAGAAATATGCCAAATAATTATAGGTTCAAAAAGAGCTCAAATAAATACAATACATGAATTTTGAATGCATGTTTTATATTTATATTAATATTTGGCTACTTGTCAATATAATATAATTATATATTATATATATATATTATGTGAATTAAAAGTAATTATAATTCATATATTATAAATATAATAAATAATTTGCACCAAAAGATGAGCAATTTTGTCTCTAAAGTTTTTCACTATAAACTACTTTAATTTGAGAGATACAGGCGGTGTGAGTTTTACTTGCAGCTGATTGGTCCAGTTTGAGTTTGTGATCTCTAACCCAGAATAAAACCTGCTCAAGAGCAGGTTAGCTGTGTAGTGTAAGTTACCATGGTGATTAACACTGCTAAAAACCAATCCACCTTCTTGAGCCCGAAAAACCAGAGTTTGCTCAAACTAATCTCAAACTTACCTGGGTAGCAACTGAAACCAGCTTTGTGCAACAGGCCACAGGGCAGAGAAAACCAAGGACACAAATCTAGACAAGAACATGTTACTCATGAAAGGCAAAAGTCATAAAGTCAAAAGTCATCGATATGCAAATATGTATATTGAGGTTTTTGAACGTTTTGGATTGAATAAACAACAATGGAAGTGATTTTAGACTGATTTTACCACTTTGGGAGACAAACAGACCTCCTTACTTGAGGACTACAATGTTTAAAGAAAAATTGCAACGCCTAAAGCATAACCAATGATTTAGTAACAATAGAGGGTTACATTAAACAATCAGATTTTTTATGTGTGCTTCAGAGTCTAAACCTTTACTGTACTTTTGAATTATGTAGCTGGTGGATATGCCATTGAATATCATTACCATAAAGCTGATAAATGGGGTTGACCTACAGTGGTAATTGCCTATTAATGTAGGACATGGATGTTTTTAATATTAGGCTTAAAGCATAGGAGAAGATTCCTCCACTGGGAAAAGCCATTGAACAAGAAATGAGTTCAGAATGTTTTGCCCTTAACTTCAAACTTTTAAAAAGTGTGGGTCAAGGAGGATTTTCCTTTCCTGAAACCACTTTGATGCCTCAGTGGACCTTAACTTTGTTCAACCACATGAAACCTTGAAACCACCACATGAAAGTGATGGAAATCATGATTATTCTTTCTTTGTAAAACAAATAGTATTTGTTGATTTCATTAGGCCTAACAACTTTACCTTTTGTTTTGTTTCTAAAATGAGTTTCCATTACAAATGCCTTATATTACTTGTAATGGAACATGTCTTAAAGATTATGCAGCTCACACTGAAAGGAGAGGGAGAAATCTAATAATTTGTTTGTTGCCTTTCATTTGTGTAAATCAAGCACTCAATTTACCAGAGTAGAGAAACAATCTAATTTTAAAAAGACCAGCGATCCCCCCCTTTTCTTGTTTTCCCCGTTCATTTCCCCCATGAATCTTAGTAATTAATAGAATGCATTACAGGCTGCTCCAGTGACTTATTCGCCCAATTCTACCAGGCCTCAGGGACAAATCAGTCTGACTGATGAGGAGCGAATTAAGAGCGTGGAGAAGGAAGCTTCATAAACCTTAGTCAGGCTGATGCCATACTTTTTTCTTTCTTTTTTTGGTCAGTGAAAGTGAGGCTACATATAGGACATGCATACGGTATATAATTTATTTTTAAGTGCCCCAATTATGCTATTTTAAAGTTTCCTAATTTAGTTTTCTAGGTCTCTTTATGTCTCCTACAACAGGTTTTCATGCATAAAAGGTCAAAAAACACCTTAATTTTTCCATAATATACATCGCACATCACCACATTTTTCAATGATTCTCAAAAGACTCGACAGATGAATCAGTCTCTCTAAATCCCTCTTTTCCACAAGCTACTCTCTGATTGGCCAGACACCCGAGGCTGTAAAGATTGGGCTATTGCTTACAGCGCATGTCAGAAGCTAAATGCCCTTTACCATAACTGTACTTCAGTTCTGGAGACTTTCTCAGACCTCAGTTGAACATACTGTGAAAAAAGTACTGATGGCATTGATTTTACCATATCAATCCGAGCATGAGTCCAATGACGAAACACTGGAAGAACTTGTTATTCAACCCGAACCTCCATCACAAGGATGACTTGAGCATGTTATGAGATGTTGCAACTGCAATTCCTCACCATTAGCATTAACAAGTGTATGTCCATTAACAAACTGATGTGTATATTTTAGTGGTGGGCCGTTATCGACGTTAATGTGCTGTGTTCACGTGAGACTCTTATCGGGCGATAAAACAAATATCGCTGTTAATCTATTCTCAAAGTTGGGTTGGGAGCTGGGTCTATACTACGCAAGCTATGATGACTTTCACCTTGATATTTTAGCGCAGATGTATACCTAGCCGAATTGCACTGTAAGGAGCGAGAACGAGTCTTCGAACCTGCATGTATGCCTACCTACTGTGAAATTACCACATCAAGCGTGAACGCTGTCTTTCGAACTCAGGTGCTCACCCGCGAACCGTACTCGAGTCCTGACGAGCGTGACTGACATACTGTAAGCAGAGTAATCAAATGTCTGCTCATTGTCAGCGTTCTTTAAAGCATTTGCAGTAAGTTACATTCGCGTCAGATAGACGCAAGTGTCATTACGTACTGAAGCTTTGGTAACAAAACTAACAGTTCAAAAACAAAAATATATAAGTTAGGTGAACAACGCTATTCATTTTAGCACCTTCTCGACGTTGTTACCAAGCAACGGGGTAAACAGCTGCTGCTTTGATGATGCAAACACAACCCGGTTCGGACCCAAATAATATAATATGTACACGGTCCAGCGGGGGCAGGGGAGGGGGGAGCAATCGAACCAAGTGTGAAAGCACCGGTCATTATTTGGGTAGCACATATATTCTGAATGCCTTCGGCAGAATTCAAATGAGCCATTCTAATCTAGATTAATTCCAAGATCACAGTGAGATTAATCTAGATTTAAAAAATGTATCTATGCCCACCACTAGTATATTTCTATTGTGGTGCACTTGTGGGAACTGCATCAATAACAGCGTAGCCAAGCACTAATGTGAATTACTGATGTAACATTAAAATTTGCAAAACAAATCTTTCTTCAGTCTTTATCTTTACTCAAAGTGGTCAGAACGACAGCCAACCTGCATTAATAGAGACAGTTTTAGGTAATAGTGGTCCACCACTGATTTGCAGAAGTATTGCAGCAAAACAAAGTAAGTTAGCCGGAAACTTAACACAATATAACACACAGAACAATGTACTTTGAACACTAGGTAGAAAAAATATACATCAATAATTAATCATACTTACAGGTTGTGATTCTGAGGAGCAAGTTGCCTCTTTCAAGAGCAAGCATTTTGCAAATCTGCGTTGTTTGCAGGGGGACAACATAGGCAAATGTATTAGGTATTATGCAAATGTCTTTTCTAGTGATGTAGACCCGGCACACAGTGAGATTCAAATTATAGACGACACATTTAGGTGGTTCAGAGTCGATTCTTTCTTTTGGAAGACAATAACTTTATTTATTGTACACTTTTAACTTTACAACTTTGCAGAATGTTTACATTCACAAACAGCTATATTATACAATTCGTGAAAGGGAATATTCGAAAAAACCATAATAGCTCAAATGATGCAACACTGAAAAACTGCCATAACTAGGTCAGTAACAGCCACTGTCAAAAAGTGTGATTCCTCTCTGCAGTTTTACCGTCACTAATGGCAGATAGACACTTTAATAGACACATTAACAGATTGGTATCCGAATGCGCACATTCTGATTTTACAGAGTTAGATTCGTTCTTGGGTCAACATATTTTGTTGATCTTGGAACAACACTTCTGTGCAAAATTTTTCATTTTAAGCATATCCCTACCCCCATAACTTATCGCTAAAATCAGAGGGAAATGATAGGTATATAACACTGATGTAGAAGCACCTAACCCTTATTTTAAGCCTAAACTTAATAATTGTCCCTCAGATCTGATTGGTTGATTGGAATGCTGTTTCCAGGATCAACAAAGATACTGATCCAGTTAAACATGGTGAAATGGGGTTCTGTAGGGAATAGGGATGGCCATGATTGATTGACGATCGATAATTGATCGTTAAGAATTTCGTCACGTTCATTTGTTCTCGATTAATCTAATGCATTTTTATTTTATTTTATCTAATGCAGGTTGCATTGCGTAGTGTGAGTCAGCATTTAAATGAATTGCACTGTGTGGCAGCAATTAAACATTTTACCACCAGGGTGCAATACCACTCAATGCGAGGCTGGCATCGAAGCAGAACTTCAGAACTTTCAGAGGGAGACTTCACCACCCCTGAATTGCACATCTACAGACTGGTGAAAAGTGAACGAAATAAGGTTTCCCGGGCTGGCCAAGTTAGCGCGGAGGTCTGTGTATCCCGGTAACAAGTACCCTCAGAGCGGGTGTTTTCAGCGGCTGGACAGACTGTCACTGCGGCCGGTCGCGACTGACCCCAGATCATGTCAACATGCTTATATTTAGCACAAAACATGTGTGATGGTGGCAGTTTTGTACCACAGCGGTGGTCTAGGTCTGTGCCGGTGAACGCCCAACAGTATGAAGCTGCAGACTCGGAGCCTGCACCTACAGTCCCGCACTCAGAGTCCCGCATTCTCAGACCCCTCGATTTTTCGCGACAGCGCCTCCTGCTGTTCTGAAGATCGTATTACACCCTTATCACAATGCCATTTATAACAATAGGATGCAATATTACGGTCTTATTTCATTTAAAGTTTAACAAATAAATATACACAAAATAACGATTTTGCAAACATATTTGCGTTCCCTGCTCAATGCAAGTGCCAAAAAAAAACTCATTGTGTTCTCTGACTAACAAATTACCCAGTAGATTGTAGAGTGTAGGTTGTAATTGAAAGAAAATAACTGATGGAAGAGATACAATTACAGATTGAACTATCTTCTGAAAAATATTATGTGATATTATATTGCTACAATGTTTATTTTTGTTTATTCAAATTCGAATATTTCTCTCAGGTCAACCTATGCTAATGGTCTAATTAACATATTATACCTTCCTAACATTACAAAACCTGTTAAATATATATTGAATGCAAAGCAAAACTCAAATAATAACAGACAAAACACCAATAATAAACTAGTCTGTACTGTATTTAGCCTAAACATCATCATGCTGTAAACAGGACAAAGCAAAGAAGAAAGGAAGAAAGAATTGTGTTAGTGACTTTTCATCTTCAATTGCATTAGGTAAAATAATAACTGTACTTTCTGGTAGGAGACTGTTCCTTCTTTTTTCATTAGTTTGGTGATCTCTCTGTCAAATTCCTCGACTTCACTAAAATAAAAGATGAATGCCATGGTCAAAAATATTGTGTAATAATAAATGTATATATTTTTTGCAAATGCAAATTACAAACATACCTAGGGTGATAAGTATGCCTACATCTTACATAGGCCATGAATGATGGCCTGTCCTTATAAATAAAAAAAATAAATTCACATATAAAACATAACATATATGGCAATAACAGAAAATAAATCTAATTGACAAACATGTTTGGGCCTACCCCAGGAAAAAGAAAACTAAAAATGAACACCTGTGAAGTTCAGTTGAGTTTCTGATTTGAGGTATATTCAAACAAAATGGCTCATTACAGTACAGTTATTATTTTACCTAATGTAATTTAAGATGAAAAGTAAAGTCACTAACACAATTCTTTCTTCCTTTCTTCTTTGCTTTGTCTTGTTTACAGCATGATGATGTTTAGGCTAAATAAAGTACAGTCTTGTTTATCATTGGTGTTTTGTCTGTTATTATTTGAGTTTTGCTTTGCATTCAAAACAGGTTTTTTAATTTAAGGAAGGTATAATATGTTAATTAGACCATTAGCATAGGTTGACCTGAGAAAAACATTGGAATTTGAATAAACAAAAATAAACATTGTAGCAATATAATATCACATAATATTTTTCAGAAGTTCAATCTGTAATTGTATCTCTTCCATCAGTTATTTTCTTTCAATTACCACCCACACTGACACAAAAAATCTACTGGGTAAGTCAGAGAACACAATGAGATTTTTGGCACTTGCATTGAGCAGGGAACGCAAATATGTTTGCAAAATCGTTATTTTGTGTATATTTATTTGTTAAACTTTAAATGAAATAAGACCGTAATATTGCATCCTATAGTTTTAAATTGCATTGTGATAAGGGTGTAATACGATATTCAGAACAGCAGGAGGCGCTATCGCGAAAAACCGAGGGGTCTGAGAATGCGGGACTCGGAGTGCGGGACTGTAGGTGCAGGCTCCGAGTCTGCAGCTTCATACTACTCGGTGAACGTGAAATCCACTTAGCTGCGGTAGTAGAGCGCCAACGCGGTTGCTGTATAGCACCGGCGGTGGTCGGCCAAACTATTTTTTTTTTGTATGTGAATGCTGTTTTACATGAATATTATGACAGGAGTGAAGCACAATGCTTTATTTACCAAATAAATAATAGGTTTGCAATTAAATGTTACCTTGCAGCCATGGAAACAACATACGTAGCCTACATGAAAAATATTCGGTTTGCCTAACTGAACTGTCTGCCACAAGTTCATCTTGTAATAAAGGTCTCATCGAGGAAAAACACGCTGCATTTTTGTATTCATTGCATTTTTGAATTATAAAAGTTAAATAATTAATTTTATTATAAAAAATAATGATTAATCGATAGTCGATCGTTCTCCCAACAATCGACTAAGAAAATTTAATTGAATCCTTAGTAGGGAATGCACACTCCATTTACACTGGGCCACATGTGTCACCACGGATGTAAATCTGATCTACTAAAATACAACATGAAGTGACCAATTGTAAATACTCCAATGATTACAGTGCCAATACAAGCGTTTTTCCCCTTCCCCATTCACGCAAGAACTAGTAGAAACTTATTACTATTAATATTTGTTATAGTACTATTACCTTAAATATTTGGTATTGGTATTACCAGCAGCCTAATGGCTATGAAACACAAAGCATCTTATTTTGAATGCGATGCTGCTAAATTATTATTTTAAGATAGCCATTTTGCATTAGGCTCTTTTCACAAACCTTTTTTTTTTCTTTTTTTTTAAATAAATCAACCTGTATCTGCATGTACAGTACTTTACATGATGTATACATTCTTTGCTGTAAAACATTGTATTACAAATAAAATTCAGTTCTATTTACACTCAAAAACGAATACATCTTGAACCCACATTAATTTTTAATCCTTTATAGACATTTCTATAGTAAAAGTTTTACACTACACAACTAGTAAAGTCCTTAGGACTGAATATTTAAGGGAAGCTCAATCTGAATAGGCTGCTTTCTGCCCCATTACACTGTTTATAAAATCAGACACTATTTCACACAGTCACACAATCTCATACTGGAACTTATAATGAACTCACATGCAATGATTTGGTTTATCAGGCAAGAGAGTACACCACTTCGGTTTTATAGCTAGGAGATCGCAGAATAATAAGCAAACAGGTTGTTCAAATAAATTTATAGAGCAGAGAGACTGAGAAGAGAGAATTTCATTTTTAATGGAAGCAAGAGGTTGTAAAATGCCCAAATGGCCAGATGAATGAAAAAGAAAGATATGCACAGATATGCAAATAAAAAAAGCAAAAAATACTTTGTACTATCAGGGCCGTCGCTAGTGGGGTGAAAGCTGGTGACGATTATAGGGGCCCCCACTGCCCAAGGGGCCCCACAAAATCCAGAAGTTATACTATATAGTCCCCTGTTCTGTGAATAATTATAATATTTGTATTAGATGTATGCCTGAGATTTTAATGAAAACCACAAGACCATGCAAATAGGTTAAAGAAGTTTTTCAAATATCTGCTCCTCTCCTCTCCATACAAATGGTTCAGTCCGGTTTAGTATTTATTAATAAAATCAGTCAGTGACGAACATTAGATCATTTGACCCAATCAAATTGTAAGTCCCACCCCAGCTCGTGAACAGAACCAATCGGAGTTGAGGCGGCAACTCCGATTGTCTGTCTGTCAGTCTCAACAGGAGACTGACAGACAGGCTGAAAATGTCAGGGAAAAGAAAATATAAATCAGGGTACCAGAAACGCCTTGAAAAGAACGAGAGGAAGGCCAGGAGAGTTGATGTATCCCAGCCGATCAAGACGTTCTTTAAGACAGTAACTTAGTGAATTGTTATTTCGCTGTCAGATTTACTTTCGTAGGAAAACTACCGCCTGCCGCCTACTGTCATTACCGGCACCGCGGCACGCACCGCCGTCAAATTGATTAAATGATTACGTGGTCAAAATCCCCGTCTTTTTACGCTATTGTAAATAGAGTTTGTTTGTATAACACACAGAAAAAAAAATGTCACAACGCATGTCACAAGCATTATGCACCTACTGGCTGTTGATTTATTTTATTAGGCTACAGTCAAGAAAACACGAATACAACACACTGCTCTTGGATGGATACATTCATTAGATTTATTTATTTATTTTTATTTAATAATATATTACACAGTTACATAGTGTCTTTATTTAAATAAGACAAGTAATTCTTATAAAAAAAGACAAAAGTCTTTACATTTGACTGCATTCTTGACAATTTATTTGTTTGCTTTTTGAATTTATTAATATTTAAAAATGTCTTGGTTTTTGTTAAGTTTTTTATTAGTTGTAAAAATGTATATAAACATTTACCTTTTAAAATAAAGAGTTTACAACACCACCACCATTTTATAATGTGTATTTTGCTTTTGCTGGTGTTAAGTAAAAATCTTTATTTACATTTATCTGTTTTGTTATTTTGTAATAAACCCCTATTAGGTTACATGTGTCCATTCTCATATATTGTACAGTATATGATTTGGGTGGGGGGCCCACATCAATGTTTTTTCAGGGGCCCCCAAATCCTCTAGCTACGGCCCTGACTGTTATCAGTGGCATCTTCAGAAAAAAAAGAAGCTATATCAAAACCTCTAGTTTGGGCGCGGTACTATCTGTCTCACCAATAGCAGAGGAGGGTTGAGTTCAAATTTTTTGTTCTGCACTTTACCATGAGAACAATAAAGAGACCCTTTAATTTCATGCATAAATTGAATAATGCATAATTCTACAATAATCCAAACTATTTTATTAAAGGAGTCGTGAACGGGCTTTTTTAAATTTTTTTATACTGTTGTCTGAGGTCAACTAATGACGTTTGTGTGGTTTTTACATTCAAAAACATCATAATGAATAAGCTATTTTCTACACTGGTTTTGAGGCTTTCTCCTGAACGATGGGTTTCGATGGGCGTGCCGCACTGGAGACTTGGAAGTAAACACCCACGGCTAGGATTGGATAAGATTTGCGTATTTAATGAGCTTCAGCTCCCCTGTCAGTTCAGTTCACATTAGGGAGAGATCGTTTTGAAAGCGACAACTGGAATGATTCTCTCGATCACAGGGCTCGTAAACATCTTTATCAAACAAACACAATGATTTATTTCTCATCCACCAGAGATTGATTGGAATATTATTTCTGTATTACAAGGCCCGCCCGATCAGTCGATATAAGCATGTCTTCCCATAACGTCATTGGATTCCAGCTCTCGTTTTCTGGGCCTGGTGTCTATAAAAGCTTTTCTTTGACTAACAAGGACGTTTTCAGCTTTGAAACTTACAGAATATTCTTATATCATGATGAAATTTGATATATCAAAGGCTTAAGGGAAAGTTGGTTTCTCAATTCATCACCCCTTTAATTTACAAGTGTCAACACGTTCTCACTCCCAACTCGTCACATAACACTTTAACGTAATTTTTCGACATGCAAGGTGCTCGATTGATTGACAAACATTTTTGTTTGACATTGGAATGATATCATTATGAAATTCGCAAAGACCCGCCCCCTTTAGTTACTGTTGCTATGTCCGACAAGCCACACACGTTCTCACGTTACTTTTGATATGAAACAAAGTCTCAACTTTAAAATTTTGTAATTTTTTAAAGAAATTTAAACAATAAATACCGTTTTGTGGCTCTTTAATGTGTTGTGATCACTGAAATGCCTCAGTTAAAGTTGCTCGTGAACCGATCATCTCTTCTTTCTAGTTAATTGATAAGCATCAAATAAACATGAATGAACACTAAAAGAAAAATTCAAACTACACGCGGAGCGAGAGAGAAAGCAGTTTCTGCGCGGAGTGCTGCGATAAGATTAAAGGGGTACTTCAGCACTGGGAAGATGAATCTGTATTTAAACTGGGTCATTAATGTAGTAGAAATGTGAAATTATTTTTGAATTTGGTGCCTTCTAGAATGAGAAGATAGAAAATGTATTTTTGTCTCACAGGGATAAAAGACAACAACTCCCAGAATGCACTGCTTCGCTGCCCTGCTAGGCCACTCTAGGCACAGCTTACTGGATCACTTGCCCACCGTGTTCATTTTCATAAAATCAATTCAGTTAGAGACACTACAATTAAAAACTGAACGTGTCTGTTCAATATTATGCGAGTGAGTCGATTGAGTGTCACGGCACAAACGCAGCAGGATCGGATTACATTCATCTCAAACTGAGGTAATCGCGGGATTCAGGGATTCACATCACATGAGCTGAGGTAATCGCGGGATTCGCAGCTGCGGCTGCATTCACAGCGCATGATCAGTCTAGCGCATTTTCAGTTCATGTCTTTGGAAGCTTAACTTTCATAGGAATTCATTTGAAAAGTTGAAACACTCACTTTGCTCTCCACCGCTCCGTTTACATGAATCTCCGCAGCTCCCAAACCGAGTGCTGTGAGTGCGACAGCAGCATGTATGCGCACTTATTTCATCACGTCTTCTTCAAATTAAATGTATGCAAAGTACACTGATACATCAAGACCGCGACAACAACATAGATTATTCTTCTACACGGAAGACAATGATGTAAGTTAATAAAAAATGTGTCTTCAAAGAATGGTCAAAAAGTAACTTCTTTTTTCTTTCTGTGTTAAACTTACATGTGTCATTTTTTTTAGAGACTGTAGTGTTCTTAAATGTATTGAACATATACCCTTAGACCTTTTAAATGTTCTTCCGCGTTTCTCCCTCATATTAACATTTTGTTTGTATATAGGGTTTGATTTTTTTAAATGCTTAAGGTGCCCTCAACTAAAAAAAAAAGTATCTCTGTGGTTGTAATATTCTGTAATGAGCATGCAGGTCTGTGTTTTATTGGTTGTTGTCTCCCCACAGCATAATTTTGTGGGAATTTGCAAACTGTATTAACTAGTGTGGAATTTTTTTTACAATATTCACTCATCATGACAGTAAAATAGGACATTCTAGTCAATCGACTGCAGTATTTCCTCTCTCGATCAGTTGAAAATGTGGATAACACCTGCTCATGCATGGGGAAAAAATACCATCTTATACCGTAAAACCGATATTATTTAGAAAAATACCGTGATATAAATTTTTGGTCATACCGCCCAGCACTATTTTGCCATTATGACATGTTGGAGTGTAATTCTCAATTATTATTATTTTTAACGCTATTTAGACATTTGCCTGTTACATGTTTTACATAGTTGAGTGGGTAGGTTTCGGGTAGGAGTGGGGTTAGTTGCTCCAAAATATAAAAGTAACTTATAAATATTCATAAAATTGTGTCTACTTTTATAAATGGAAAGAATTAAATGTGTCTTGATCTGACGCATTGGGCAAACAACTGAAATCAATGGAGCACCCATGCGTTGAAAATGACACTAAAGGGTATACCCTGTGCATTAAAAAGAGAAGCAGAAGGGTCCAGACCAAGTGTGAATATGTGATATCCATCAGGAAACTGCACTAAAAACAGTACTGCATTTCATTTCACTGCTCTAATGGAGTGTGTGACTGTGAATAGAAGAATATCTGATCAAAGCATCACTACCTCAATAAAACTCTCAAAGAACAGTCAAATCAATACAACACCACATTAAATCAACTCATAAAAAGTTTATACCCACTGCACACAGAGTCCACTAACTCATTTCCAAACAGCATGAATGCTGTAAAGAGACAAGAAGAACTCCCCATAACTGAATCATATAATCTTTGCACTCAGAGTGGCAATAAACAAACTAAAACACGAAAAGCTGTTATATGCATCTGGGTATTATACATAAAGATCATTTTTATACTTTGCGCAGTATATGCTACATACTGCAGTAATAACTTTAGTCACAGCATTGTTCTCCTTATGTGTAAGTCGCTTTGGACGGAAGCGTTTGCTAAATAATTTGCACTCAAAGTAAACCTAAACCATTTGTGTTGGGACTACATGCATCATTTCTGTTGCATTGACTGAAACTGTGCAGTATGTTTAGCAGCATGCTTTGCATAAGGATGGATCAGGAGAGTAAAAAGAGTGTATACTTTTGGTATACTTTTAGGAAAGAGAAAGGACTGTTAAAATTTGATATAAATATTTGTTATATTTGACATTTAAATGTTGTATTATTTTGTGTTGATTTTTGAGTTTATAATTGTGCTGAAGTCTGTTCTCAATGATCTGTAACTATAACACCAGTGATGAGAAATGTTTTACTTGATCATTACTTGCATGCTACAAACGTTGTGAGCAAGTGTTGCGTTGACCATTTGTGAAATACATTTGTTTGACAGTTCCCACAGTCTACATTTGGTCATCAGTTCTACCCCTCTTTATCCTACTTTATCTAGTAGGAACAACAAGTTGTTTTTAGTAGTCTTGACTAAATTAATTTAAGTTCATACAACAAGATTATAACAAATCATTTCAAACCAATTAGGTTTTGTCGGAAAAATGTAATTCAATTGCATGGAAAAGTTTTCCATAATTTAATTAAGTTCAACAGCATTTCTTGTTGAGTGCAGTTGCACGTTGGAATCTAGGGACAATCGTATTCAGTTGGGTCAGAAATACAGTAAGTATTAGATGAAAAATTGGCAAGTTATTGTAGGCCATAGGGGTACTCTGGGTTCGGGCCAAATTCCGAGCTCGAAGACCTCCCCCTTAGACAGCACGCCAAATACGCATTTAAATTTAGTCATTATAAATTATATGTAAGTGTGAACTCGTGAACATTATTCTTCAATCATTCACAATTTGAGCCTGATGAATCTTGACATATTCATTATATCATATCCTGGAATATGACCGTGATGTGTCTTCCTACATGGTTGTTTAAGAAATGAAAAGCTACATAATTCTGGAAGAACTGTTGCCAAACATATACAGTAACATGCTAGAAACACAATATTCACTGCAATGATACAATCATAGAATGATTTTAGAGATACACACACATGTTTGTTTTTGTGAAATGTGGGGACATTCCATAGGCGTAATGCATTTTATACCGTACAAACCGTATTTTCTATCCCCCTACACTGCCCCTGCCCCTAAACCTACCCATCACAGGAGACTGCGCAGTTTACTTTCTGTGAAAAAACCTCATCCTGTGTGATTTATAAACATTTTGAAAAGTGAGGACATGGGGAACATCCTCATATTTCACCCTCTTTTTGTAATACCTGTGTCATACCCATGTCATTATACACATTTGTGTCCTGATATTTCACAAAAACATGCCACACACACACACACACACACACACGCACACGCACACACACACACACACACGAGGGAACAGTAAAAAGCTACAACAGTTAACCCACCAGTCATGCAGTGTGCATGGATTGAATTTTATTTGAAGTGAGGCACAAAAGCATCTTTATAAAGGATGAGTCAGACAAGTTATGTGCTACCCAGAATGCAATTGAAGGAGTAGATATGTTTCTGTGAATATATTATATAAATGCAGGGATTCTCAACAAATTTACATTGGAAATCAAGTGGCGTCCCAACATTGCATCAAAAGTAAACAAAATGCCCTTCAGTTTTTGCTGTCATCAGGCATGAATTCAATGCACAATTCAATGGTATGGACCATATTTTCATTTCGTGTCTATATTTTTCAACCTTGCACGGTCTGTTTGTTACATCATTTAAGCAGATGCTTTTATCCAATATGACTTACAATATGACTTACTTACCATACCGGAAAGTATTTAGACCCCCTTCAATTTTTCACTCTTTGTTATATTGCAGCCATTTGCTAAAATCATTTAAGTTAATTTTTGTTTTCTCATTAATGTACACACAGCACCCCATATTGACAGAAAAACACATAATTGTTGACATTTTTGCAGATTTATGAACACTAGAAACGCCAGGGGTCGCTGTATACCTAAAACCGCCAGCGGATAAAATTTACCCATAGAGATTTTTACTGTGTTGATACGGCTAAAAAAAAAACGTGATATGTCACTGTATTATGCCACTATATTCACATAGTAATGTATAGAGTCATAAAATTATTATTTTTAGTCATCAATTATGTTTCTGTCCTGTTGTTTTATGCTATTTTAAGCAGGCTACACTAATCAGTTTTTGGTGAATATAGACTAAATCTGCCTGTAATGACAACGAGAATTAGAAGGAAATAAATACATATTTGGGTGGTATATGAAAAACAGCCACGAGTAAACTTTACCCCGTGGCGGTTCTAGTGTTAAAAAAGAAAAACTGAAATATCGCATGGTCCTAAGCATTCAGACCCTTTGCGCAGTATTTAGTAGAAGCACCCTTTTGATCTAATACAGCCATGAGTCTTTTTGGGAAAGATAAATAAAATATATTATTATTATAAAAGTAATTCATTTCCTTTTTGAAAACTACACTATGGGCCAAAAGTATAGAATAATTAAGATTATTCAGAAATCATTCTAATATGCTGATTTAGTGTTCAAGAAACATTTCTGATTATCATCAGAAATGCTTGGAGTTTTTTTGTTTGGATGTTCAGGTTAAGATTTGTACACAAAAAGTTGAAAATGAATAATGTTTAATAATTTATTTTAATAATATTAATTAGACTTACAATATAACTGTGAAATAAACTAAAAGGTCTATTCCAAACCCTTGACCGGTAGTGTATATTTATATTTATTTTGTAGTGATCTTCCTAGATGTTTCTATAATCAGAAATGCCCATTTGTTGGAATGAGGCCCAACAGTTGAGATTCCCGTTATTCAATCGATCCAAACTTTGGCAGAATATAGGTTTATTAAAAACTCCTGACACTAATATGTCAAGCTCATGGGTTTCTAAATAACATTTGAAAGGTTGAGGGGTTTCACATGCTGCACATTTATCAGAGTTTCTCACCACTAATGGGCCAAACTCATGCATTTAGTTTGTCACAAGCCATCTGTTCCTCACTCTTACAGCTGGCCCATTTAAAGGCACACAGCGTTCATAATTCATCAAAATTAGCACCAGTTAAAATCCTGCTGTTTCCTGAGCACTCATAATTTGTTTGCCTGCATGCTTTAGATCATTCTACCATTATCTCCATGTCCAATAATAACTAGAATGTTCTGGAGAATCTCCTTGAGTGTGGCGATACTGGGCCCTTGTTCTGATCTGATGCCGTTTTGAATGGCTTATGGTTGAGTATGCCAAGGCAAAAAGATTGATTATCATTGCAGCTTATCTACTAACACTATACTGATTTTCAATCCAGGTGTGAAGCTTACATCTGGGACTTATGCAGATATGATAAGACTGACATTTCCATGGTAAACAACAGTTGGCAGAAAATAAAGACACAGAAATATCTGTGCTAATGTGCTAATAATTGATTGCTTCGGCAGTCTGGGAAAAATTGGGGTAGAGTGGGGGGTAACGCCCCCCTTAAAGACTGACATAATTGACATAAATTATAAACCAAGTGTGAAAAATGTCCAGAGGTTTCATGTTATAAAGATTTTAATAAAATTTTAATTTGTACCAAGGGGACATTTTTCAATTTGCAATTTGCTTTATATATTTAAACCAAAATCAGAGGAACAACAGTATTAAATATGATGCGTCACCAGTGTAAGCTTCACAGTGAATATCACTCTTGTCAACTTAGTCCATAGCAACAACAAAAACCTATGTTGACGTTTTACCCCAAGGGGCATTTTCTGCCACTCTACCCTAATGTGTAAAATGTGGATATACACTTGACTAAATCTGGGAATATTGCATTTAATTAAAGCAGCATAATTTATCACTAGTCAATGCTGAGTGATTTCCGAGCTCTTACTAATGCACCATATGGGAAACGTTTAATAAACCATTGGATTTTAAGCTCAATTTAATTTAGGCCTTAATTTTCTTTCTTTCTTTCTTTCTGAAAACATACAGTAAACATTAGTGCATTTATGTGATTATTTATATATCCAAAACTTTGAAATTTTGCCTCACAAATCTTTGATACAATAGCAGTCATTACCAAAGTAAATTTAAATGACATGTTAACATAAATTAATCACAAAGGCAGTTTTTAACACCCAAGCCATACCTAATGATAGATCTTTTCATATTACACATATTATTCTTAGTCAATACACAACACATCCTAAAATAAGACATTCTGTCTGATCACGAAGCACAGCATTTAATAGTGAAATAAGACTGTATTTAAACTTGCAAAATATGGAAAACACATCTTTTAAAATAATGCACTTTAAACACCAGAGAGACACTTTTATAGGCATAAAAGAGCCAGGTTACATGTCAGGCTGAGGACCTACCTGGATTCTCCGTCGCCAAGGTATGGAAATCAATCAGGATCTGGCAATGTTGGAAGATCGCGGGAATGCTACCAGTGGCTTCGGCCGGTTGGCTCCATCAGTGGCATCCCATTTTCGTGTCCCCGCCATGTTGAAACATCCACGCTGCGTCAAAGAACCACACACATACATATATATATATATATATATATATATATATATATATATATATATATATATATATATATATATATATTAGTGGTGGGCCGTTATCGGCGTTAACTTGCTGCGTTAACGTGAGACTCTTATCGGGCGATAAAAAAATATAGCCGTTAATCTATTCTCAAAGTTGGGTTTGGAGCTGGGTCTATACTACGCAAGCTATGAGGACTTTCACCGTGATATTTTAGCGCGGATGTATAGCTACCTAGCCGAATTGCACTGTAGGGAGCGAGAACAAGTCTTCAAACCTGCGTGTATGCTGTGAAATTACCACATCAAGCGTGAACGCTGTCTTCTGAACTCAGGTGCGCACCCGTGAACCGTACTCGAGTCCTGACGAGCATGACTGGCGAATATATATATATAGTAAACATGCCCCAATGAATAAAAAAGTAGTGGAAACTAGAATGATTATTTCACCTAAAATTTGTTCATGCTATACAGTATTTGTGCCTATCCTCTATTATTAGCCGAACGTGGTCATACTCAATTCTAGTTAGAATATGAGTCTGATACCGCTCCATTGGGCTGTGATTATGGGGCGTGTTTCAACCGAACCAGGAAAGACCTCAATTGGATAGACCTACAACCAATCAGAGCAACGGAGTGACGCATAACGTTAGTGGTCAAATGTCAACAGAACTCAACTGCACTATGTTGCCAAATCCGTATTGTTCCCGCGGGTTGAAGCGACCCCAATTATGTGATATATAGACTCAGGAATGCGAATTTTAGCAGGCAACCTTGCAAAAATAACATATTTTACCCCCCAAACGACATTTTCTTCTGGAAAAGTACTTACCAACACGTTCATCATTTTTGAAGGAATAGTGAAGGTGAATGCATATACAAACAAGTTCTCGGTTTATGATAAGAGAAAATTCAACCTAAGCGCATTTGGTGACATGGATGATTACGTTACTGTTTATCATCTGTCCATCATCGTCTAAATCCTGACAGTTTCATTGGTCCGAACAGTTTCTGTTCGGGCATAATTTACTCCTCTATGGATCGAGTCCAGACCAAATTTCACCCGAGCAAAAATGTTGTGGGCAGGGCTAAGTTCGGCTGGCATCCAGGCTACTCTATAGTCTAGAATCACATTCTGAGTGCATATATGATAATTGAGTTTGCTGTCCATGAAGAGTGTTCCAAATCAGTCACTTAGCTGCTTTTGTAGGGAGCAAGGCAGCTTAGCTTAATTGAATCATTTTTAAATGTAAGCTAAAGAGATAACAAAACTGGTCAGAGCATGTATTTCAAACCAATTTTCAAATGCTTCTCTTTTTTTCTTCCTCGAGCTGAGGGGTTTATCAAACAGAGTACTCTGACCCCCGCATTTCTCCATCTGTCTTGTAGATCTCAAACAAGTTAGTCAAACAAGGGTAGGAGACGAAATTAACAGCTTGTGTTTGTATTCATTAAGACTCAGTCTATGCAGCATCTGTGAATTCTTTTTTTTTTTTTTTTTGCTTGGTTTTTTTTTGCTGAATTTTGTTCTCATTAGCAAGGATCACAGTGGTAGCATCAGCTCATGATTAAATTGTAAGTATTGCATGGGCAGAACACAGACCCTTGTGTGGAGGACAAGGCCCTTTGAGAAGCGCTCTCTTCACCTAAGCACATTGTCACAAACACACCAAACAGATCAAGGTAACTCAAGTGTGTATTAGAATAAGGTGGCCCAAGGTTTTCACAGATACATTCTGTATTCCACCTCTCACAGTATCTCATTCCCCTTTGCTTTCTTTGTTTGTTTGAATGTCAAGCATTTTTTCAAGGATCCCTGTTTGCCTCTCATGAGATGATACACACCACAAAATCATACAATGGTGTGATATTAAGCTAATTTCAAAGGGTTCCATTATGGTTTTCTTTCTTTGTGGAAGACAAAATTGGTAGTTGTTGTTTTTAAATTATTTTAATTGACTTAAATGTTCACTTTCATTTGACACCCAGGTATCATATAGCTTCATAAGAGTTCAATAAATTAAATGTTCAATAATTTTTTTCTTGCAATTCTGAGTTTATATCTGAGAGGTGATGTGAATAACACTGATTATCTTGTCATCACGGCACCTGTAAGTGGGTGGGATTATATTAGGCAGCACATAAACATTTTGTCCACAAAGTTGATTTGAGTTTGACAAAGACAAAATTGTGATGGCTACATGACTGGGTCAGATCATATCCCAAACTGCAGGCCTTGTGGGGTGTTCCCGGTCTGCAGTGGTCAGTATGTATCAAAAGTGTCCCAAGGAAGTAACAGTGGTGAACTGGTGACAGGGCCAAAGCTTATTGATGCTTATTGATTGAAATTTGATTTGTTAAATTTTTACTAACCGGACAAATAATTACCTAAATGTTTAGGACGTTTGCGTTAAAACAGGGGTGGGAGGCGTTGATCCTAGAGGGCCACTCTCTTGCAGAGTTTAGCTCCAACCCTAATCAAGGTCTTCAGGATTACTAAAGTTACAGGCAAGTGAGTGTTTTTTTCAGTGTTGGAGCTAAACTCTGCAAGAGAGTGGCCCTCCAAGATCAACGTTCCACACCCCTGCATTAAAAGAATGTATATGGGGACTTGAGATATAAAAATTCTGACTAGGTAATGTTTTCTCATTAAAATCATATGATTTACTATTAATTCAATAGAACATGAGGGAATATTAGGGAATATACCAATATGGAGGTGCGGTGGCTTCTTATGTTGTCATGAACAATTAATTTATGATATTATGGTGAGGGGCATGACATTTACAAAACGCTAGAATCAGTTGACCAATCCCAACACACTGGTTCAGTCGACCAATCAGTGCACATCCGCTTCTTGGAAGGATGGGCTTCATGGAGACAGGAGCTAAACATTATAGACAAGCTGGGATGAATGGTGCAGCAACAATGTAAAGTTTGCAAAAAACAATGTGCTTTTTGAACATTAAAGCCAGAAAACTTCAAAATCCTGTGAAAGGCCATAATGACCTGTAATATTCCAATATTCATTTTTATCTAGATGGCTTCTGGTGAAGTCTTACATTATGTTAAGTATAAAATATATGACGATGCTATAGAAGTTATCGTGACTTATTTAAACTAAATCATATTTTTTCTAATAAAATATGATTTCAATAAATGGAAAATATATATATTTTAAAAATGACAGCAATTAAGACACAAAAACAAATGATCTTTTTTTTTCATCTGAGAGTGTGTTTTTGTGATGATCTGCGAATGCTGCTGTGTTATAGTAAGTGTTTCGATTAGGAACCGTGGGTTCAGTCTCTACAGTCCCTATACGTTGGTGTAAATGACAACTCTGTCATCATCTGGCACTATAGTTCTTATAATAATCATTATAAGATCCTTTATTAGGATATCATAAATCCATTTTCCTTCTTACTGCTTTGGTGCACTCCTAATGTTTTTATTTTTTGCAAAACTTTTGCAGGAATTGCAAAATTCTGATTTCTAGTGAAATTCATTAGATGTATTTTTTTTTTTTTAATGTAGCATTACTGTCAGCTATAGGCCTACTGAATGAATGTTCAAAAGATGTTTACATGTAGATTCTTTTTTTGCATTCATCCATAAGCATTAAAGACTTCAGGCCAGTCTTTAGTTATAAATATTCACATCTATGATGCAAAGGTCCGTGTTCATCCTGGTGAGAATACAAGTTCTAGGAGTTATGGTTAAAAAATAATTATAAAGCTGGACAAATACCTGTTAGCACAAAGGATGTTAATAAAAACTCAAACGCTGTACTCAAAAAGAACCCAAAACTTTAAATTTGCTTAATATGATCTGATTGACCCTTGGTATTGAATCTTTGTTCAGGACATATGCTAATGCAGTCATAAATAATGCTAATATAAAGCGCTTCGTTTTAATGTTTTATCAGGTTTCAGTCATTTTGGCAAATTGTAATTCTGTGCTTATAATCTTATCTTGTCTCATGTTTTATTAATGACTAACTGATTCCCTGGGAAAGTGAAAAAGAGCTCCATCCACTGAAAGAAAGAAAAAAAAAGTCCTAAATTTGGGGACCACTATTCACTTACAGCGTTCAAAGAGGATGAAAGGCACAAAGGGGAAAATATCTTTTAAACTTTCTGCAAAAGATTAGAAATGAACAGTTTGTTATTTGCCAACTGATTCAGGTTATCATGATTCCTGTCCAAATGAACTGAAATTGCATTTATATCAGATCTATTTGTTAATAGCCTTCTTTGACTCACTTCAGTAGCCGATAAGCAATTGCTGTTATTTTTCAGTCCCCTGAATCACAGACTCCCCTAGGGTGAGAGATGTATTATCCCACCTGTCCTCTCACATCTGCACCTGTGTGCCATTCAGAATTCAGAGAATGAATTTTGAATTGAGGTAGCAAATAGTATGTAGAATTTCCATTTGAAATTGAATACAACTTAAATAAATTAAGAAAATATTTGAAGAGTGGAAATAAAGTGCCTGATGGGTAAGGGGGAAATAGTGTTTATCAGTAAGGGTTAGGGGAGGCTTTAGTTATAAGGACAAGGACAAGGACAAGTAATGTCCCAATATGGCAGCATCCATTTACGATTTTAATAAATATAATTATAAACACTAAATATATTGTTATTATTGGCCCATTTTAGAATATACTTCAATGCAGGGGCAAATACTATCTGTCACTTTTACACTAAGTATAAATAGCATCTAATATTTACACTTTATGCAAAGAAAATATTGCTATTTTCACTTATTTGCTATTTATTCAGAGTTAGAGGTCGACCGATAGTGTATTTTACCGATACCGATAACAAGGTTGGACTACACTTGCCAATAACCGATTAATCGACCGATAGTTTTTAAAATAGATACTGGAATAGATAATATATTTTTAAAAACATAACACTAAGTAAAACAGTGCTGAACTTTATTGCAAAAAAAAAAATTACAACAACAGTACTGAAACATGAAAATGTGCTAAATTGCATAAGTAAATATGAATATATAAAAAAATTTAAATCTACAGAAAATAATTAAAACATAAAAATATTACAGATAAATGTTTATTTAGCTATAACCTAGAAACATGTATGTGAATGTCATAGGTAACAGACTGCAAGTCCCATTTGTTAACAAGGATGTATTAGCTTATTTAGCTTGCTTATATGAACGATGTGCATTATGCAAAGTACATTTTACAGCATGTATTAATATGAGCAGTACAATTGTACCACGTTAGTTCATGTTATTTCATAGTGCATACAATAAGGTTAACAGATAAAACTAACAATGAATAATACTTCTACAGCATTTATTTACCTTACTTATTGTTACAAATTGAATATTGTATAATATTAAGTGTTATCATTTCATGTAAATCCAAACAGTCTGCTTTTTTAAAACACTAGACGGTTATCTAATCAAAATAACAAAATATGTATTGAAATCGAATGCGTTTCTGATGTGTTTATATTTCTGTCGGCTGTATGACGATACAGTTTGGTTTGTCACATCACTTTGTTACATCGTTTTAACTGCTTGAGGTACGGTACTGCTAATGTTAGTGTCCTGTCAGCCTCGACGACAAAGTACACACATACTGCTGTTCTTTCCCTGCTAATGCAGCATGTAGTCAACAAAGTAATTGTTGTAATCTCTGCCACTCCGGCAACAGACGCAATCGGATAAAACTATCGGTACGGATTTTTGGCAATTACGATTGTTCCACCAATCAGCGATCAGTGCCGATTAATCGGCAAAACCGATGAATGGATCGACGTCTACTCAGAGTAGAGGTGAATAGTATTTAACGCTATATACACTTTTTGAGTGCAAGTACAACTGCATTTTAAAAAGAATGCATTTTATCCAAGGAAAGTGGACAAATATTAAATACATTGGTCTATCATTAATTATTTTATGTAATTAATAGGATGCCTATTTTTTGTTTTTAAATTCCAATACGGCTCATATTGACCCCTTTTATGCATTTATGCATTTTAAGCAATATCACGCAAGCCTGCATGGCTTTGATTTTAAAGGCAGGCATGCACTGTGCAAATTCTAACACTCGGGAGGTCGTGAGATATTGCACACTCTATGAGTCAGTTAACTTTATAATCGCATCAAAGGAGTTGGTACACGACACAAGACACACGACTGCACTGCACAGTGAGCCTGCAGCAATCACACAAGCTTTTGCGTTAAACACAGAGGCTGGGGCTTTCAATGTTGCTGCTATAGCTTCAGATAGAAAAAATAAAGAAAGAAAGAAAAATTATTTGTGTGCTAATTATTTGTTGAAAAGCAGAGAACAGCAGCCATTCCTTTCAACAGAAACAACCAGAGAGAGAGAGAGAGAGGACGAGCACGTGCACGGTGTGTGTGTCTGAGTGTATGCACGCTGTATGGATGCAACCACTGAGCTATAGCCTAATAATAGGCCTACTCATATAGATCTAGCCATGTGACGTGGTTGTTCATGATTTGGCAATAGGGGACATAACGCTGATGAAAAGCGGTCCGACTCCCCAAATTTTTTAAACATGTTTAAAAATTATTGTGAGGTCAGGAGGTGCTCGTAACGTGCTCGGCTCGTCTCCTATTTTCTCTCACACGTTGCGAGCCACGACCATACAAGCGTCCACGATGTCCACGCGAGTTCTCTGAGAGAAAAAAATTGTCTGCGACAGCAAAAATCGCACTGTATACGCCCGGCTTAAGTGAAGTGAAGTGAAGTGAAGTGAAGTGTGGCCAAGTATGGTGACCCATACTTGGAAATTGTGCTCTGCATTTAACCCATCCAAGTGCACACACACACCATGAACACTCACTCAGAGCAGTGGGCAGCCATATTGCTGCAGCGCCCAGGGAGCAGTTGGGGGTTGGTCAAGGGTCTCACCTCAGTCGTGGTATTGAGGGTGGAAGAGAGCACTGGTTATTCAACAAATAATGTCGGACCTTAGACTTGAACCTGCAACCTTCGGGTTACAAGCCCAACTCTCTAACAATTAGGCCTCTCTAACCTAAAGGCAGGCATACAGGAAACATTTCGCTCCCGTAATTGTTTTTGAGCCAATCGTTGAGAAAATAGGTAAATGACCCATTGAAAAAGGAACGCAATATGGACTAGACATGTAAACGAAGCAAAAACAGGACATGATGCCACAAGATGCTACCCTAAAAAAGGAGAGAATGCTCAAGAATACCTGTTTTTTGTTTGCATCATAGTTCAGTACAGGCATCACAATCGTGTCTCCTCGCAGCAGATCTTCGTTTGTGTGGTAAGGGATTTCTTATACTGTTTTGACTCCTTTACACAAGTTCTCAGCTGGTCAAAATACCACTACAACAAGCATATTTAGCTCAGCAAACAGCATTGGTCTGGATGTTTGGTAAGTTTTGTCACAAAATATAGTATGTAATAGAAATATGTTCACTAACTGATTGGTTGGCTTCTATGTCTATGTCTAGGTTCTGTCTTAAAATGCAGATGAGAATGTGTAACATATAGCACTAGTAGTGTGCTGTAGCTACTCTTTTCTTTATGTATCTATCTGTGTCAGGATACACAGTGATGGTAGGCTGACGTGGTCGTACTCAGTTCTAGTCAGAATATGAGTCTGATACCGCTCCATTGGGCTGATAGTTTCAACCGTGTTTCAACCGAACCAGGAAAGACCTCAATTGGATAGACCTACAACCAATCAGAGCAACAATAACGCGTAACGTTAGTTGTCAAATGTCAACAGAACTCAACTGCACTTCGTTGCCAAGTCCGTGTTTTTCCCGTGGGTTGTTCTCCATGTCCGCAGGTTGAAGCGACCCCAATTATGTGTGCATCCTGTGTGCGTATCCTGTGCCCTTTCATCATTGGAGCAATCGGTCATTCCCACCTTTCCAGTAAATACGACTTGTGATTGGACTGTACGTCAACAGACAGCAAAGCATTGGCCAAGAGCAGAAGGCCCTCCTCCAGTTGCAAGGTTGCAAAGCTTCATTTTCGCGTACTCAGAGCTGCGTGCACTAAGTGGGTTATGTAAATCGTCATTAAACAAAAGAAGAAGGAAGTTGAAGAAGGAAGTTGAATGGCTTTTTAATAGTGTCTGTTTCCATGGTGAATCATCGATTCATCGCTCTGTTGAGGACGTCTTGTGTGTTAACCAAGTAAATTCAGAGTTGTCTGAACTTACTCACAGACTCATTTTTGGAACCAGCATACCTTGGGTAAGCAATGTTTGGGTTAATCAACCAAGAGTTCAAGGTATATGTGACGGTAAGTTAACCTTGCTTTCCCCCTGAACTACAAGTGTGAACACCCTTCGACTGGTTAGTCAGCTAAACAACACATAGCATTGCCTGACATTCGTTCCTGAAGTCTGAGGAAACATGCGGACGGTTTGTGGCAGGCTCCTGTTCGCCTGAGAACAGGCCCTGTCGCCAGAACCAAAACATTCTGGTGGAAACAGTCGCATGTTTTGTTCCAGACTGAATCAGCATCTTTGAACAATTCATTTGAATTAACAATAAAATGACTCACTCATAAAGACTTGTCACTACCTATTGGTTTAAAGATGTAACCTGAACACTAAAAACTGAGTTAAATAATACAAATAATAGACAAATAATGTGCATTTAAATGAACTTAAAAATTACCATTATTTATATTTTACATACATTTTATTTTTTAGATTGATTGATTTTTCCCCCAAAAAATTTGTGTCTGTAATGAATTGACCATTTTTTCTAAATCTACCTGGATGAACATTAAATGGAAGAACACCACTTATAGAGTCCTTACAGCTGAAGACAGTAGACTGACAGGACAAATAATAATGATTTACTTCTCTAAATAATAGGCAAGTACTCACATTTTGCTCTTCCTCAAATTTCTCTTCCATTGAATTCTTCAGCTCATTGGGCTTCACCTAAACATTGACAGTCTACTTCAGTAAGCACCGTCAGCACATCATCTCACACCATTGCTGTCAACTAAATTTAACCACCTGTCTTGATTTGTATTCAGCCCAGTGACAGAAGGGAAGAGATGTAGCGGAGATAAAGACTAACGTTCTATTACTGACACTGCCTCTCCCAGCCCCACATGTTCTCAGGAGGCACCAGTGCAGTGTCATTTTATCAATAATGCTTTATAATAGACAGAAAATTGCCTATTCTAAGTGCTATGTCACTGTGCATCTGATAGGCCTAAATAAACTCCCTCAATAATAAAATGTCATAAAATAATAAAACTGAGAGACACTGCTGTACTAGACAAGACTCAATAATGTGTATTACCCCAAGTGGTTTTAGAGGGATCCCCACACGGCTTAATGAAATCAGGGCAAATTTTGTTTTAATAGCACTCATTACCAATGGGTAAGATGATTGTAATAATAAATATACTTTATTATATGTAAATTTCAAACTATTATAATGCAAAGCTATTTTTTTGCACTGATCCAATAACAAATATTGGATACAGCTGGGAAAGCATCCTCACATTAATGTTTGCTCATCAATTATTCAACTGTTCTCCAAGCAACGTTAAAAAGCTTCATGTATTATGTTTTTTTTTATGTTCTCTTTATGCTGACTTTCTTATAACTCACAGAAACAAATAAGCTTCCCTTGCCCTTTCAGTTAAAATCTATCATATACAGAAAAGATCGGTAACACTTTACAATACGGGTGCACTAATATGCATTAATTAATGCTTAACTTATACACAGATAATGATGAGTTAATGTGTTACTAATGGTTAACTAACCCATTTATTAATGATTACTGCATCAGCAACTAATTAAGATTCTATATGATTCATAGATTAAGTAATCATTACATTGTTATTAGTTAAATTTGTAATAATGCATTAATTCCTTAATAACATATTTTATGAACTAATAATGTAAATTAATGTGTTAATTACCACAACGGGTCAAAGCCATGCATTTCAACTTCCAGTTGTCTGCTTTAATTAATCATTAGCTAATGATTTACAAAGGTGTCATTATGTTATGACTTTACTTGTTGGGGCACATGTCTATTAACTAATTCAAAATTAATTCAAAACTCATAACCACAATTACATATTACTTAATCAATTAGTTAATAGTCATGTGCCCCAACAAGTAAAGTCATACCATAATGACACCTTTGTAAATCATTAGCTAATGATTAATTAAAGCAGACAACTGGAAGTTGAAATGCATGGCTTTGACCCGTTGTGGTAATTAACACATTAATTTACATTATTAGTTCATAAAATATGTTATTAAGGAATTGATGCATTATTACACATTTAACTAATAACAATGTAATGATTACTTAATCTATGAATCATATAGAATCTTCATTAGTTGCTGATGCAGTAATCATTAATAAATGGGTTAGTTAACCATTAGTAACACATTAACTCATCATTATCTGTGCATTAGTTAAGCATTAATTAATGCATATTAGTGCACCCTTATTGTAAAGTGTTACCAAAAGGTCAAGATATGCATTTTACATTCATTGTTTAACAACACAAAACATTGGTTGTTTTAAGGAAACTTAACCCATACAGGCATGTTGTCACAAAAAGTGTGTTAAAATACCTTGATACTTTTTTCTTGGGTAATAATTGTTGAATATAATTTTTCTTTGTAGCAATGACTTTGAGATATGTATCTATACTGACTGCAAAAATAAACCCACCATGAGGGATATTTGCCTTACCAGTACAAAGAGTGACAACTAGTATCTTATGTAACATTAATCATGTTCTCATTTCTCACCAAAGGACAATATATAAAATACCATTTCTTGGTATGATCAGAAAATAATTTCTTATTTGCAGACATTCTGTAAAACCATACTTTATTTGTGATCAAGTAGTCTATTTCTTACTGTCACTAAATGAATTCTTGCCCTCTCGCTTACTATGTGTGAAATGAAAGCAGGGAGCTCACAGTCGGTTCCTTTTTCTCACTTAGGACAAAAGTTTTAATGAATATCCTGTTGGTTACAGTATGTAACAAGGATAAAACTTCCTGGCTTCTCTTTCAGTTTCTTTTGTCATTCTTACAATAGGGAGCATGTATATTGGTTTGTTACATGTCATCTCATTATTGTTCTTCTACCACTATTTTCATAGCCATCCCATTACTGTTTCCCTTAGACAATTTCGAGGCAAGATTATTATTTTACCTACAGACGCTCAGGCCCAAATTGAAAACCTGCTGCAGTGGAATCCCATTAAATTAAGATAAATAATTGCCTGCTGTTCTTCAAGCGCACAATGGCAGCATTTAGCAACAAAGTAATTGCAAAGGGGAGAGACTTATTAAAGTCATCTTTCCTCACTCAACGTTTTTCCTTCCTGAGGTGGGATTTTTTTTGACCCTACTAAGCTCAAATTGACTGTTGATATATAAGTCAGGAGTCGGCAGCAATCAAAATGTCACAGTGTGTGGATGGATTGGCATTTAACAGCATTACTGGTTGGTCACTCAAGGAAACAAATGTTCCTGACATTAATTTGAACACTGAATAACAACAATTAAACCAGTATATGCTTGATCATGGCATGATGCGTTGGTGGTAAACAATATATGTCACAAGATTAATCAAGGCTAGACATGTGTGGTCAGGTAATACTATTTCTCACACACTTAGAAAGTTGCCAAAGAGACAATTGTCTCAGTAAGGCTAATTTGAAACAGGTAATTTGTAAACGTCTTGGGTTACATCTGTAACACTTGTTCCCTATCGGTTACATTTTGGGGATGCTCCCTTAGAGTAGTGCATCTGAATTATGAATTAAACTATTCCAATCCTGAATGGTGTTGCGTCATGATGTAACGTAACGGCATACACAGAAGCTACAAAGGGACACCGGCACATAACAGAGTTAGCTTTCATAATAAAGCAAGACACTCCCAGGCATGGAGAAGCATGGCAACGCGACACAGTGTCTCGTTCCCTTCTCAGGGAACAAGGGTTACAGACGTAGCCCAAGACGTTCCCTTTTGAGGAAACTCTAGTAGAGTGGGCCCTGAAGGCCATAGGTGAAGGCAAAATGTGCACTTGATAGGCTGAGGCAATTGCCTGGACAATCCAATTGCTGATTGTCTGCTTGGGTGAGCCAAAGCACACCAACAACTGGTCTGACCTCCTCCATTGAGAAGACCTCTGAAAATAAATATCCAATTCTCTGACAGGGCAGAGCAGATGAAGGATCTCTTCTTCCACGGACACGTGGTGGAGGATGGAAGGCCTGAAGAACCAGTCAGCCAGGTCTGGGATGTAAGATGGCCTTAACTCCGCCAGAGGCAAACTCCAGGCAAGTCGGCGAGATAGCCAAGGCTTGGAGGTCCCCCACTCTCTTAAGAGAAGTCATTTCAAGTAGAAAGACCATCTTAAGAGTCAGGTTATTCGTCTCAGCTGACTCAAGCGGTTCAAAGGGAGCTAATGACAGCCCTTCAAGAACCACCGCCAGATCCCAGGTTGGAACTCTGGAGTGAGTTGCAGGCCTCATCCTTCAAGTACTACAGAGAAAACGTATGACCAGCTGGTGCCTCCCTAGAGGCCCATCGATTACAGGAGCATGGAAAGCCTTAATGGCAGTCACATACATTTTAAGCATGGACGGGGTAAGCCCAGCAGAGAAAAGTTCTTGGAGGAATTCCAGCACTGAAGCCACTGGGCAGTTAACAACCTCCTTGTGGAAGGAGCCCTGGAACTAAATATGGTCTCCACTACACCCCGAAAGGCCAGCCTCTGGGTACTGAGCCCCCTCAGGGGCCAGACC
Source organism: Gobiocypris rarus (assembly GCA_023029165.1). Lineage (NCBI taxonomy): Eukaryota > Metazoa > Chordata > Actinopteri > Cypriniformes > Gobionidae > Gobiocypris > Gobiocypris rarus. The sequence continues at coordinate 26,619,355 of CM040930.1, forward strand.
CACAGCTTCCACAACTCTGACTGGGGGTATATTGTGCAAGTCCCTCCTCTAGCATATGGACTTCACCACCTCTGGGTGAAGTTTCCACTCCCCGGGCCTCAACTCCTGCCTCGACAGGACGTCTGCTCCCTGAATCTGGTCCCCCAATCTGTTGAATCTGGTGATGCGCCAATCTGAATAGAGGGGACGATTTCAGACCCCCTGATGATTCAGATAAATGACTACTGACGTATTGTCTGAACTTATCAGAATGTGGTAGCCCTTGATGTCTGGGAGGAAGCTCCTCAGAGCCCTGAACACTGTCAACATCTCCAAGCAACTTATATGCCATATTTGATGATGGTCCTGCCACAGACCCCTGGCAAAGTGGCCGACCATGACCACGCCCCTGCCTGTAAGCGAGGCGTCTGTCTAAATGTTTTTTTCTGGTGACATATCGCTCCCAACACTGGTCCTTGGGAAAGAAGGTTTCTTACATATGAACAGGGAACAAAGGCATTTGCGACTGGACCAAAATGAGCCAGTAGTCAATGTAGTTCAGTAAACGGATGCCCTGGAGTCTTAGTGGAGTCAGAGCTGTATCCATGCACTTGGTGAATGTGTGAGGGGAAAGAGCTAGGCCGAACAGAAGCACCCAATAACGATTCACCCCCGAAAGCGAACCTCAGGAACTTCCTGTGACATGGAAGGATGGATATGTGGAACTATGTGTCCTTTAATATACAGGTCCTTCTCAAAAAATTAGCATATTGTGATAAAAGTTCATTATTTTTCATAATGTAATGAATAAAATTAAACTTTTATATATTTTAGATTCATTGCACAACAACTGAAATATTTCAGGTCTTTTATTGTTTTAATACTGATGATTTTGGCATACAGCCAAAATCTCAAAAAATTTGCATATTTCATCCGACCAATAAAAGAAAAGTGTTTTTAATACAAAAAAAGTCAACCTTCAAATAATTTTGTTCAGTCATGCACTCAATACTTGGTTGGGAATCCTTTTGCAGAAATGACTGCTTCAATGCGGCGTGGCATGGAGGCAATCAGCCTGTGGCACTGCTGAGGTGTTATGGAGGCCCAGGATGCTTCGATAGCGGCCTTAAGCTCATCCAGAGTGTTGGGTCTTGCGTCTCTCAACTTTCTCTTCACAATATCCCACAGATTCTCTATGGGGTTCAGGTCAGGAGAGTTGGCAGGCCAATTGAGCACAGTAATACCATGGTCAGTAAACCATTTACCAGTGTTTTTGGCACTGTGAGCAGGTGTCAGGTCCTGCTGAAAAAGAAATCTTCATCTCCATAAAGCTTTTCAACAGATGGAAGCATGAAGTGCTCCAAAATCTCCTGATAGCTAGCTGCATTGACCCTGCCCTTGATAAAACACAGTGGACCAACACCAGCAGCTGACATGGCACCCCCGACCATCACTGACTGTGGGTGCTTGACACTGGACTTCAGGCATTTTGGCATTTCCTTCTCCCCAGTCTTCCTCCAGACTCTGGCACCTTGATTTCCGAATGACATGCAAAATTTGAGCGACAGTCCAGTGCTGCTTCTCAGTAGCACAGGTCAGGCGCTTCTGCCGCTGTTTCTGGTTCAAAAGTGGCTTGACCTGGGGAATGCAGCACCTGTAGCGGCACCTGTGGCTCTGGATGTTTCTATTCCAGACTCAGTCCACTGCTTCCGCAGGTCCCCCAAGGTCTGGAATCCAGAGGTGGGAGTAAGTCACACATGTGCAAGTCACAAGCAAGTCTCAAGTCTTAACCTTCAAGTCTCAAGCAAGTCCAAGTCAATTTTTTTGAGAGTCGAGTCAAGTCAAGTCAAGTCACAGCTTTATGTCAAGCAAGTCACTGGCAAGTCATACAAATGTTTGATGGTTTAACTTAATTTTTATATTAAAATAAGCTAAAACTACAGTAGTTATGGACTATGGGAGTTTTATTTGCAATACAAATTGCAATATGCATTTCTACTCAAAAGGTGTCCACACACAGCTGAGTTGTTAATACAATACAAATCTAAAAAAATTAAAATAAGATTCAAAATTACATAGCCAATATATTAGGTGAGAAATATTTTTTGTATTATTTGCTTGTCCTCTGACCAGGTGATTGTTATATGACTAATAAACTTAAAGGGGTACTTCAGCGCTGGGAAGATGAATCTGTATTTAAACTCGGTCATTAATGTAGTAGAAATGTGAAATTATTTTTGAATTTGGTGCCTTCTAGACTGAGAAAACACAGAAAATGCATTTTTGTCTCATGGTGATGAAAGACAACAATTCGCAGAATAAACTTCACTGCGCTTCTACTCTAGGCACGACCAGAGCCACGACATGGTTTACTTGCCCACTGCGTTCATTTTCATAAAATCAGTTCAGTTAGAGACACAACAATTAAAAGCTGAACGTGTCTGTTCAATATATTACGAGTGAGTCGACTGAGTGTCACTGCACAAACGCAGCAGGATCTGATTAGCTTCATCACATGAGCTGAGGTAACAGCGGGAATTTAACTTTCATAGGAATTCATTTGAAAAGTTGAAACACTCACTTTGCTCTCCACCGCTCCGTTTACATAAATCCCTGCAGCTGCTTGAGCCGAGTGCTGATGCTGTGAGTGCGATGTTGAAAACATGTAGAAACGGCGCCTCCTGCTGGCTGTAGTCTTTAGCCTCTGGACAAAAACTCCTCCGATGACACAAAATGAGGATATTTGCATCATCGGAGGAATTTTTCCAGAAATAAAATACATAATTCTCTCGTCTCAGGGTCATATGAGGAAAATGCGATAATTTGAATATACTCCCGGGTTTCTACTGATACAAAGCTTAATTCTAATCGTGGAAGTAACCCTTAAAGAGCACCTATTATGGCATTTAAAATGTTCCAAATATTGTTTTAGAAGTCCCCAACAACAGTTTTGCATGCATGCAATGACAAAAAAGACTTTAGTTTTCTTATAACATGCATTTATTTTTACCTGTTTTGACAGCGATTCTCAAATGATCCGTTTAGTGATTCACTTTTCAAAACCCCACCTTTACGTGACGCTAATCTGCGGTGATTGGTCCGATGACCCAGTCAGTTGTGATTGGTATAGTCTGTGCAGATATTTTCGGAAACGGAACATCCATCACCATAAATGGTTTTTGGTTTAACAACTGTAAACGCGTATAGGGTGTATGAACAAACATGGCATCCATTTTACCCTATCAATTCGAGCCTGAATATGAAGGGGAAACGTCTGGAGATGCGAATGATCAACAAACTCAATCGCAAACACCACGACTGGAGCAGGATATTTCTCAATGGTAAGCATCAATGTAACGTTAGTTGTCACTTCAGGCCAATGGAGCGTTAACTTGATGCATAAACATAAAGTTTTTACCAAAAAATAAATAAAAATGCAGTAATGTTACAACGAGGTATGACTCTATTCTTAAAGAAAACTCTGAAAACAACAACAAACAATTCACATATCTCAATACAATTGTCATTGAAGACCTAGAAGCTAAACGGTGCTTACACAACAAACCAAACAATTATTAAGCATGCTACATAAAACATAAAAGCAACAATTATTAATAACACTTACAGTTTGTGATACGGAGGATGAAGCTGATGCAAATACACTTGGAACTGAACCTTCCTTCAAAATCAGCCGCTCGCGAATCCAAGTTTAATTGCATTTAAGTTGGTAAAGCAATCGTCTTCAAAATGGCATGAACAAAGCACAAGACTCGGGCTATACTCCTGTGGTACAGTTGTATATGAATTGTATATCAGTTGTATATGAACAGTCTCAACTCCCGTTAAAATCCATCTTGTAGTCATTTACCGTCCCCAGGTCAATTGGGCACCTTTGTTGAGGAACTAGATGTGCTGCTGTCCTCATTTCCGGAGGATGGCAGCCCACTTGTAATTCTTGGCGACTTCAATATTCACCTGGACAAACCATATGCTACAGACTTCCACTCCCTCCTAGCCTCATTCGATCTCAAACGACATGTCACCTCACACACTCACAAATCTGGTAACCAGCTTGACCTCATATACACGCAACTGCACTACAGATAATATCCTGGTCAAACCCCTACACACCTCAGACCATTACTTCATCACTTTTAATCTACAACTTACTCGCCCCGCATTCCCAATCCCACAACCAGTTACTTTCAGACGAAACCTACACTCTCTTTCTCTCTCTCATCTCTCCTCCGCTGTGTCATCCTCTCTTCCCTCACCCACACAGTTCTCATCCATGTAACAGACACTCTATGCTCCATGTAACAGACACTCTATGCTCTACTTTAACTTCTTGTCTAGATAGTATCTGCCCTCTGTCTTCTAGGCCAGCACGCCCCACTCCTGCTAACCCATGGTTATCTGATGTTCTTCGTGAACACCGGACAAAACTAAGGGCAGCAGAGAGAAAATGGCACAAATCAAACGACCCGTCTGACCTGGGTAAATATCAATCTCTGCTCTCATCATTCTCAGATGATGTCCATGTGGCTAAATCCTCATATTTCCACAACAAAATCAACAGCACCTCTAACACACGCACACTCTTCAGAACATTCAACTCTCTCCTCTGTCCACCTCCACCACCTCCCACCACCTCCTTATCTGCAGACGACTTTGCCCACTTCTTCACAAATAAAACTACAACCATCAGCAGTCAGTTCCCACCCCCGCACACACAGGATTTTAGATCAGCCACACCCACAGCCAAACATCTTCTCTCCTCCTTCTCTACACTCACTGAGGCAGAAGTATCTAAACTTCTCCTCTCCAGCCATCCCACCACCTGCCCTCTCGATCCTATCCCCTCACACCTTCTACAAGCCATCTCTCCCACACTTCTACCAGCACTCACACACATCATCAACACATCTCTCAGCACTGGCTTTTTCCCTACCACATTCAAGCAGGCCCGGGTCACCCCACTGCTTAAGAAACCCACTCTAGACACATCACTTCTAGAGAACTACAGACCTATTTCTCTCCTGCCTTACATAGCAAAAACACTTGAGCGGGTTGTTCTCAACCAGGTTTCATTTTTCCTCTCACAGTCAAATCAGCTGGACGTTAACCAGTCAGGTTTCAAAAAGGCCCACTCAACAGAGACTGCATTACTGTCAGTCACTGAAGCCCTGCGGATGGCAAAAGCTGCTTCCAGATCATCAGTCCTAATCCTCCTCGATCTATCTGCTGCATTTGACACAGTGAATAAGCAGATTCTTCTGTCCACCCTCTCATCACTGGGCATCACAGGGACTCCACTCCACTGGTTTGAGTCTTACCTCACAGGTAGGTCTTTCAAGGTTGCCTGGAGAGGTGAGGTATCCAAAGCACATCAACTGACCACGGGGGTTCCTCAGGGCTCAGTGCTGGGACCTCTACTCTTCTCCATTTACACTACGTCACTGGGACCCATCATACAGGCACATGGCTTCTCATACCATTGCTATGCTGATGACACTCAACTCTATCTTTCATTTAAACCAGACGACCCCACAGTAAATGAACGCATCTCAAGCTGTCTGGCAGACATCTCGGCATGGATGAAAGAACACCACCTTCAGCTCAACCTGGCAAAGACTGAGTTTCGTCTTCCCTGCCAATCCGACTCTACAACACAACTTCACCATCCAGCAAGGTTCATCTCTGATTACCCCTCAGGGTCGGTCAGAAATCTTGGAGTAATCTTTGACGACCAGCTGTCCTTCAAAGACCACATTTCAAAGACAGCTCGATCATGCAGGTTTGCTCTGCACAACATCAGGAAGATCAGACCGTTCCTTACAGAGCATGCAACACAACTTCTCGTCCAGGCCCTTGTCATTTCTAGGCTTGACTTATGCAATGCGCTTCTGGCTGTTCTTCCATCGTGTGCAATCAAAACTCTTCAATTGATTCAGAATGCTGCAGCACGTCTTGTATTCAATGAGCCCAAAAGGGCCCATGTCACACCTCTCTTCATCTCTCTGCACTGGCTGCCACTTGTTGCCCGCATCAAGTTCAAGGCCTTGACACTCGCTTATGGATCCACCACAGGCTCGGCACCAGCATATTTCGACTCGCTCCTACGAGTCTACACCCCTACCAGAAGCCTTCGCTCAGGTAAGGAGCGTAGGCTTATGGTACCATCACAGAGAGGCATGAAATCCCTCTCCAGAACTTTTTCATTCACCGTTCCTGGCTGGTGGAACAATCTTCCTACCTCCATCCGGATGGCAGAATCACTGTCATCATTCAAAAGATTGCTAAAAACACATCTCTTCCGTGAACACTTATCATAAAAAAAAAAAATAAAAAAAAACTCTTCTCTTTTATTCCTTCCTTATTCTAGCTTAAGCTTATTCTATGTAATATCCAAAGCTTGGTATTTAAGGCACTTTTTGCGTTTTGCGCCTATTCATGACCGATCGCTTCCTGTACTCCTATGTTGTAAGTCGCTTTGGATAAAAGCGTCTGCTAAATGCCTAAATGTAAAATGTAAATGTTGTAGCCACTAGTCTTCAAATGCTCAGATGAAAAAGTTTGCTTTTGAGTCGCACTTGAGAACACAACGCCTCGTTGCCATGATGTTGTCTAGTTTTCTCTGGCGTGCGCAATAAGTGGGCGATCGTATTCAAATAACTTGACAAGTTGACGTCATCAAGTCAGAGAAAAAGCTTGGTCTTCTAACGATTCATAAAATGACTTAGAGTCAACTCTTACTTTTGAAAGACAATAACTTTATATACGGTGCACTGTCATATTTCAAACTTTGCAGGATGTTTTTGTTCACTTAGATCTATGTTACACACTACATGAAAGGTAAATTTCAAAATTCCATGATAGGTGCTCTTTAAACAGAACTCAGATTGTGTGCTGATCACACCCTGACGAAGGCTCATTAGCCGCAATGCGTATGTGTCCAGTACTTGTCACCTGTATACTAAATATTAAAGCCATGATGAAATAAAGTTTTTTTGAATATTTCTTCAATAATATTTGAGTGCTTTGGATTATTAACACAACATCAAATGTGAGGGGGACAGAATGTCAAATGTTATAATTGATGGTTTTATTTTAAATGTTATCCTTTTTTTTTTTGCTTAATTGGCTTAAAATGCTATTATTGTAAGCTATCTGGGTCTTTTTGACTCCAAATAAAGTTTGCTGAAAAAAAAAAAAAGTAATACTCACTTTAGTAGTCATGTTTTACTAAAATGTTTTGTACAGTGTTGGCGGGATTTTAGCATTTTTTTATTTATATAATTCCAATCATTAGGAGACTATAAAAATGCAGTTATTCATCATTGTGCAACACAAGTCGGACACCACATTTCAACTTACAGTGCTTGACGGTTTCGTAGTCTTTTGTTGTTGTTGTTGTTGCAATTTTGAACTCATCATCGCAAACTCTTCGTATGAAAATTATGGATAAAGCGCAGCCCGGAACCCGCCCAGTCTAGCAACACTGAGCGCGGGTTCGAGCATGGGCATGCCGTGATCTGTGAGGGACTGATTACCATGGAAACCTGCCGTAGCACCTTCATTCACGACGGTCTCTTACGTTAGCTCTCTCTCTGCTTGCCTGCTGCGTCATGTGGTTCGGTTGCGGTGCGTTCAAAAACAGATATTTATTAAACAAAAACAAGTTATTTCGAGTCATTTAACTCAAGTCCGAGTCAAGTCTCAAGTCATGAATATCAAGTCAAAGTCAAGTCGAGTCTTTTAGAAATATTTGTCAAGCAAGTCTCAAGTCCTAAAATGTGCGACTCGAGTCTGACTTGAGTCAAGTCATGTGACTCGAGTCCCCCACCTCTGCTGGAATCGGTCCTTCTCCACAATCTTCCTCAGGGTCCGGTCACCTCTTCTGGTTGTGCAGCGTTTTTTGCCTCACTTTTTCCTTCCCACAGACTTCCCATGAGGTGCCTTGATACAGCACTCTGGGAACAGCCTATTTGTTCAGAAATTTCTTTCTGTGTCTTACCCTCTCGCTTGAGAGTGTCAATGATGGCCTTCTGGACAGCAGTCAGGTCGGCAGTCTAACCCATGATTGTGGTTTTAAATAATGAACCAGGCTGGGAGTTTTTAAAAGCCTTAGGAATCTTTTGCAGGTGTTTAGAGTTAATTAGTTGATTCAGATTATTAGGTTAATAGCTAGTTTAGAGAACCTTTTCATGATATGCTATTTTTTTGAGAAGGACCTGTATATCCTTTAGATAATGCCACAAAGCAAAAATGTTTCAGGAATGTTTTGAGGAGCACAACAACGAGTTTAAGGTGTTGACTTGGCCTCCAAATTCCCCAGATCTCAATCCAATTACCCTATAAAGTGTGATAACATGACCTGCTGTTAAGGCCTGACTGCAATTGTGATCAAGATCAGCCTGAATCGGTCTTAATAATCATATGGATCTATTAGCAGTCTAGACATATCCTCATCTAAGTTTCAAACTAATGCTTTGGTGTTATAGAAGAAATCAATGGCCTACGTGAATGTGAATCCTACACCTCAGGTCCAAACTTCTAGCTTTTGTTGGAACCGGGAGAACTGTCAATATTCTTGACAGCTCAGAAAGTTTTCCTCCTATATGCCATTGTACATGATTCCGTAGAGCCCAAAAACCAGATGTGTGGAACTCAGTGTGCGGTTGGAAGACAGAAAGAGGGAATATTTTAATATGAAATGGACTTGCTGAGCAGTTGTGAACCACAGCTCACTTGAGCCAAAGAATATAACAGCCTTTTTTCTATTCGAGAGCCATGTGATGTTGCAGTGCTGCTTTGTCCTCTTGGCCTATGCTGTGTGTGTGTGTGTGTGTGTGTGTGTGTGTGTGTGTGTGTGTGTGTGTGTGTGTGTGTGTGTGTGTGTGTGTGGACTGGTAATCCCTACGGTATGGGGACAAAATGTCCCCACAAAGATGGCAATATCCAAATTTTTGTCCTTGTGGGGACATTTTTTGGTCCCCATGAGGAAAACATCTTATAAATCACACTAAGTGATGTTTTTTGAAAAAGTAAAAATGCAGCATGTGTCCTGTGATGGGTAGGTTTAGGGGCAGGGGCAGTGTAGGGGGATAGAAAATACGGTTTGTACAGTATAAAATGCATTACGCCTATGGAATGTCCCCATAAAACATGGAAACACAACATGTGTGTGTGTGTGTGTGTGTGTGTGTGTGTGTGTGTGTGTGTGTGTGTGTGTGTGTGTGTGTGTGTGTGTGTGTGTGTGTGTGTGTGTGTGTGTGTGTGTGTGTGTGTTTTCGTTATTCAGATTTTATATTATTATGGTTCTATGAATTTAGGCAGTTTTCATATTCCCAGAATATTTGATAGATGAGGTGAAATAAAGTGTTGAGATGAAAAGTGAATGCACTGATTCACTCAATGCTAGTTTTGACCTGTTTCTGGTGAACTGCGTTTATATAGCACAGGAAGTCTGAATCAGTTAAAATATAATTATATACTACAGCATATATATTGTGTTTCATTACATTTTAACTTGTTTGTGTCTACCTATATATTTATATATATATATATAGCCCTGTGTGTTCTGTCATTCTTTCCAAAGTCTTGTATGTTGTTATACTGCATTTCTGAGCATTATTCTAGTTATGTCTTGGTTTATTGATGCTCTGCCTGTTTTCTGGATGACCCTTTTTGGCAGTATTTTCTGCCCTGTTGCTGATTTGGATTGTTTGTCCATGTCTTTGACCTTTTGTCTGTAATGTGCATTACAATTCTGGATTGTCCCAATAAAGCTGCATTTGGATCTTCAATCTCTGGGTTATAACAGTTTTATAACAGTATTATTTATAAAGTGTTTTGCAGGTCACCATAATTTTGCCAAGTAAGACATGGTCCTGGGTCAACATATTTTGTTGATCCTGGATCAACATTCCTGTCTGAAAATGTAGTCCTAACCATAACCCTACCCCTAAACTTAATCATACCCATAACTTATAAAAAAGAAGCACCTAACCCTGGTAAGCCTAAACTTGACATAAACTGTAAACTTGTCCATCACATCTGATTGGTTGATTGGAATGTTGCTCCAGAGACAACAACGATGTTGATCCAGGAACACGTTGTACGTGGTGAAATCCGGTTCACCCAGTTTTGCCACCCTATTAGCTTCAATGTAAACTCATTTTTCTTATACTTTTAAAAATAAAGTTTCCAAATAAGGGATTTTGCAGAAATACCATAGAAGAACATTTTTTGGTTCCCGGAAGAACCTTTCAGTGAACGGTTCATAAATAAAATAAAATAAAGTAAACTATAACTATTTTTCCACTGTAAAGAACCTTTTATGTAATGGAAATGTTCCAAGGGTTTTATTGGAACGACAGATGCCAATAAAGAACCTTTATTTTTAATATAATATTTCAAATATGTATGTTGGGAAGCTGAAGATATTTCAGGACGAAATCTTAATACAATAGCTAATTACCATCTCTGTTTGGCCTGTAATCATCGTGGCAGCTCATAAAACAAATTAAGTGAATTAATCAAGCTGTGAAGGAAATCATCTTAAACCATCTATTTGCTATGGTGACTCCAGGACACATTCAAATTTCCAATGCTTGATTTAATACCACAGGAGAGACATTTTGACACAAATACTTATATTACACATAACTATATTATGAGGAAACTGCAATCGTTTTAAACTGGCTTCATCAGCAAATAAAAAAGCTTATTTTTTTCAGAAGTTATGGTATTTAAAAACTCTCCTTTAGTTGTGACTGAATATGAGTAACTATATTACAAAAGGTTTAATTATAATTACAACGTTAATCAAATTATATATTAGATGTACGACTGGTCAGATTTAGCTTGTAATTACCATTGTGAGGATCAGCCAATTGATAATTACCTTGCAACATACTAAATAATGTCTTAATGAAAATCTAAAAGTTCCAAGAGGTTAGCGTCATGGTTTAGGATTAGCTCAGTATAAAAACAATAGAAGTCAATGGGATAATGAGAGTCCTCATTATGATAGTTCCCATTCCTTAATGAATCTCGTGCAAATCCACAGGTGGCTTCCTTTCAAAAGTTCACTTTGCAGTGTGTTAAATGCTTCATGTAAAACAGAGTATTGCTTTAGAGGAGATGAATGTGTGGTAAAACACCTGTTTTCATGAGTTAGTTTTTTCTATTAAGTTATTTTGTATTCTGAAATGATTCTTATTGACAATGGAGCCATTCTTATTGAAAAAAGGGGGTAATCATTCTGGGTTTGGCTACAATGAACATTGTGGGGTCCATAGAGTCATCATCTATAATAAAGCAGAACCACAACTCACTGCATTTTGTTAATGCATGAAAAGGCTACAAATCTTAATACTAAATTAATTCCACCCTGGTATGTAATGACTAAGCCCTGAGCCAAATGTCTTTCAAACAACACCAGAAAAAAATTCCTAATGTTAAACACTTTTAAGGCTTCACAGCGAGGAATGCAAGAAAAATGGAGAGAGATGGAGAGACGGATCACCTTCTGTAGTATGAGCCACTAATCACCAAGCTGAAATCCCTGTACTTATGCATGGTGCAAATCAGATATTAGCTATAATGCAAAACCCTGAGGCATCTACTCTTCACCCCTTTCTGTATTAATGGGATTTTGTTCCTTGCTCAATTGAAAGAAAGAAAAAAAGCTAATGAAGCCCAGCCTCCAGAGAGTAATGTGATTTGGACAATCAGCTCAATCGACTCCAAATTATTTCTTGGCTGTTTTGATAAGGTTCTGTCCAGGAGCAGCAAAAAATTTTATGAAATGGATAAAATTGCCTTTGCTTCAATGGGATGTTCTTTTCTTTCTTATCATTTTCTATTACACATAATAAGTGACGGTTATAACTGAAATACTACATTTCATATGTAGACTCCAAGAAAAGTTTGTTAAAACAGGGCCCAATGTAGTGTTAATATGAAGTAATTTTCTGTATAGATTTTTTCCACAAGGCTTTTACCCCTATTTATAATTTTGCATTGTGTTGTGCTTTGGGAAATGTCTGTAAATGTAACAGGTAATACCATGACTGAATATGAACACTTTTTCCATTTTTATATTGATTGATTGATGAATGGATGGATTAATGGATGGATGGATGGGTGGGTGGATTGATTGATTGATTGATGGGTGGATGGATTGATTGATTGATTGATTGATTGATTGATTGTTGGTGGGTGGATGGATTGATTGATTGATTGATTGATTGGTGGGTGGGTGGATGGATGGATTGATTGATTGATGGGTGGGTGGATTGATTGATTGATTGATTGATTGGGTGGGTGGATGGATGGATGGATTGATTGATTGATGGGTGGGTGGATTGATTGATTGATTGATTGATTGGTGGGTGGGTGGATGGATGGATGGATTGATTGATGGGTGGGTGGATTGATTGATTGATTGATTGATTGATGGGTGAATGGATTGATTGATTGATTGATTGATTGATTGATTGATTGATTGATTGATTGATTGATTGGCGGGTGGGTGGATTGGTTGATTGGTTGATTGATTGATTGATTGATTGATTGATTGATTGATTGATTGATTGATTGATTGATTGGTTGATTGATTGATTTAGTTTACAGTGTATAGTTCTTCAGAGCCCTGTGTGCTGGATTCAAAACTGAGTTTTTAGCAGGGTTGAACCTGCATTCATGGAAGATTTTATAATTAGGAAGGAGGGAGAGGAGGAGGGAGGGAGGGGGTATGGGGGCAGCAGGATAAGTATAGTCTGAACTTTCTAAAGAGTTCCTTAAAGGGATATTTCACTCACAAATTAACTTTCTGTCATCATTTACACGGCCTCATTGACTTCATAGCATTTTTTTCCATACTATGGAAGTCAATATTCTTCAAAATATCTTCTTTTGTGAAGAAATAAATTCATAAAGGTTTGGACTTGAGGGTGAGAAAATGATGACAGAATTTTCAGTTTTACCTATCCCTTTAAGTTTCTCAATGATTGAAAACATCCTGTTCGGAAATCCTTACAAAAGAAATAATAATAAATAAATAAACATATACAGATGTTCTTTGTAAAGAGATGCTCAAGGTCTCAATGAGAATACTGTATGAGGACTAAAGTCGTTCTTTTTTTTCGTCTTTTTTTTTTACATCAAAAACTTAATCTTCTGAGCTTACATTCTCACCCTGTGCAATCAAAGACTTGAGATCAGTGAGGGTTTTGCTTTCAAACTGCCATGAGAATAAAAATCAAAAGGCTTTTATGAACACATTCAATGCACTCAATTTATTTGCTTTTTAAAGCATCTCAAAATCATTGTATTTTCTTTAAATTAGCCAGAAAAAAAACAATATTGATTCTTTGAGATGATCAAAAAGGCTTTTAATCATATTACAACATAAATAATAAATAAATATAATAAAAATACGCAATGGTCGAGTGACCAGTCTTTAAAAAAAAAAAAAAAAAAAGGAAAACAAATGTTGTGGCTTTAGAATACAAGGTGTTATTTTTCAATTGTAATTTTAAATTGAAGCACCGGACTGTTTAGGGAACACATTAAAGTTTGAAGTTTTTGAGAGGATTAAAAGGTCTTATTGAATGGAAATGCTTTGCTGTGAATAATCCAAAATCTTTGAATCCCAAATGTCTTTCCAATCTGTATTCAGTGGCACTGCTGAAACTTTCAAATGTATTTGGACTGTTTGTATTTGTTTTATGCTTTATTTAGACTGTTGTATTTGTTTTATGCTTTATTTAGACTGTTGTATATGTTTTAGAAGGTAGTCATGCATAATATTAGCCTATATAGGCTATATATTATTAAGGAATTCATAAATAATAAGATAGCTCAAAGCAAAGAAAGAGAAACGTATCAGATAGTCCAATATTTGCTACTAACAAATGTCAAAACTGCATCTTGATCAGTTTATAAAATAAATGAATGGAATGATTTACATATTCAGTCCATATACCATCCCTGCAAGCAGAAAAATAACCAAGTTGAATATATGCAAAAGTCTCTTAAAAAATGCACCAAACATTATAACAAACCTGAAATTAGATTTTCTGCATCAGTGGTTATGGATAATACATGACTTATGGACACATTAGTAGATATTTCCCTTACATATCAAAACCAATGAGTTTTCAGGTATTCACGGAGGAATTAATGGCTGTGCGAAGTCTGATGTTTGCATACATGCAATGACAGGCATACATACAGTAATATTCATGTAACATGCAATGGCTAGCACAAGGTTTTACATATTTTTCCATTGGTATTGAGGAGAAGGCAACTTAGGTCTTCTGGGTATTATATAAATCCAACCCTGTTGATGGGGTTTAACAAAAAGTGGGAAATACATGAATATTTATTGGTTGTCCATTTAAAGAAATGTATGTTTTCACACCTATTTTAGCTGTCTAACATGGTGGATATATGTAAACAGCTCCAAGTGTATAATAATCAATATTATGAATCAGTAAATGAAATGTGTGTTAAATGTTTTAGACAATCCTTAAAAAGAAAGTTTGTGATGCAATTCTATATATATAATGACAGCAGAGATTAACACCAGACATGGGATTTGTATGTAATAACAGAGTTCTTCGGAAATCCTTTAGAAACTGATTTTCTTAGGAGTGATTGGCCTTTTCTTTCTGACCTTTAGTAGAGTTTTAATAGAGGTTCCACACCAGCAGGAGGAAATTACAGGTGAACAAACTCACATAGCTGGACAGGTCTCATAAAACACACAACGACATCCACCCAGAAGTCAAACAGAGGGACCATTTGTGGCATTTTGAACCTTCCAGAGTCTAATTTCATTTTAATCAGTTGGTATGAAATTTACTGTGTGAGGGTTATGAAATGAAATAAAACTGCATGAAACCCTGCCTAAAGCCTATATGTTTGTTTCACCAGTTAATGTGTTTCAAGGTTGTAATTTTCAATCCACCAGGGCTCAAAAAACACTGTAGAAGATGAGTAGGGCTTTCAAGTGACTAAATTTGTTATGCTACTGCTATAAACTATGATTTTTTCCCAATTAAATATTATATTTGTATTTGTATTTAATTAGAAAAGCATTTGAACTAGTGCCGTCAGACATTTGGACCCCACTGTGTGTAAATATATTCTTTCTTATGAGAACACTCTTGCTGTGTAAAATATTTAGGTCAAATATGGACAAACTCAACCATTGGGTTAAAAATGTAATTAAAAAATGTAACCCAGTGGTTGGGTTTGTCCATATTTGACCCAAATTTGGATTGAAGCAACCTAGCATTTTTTGAGTGAAGTATAAACATTTGTGCAATCACAAAATTATGTCTGGTCTGATCCAATGGTGGAAGTGCAGTCACTACAACACAGGATGGAGACAGTAGCACACAATGACAAAAAGCCTGCCTGGAGGGTAGCATGGTAACAGTGTGCAAGGTGTGATAGAGGAGATCCTTAGTCTGCTTGATGCTTCACTTAGAAATGCTTCCTGCTATTTTTTTAAAAAGTGAATTCGAATTCGCCATTTTAAATTAAATCGCCTGGGGAATTCGGTACCATACAATAAAAATATATAAACTAGTTGCATGCGTGAATAAATTGAGACAGTGCGCGCATCATGTCGTTCACTGGTCCTCTCAGCTCAGACACCCGCAGCACTCTTTTATCACCACGTGAGATCACACACCTACGTTCAGCTACGTTCTCTGAAACTTTTTGAGCACCTCGTGTCCATTCTCTTCTCACAACGGCACTGACTAAAATGAGCAAATGAAAGCTCCAGCCCGATTTATACTTCTGCGTCGAATGTGCGCCATAGCTATGCCTATGACGTACCCTGTTGCGCACCTCTCCAAAAATGTAACAACGTGTCAATTCTACGCAGACCGCAGGCGCTGTTATTGGTCTGCCATAACCCCACCCTCAGGGATATACATGCTCCATCTGCACATGTAACTGCACATCAATGTGGATAAAAACGCAGAAGTTTAAATGAAAACCGAGGCTACGGCGCATATAGTTTCGGCTCGAATCAAATACCTTTGGGTGCATTTGGGTTTTTATTTGTATTTTTTTAGAAGATTTTCTTTTTCTTTTATTTATTCATATATGAAACCTTGAGGAAAATGCAGATTGTCACTAATATTTACATTTTTGGACTGACTTATAGTCATGGAATTTGTGAATGTTCTAACCAAAAAAATAATAATAATAATAAATAAAAAAAAAGGAACATTTTATATAATCTCTTTTGAATTGAATCGGAAATCAAATCGATTCATTTTTCAAACCCTAGAAGCTAAGCCTAAGAAAATATATTTACCA
This sequence comes from Gobiocypris rarus, assembly GCA_023029165.1. Classification (NCBI taxonomy): domain Eukaryota; kingdom Metazoa; phylum Chordata; class Actinopteri; order Cypriniformes; family Gobionidae; genus Gobiocypris; species Gobiocypris rarus. The sequence continues at coordinate 26,635,687 of CM040930.1, forward strand.
ATATATTACTTGAAATATAGTATAATATATTGTAAATACATGGAATAATATATGAATGGTATTATAATATATTGCAAAATATACAAATAATATATTGCAATACATTGGAAATTATAAATATTAAATCTCATATATGTGAATATATTGCCTAATGTATTACATTTTCCAATATACTGCAATAAATATTTTGTTTTGTAAGGGAACCTTACTAATAAACCTAACTTACACTATTGTGCATATTTACTAATACATTACCAAGTGATCTTGTAGCATATATTAAAGAAACTTCCTATATTAATTCTTGACTTAAGATTTGAAAAGGTTCAATTTCCTAAGTGATTTTTGCATTCCCAGCACAGTTATTTTCACATTGTTAAATCATTTGCATAATTTCTTTAATGAATTGGCTGCTGTGGTACTTTTACATTGGGACGGGCCTAAATACATTTGTCATTAGAGCTTGGTGTTTAACCCTACAGGCTATGAATCATACTAAATTATGTTTTGTTTGTTTTCTTTTTTAAAAGGGCTGCTTTGATGGTTGTGTTTAGGGGCATAGAAAATACAGTTTGTACAGCGTAAAAATCACTATGTCTATAGAAAGTCCCCATAAAACATAAAATCCGAACATGCTCGATGCATTGTTGAACCACCTAACATGCAAAATAAAACAGGGAAAGCACTTATTATTTCTATTAATCCCACACTACAGAGAGATGTAAGAAATGCTTAGTATTTGATACAATACAGTTGCAGAGTAATTGCATTTTAGAAAGACCCCCACACCCCCTCCTCAGAATGCATTTTCTCGTGGTGCTAGTAATGATGTGTTTTGTTAAGTTGATCGACCACTTCAAAAATAGAGTAGATGAAGCCTGAGATCTGTGCAGTAATGAGGGCCATTTGGCCCGTCTTCATCCACCTAGTTACTTTAATAACATAAAAGTCATACGGCTGGCTCTCTTTGGCATTCAGCCAAAGCCAAAACCTATGGAAATGAATATCATTATTCACAGTGGTGCATGCTCTCCCGTTTGTTTCCATTAGTTCTTAACATATTTCAAAGTCAAATTCAATCAGTGGGGGTCTGAGAAAGGGAATGAGGTCCTCAGAGACCAAAAAGCAGAATTAATACAGCCAGAAAAGAATCTTTACATGATATAAAGTTTAGGAAAGTATAGTGTACACATAATTCATTTAATGACTGTATAGACACTTTAGAAAGTTTACAGACATGCAAAAAGTAGTAGATTTTAATTTATTTGTTACTCATTTTGTTTTTCTACTTCAAAATGTCATGTTTATTTGAACAATCTAAGTGCATTGTCTAAAGGAAACGGCGCAAGTGCACTTAGGGCGTGTCCGAATCCACTTTTGCTAGTTTAATGACAGAAAAAAATGGTAGGCGCCTGGTGCAGGGTCTAAAAGGGTTGTCCCTATTCTCTTAATGAGTGATGGGTTGGGCGCAACGTGCAATAAACCAATCAGAGTCTCATCTCCCTTTCCCTTTAAAAGCCAGCTGTGCTTGCAGCATGGTGGATTCGCTATTTACAACGCTTCTCTAGTGAAGAAATGGATCTGCTCGACCAATAACGCCTGCTTGCTTGTCATTACTGCAAATAGGTAGGCGAATTCTGATACATAAAATAGCAAATGCATTTGCACCCGTGGGTGTCCTGGTCTGTAAACGAGGTGTGTTCAGGCGTCTTGTTGGCACGTTGCTATTTTGAGGCAACTGAAAACGAAACTTGAGCAATTGAAACCTGGTCTAAAGTCAATAGCGGAGTATTTTTTTGTGTGTTATTTAAAGGGTGCGTTAGTAATATAATGAGCCTATAGTTGGGTGCACAAAACACTGTACACACACAGGGATGCGCAGCAGCACACAGACATTTTTAAATATTAAAAATAAAAGAATTCCTCTCTGCAGAAGCTTTTTTTTTCCCCGCTTGCAAATTCCGCCATATAAATAGTGAATCCACCATGGTGCAAGCTTTAATTGGTTTATTATGCCCAAAACATTTATACCCATTACTCATTAAGAGAAAAGGGACAACCCTTTTAGACCATGCGTTGGGCACACTAACCATTTCTGTTAATTCGGACATGCCCTAAATGCACTTGCGCCGTGCGCTTTAGACCATGTGCTTAGATCATTTAAATAGGGCCCCTTGTTTTCAGACCAGCACACCCATGGGCACACAAATGGCCGGAAATGCATTTGCTATTTAAACAACGTGACAATGGACGTGAAAATGATAACTGCGTCAGGCTGGAACTAGCAAAAAACACTGCGTCGTGCCTGGCGCCACATTGTGCCGGGTGTAGGGCCCAATGTGTTACTGCCATTTCTCTGTAATTGTTTGTGACATTTACTAGCAATTTCCAAGAGAAAATTGTTTCTACACCATTTTTTTCAGTAAAAAAATAGTGTGTAATTGATTAAAAGTGCACTATGCAACTTTTCCGTCTGCTAGAGGGCGCCTGTTAAAAACAAACGTGTAGTTTGATGACGCCAAGTTTGAGCGCAGCATCTTGGGACATGTGGTCCTCACCTCACAGCCGGTGGAAAAGAATCGGGAAAGGACTCTGGGAGAAATCATGTTCATGGATGCTGTTATTAACATTACTGTAGTATAAAGCAGAGCAGGATTGAGTGTTGTGGAGCTGAGCAAGGCCGCACGAGCGATTGTTAATGAGATGAACAACACACGCCTCGCGAGCAGCGGGACTTTTATGATGACGGGACACAGTCACCGGCGCTATTTCCGCTTTTCCGGTCATGAGTATGAGGTAGCGTAACTCTTTTTATCATATTAGATACATTTGAGTGTGTTGAAAATTATGTACTCTGCTGTGACACTTGTTGCACACTGCTAAGAGTAAAGCGTTTCTGCCAAATAAAACCGGAAACCGAGGGTAACGCAGATATGATAAAATTGACAGGCGACTCCCTAAAACGCTATGCTCAGACGTCCCGGCTTCCTGGTTAAAATAGCAATTTTCTCACAATTTACAAATAGTTGGAAAAATTTGGGATATTGTAAGTACTCAACTGGACAAAATATATAACACTGGCCTTGTGGTTTTTTGATATTTTACTGAAAACATACTACATACTACACCTTTTAATGTAAATGTTTTGTTTAAGAATAGCATTAAATCTCAGTTGGGTTCATTTGAGGCTCAGTCAATAAGATTTTACACAAGCAACCTAATGAATGTTTGAGAAAACTTAGTAGTGTCAGTGTTGTTATATTTGGATAACATTATATACAGCATATTAAAAGTTCTTAGGCAGCCAACTTTTCAACAGACATTTTGTGTGGATGCATGCATATTTGGTTCAATGTAGTGTAAATCATTTCAGTTCCTATAAATAGCTTGCTTTTCACATTAGTATGTGATTTGCCCTGTGAGATTTGAGAAAAATATTGGCCCAAAATCGAATCTGACAGCACATTATAATTCTCACCAGCACAAATGGATGCTTTAGAATGTGATTAGAGGTTTAATAATGCAACGCTTCTCCTGGTCTTTGTGTGGTGGTATTGAGTTTTAAGATGCTGTCACAATGGCTCCATGGTTCCTTTACGGAGCCTCTGTCATATTCTCTCAAAGCCTTTTATTTGTTGCCATCCTTCTGTACAGCATTTTGGAGTCTGTCATTTTTAATTTCGCATCTAACACAGTCAAGTTTTGACATTGCTTTGGGTCGCCCAATCTGTTGTGCAAATACTCTTTGTCAGTCTAAATAATGTCACCAACTGCCTTGTCACATGTTTATCTTCTGTATTTCATCTCATCATGTACTTCATTATACTCCACTGATGGCAACAGATGTGAAATATAATCTGTGGGAGAGTGTTCATATCCAAAACATCTATCTATCTATCTATCTATCTATCTATCTATCTATCTATCTATCTATCTATCTATCTATCTATCTATCTATCTATCTATCTATCTATCTATCTATCTATCTATCTATCTATCTATCTATCTATCTATCTATCTATCTATCATCTATCTATCTATCTATCTATCTATCTATCTATCTATCTATCTATCTATCTATCTATCTATCTATCTATCTATCTGTCTGTCTGTCTGTCTGTCTGTCTGTCTGTCTGTCTGTCTGTCTGTCTGTCTGTCTATCTATCTGTCTATCTATCTATCTATCTATCTTTCTATCTATCTATCTTTAAATGCTTTATGCTTAGTGATATGATGATACCTATGCAACATATTAGTATTACAAAAATCTGTAATAGTTCCTTCCTCAACCACCAATCTGCGAACGATCTGCTTGAGACAAACTTTCCCTCCAATAGCCTGAATACGATTGGACTTCTCCCAAAACTTTTAAGGAGAGGCGCACAGATCCACCCGCTCTCTTTTCCCTTGCGCTTACGGCGGACACGCTGGTGGGCCTACAAACACAACAAGCCAGCAAATGGCCAGTGGACCAGCAGGCCCAACACCTCAAGCTATGTGCAACTTCCTCAACTTCGACGTAGTCGAAACAACCATGCAAGTTCATCACGTCTTCTTCAGTCAACGCAGAAGAAATCAATATCATTGAACCAAACTATCAAGGCTTTCTCCTGTGATTGTACATCAGACGTTCATCAACAGCTAAATGCAAGTAACATTTGATCACAAATCGCTGTGTACTTGGTAAAACAATAAACCCCTTGTATGCGTGTTTTATGTTAGTTTAGTATTGTCTGTGATTTAGTTTTGTGCACAATATATGTTCGGTTCTGACTCCCTGCCAGGAAACAAATTGTCACTTAAATGATCAATCTTGTTATGAACTCTAAACGCTTATTTAAATACAAAGGAAGAATTATTTTTATGTGGCCATGAAAAATATCCTTTTCTTAGAATTAATTAATAATCAATACTGAGCATTCACGGGTTGAACTGATTGATTGTAATGTTAATGTAGCTACATCAAGTTAATCTCATTAACCGATTCAAATAACCATAATTTATCATAATAATCTATCTATCTATCTATCTATCTATCTATCTATCTATCTATCTATCTATCTATCTATCTATCTATCTATCTATCTATCTATCTATCTATCTATCTATCTATCTATCTATCTATCTATCTATCTATCTATCTATCTATCTATCATCTATCTATCTATCTATCTATCTATCTATCTATCTATCTATCTATCTATCTATCTATCTATCTATCTATCTATCTATCTATCTATCAATCTATCTATCTATCTATCTATCTATCTATCTATCTATCTATCTATCTATCTATCTATCTATCTATCTATCTATCTATCTATCAATTTAGGCTATCTATACGTTTGACACAATGAATTTGTTTAACTTCTGTTTCCTTCTCATAAGCATCCATGTGTCAACACAGCCTGAAGCGAACTCAGTCTTCTTGAAAGTCTCACCCATCCACAATAAGTCTATCAGTCACCAGGTGCGTGGAAAATAAAAACAGTGCGGGTCAAATTAATCAGCTGAAATAAACTACAGGCAGCACTTTGCCTCCATTGCTCAAGATGACACCTGGAAAAACAAGCAGGCAGGCATAATAAAGTGCATTGGATTTGACACTTAATAAGTTGATCGATAGCACAAAGAAAGGGCAGATCAGTGGATAAAGAAAGAGGAAAAGAGGAAACCATTCAAATCAAAATTGTTGTACAGTTTTATTTTTTTTGTTTTTATTATACAGTATCTGTACCTGCCATGTTTAATCATCACAATCCAAAATGAAGACTTTTTCAAAAGTGTATTACCCTGTCTGGTTTGAGTTTGAACAAATGCCTCTGCATCAAAGGACTCAAAAGATTTTTAAAGAATTCTCCCCATGTATTTCTCTACATGTTTTAGAAGTGGACTGTAATATGAACCAGCTCAGTGCACATTGTTTGGTTACATACCATGTTCTGTGTAAAAAACGTTTCAATGATTGAAGACAAAGTTGTTCTCCCAGCATTCAGCTGTACCCTTTGACACGCCTCTGCCATTGTAAGGTCACGATTGAGAACATGGTACACAATAGTGGCCCTTATTTAATCAGAAACACGTATTAAAATAAGTGTTCTTAATAAGTATTAAAATAAGTGTCCATGTCCTCTTCTAATGCTCGTCTGTTTTGCCTCCCTACTCTGTCACCATGCATCCTTAATCTTCTGTTTGTTTCTTTGTTGTTCTTCCATTGTCAGAAATTATTGTCTATATGTTTGCCAAATTAAGCTTCATGGGATGCATCTCTCAAAGCTCTTTTAGAGAACTGATTGATCATTGGTTGACCTAACACTTTACATTTCTCTTCATTAGTGAAATTCAAACTGTACCCATCATGGCACATTTACAGAAAAGTCTAATAAAAATGTGTAGAGGATATGCTTAACAGTTTATGACAACTAGATTCGATGAAGTAATAGATGTTTTGAGGGGTAAGACTACTATTCCATACAGTAATGTGTAAATTTGTACTTTTACATCATGTAATACTAACAGAGTGCAATGTTATATTGACAACATGACTAAGCATTTTGTTTGTGAACAATGACATGTCCATTTTGATTGGGGCCCCCAAATTCCTTCAAATGGACCTTCAAGTATATGATGTGGAGATTGAAAAAGTAGGTTTTTTTTTTTTTTTTTTAGAATTTCAGTGATTTCAGAAATGCACTAAAGCAACTGAGAAAAACTATGATGTGAAAGGAAGTTTAAAAGCAGTCTCCTTTCTCTCAGAACAGAAAAAAAGGATTTTATAAGTTGTCAGGAACAATACAGGAGAAAAAAGGCTGTCAGAGGGCGGTACTGTATACCTTTTCAAAAGGTACACTTTGTACCTTATTTACCAATAAAGGGTACATTATTAGCACCTCAAAAGTACATAAAGTACATTACCTAAAATGTATATTAGTATCTAAATTACACTATTAGTACATATTGAAATGGTACTGCCCCAGTGACAGTTTTTGTACTCTTACAGTAATTGGCCTAGTGTATGTATGCTGTAGAATTCATTATGCAATGTTTAAAGTTTTTAAAACAGTGACATGCATTTTCTACAAAATTCCTAATATGTACTTGCTCTTGTTTCGGGTTTTGGTTTGACCCGGAAGAGGTAGGCCTACATAATAAATTAAAACATCCACAGTTTTGTCAGAGGGGTTCTGCAATGTGTTTGTTTTGGGTGGGTTTTAGGCAAATGTCTTTTACATTAATATATATATATATATATATATATATATATATATATATATATATATATATATATATATATATATATATATATATTCATTCACACAGATTAGCAAACAACAACTAAAAATGTTGTATTATCACTTTGTAAATAAACACTATGCACCTGCACACGTAGGGGAGCGTGGGGCATAACGCGGGTTGTTGTAATGTGCATGGTTTAAAACTTTCCATGTGTATGGTTTAAAAATGCCAGGATGACGAAACATTTGCGGCAAAATTTTTAAAAAATCTTTGGAATATATCACTAAATATTATTTAACCAAAGCAAAAGTAAATTTCTTACTTAAGATTATTTTTCATCTGTTTTTTTGTGTTTATTTAAAACTAGACAAATCTGATATTAGTGCAAACATATATTTCTTATATAACAGTTGAGATCGTTCTTTAATAACCAGCTGAAGACACAAGCCACGGTTTAAATCCCAGTTGCGATGGGGTGCATTGTAACGCTAAGTTTCAATGAGCCCCTTATTAGAACTACACTATAATATGCTGTACTTTTATGAATTATTTTGAGAATAAAGACTGAGAGTCAATGTCTATAAATTATTCATTATTATTATGCTTTTAACTATGCTGTATAGCTGTATTTAGTGATGTGTTTGTTGTCAAACTTAAAAATGTGTATATTTTTAATGATTAAAAAATTGTATTATTTAATTTTAAAAAGTTAATAATTGTATTTTATTGACAAAATATTTTAGTTTTTCTTGGATATTTTTTTTTATTATATCAGATAACATTTTAAGCGGTCATTTGGTCATGTTACAATGTACCCCACCTATGGGGCATGTTGTCACATTTCCGTGTTTTAGTCGAGACCAGCTCATTCGAGTCCAAGTCGAGTCCGAGTTCAGAGAGGGTCGAGTCCAAGTCGAGACTGAGACTGGAGAAAATTCACAAACAACATTAGAACTCTATTTAATTAAAAAAAAAACGTTTTAGTTACGGAGGGCGTGCACAGAGTGACTGCAGAATTTTTTTTGTCTTTTTAATGCAAAAGTGTGAATGTGCCGGAGGGAAGGCGCAGGGTGGCCTTGTCAGACATTTTTTGGGGGAGATGCTCAGCGTTGAGACTGTCATCAGTCATCGTATCTATATTTATTTTATTATTCAATTAAATGAGATTTGGTTCTCTCTTTGACACCTTTTTCCTACTTTGTAAACAGAAAAAATATTAAAATAACAGATGAGAAATAATGTAGTGTACAACCATGCTTTTGACATAGTTGGAACTGTTTTTGTTTTTTTCCCCCAACATCATTTCTACAGTTCCCTTTCGTTCAGTCACTACGACGTAACGTTAGTGACTAACAAATGGGGGTTTCGCTTAGAAGCCTATCATCTTCGAGCTTAGAGCTAGAGCAGACAGAACCCTAGAGCAGACTGAGGCTGTAACACGTACTGCCCCGGCGGCCAGCTGCTGCACCAGCTGCCGGCTCAGTCGCCTCGGTCCGCTTCGCCGCCGAGGGCTCCTCCCCCTCCCACCCGGCCCCAGCAGCAGCCTTCACCGGGGCCGTGTCATGGAGGAGGTTGCAGGATGATGCCCAGTCCGCTGCACAGCCTGGCTAAACGCCAGGCTGGAGGTGGACAACTCAGAGATGGGTTCCAGTTCTTTCCAGGGGATGGTAGCAGGGCCTCTCCTTCCCCCGGTGGAGGGCCGGGGGAAAATCCTTTCGCTGCCGGCCTCCGGGCTGGCGGCGCTTGGAGAGAACTGGTATTCCCATCCCTGAGGACACAGAGACTGGTGATGGCAGTGTGCGCCGCTCTCGTCCCTCTCTCTCGCCAGCCTCTCAGAGCAGACCCCAGTGGAACGCGCGTCCTTCCCTGGTCTTCTCTGTCAGGATGCAGCTGCTGGCTGTGCCCCCACACCGGGACGCTACGCCTCCCACGTCTGGGCCAGTCACGCTGCCTCGCTGCCCCACCCGGGGTACGTCTGTGGTTCGTCTGTGACCCCCGTGGTCAGTTCCTGGGGGTCTGACTTCAGCTTCCAGGACTGTCCATCGAGCTGCGAAAACCATCAGGCTCGGCTACGCGATTCAATTTGCGCAGGCTCCTCCCCGCTTCGGGGAATCCGCTCACCATGGTGGGGCCCAATGTCCCAGTCATGCGTGCGGAGGTTGCCACCCTACTGGCGAAGGGTGCGATCGAGCCTGTCCCCTCCAGCTGAAATAAAGTCCGGGCCTCGGCCTTTACTTCATTGTACCCTAGAAAACCGGTGGGTTATGGCCAATCCTGGATCTGCCCATCCTGAGCCGATCCTTACTGGCTTCCGTTCAGGATGTTGGCAGCGAACGCCTTCTCGAATGCGTTCGTCCAGTTGATTGGTTGCAGCGATTGACCTGAAGAAAGCCTACTTCTTTGTCTCCTACCTCGACGCGGACCGTTCCTACAGGTCTGCTTCGAGGGGTGGACATTCAGTACGCGTTCCTCCCATTCGGGCTAGCTCTGTCCCCTCGTGACTTCACGAAGTCTGTCGAGGCAGCCCTTGCGCCACTCAGGCAACACGGGGTTCGCATCCTGAACTGCCTCGGCGACTGGCTCAGACTGAGTCACTCTCGAGACAGGGTGCGAACACAGAGTTCTAGTGCTCCAGAAAGTAGCCTGTCTGGGCCTTCAGGTCAACTGGGAGAAGAGCAACTCTGCTCCGTGCAGGGGATCTCTTTTCTCGGTATGGTTTTCAACTCGGTCGCCATATGCGTGCAGCTTACCAGCGAGCACCGCTGTCAATGCTGACTTGCCTTCGTTAATTCGAAGCAAGAGTGCGGTTCCACTGAAGTGTTTCAGAGGCTCCTGGGGCATATGGGCATCTGCAGCTCGGATTGCTTCATATGAGACCGCTTCAGCATTGGCTTCGCGATCGGGTCCCGAGATGGGCATGGCAGTCTGGCGCCCGGGTCCAAGTGACTCAGGCCTACTTACAGACGCCACCCGTGGTTGAACCTCAGTTTCTACGGGCCGGGTGCCCTTAGAACGAGTTTCCAGGCATGTTGTCGACGGATACCTCTGCCACGGGTTGGGGTGCCATGTGCAATGGACAAGCAGCCGCGGGCTCCTGGACAGGACCCCAGCGCCTCCTGCATGTCAATTGCCTCGAGTTGCTGGCAGTACGGTTCGCCCTGCACCGCTTCCAAGCGTTGCTGAAGGGTCAACATGTGCTTGTCCGGACAGACAACACGGCCGTAGTAGCGCACATCAACCATCAGGGCGGCCCACGCTCCGCCAGTATGTCTCAACTCGCCCGCCGTCTCGTTCTATGGAGTCAGAAGCGCCTGAGGTCCCTTCGTGCTGTCCATATTCCGGGAGTCCTGAACCTTGCAGCCGACGAGCTCTCGCAGTTTCAACCTCTCCCGGGAGAATGGAGACTCCATCCCCAGTCGGTCCAGCTGATTTGGGAACAGTTCGGGAACGCGCAGGTAGATCTGTTGCCTCCCACGACTCTTCCCACTGCAGCCTGTTCTATTCCCTGTCCGAGGGCACTCTCGGCACGGATGCTCTGGCGCACAGCTGGCCGCGGGGCTTACGCAAGAATGCGTTTCCCCCAGTGAGCCTACTCGCACAACTCTTGTGCAAGATCAGGGAGGACAAGGAACAGGTCCTTTTGGTCGCCCCGTACTGGCACGGCCGGGCCTGGTTCTCCGAACTCTTACTCCTTGCGGCAGCCCCTCCCTGGCCTATTCCTCTGAGACCTCCTCACTCAGAGACGGGGCACTCTTCGGCACCCGTGTCCCGATCTGTGGAGCCTCCACATGTGGCTCCTGGATGGGACGCGGCAGGTTTGAGTGGCCTGCCACCTTCGGTGGTCGCCACCATCACTTCCGCTAGGGCAGAGTCAAAGCACTCGGCATGCCTATGCGTTGAAGTGGAACCTCTTCGTCACCTGGTGCTCTTCCCGCCAAGAAGACCCCTGGAAATGCCCGATCGGGTCCGTGCTCTCGTTCCTCCAAGAAGGGTTGGAGCGAAGGCTGTCTCCCTCCACCCTCAAAGTTTATGTGGCCGCAATATCTGCCCACCACGATCTCTTGGAGAACAGAAAGGTAAGTCAGCACGACCTGATCATCAGGTTCCTGAGGGGGGCGAGGAGACTGAATCCTCCTCGCTCTGCTCTCGTCCCTCTAGGGACCTCGCCGTAGTTTTAAGTGCTCTGCAGAGGCCTCCCTTTGAGCCTTGCGGTCGGTTGATATTAAGTTCCTGTCAATGAAGACGGCTCTGCGGACCGCATTGGCCTCCGTCAAGAGGGTCGGGGACCTGCAGGCATTTTCGGTTGACGAAGCGTGCCTGGAGTTCGGGCCGGCTAATTCTCACGTGATCCTGAGACCCCGGCCTGGATATGTGCCCAAGTTTCCCACCACTCCGTTCAGAGACCAGGTGGTGAACCTGCAAGCGCTGCCCGTGGAGGGGGCAGACCCAGCCTTGGCACTGCTCTGTCCAGTACGCGCGCTCCGCGCCTACGTAGACGTGACGCAGTGTTTCAGGACCTCAGACCAGCTCTTTGTCTGTTATGGTGGAGAGCGGAAGGGAAGTGCTCTCTCAAAGCAAAGGCTGTCTCACTGGATAGTGGACACCATTGTTTTGGCTTACCAGCAGCAAGGTCGACCATGTCCCCTTGGGGTTCGGGCTCACTCGGAGTGTCGCCTCCTCTTGGGCTTTAGCGCATGGCGCCTCGCTAACAGACATCTGCAGAGCTGCAGGCTGGGCGACACCTAACACATTCGCCAGGTTCTACAATCTCCGAGTGGAGCCAGTGTCCGACTATGTACTCGCCCCCCCGAGGGGCCGGTAATGGGCCAGGCTTAGGTGTCTTCGCTTGCTCGCCATTCCACTCCTCGGACAGGATACGTGCGATTTTCCTCAGGTGAGCTCCCCGAGAGCCCTGAGTTCCTCCAGCACTGCTTACGCCGATGCCTGTTTGTCTGCCCTCTAGCGAGCCCAGACCCTCGTATCCGGCCAGGTGCCCCGTGTGCATGGTTCCCCTCCGGCGACCCCCACACGTGTATTTCACCGTAAGCCTCCGGAGTGAGCGGGTTTCTTCCCTTGGCATATCCGGGCCATCCCTAGGGTTAAAAATCCACCTTCGGCTGGTACCCTAGAGTTTCCCATATGCAACCCTTGCGGGTCATATGTGTACTCTTAAGTCCTCCCTACGGGTAGGCATCTTGGCATTTCCTCACTGGGATATGCTTCCCAGTGTACATTGGTATTCCTGTGATAAGTGGGAATCCTTCGTCCGTACTAGTCTTACTACGCAGGGCACTGGAAGATAGCTGAGTGGCGGGATTAGATTGGACCCCATTCGTTAGTCACTAACGTTACGTCGTAGTGACTGAACGAAAGGGAACGTCTCGGTAACCCTCGTTCCCTGAGGAGGGAACGGAGACGTAACGTCCCGTTGCCACATCAGCTGTGCTACCTGGAACGCAGGAGTTCAGTCTTGGCTCCTCAAGCAGGTAACATAATGCGATGTTGCCACGTACCTCCTTATATACTCACACGGTGAGGCGGAGTTACGTATGAAAATTCCGCATAACCCATGGCATTGGCACGCCATTGGGCGTTTTCTCTAAGCTCGAAGATGATAGGCTTCTGCGAAACCCCATTCGTTAGTCACTAACGTTACGTCTCCGTTCCCTCCTCAGGGAACGAGGGTTACATCCGTAACCGAGACGTTATTATTTATTTAGGCTACTTTATTATTATGACTTAAATTATATCTAATCATAATAGAAATGACTATTACTGCCCATAGACATCAGTGTGTATTTTACAAACTCTAAATGATGTTTTGTTGGTACTTAAGTGTATTTAAATATCTGAAACCTAAAATAAACATTATGCAGTTGAAAACACTGAAAAACTGTTGTAGGTATATTACAAGTACTGAGCATGCGATGCACTGACTGGTCTTATCACACTGGAGTGATTGGACGCTTCAAGGACCAGCCAAAACTAATCACACGGTGTGTGTGAATGGATTAAAATGCTGATAAATCAGATCATCAATTGGGGTTACATCCTGCCTCATTTACACCATTGTGACATTTATAGATCCAGAAAGATCGTTTTTGTGATTATTTATTGTAATGTACTGTATGATTAACTTATAAACAATATCAAATTGAATATCATGACCATATAATCAGAAAAAAAAAAGTTTTTGTCATATAATGTCTATCATGTCACATATCTTCATGTGGTTGTTCCATTGAATATTGTTGTACTGTAATATTCCACTGTACTGTATTGTGCTGCCAAAAAGTTGATTTATCAATATGTTTGGTTCATGACCAATAGATTACCAAGTACATTTTATCAGACAGATTAAACATATCATTTTAAATTAAATTAACAAATTATTGCAACACCAAATGACACCAAATATTTAATCAGTTTGATTATATATATATATATATATACATATATATATATATATATATATATATATATATATATATATATATATATATATATATATATATATATATATATATATATATATATATATATATATATACATATATATATTCTGATGGTATGAGTACAATCAACCTACTGTATGTTAATCATTATTTATTAAAAAACAAGAATCATAAAGCAAAATGCCTGCAATTAAAATATTGTCTATAGCATTATATTTGTAAAAAAAAATTGCAATACAACACAATCAAGTGACATTCAAAATTTCTGTTATCAATAGAACAAAAAACATGTAAAATGCTACAAAAAACCATGAACCCTAAAATGTGCATGTAGAAATGCTGTCGTTATCTCTTAAGGTGCCATTTTACGATAGTTTCTCAAATGCATGGTGAAGTTGCTGGGAAGTCCTCGTCTGATAAATTCTTCCTGTACCTGAAACAAGTTATTTGCTCTCTGTGAGATATTTTAAATATATTATATGTAAATATAAATATATTTAAAAAATCTGTACATAATAATAATAATAATAATAATAATAATTATTATTATTATTATTTGTTGCTGTCATGAAGTTGTTCTAAAGTAAATCTTTTGTGTGTGTGTGTGTGTGTGTGTGTGTGTCTTTTTGTGCAGCAAAAACTAAAACCATTATGGGTGTTTTGAAATGTTTCTCACCTTTATAATCACCAGCTCTTCAATCTGAGGTTCTGACAGATTTTCCACACTTGTAAGTTCCACTCTCAGTCCTGCCACTGATCAGTAAAAAAAAAAAAAAAAAAAACAATTGAATTGAATACGAACAATAAACCTCAGTGATGTTGATGTATGTTGAAAAATATTTATTTTAGACTGAAAAGAGAACATATCTTCACAAACATACCATAAACATCTGAATTGATGGGTCAATATGATGGTCATCAAGTTCACCAAAAAGCAAACAGAAGACAAAGCTATAGCATTACCATAAACTTTTGTGAATTACGCAGTAACAATGGAACAATTTACTTGTCATGAATTGTTTTCTTTTCCCCCCTTATATTTATTATTATTTTTCATTCCATAAGGTATATTAGCTCACCACTGTAACAGAAGAAAGGCAAACTGGCAAAGCAGTGCTCATCTGTCCACTGGCCAAAGTATTTTAAAGACACAGCTGTGCAGTGTTGAGCTCCCTGCTGTCCTGGGACATTTGCACCATTATCTGGTTGTGCAACATCACCTTGAGTATTTGGCAGCCAATATGTGAAGGAAGAGCTGCTCAGATCTGACCACAGTCTGTTTCTGTGTAGACCAATCCATACAGTGTAACCATTATAATAACCATTACTATAATAATAACGTGTAATGTTCAGTATCTGTTGATGCTCTGTCTCATTTCTCACACTGGCCAGGTCTGTGTATTTCTCTCTGCAGTAGCTCTGAGCTCCAGCCCAGGTCTTACTCATATACACCAAAACATACTTCTGAGAGGAGTTTCCTCTACCTAAAATAAAATAAATCATAAAGTATAAATCAGTCAATTTATTTGTTAATTGTCGATCATTTTTAGCTATATAATAAAGACATTTCAAAAACAGTAAAACATAGTCTTTCATTTTTTCACAAATTTGGGGTTTAAAAATACTGAACACTTCAGAATCTTTCAGGACTGAAAATGTCTGATTTGACAAATCGTAAAACTAAAGAAGATAATGTCTTACCATCATAGCAAACAAATGTCTGTGTGTAGTCACATGATACATCATACCAGTTTCCATTAGGATCCATGTAAACACACAGTTCATTCGCTCCATTGTTGGGTTCATGATACCAGTTCCTGAAATCTCTCTCTCCTTCCTGATAGAAATCATTGTTTTCCAATGACCATCTCCAGCTGTTCACATCATCATACAGTCCAATCCAGGCTGAGCCATTGTAACTCCCATTAACTGTGTTAATCACACTGTTCATTTCCTCCATGTTATCAATGGTGGCCAGATCAGTGTAATTCTGTCTGCAGTATCTCTGAGCTTCAGTCCAGGTCTTAGACTCATTCACAAAATGATACTGACGAGATAATGCTGATGCTGTCAAGGTAGGGAAAAAAGGGTGGGGATAAAAGCTAAAGTTAAATTACATTAATTGCATCATAAAGATTACTTGTAAGGAAAATTTTGATTTGGAACTAATGGACTTCGTAGAGTGTTTGTAGACTAAATGAGAGGATCAATGTCTATAAAAAAAATATTCATATACTTTGGCAATACTTTACAATAAACTGTCATTAGTTATATACATTTTGCATTAACTAGCATTCGTTAACATTACTATTGTTGACACCAGCTTGCTCAGGTTCATTAAATAAAATATTTCTATAATAAAATGTTTTTAATAAGCATTGAAATTAACATGAACTAAGATTTATAAATGCTTTAGAAGTATTTTTCATTTTTAGTTAGTTAAAAAAAAAAATTTAAAGGGAAAGAAAATGCAATGTGGCAATGTTGAATGACTTAATTTCTGAACAATTTCAAAATTCATTCAAGTCTGTCTGCCAGAGAGTGGTGTGCACTTAAAAGCCAACCTTGTTTATTTCTTAACTGAGGTGCAAATAATATCACAGACAGCTTAGAGTGAATGTCTGTGGCGAGACTCTGCTGGGGTCTGAATGATCTACTCACCACTGTAGCAAATGAAAGGTAATGCAGTATTGCAGTTTTCATCTGTCCAGCTCCCAGAGTCACTGAATGACACTGCAGTGCAGTATTCTCTGTTTCCAGCATTATCTGGCTGTCCTGTCCTCCAGTTACTGAATGAAGAGTTGCTCTGATCTGACCAAGATCTGCTTCTGTACAGTCCAATCCAAAAAGAGGAATAATACCAAAAGAATGACTGAAGTTTGAGGATTTCAGTCTCATTCCTGATACTGACGAGGTCTGTGTGATGTTCTCTGCAGTAACGCTGAGCTTCAGTCCAGTTTTTGTACTGGTAGACAAACACGTAACTTGTACTAGCATTCACTCTTCCTGCGGGGAATATACATATGTGTATGTGATATATCATGGTATCATAATTGTATTGTTCTAAATACTTTTTAGTATTTAGTACTCACCATCATAGCAAACAAATGGAAGTGTAGAGTAGCATGAGATTTCACGCCATGTTCCCCGATAATATGACATGTAAACACACAGACTCTGTCCACCTGAGTTTACTGGTTGCTGGACATACCAGCTGTTAAATCGTCCTAATGCTGAATTATCTAGAGACCATCTCCAGCTGTTCAGATCATCATACAGACCAATCCAAGCTTTGCCATAAGTCCTGCGTACTGTTTTAATGAGCCTCTTCATTTCCTCCATGTTATCAATGGTGGCCAGATCAGTGTAATTCTGTCTGCAGTATCTCTGAGCTTCGGTCCAGGTCTTAGACTCATTCACAAAGTGATACTGGCGGGTGCATGAATATTGAGTGCAAGTGTCTGTAAATTTAAAATAAACAGAGAAACAAATTTGATTATTCTCTGCAATCACCAATTCATCATGAAACTAAAAATTCTAATCACTGATGAAGAATTGTTAATTATGTAGACGAGTGTTTGAATTCATACAGGAGTAACATGTGGTTCTGCCATGCAGTGTACTTCTGTGGAAAACTACTGAAGGACTGTTTTGACAACAAGGGTATAAGAGATTATGAGGGGCCGTATAGGCCATAATTACTGAAAAGCCTCTTACATACACTAGTGAAACAAACACATCGATCAACCTTAGTGAAAATAATTTACACGTAACTGAAGCCTCTTACAAACACTAGTGAAATGAAAAACATTGATCAAACTTAGTGAAAATCATTCATACGCATAACTGAAAAACTCTTACAAACACTAGTGAAATGGGAAAACATTGATCAAACTTAGTGAAAATCATTCACACACAACTGAAAAAACACTTACAAACTCTAGTGAAACACATCGATCAATGTCAGTGAAATTCATTCACACACATAACTAAAAAACTCAGGATTTCAGTAGGTGATGAGAGGTAATTTCACTTGAGAAGGAAGCTGTGTCTGCACTTCCGTTTAATTTGGTGGGCGTCTCGGTTAGTCGCAATGAGCTGTCTTCAACGAGGCTGAATCCAGCTTCTTATGCCCTGTCCCAAATGGCACACTTCATGTGCACTTTCGGGCTTGTTAAGTCCACAAGACCACAGGGTGTCCCATTCGTAATTTAAGCTTAAAGAAGGGTGATCATAATTCCATAATGCTACAGTAAAATTGCTCGTAATGTTGCATATTGAAAGTCAGGTGCACTGGGAATAAGGCCCTAGTTAAAAATGTTGCGCACCCTCAAAGGCAGCGGAGATATAGCGCCCCCAATTGGGCCAATAGTCCGATTTCTCATGTAGGCTTAACTACAAATTAGATCTGCGCGGGGTTGTTTTTTCATGCCGCTCCCACTGTAGGATTCCGCACCGCACACCCTCCCGCTCGCGCTTAAAATCCACTCCGTGCTCACCCGTTATAAATTACTTTATTCCCGACCCGATGGATCTAGCTTTAGATTTCGTTTACAGAATCTTTTAAATTTCCCCTACAGAAAGAGAGACACTGGGGATAACAAAAGGATAAGCTATTGGCAATGCAATCATTTATTTTTCTTATCATAGGCAATTCTGTCAACACCGTAGCTAAAAAAAAATGTCACAGACAAAAATAGGCTAAATCAAATGCGACATCTGTCACTCAGAATTATAAGCCAAAATGCAAATAAACGAAAACTGCTGACTTTACTAGCTGTAGCCTACTGCAAAATAATGTATTTTATATGAATGAATGAATGGATGAATGAATGAATGTTGCTCGCTCATTAACGTCGGTCCATTTTCGAAAGTCTCCTCCAAAGGCTGAATGTAAAGTCATGGCCGGGATGCACAGAACGATTTCGCTATATTATAATTATAATTATTTTTTATTTATTTTTATGCAAATTATTTGTAAATTAAGCAAAGTTATTGCTGTATTGTTCATTTTCGTTAACTTGAAATGTGTAGGCTAAGTAAAAGAGAAGTGGTTGTACATTGTTTATTTTTGTAATGCAAGTTTTAATTTGTACATTAAACAAATTCATAGGCCTATATGTTCATTTGCTACATATATATTTTCTTGTTGTGTAAATTAAAATGTGTAGGCCTTCATGAAAATAAATTGGTCTATACATTATTTAAAGTACTTTTACAACTATTCATAGGCCTACAATATAACTTAAGTTTAACATCAGAAACAACAGAAATTTAAATGAACAGCTACAAGAAAACATTTCTACACATTTATTGAGCTGAGCGGGAGAAGCTGCTGGAGCTGGTAAGGCCTGTGCCATCGGGACATCATCTTCTGGGATGAGTGTATTTCCACTGTCTGCAGGTTTGCGGGGCTGAATCGGTCGACGGCTGGCATCATGTCATAAAAAGTATATGTCTCTGGGATGATGCGAGTTGAATAAAAATAAGTACGCTACTTACTACATTTAACATAAACTGTTAACTAGTTGTAACTTAACGACTCAATATTTAACCATAGGCTACAGATTTACGTGCTTATGGTCCGGTCTCCCATCGTCGCAGGCTTAGTTTGAAGCATGTCAAAATCCAATTCAAAAGAATTAAAAATGTTCTGCTCCATTTTTCTTTTATAATCTCCTCGCGAACGTTCGCTGTCAGTTGTCACACACCTGCTATAAAGCCCTAAAGCCCATTTAACGACGCTCGGTTCAGTGTTGCCAAGTCTGGAATTGGGATGCATTTAGGCTACTGTTGCTTTTGTTTGTAGCCTATAGTCCACAGGTTAAGTTGTATTTACTTTATTTACAATATGTCTACCGCCTGCGCCCCGCGTTTTGGCATATTTGGGCCCATTTTGGCCGTAATTCTGCTACTTTTGATAACCAATTGGAGGGGTTTTGTAGTTCAGACCTGGCAACCCTGTCCCTCGGTTCGCTCTTTGTGCACTTTGAGCACTTCAAAGGCGTGGCCTGGCCTTCGAAGTGCGCACCCTCACTTTGGGACACAGCTGAAGTGTGCCATTTGGAACAGGCCCTTATGCCGCGTTCAGGAACAAGCAACCCTTAACCCGTGTTTTTCCAACCTTCTACCCGTAAAAGTGCACTGGAACGGCTGTTAAACCTTTGAATTCCCACCCGTGAACTCATACTAGATCGATGTACTCCCAGTTACAAGTTCTGACGTCACATAGCCCGGGAAACAACAATGGCAGCCCCTACGGATGCAGTGTTTATGGAAGTCATGCATTAAAAACCAAATCATTTATTAAAATAAGATATTGCTCTAACGTTATTTATCAGCAAATGTTATGCATTATCAGCAGCTTTTCTAGCGTTAGCTAGTTTTCAGTCCATTGAGTGTAAGAATACATTACTACCAAATACATTTCCAAATATACAAATAATGTAAAATAAAAGCTATAACAGCTTCTCTTGCCTTATGCGCCGTTTATTCTCCTCATTTTCCCTCAAATAAGCAAGGAGTAGGCCTAAGCACCTGCCGATAGAAATGAAAATAAGCATAAGCCCCGTACGGTCTGCTATGTTTTGTTTTCATCTCTCTTCCGCAATTCCTGGCGCTCAGGCAGTTTGGCGTGACTTTGCCTGGAACGCTACAAAGTCGTAAGTCGTGGTTTGACATCGTAATTTACGGGCTCAAAAACCTGCCTGGAACGCAGCATAAGAAGCTGGATTCAGCCTCGTTGAAGACAGCTCATTGCGACTTACCGCCATTGCCTTTGTTTGTGAGACGCCCACCAAATTAAACGGAAGTGCAGACACAGCTTCTTTTTCAAGTGAAATTACCTCTCATCACCTACTGAAATCCTGAGTTTTTCAGTTATGTGTATGAATGAATTTCACTGACATTGATCGATGTGTTTCACTAGAGTTTGTAAGTGTTTTTTCAGTTATGTGTATGAATGATTTTCACTAAGTTTGATCAATGTTTTCCCATTTCACTAGTGTTTGTAAGTGTTTTTTCAGTTATGTGTGTGAATGATTTTCACTAAGTTTGATCAATGTTTTTCATTTCACTAGTGTTTGTAAGAGGCTTCAGTTACGTGTAAATTATTTTCACTAAGGTTGATCGATGTGTTTGTTTCACTAGTGTATGTAAGAGGCTTTTCAGTAATTACGGCCTATACGGCCCCTCATAGATGCAGGCACTGATGACTGTGTTGACTGTGGCTCTTTCTTGCAAGAAATAAATCTTTATAAAGACAATTGGCTAAGGTTTGTCTCTTCTTATCCAGTAATTCAACGGAGATAATTTTAATTGCCATAACAAGTTTTTCTGAGTTGCTTTGGTACATTTCTCACATCACTATTTACATTTGCACAACAGTTAATGTAGTTCTCAAAACAATTAGTACAAACTGCAAAACCTAGTTGATAACCTGTAAAAGCATGTGACTTGCTCAAAATTGATAGCTCATTCCTCAAAAGCAAGTATTCAATGAAAGTGTCAGTGTCATCAAGATGAAAAGTCCTGACACCATTGTTTATGAACAAGATAGTCAAATGGCTTTGTCATGTTTTCATTATGACAGTTTATTCGTTTTCCAATGCAAAAAAGTCTGACACTACCTGAAAATGCTCAAGACATCGCTATATACTTGCACAGCCATTTGAAAAATACAGTAAAGTTACACATTACTGTAAGGTAACTGAGCACAAGACACTGAATTTGTATGTTTCACATTTTTACAGCATATGCTCTTTTCAATATTCTAATTTGTCCACAGCATTGTGCAAAAGAAAAAATACACCCTTTTATTTACAGCAAACATAAACTCCCTTTGGAGCTGTGCACCACTGTAAACAATAATGCAGTAAATATGGCAAATCTTTACTGTAACACTACTTTACACTACAATACACTAAATGTGTGATAAAGTAAAGCTGTACGTCTAAATGTAATATGTACAGTGTGCTTGTCCCACTGCAAGCTTCGTGTATAACCCAATGACAGTACTGCAATGCAGATTTTTTAGTGCTGAATTACTGTCCATTTATACACACCTTTTCTCCCGACGAAATTTTTGAATAATTGAATTTACAGTGGTTCTCACAACATTTGGCTGCAGCCTTCGACCAGCCTCAGCCATTGTGAGGCTGCGATTGACAACATTATCCACAATTGTAGCCCTGATTTCACAAGGATCTGCCTACTTGGCCTCTTCTTCCTCTTCCCCTGTTTTATCCCCTTGCCCTTGCCCTTGCCCTTGCCCTTGCCCTTGCCCTTGCCCTGTTTCGTCCCATTCCTCCTCCTCCCCAGCACTATGTCCTGCTTGGTTCATATATGCTTGTAAATTGGGGTTTTATGGGATTCAGCTCTGACAGTGATTGTAGACAAGTGGCTTATCATTGCTTGCAACTAATGCTTCACACACCCCTTCTCATCAGTGAAAGTTGAGATTCACCTGAGAGAAATTTTGAAATTTAGGAGACATTTTCAGAAAAAAAAAAAAAAAAGATTAAAAAATAAATGTGGAAAATTTGCTTGACAGATTTTAGCTACTATTTCAACATTTTTGTATGTAATGACTCAAGCAAAGAAATTAGGACTATTAGTTTTATATAGAATGACTATTCAGCATTCACAAGTATAGTTAATTTTGCAATTTGTTGGAAGGAATGATAAACTGCTACTATGATGTGCACAAATGACTAAATGTTGTGGAGGTTGAACTAACTGTTGTGCAAATGTAAATAGTGATGTGAGAAATGCACCAAAGCAACTGAGAAAACTGTAAAATGGTTTAATTGTGGATTTAAAAAAAAAAAAAGTATTTTTGGACCAACTTTATATCAGGTGGCCTTAACTACTATGTACTGACATTGAAATTAATCATTTGATATAATGCACTCATACATGTTTTTACATTGTGCTTACATTTTAAAAACGACCTGCATGTATTTACATCTGTAATTAAGTTCTGAAGTTATATTTATAATCACACTGTTGACACTTCCCTTACACTTAATGCTTCCCTTAAACTTACTCACACACCACACCTGTCCCTAAATTTACCCGTATCCACCTCAAGATCAGCAAAAGTGTTGTACCTATTTTTTTATGTAAGTACATAGAAGTTAAAGCCACATAATATAAAGTGGGACCGGAAATTGATATTATAATTATGTCTATATTAACAACACTTCCTGTTAAAAACTGGAAAACAGCTTTTGCACTGTGCAAATTCAAAAAATGTGGTAAATTGTTTCAAAATATAAAATAAATAATATGCATTAAAAATACAATATTAAGTAAAGTAAATATCTATACATTGACTTAAAATACCACTTTTTGTATTACATTTTTGGTCTGTGGGGTGAAGAAAAAAAACAGTAAAAATAAACTCACTGTTGTAGCAGAAGAAAGGCATGCTGGATATGCAGTTCTCATCAGTCCATCGGCCTAAATGGCTGAATGATACGGCAGTGCATTGCTGAGAAAACCAGGGGCCATAATAATATTGCCCATTATCTGGTTGCTGTGGTGAATAGGGAATTTGTGGTCTCCAGTCTTCATATTTGGTCATCTGACCACTTGACCAAACCCTGTTTCTGTACAGTCCGATCCAGACTCCTCCTCCTGATATCTCAAGGATCCTCTGGTTCTCAGTCTGATTTTTCACATTGGCGAGATCTGTAAAATTCTCTCTGCAGTATCTACGAGCCTCTGACCAGGTTTTTCTGTCATTGATTCTAACGTATCTCTGTGTGGCATTCGCTCTACCTGTGATTTAAAAATATCACATGTATAATAGATGCACAGAAATACTCACAAAAAAAATAAAAATAAATAATCCTTACCATCATAACAAATGAATGTCTGTGTGTAGTCACATGACATGTCATACCATTTTCCATTATAATCCATGTAAACACACAGTTCCTTCCCCCCATTACTGTCTGGTTCATGATAGAAGTTCCTGAAATCTCTCTCTCCTTCCTGATAGAAATCATTGTTTTTCAATGACCATCTCCAGCTGTTCACATCATCATACAGTCCAATCCAGGCTGAGCCATTGTAACTCCCATTAACTGTGTTAATCACACTGTTCATTTCCTCCATGTTATCAATGGTGGCCAGATCAGTGTAATTCTGTCTGCAGTATCTCTGAGCTTCAGTCCAGGTCTTTGATTCATTCACAAAGTTATACTGACGAGAAGATACCAAAGATGAAACTGTCGAGAAAGTGTCTTTAAGATTTTAGCACTACATTTTTGTCTCATTATTGGCCATTAAAACAGACTTACCACTATAGCAAATGAATGGAAAAGCATAATTGCAGTTTTCATCTGTCCAGCTCCCAGAGTCATTGAATGAGACTACAGTGCAGGATCCTGCAGTATCTGGCTGTCCTGTCCTCCAGTAAGTAAATGAAGAGTTGCTCTGATCTGACCAAGATCTGCTTCTGTACAGTCCAATCCAAACATTATAATAATAATAATAATTTTGGAATAAAAAACGGATCTTCTGATTTTCAGTCTCATTCCTGATACTGACGAGGTCTGTGTGATGTTCTCTGCAGTAACTCTGAGCTTCAGTCCAGTTTTTGTACTGGTGAACCCAAACATAAGTAGCACTGGTGTTCTGTCTTCCTAAAACATTTAAATACATTAATGATCATTAGTGACCGCTGATTGTTTCAGAATGATAAAACATAATTGTTTGTTTTTTCATTATACACATGAAACTGCTCACCATCATAGCAGATAAAAGGATATGTATTGGAGCAGTATGTTGTATCCCATATGCCATTATTAATGTACATATACACACACAGACTTTGTCCTCCATAATTTCTTGGCCCTGGGTTATACCAGTTCCTGAAGTCTTTCTCTCCCTTCTTGAAGAAATCCCTGTCCTCTAGAGTCCATTTCCAACTGTTCAGATCATCATAGAGTCCAATCCAGGCCAGATCAATGGAATCATCATTCGCTGTGTCCAATAACTGAACCGTCTGTTGTTCATTCTCAATGATGGCCAGATCAGTGTATTTGTCTCTACAGTATCTCTGAGCTTCTGCCCAAGTCTTGGATTCATTCACAAATACATACTGAGGGACACTCAAGGTGAAGGTGATAACACCTGTTTTCATTTTTTTTAATGAAAACAAAAACAAAAAACAAGGACCAAATGGGTCAGTCACTCTATTCTGTATTCTGAATATATTCTCTGACATGGTACTGACATTGTATTCTTGAAATGGTAAAAAAATAATTACTACAGCAGTGGCCAGACAAAAACTACATAGCATAATTTGATCATCTTTTTGATGATAATATATTTTATGGAAATCTTTGTCTTACCTGATAACAGAAGCAATGGAAACATGGCTGTGAAAAAAAATAAAAAATAAGTACATGTAAAAACTGTAATAAATAAAACAATCAAATAATTGTATATATTTTCACAATTTATTACTTTAATGCTTTAAATGTCAGGATGACAGTTTACTTTTTGATTTGAAGCCTCGTCTCTTCTCTTGCTCTTGTTGCTTTTGTTATAGATTGCCGGACTGTCTTAATATTTATAGTCTTCTCAAAATATGGGTGGGATCATCATTTTTATATAACACATCATCTGACATAAAGAAACCTGTTGGGTCACATATGTGCTGTTATAAACATTCTTTATTAGAACATTTTACATTATGTTGTTACATGAAACAAATGCTTTAACAATCCTTGTTCCAACTTTCTTTACTTGTGAGTGCAGACATCTGTGTTGGTTTGTGGAAATATATCGACAAAGTCTGTGATGCACTGCAACACTAAGCTACTAAGATATATTTGAATGATAAAACTGAACAGTAAGAAAGCATTTCCTTTAGCATTTAGACCATACATTTCTTGTTTTCAAAATTAAATTTCTAAATAACTAAAACTGAATAATTTACATTATAGGAATAATTTATTCGGGCAACTCATTTTAATTTATCAAAATGTTTATTCAATCAACAATACATTAGCAAATAGATTAATAAATGTAAGTAAATATAAAATAGTACAAATATATCAAATTAAAATGTGTGCCCAGGTCAACTGATCCCTTTTGAAAACACTTTTGATTGCATGGATATTATTACTAAGGGATTTTTTAACTTAATAGTTTGTTACAGCTGATGTCACTGGACATTTGATCAGCTTGATTCTTAAACAAAACTTTGGTTACAATGAGTATAGGCAACCTATGTTAATCATTATTCAGCAATAAAAAGACACAAGAAAAAAATCATTTTAAATACATAAGACAATTATACAATAGTACAGCCTTTCTATTAAAACAGCAGCTAGAGCATGCAAAACACTCCAAGCCAGTGATAGCTTGACATTAATGTGCAGGAATGCTGTCCTAACCTCTAACGGACCGGTTTTATAGTAGTTTCTCAAATGCATGACAAAGTTGCTGGGAAGTCCTCATCTGATAAATTCTTCATTGAGATCTGTGAGATAGTTATAAATATTATGGTAAGATCAGTAAATAATACTGCTTGTAACTGGCCTGTTCTAGGTGGGGATCAAACCCAGGTCTGTAGTGTTCTAAGTCACTGAGCTTACTGATTGAGCTAAGTCCCCAGTTAATGAATCCAAGGGCAGAGGTTGCAAAAAGCAAGGAGTCGTTGATCTTCAACAGAAGATAAACTTTACTTCACAACAAAACAAAGGAAGCCGGGCTTCCAAGAAACAGAGTAAACAAAACAGACACAAGGGTCAAAAACCGTAACTCGATACAAACTTTGCTTGTGGCTGGCAACACGTAACATAGGCTCAAGATTGAACAATGAAGAATGGCACAAAGCCACTTAAATAGGGCATAAAACAGGTGACACACATCAGGCATAATGAATGGTAGTGTTCAGCAGGAGCCTGGTGAGAGGCGCCACCTGCTGACCAGGAGGAAAATTGCAGTCCAGTGGTGAGTTCTTACACTGCTGTTGTTGTTCTCAAAGTTATTTTATTTATACTGGATTTGGAAGGGATCCCACATAGCAAGTGTTTCTGGCCCAGCTCCGGGCCACATGATCACTTTACATTGGCATATTACTCTTCCAGCTCTTTAATCTGAGACTACAGATTTTGACATGCCTTTAAATTTCACCCTAAACCCCGTCACTCATCAATAAAAAAAAGAAAAGAATAAAAGAAAAAGCAAACCTTGGTCAGTACTGAACATACTGTAACAGTTGGATGGTGGCTGTTATACTCCCACAACGATGGAGGTGCAAACAAAATAGTCTAAATGCAAACAAGGCAACATGCGGGAGATCACTTGGAAACCAGAACTTCAACATAAAGGAGAACAAAGAACTGAGGAAAAGTAAGAGCTTAAATATAGAGAGTGAGGTAATGAGCTGGACAAAGAACAGGTGACCTAATAACTAACAAAGTCAACTTTGGCAGGAAAATGAGAACAAAGGAAACAGGTACAAGAGCTAGAATTAAACCAGATTAGACCAAACAGTCTTAGTCTTGTGCCTAATGCCCTTGTTTTTTGTTTTGTTTTTTTTGTTAGTCCAGTTTTAGTCGACTAAAAGTCTCATCATTTTAGTCTAGTTTTAGTCAAAAGGCAACTCAAGGTATCTTGGTCAAGTTTTAGTTGACTAAAAGTCTTGTCGTTTTAGTCTACTTTTAGTCAAAAGAAAACGTACTCAGTTACTCACGTAACCTCGGTTCCCTGAGAGAGGGAACGAGCAGTGTGTGTGGGAAAACTTTTCTCGAGAATATGAAGCAAAAACTTTATTCTATAAAGTGTCTATGTAAAACGCAGTGCAGCTGCACAGCAGATAGAACAGCGCGAGCTGCACGCTGGTTGGCTGTGCTGCGGCAACTGCAGGAACCTATTGCGAGGCGGCTGAGAGAGCAAACCAATAGGGGTCGCTAGAAAATCCTGCCGAACAAGGTCACTAGAATTAGCATACTGAGGCTATAAAAAAACCCTGTTCTGCCATAGGAATTCAGGTTTAAAATCGACTGAAGCGATACCCTAAGAAGCACAAGCATGACGCGTTACGCAATACTCGTTCCCTCTCTCAGGAAACCGAGGTCACGTGAGTAACCGAGTACGTTCCCTTTCGAGAGGTCTCTCGTATTGCGAATGGGAACCCCATTTAAAACACCGTGCATACTTAACCAACCCAAACTGTGGTCTGAGGAGAACCTGAGGCACATAAGATGGGTAACAGTGAGTCCCAGGAAGGCCCACAAAGTGGGCCTCCTATAAGGGCATAATGAATATATAGGCTGGATAGAATCGGACAATATGATTATAGAAACTATGACCGGACATAGTCCGGTCTTATAGTTATGTAGTATATCACATGCTAGTGAACACAGTTTGTGTATAACAGGAAGACCGGAAGAAATCGGGCCCTAGTTAATAATAACAGGCAATACCTATTAAATGGAGAGAATCCCAGCTTGTAGAGCGAGGACTTCCCGTTTATAAAATCTGATAAAAGTTAACGGAGAGGCCCAGCCTGCCGTTGCACAGATATCTTCCAGTGGTATGCCCACGATGAGGCCATGCCTCTGATAGAATGGGCTTTAGTGCCTATAGGGCAAACGAGACCTAGACATATAAGCCAGTGAGATAGCGTCTACTATACAGTGTGACAGTCTCTGCTTCGTGACAGCATAACCTTTAGTGCGGCCACTGAAGCACACTAAGAGCTGTTCCGACTGCCTGAAAGGGGCGGAATGCTCTAGATACAGTCTCAGTGCTCTAACTGGGCTTGTAACGTCTTGTAACGCAGGAAGGGCCACTGGAGAAATTACCTGTGCCCTAAAGGGAGTGGAAAGCACTTTTGGAACATAACCATGTCTTGGCTTGAGAACGACCCTGGAGTCGGTAGGCCCAAACTCAAGACAGGAAGCACTCGCGGAGAGTGCGTTTAAATCACCCGCTTGCTTGACTAAGGCCAGTACCAGCAGAAAGTGGTTTTGAGTGAGAGGTGCTTTATGCTCACAGACTGAAGCGGTTCAAAGGGGGAGCCCTTCATAGCTTCTGACATTGTGGCAAGGTCCCATTTAGGGACTGAGGGAAAGCGTACAGTAAGCTCGCTTTTCCTTAGTGATTGCCCCGCGACACGAGCGTGATAAGCTGCTATGGCGGCAACGTATGATTTAGGCGTGGAGGGGGAATGACCCGTGTCCATTAGCTCCTGAAGGAAGGCGAGCACTTCTGCCACCTCGCACAAGTGTGCATCGAGGTTTCGTGCTGTACACCAGTTAGAGAATACCGACCATTTCAGTGCATAGAGCCGCCTAGTTGCGGGGGCTCTAGCTTCAGAATAGTATTCAGAACTCTTTCAGAGAGATTCCCGGGTATCTGTTGATGGGCCATAAGTGGAGGGCCCACAATTCGGGACAAGGATGCCAGATTTTCCCTCTAGCCTGCATGAGGAGGTCTCTCCTCAGCATAATCGGCCATGTCAGCCATGAGTCAGTTCGGATACCCATATTCGGTTTTACCACAACGGGGCTATTAATAGCACTGTGGATTCGGTTTCCCTGATCTTTTTGATGGCCTAAGGCAACATCCCGATCAGAGGAAAAGCATATACAGAGGGTGTCTGGGCCAGATATGGGCCAACGCATCCCTGTGTTTGGAGAAAAATATTGGGCAGTGAGCATTGTCCTCTGAGGCGAAAACATCTATTTTCGCTTGCTGAAGGTGCTCCAAATCAACTGAATAGTATGCGGGTGAAGGGACCATTCCCCAGGGAATGACGCTTCTGGATAACGTATCCAAACCCTGATTCAGGATACCTGGCACATGAGCCGCTCTCAGGGAGCTCAGGTAGTGCTCTGCCCATAAAAGGAGGTATTTCACCATGGAATGCAGAGAGCCTGATTTTTGACCGCCCTGACGATTTATGTAGGATACCACTAACATGTTGTCCGTTCGGACCACGACATGGTGACCCTTTATGTACGGAAGGAAAGCTCTTAGCGATAGGATGACCGCTATCATCTCTAGACTGTTTATGTGCAGCCTTTTGTCTGAATTTGCCCATTGGCCAGAGACTGGCTTGCCCTCGTGCAGGGCACCCCAACCTTGGTTGGATGCATCTGTCGAAACCACTTTCCATTTCGTAACTGTACCCATAATCACACCTGTCTGATACCAGGTGGTCACCTTCCAAGGAGCCAGAGCTTCGACACAGCTGTGGTTCACTTTGATGCGAAACTGCCCATGATGCAAGCTTTGAATGACGCCGCCGCGTTCTGAATAGAGAGGGCGCACTGTGACGTAAGCCGCGCCCTCATCTGTATTGAGTCTATGACCATACCCAGAAAAGATCAATTCTGGGTGGGAGACGTTGAAGTCTTGGCGATATTGATCCTGAAACCCAAACATTCTAGATGATTGAGGAGCCAGGACTTGTGTATCCTCAACTGTGCCTCTGATTGGGCTATGACAAGCCAACCGTCGAGGTAGTTGAGTATCATGCCATTCAGCTTCAGTGGGGCTTTTACGAACTACCATGCAGTTCGTAAAAGTGTGAGGCGCTAGGGATAACCCGAATGGCAGGACTGTGTATTGATAAGCCTGACCCTCGAAGAAGAATCTCAAGAATGGCCTGTGACGGGGTGCTATCTGAATGTGAAAATAGGCATCTTTCAGGTCGACTGAAAAAACAATCCCCCGGGCGAATGTGCGCAAGGATTTGTTTCACTGTGAGCATCTTGCGTGTCATAAGCGCTTTGTTTGGATGGCTGAGGTCTAGGATGGGCCTTAGGCCATCAAACAAACTTTTCGGGACGAGGAAGTAGCGACTGTAAAAGCCTGACTCACTTTGTGACGGGTGCACGGTTTCCACCGCTCCTTTTTCCAACAGTTTCGATACCTCGGCGCGGAGCACGCGACTCACTCTGCTTTTCACTGAGGTTTCGACCACAGCGCGAAAGTGCAGGGGTCTGCGAACGAACTGTAGTGAGTATCCTCGTTTTAATATGTTCAATACCCAATTTGGTATACCAGGAATGGCCTGCGCTCGTGAAGCCAAGGGTTGAATTAGATTCTGGGTGGGCCGCTAGTAATAGGGACCCAGTAACCCGATTGCTTTGTGCTGTAACACTGTGTTTATGTTTGGAGACGCAGATTTTTCAGTGGACGTGCGTCTCACCTTCATAGTGCTCGTGGCACGAGTGCGCTGTGTGAAAAGTGCTTGGGTGCAGACTGTAGAGTGGGCACATTCCCTACATAGAAAAAGCTCTTTTAGTGATTCATTGTAATAATGTGCAGTGGGGCGCACTGTGTAGTGGGCGCAAACTTACATTTAAAGTACTCACGGCGTAAGCCGGAGAGCGAGTCCACAGGGGTAAACTCGCAACAGCGTTAGTGTGCAAACGAGCGTGTTTGAACACAGGCTAATTAACTGAAATATTTACATCTCCAGCCACCTGAACCAAGGGAACTGGGAGAATGTAAGGAAGTCTGGGTGGTATGGAAGCCACATTACAATGCTGTTATGCTCTAGTCTAGACTGAGAGTGCAACGAGCGTGTTTGACCACAGGCTAGTTGACTGCAATATTTACATCTCCTGTCACCTGAACCAAGGCAACCGGGAGAATATAAGAAAGTCCATGGTAATCCGGCCGTGGCAGGATTCATGAGTGATTTTGTGGCACTGAATTAACAGTGCTTATGCAGGAGTGCATACAGTGTACTGGACACAGTGTGTACAGTGTTGAACCTTTCCAGTCGCCTGGATAGAGGGGACTGGGAGAAGTGATAGAGTGAAAAGAGCATTGAAAGAGTGAGAGAAGAGGAGAGCTTCGGCTTGAGTTTGCTCGTCTACTCTTGCATTCTTTGTCCGCAGCGCTTCTTCCGCGCGGCGGGACAAGAGAAGAGTGAGGAGAGCTCCGTCTGTCCGCGGTGCTTCTCAGCGCGGGAAAGAGTGAGAGAAGAGGAAAGCTTCGGCTTGAGTTCGCTCGTCTACTCTTGCATTCTTTGTCCGCGGCGCTTCTTCCGCGCAGCGCGACAAGAGAAGAGTAAGGAGAGCTCCGTCTGTCCGCGGCGCTTCTCAGCGTGGCGGGAGAGAGTGAGAGAAGAGGAGAGCTTCGACTTGAGTTCGCTCGTCTAATCTAGCATTCTCTATCAGCGGCGCTTCTTCCGCTTGGCGGGACAAGAGAAGAGTGAGGCGAGCTCCGTCTGTCCACGGCGCTTCTTAGCGCGGCGGGAGAGAGTGAGAGAAGAGGAGAGCTTCGGCTTGAGTTCGCTCGTCTACTCTAGCATTCTCTGTCAGCGGCGCTTCTTCCGCGTGGCGGGACGAGAGAAGTGGAAGAGTGAGGAGAGCTCCGTCTGTCCGCGGCGCTTCTCAGCGCGGCGGGAGAGAGTGAGAGAAGAGGAGAGCTTCGGTTTGAGTTCACTCGTCTACTCTAGTATTCTCTGTCCACAGCGCTAATTCCGCGCGGCAGAACGAGAGAAGAGGAAGAGTGAAGCTGGTCCTGAAAACTGGCGGTTGAGAGGAACGAGCAAAGCCTCGTATGCTCTTTTGAAGAGGCGTTGCAGCGGCAACACACACACATAGAAATACAACAGTATAAAGGATATTTAACGCCGGATGGCGCAGCTGGAACAGCAGGCTGCTGAAGGCGGAGACCAGGCGGGAATCCGGCATCCTCTGGGCTGCAGAGAAGTTCCGCTGGGTGCTTTTCGACGGCGGGGCTTCAATTTACCGAAGGTAAACGAAGGTATCGCTGAAGGAGATTAAATCTGAATTCCTATGGCAGAACACATTCTTTTATAGCCTTAGTATGCTAATTTTAGCGACCTTGTTCGGCAGGATTTTCTAGCGACCCCTATTATTTCGCTCTCTCAGCCGCCTCGTCATAGGTTCCTGCAGTTGCCGCAGCACAGCCAACCAGCGCGCAGCTCACACTGTTCTATCTGCTGTGCAGCTGCACTGCGTTTTAAATAGACACTTTATAGAATAACGTTTTTGCTTCATATTCACGAGAAAAGGAGTTTTCCCATACGCAATATGAGAGACCTTTCAAAAGGGAACTATACATGCAACTACAAGTACATGTCACTGGTTGGTGTGCAGCAGGGAGGAAGCAGAATCAGACTTCCAAATAAAAGACGGGTTTAATAACTCAAGGATATAGACAGGAACAAAATACAACATACCAACCAACTGAAAATAACATAGAACAGACAAGCAGGCAAGTGACTCCAATAAAAAGGGAGTGCAAATGTTGAATGCCAGGTGCAGGGAATCCAGGGAGAGCCTAAAGATGATGAGGAAGTGGGGTAACGCTTTAGATTACAGCCCGGAAAGTACTGCATAATTAAAGCAAATTTACAGCATAACTTTCAGTAATTATAGTGTAACTATAAAGTAAATAGTTGTAGGTATATGGGAACAATATGTAATATTTGGGAAATAAAGGGGTTACTATCAGGAAAATTAACAAATTATTTATACTGTAAGTATTTTTTTAATTAAGGGGTAATTATCCCAGTTGTTTTATGCAGTATTATATTGTACCCCTCTTGTTTTGTGTAGTTACAGGGTATGTATGAATCTGCAGGCCGTAAATTAAAGTCTGTTCTTGTACCCCTATTGTTTCATGTAAACTAATTAAAACTAATTTCTTGCTTCTACTCAAGTAAAACTTTAAAAGCAATAAAGTACTACATTTTTAATGTAATCAAGTATTAAATGATATTCAGTATCACATGTAGTTTAGTAAAAAGTACAATATTATGCTTTGGAATGTTGTGAAGTAAAAGTTTTCCAAAGAAAAGCACTCTGAAAAAGTACAGACACTTGAAAAATGACCTTAAGCAGAGTAAAAATACTTGTCTGCCTCTGCTTCTTTCCCATTATAGTTGTTCAGATCCAGGTTCCACATTAATCACTTTTAAAATGTCTAATATTAATATATTATATATTGTAATTATTTAATTAATCATATATTGTAATAACTTAATGCGTTTTCTATATTCTACCTTTAGATTTAAAGCATTGTAGTTTCTCTTGTAGTGTTCATAACTATAGCATAAGAATATGCACACTTTCCTATTGTATATAGGCTAGTAGGCAAAGTAGTATATGAAAAGATAAGTAGGCCCATTCATCAAACAGTAGAACGGACAGCTTGCAACACACTTTACATTCACACCACTTAATGGTTCAGTGATAGTACAAAAAAAGAAATAAAGAACAATGAGTAAACAAAAACTATGGTCGAGGAATGCTGTCCATCCTGCTTATGGACTGGTTCTATGAACTGCATTGTAAAGTTCCCAGGAAGACCTCACCTTATACATTCTTTGTTGAGATTTTTTGTCTGTAAGAAAATTAAAAAGACACAGCTGTGCAGTGTTGAGCTCCTTGCTGTCCTTACCACTAAGGGTTTTCCTAAATGGCAGTAAAAGTTCTTAGCAAAGAGTTTTCTCTTAAAACCTATTCACAAAGCTGCTGAGAGCAACTTTTACTAAAGCCGGGTAACGTTACACACTGTGTGATTTTGGCCACGATTTGGCCGTCTGAGACAAATTTAGCAAATCCTAAAAGATTCCTCTGATCCTAGGCTAAAATCTGAAGTCTTTGATCGTTAGTTTGACATGTTCACCGGCAGCCGATTAATGACCGCTGCGATCAAATTTTACCTCAGACGGAATTCTGGCAAAGATTTGGCGCACAATCCTGCAGTTTGACTTCTGCTACAACGACCATCAAATTAGTAGAGAATTAGTAGACTAGTGGACTGTTAAGTGTTTGGATTCGGGTAAGTTGATATAGTTGCAATGTCAGTAGAATCAGTAGTGCCTGTTGGGGGATCATCAAAAAAGTGTTAGCAGATAATAAGCAGACAGTCAACTAATACTCTAATGAGAGTTAGTTGACATGTAGTTATAAAGTTACTTTTAGCTAGTAGAATGCCCAAAGTGGACAATTAAAATAATGTGTTGCCATATATTTTATGATCAAAAAATGTTTGAACAAAAAATATTATATGCAGTTTTATTCTTAACATTTTCTTTGTGTTTCTGTGTATATTTTCACATCACAGTCTATGTACTAAAACAACCAAATCAAGCTTATGAAGTGTGCAGTGAGTTTAAACATCCGACATGTCACGTACTGTACTCTTCAGACAATAATTTGAGGAAAAAAATATTTTAAATATTGTTTATTAGATTATACACAAATAGTTAACACACATTATAGCATAAAGGTTTCTATTTCTGAAAAGAAAAGATAAAAGGCAAAACAAATATATATATATATATATATATATATATATATATATATATATATATATATATATATATATATATATATATATATATATATATATATATATATATATATATATATATATATATACCACAAAAAGGATGAATTATATTGGAAAATCTGTATATATTTCTTAAAAATGTTTAAATCATGGCTCAGATTCAAAGACCATTTTTCTTTGTGCAGGAATGCCATCCTTGTCTCTCATGGGCTGGTTTTACGAAAGTTCCTCAAATGCATGGTGAAGCTGCTGGGAAGTCCCCGTCTCAGAAATTCTTCCTGGAGCTGAAAGTTTGTTTTGTAAGATATTTTTAAGCTCTTTAACTTTGTGTTAATTCATTATTTTTTTTATTTTTATTTTTACCTTTATAATTACCAGCTCCTCAATCTGAGACTTTGATAAATATTCTACACTTGTTAGTTTCACTCTCAGTCCCGTCACTGATCAGGAAAAAACAAAGCAACACAAAACAGGAGATTACTGTGAAAATAGAAAATAGTTTAAGATAATAATTTAAATGTATTAAGGTAATAATTTGAATAATGTTGATTTTGGATTGAAAAATTTATTACAAACCTATACCATACTCATCTAAAATGGTGGGTCAATATGATGATCATCATGTTCACCAGAAAGCAAACAGAAGACAGAGCATAAAAAATTATTGAATTTACAATTTGCTTGTTTTTTTGTTTTGTTTTTTACGCGTAAAACGTGATGCTTGTTCATTTATTTCTTAAAGAAGTTATTATAGCTCACCACTGTAACAGAAGAAAGGCAAACTGGCAAAGCAGTGCTCATCTGTCCACTGGCCAAAGTATTTTAAAGACACAGCTGTGCAGTGTTGAGCTCCCTGCTGTCCTGGGACACTTGCACCATTATCTGGTTGTGCAACATCACCTTGAGTATTTGGTAGCCAATATGTGAAGAAAGAGCTGCTCTGATCTGACCACAGTCTGTTTCTGTGCAGACCAATCCATACATTATATCCATAATAATAACCATTACTATTATAATAACGTGTAATGTTCAGTATCTGTTGATGCTCTGTCTCATTTCTCACACTGGCCAGGTCTGTGTATTTCTCTCTGCAGTAGCTCTGAGCTCCAGCCCAGGTCTTTCCCTCAAATACCCAGATATACATCTGAGAGGAGTTTTCTTTACCTAAGGTAAAACATAACTGAATGAATAGCTTATAAATCAGACAGTTGATTTGTTAATTTGCCTGTCCTCACATCAATATTAGAGATATAAAGAACAGAAAAAACACGAATAGTATTTTATACATAAACCAGTTTAGGGTAACACTTTACAATGAGGTTTCATTTGTTAATGTGTTAACTAAAACAAACTAACCATTAACAATTTGTTACTGTATTTGTTCATCTTTGTTAACATTAGCTAATAAAAATCCAGCTGTTCATTGTTTGTTCATGTTAGTTCACATTGCATTATCTTATTAATAGTTAACAAATACAACTTTTGTAATAAATGCTGTAGAACTCCAGTTCATTATTAGTTCTTGTTAACTAATGAACCTTGCTGTAAATTGTTTCCTATTTTAGCCATTCATCTAAGTTTCTGCTTTTTACACAGCTGATATTAGATCTGATGAGTCCAGGTCATAGACTTTGTTTCTTCCAATAAAGATCCTGATCCAAAGATCCAAAAATACAGGTGCTGGTCATATAATTAGAAAATCGTCAAAAAGTTGATTTATTTCACTATTTCCATTCAAAAAGTGAAATTTGTATATTATATTCATTAATAACACACATACTGATATATTTAAAATGTTTACTTCTTTGAATTTTGATTATAACTTACAACTAAGGAAAATCCCAAAATTCAGTATCTCAGAAAATTCAAATATTTCAGCGGGAGCGGGACTTAAGGAACAGTCCCGCGCAGACCTCTAGAGTGCTGTACATGCTCATACTTTTCATGTTCATACTATTCAGTTGGCCAAGATTTCTAAAAATCCTTTTTTTGTATTGGTCTTAAGTAATATTCTAATTTTCTAAGATTTGGGATTTTCCTTAGTTGTCAGTTATAATCATCAAAATTAAAAGAAATAAACATTTGAAATATATCAGTCTGTGTATAATGAATTAATATAATATACACGTTTCACTTTTTCAATGGAAATAGTGAAATAAATAAACTTTTTGATGATATTTTAATTATATGACCAGCACCTGTACTACCTGTGATAAAGTGCCCTATCATACACCCAGCACAATGCTAGTTTCAGTCCGACACAGTTTCACATCCAGCGTCACGTTGTTTAAATAGCAAAAGCACTCTGGCTCATCTGTTCTCTCATGGGCGTGCTGGTCTGAAAATGAGGTGTGTTCATGAGCATTGTTGGCGTGTTGCTATTTTGAGGCAACTGAAATAGATTGCACCATTGACTGTTCAAAATGCTTAAGCTACATCTGATGAGCGTAACTGGTGTGCAATGTTGTCAGACATAGCGTAAGCATTTTGAACTGCGAGAGGCACTACACTTTTTCCGTTAGTTGAATATGGAAGGCGATTCGCCAGAAACGAAATAATTTACTTTATAAAGTTTTAAATATGGATATTTTCTTATACAAACGCATCACTTTGCCAGGAGCTGTGTGGAGCAGTTATATGATGGATAGATGCACTTATATGGACTTAAAAAATGAGGCAACAATTCATTGCCATTATAAAGCTTGGAAGAGCCAAGACATTTTTAACTCTGATTGTGTTCATCTGAAAGAAGAATGTCATATAGTACACCTATAGGATGGCTTGCGGGTGAGTAAATAATGGGCTAATTTAAGATTTTGGGTGAACTTTTCCTTTAAAAATGAACTATTGCATATTATAGTAAAGTGCTGGGAGGAATTTATAATAATATTTCTTTGAATATAAATTAAATGTCTTACCATCATAGCAAACAAATATAAAATTATTTTCACATGATGTATCAAACCAGTTTCCATTAGAATCCATGAAAACACACAGTTCGTTTCCAGCATTATTGTCTGGTTCATGATAGAAGTTTCTAAAATCTCTTTCTCCTTCCTGATAGAAATCATTGTTTTCCAATGACCATCTCCAGCTGTTCACATCATCATACAGTCCAATCCAGGCTGAGCCATTGTAACTCCCATTAACTGTGTTAATCACACTGTTCATTTCCTCCATGTTATCAATGGTGGCCAGATCAGTGTAATTCTGTCTGCAGTATCTCTGAGCTTCAGTCCAGGTCTTTGATTCATTCACAAAGTGATAGTCACGGGATGATGCTGATGCTGTCAAGGTGGGGGGAATGTACAGAAGTGATCAATGATCTGAGAGTAGTGAAAAAGCGATGTGTGAACTAAACAATACAGAGTCATAATATGTGATGATTCCAGATTATTATCTGTGGTAATCATAACACAAGCCAGATGGATAATCTAATATATTTCAGAGGTACACATGATTTCTCAGCTCGCTTAGAGTGTATGTCTGTGGCGAGACTCTGCTGGGGTCTGAATGATCTACTCACCACTGTAGCAAATGAAAGGTAATCCAGTATTGCAGTTTTCATCTGTCCAGCTCCCAGAGTCACTGAATGACACTGCAGTGCAGTATTCTCTGTTTCCAGCATTATCTGGCTGTCCTGTCCTCCAGTTACTGAATGAAGAGTTGCTCTGATCTGACCAAGATCTGCTTCTGTACAGTCCAATCCAAAAATAGGAATAATACAAAAATAATGACTGAAGTTTGAGGATTTCA
The DNA here is from genome assembly GCA_023029165.1 of Gobiocypris rarus. Lineage (NCBI taxonomy): Eukaryota > Metazoa > Chordata > Actinopteri > Cypriniformes > Gobionidae > Gobiocypris > Gobiocypris rarus. The sequence goes on from CM040930.1 coordinate 26,674,446, forward strand.
GTCTCATTCCTGATACTGACGAGGTCTGTGTGATGTTCTCTGCAGTAACGCTGAGCTTCAGTCCAGTTTTTGTTCTGGTAGACAAACACATAACTTGTACTAGCATTCACTCTTCCTGCGGGGAATATACATATGTGTATGTGATATATCATGGTATCATAATTGTATTGTTCTAAATACTTTAAAACGTCAACAGGAGTTCTCACCATCATAGCAAACAAATGGAAGTGTATAGTAGCAAAATGCTTCACTCCATGTTCCCTGATAATATGACATGTACACACACAGACTCTGTCCACCTGAGTTTACTGGTTGCTGGACATACCAGCTTTTAAAACCTCCTTCTAATGCTGAATTTTCCAGAGACCATCTCCAGCTGTTCAGATCATCATACAGACCAATCCAAGCTTTGCCATAGTAAGTCCCACGTACTGTTTTAATGAGCCTCTTCATTTCCTCCATGTTATCAATGGTGGCCAGATCAGTGTAATTCTGTCTGCAGTATCTCTGAGCTTCAGTCCAGGTCTTAGACTCATTCACAAAGTGATACTGGCGGGTGCATGAATATTGTGTGCAGATTCCTCATTTGAAAATCAAAAAGAAAACATGTGATTCGTCATAAGGGGTCACAACACTTAATAATAAAATCTAATAAATTATCAAATGTAACATATATTCAAAATTAGCACAATGATATATAAAGCTAAAAGTGACTAAACAAAATCTAAAAATAAACTCACTGTTGTAGCAGAAGAAAGGCATGCTGGATACGCAGTTCTCATCAGTCCATCGGCCTAAATGGCTGAGTGATACGGCAGTGCATTGCTGAGAAAACCAGGGGCCATAATAATATTGCCCATTATCTGGTTGCTGTGGTGAATTGGGAATTTGTGGTCTCCAGTCTTCATATTTGGTCATCTGACCATTTGACCAAACCCTGTTTCTGTACAGTCCGATCCAGACTCCTCCTCCTGATATCTCAAGGATCCTCTGGTTCTCAGTCTGATTTCTCACATTGGCGAAATCTGTGTAATGTTCTCTGCAGTATCCACGAGCCTCTGACCAGGTTTTTCTGTCATTGATTCTGATGTAATTCTGTGGAGGGTTTTCTCTACCTGAGATATGAATAATACAAAAATATATATGCACAGAATTACTTACAGAAAAATCATCAAAAAATTCTGACTAATTAAATGTACTTACCATCATAGCAAATGAATGGCAAAGTGTTGTCACATGACATATCATACCATTTCCCATAATAATCCATGTAAACACACAATTCGTTTCCACCATAGTTGTCTGGTTCATGATACCAGTTCCTGAAATCTCTCTCTCCTTCCTGATAGAAATCATTGTTTTCCAATGACCATCTCCAGCTGTTCACATCATCATACAGTCCAATCCAGGCTGAGCCATTGTAACTCCCATTAACTGTGTTAATCACACTGTTCATTTCCTCCATGTTATCAATGGTGGCCAGATCAGTGTAATTCTGTCTGCAGTATCTCTGAGCTTCAGCCCAGGTCTTAGACTCATTCACAAAGTTATACTGACGAGAAGATACCAAAGATGAAACTGTGGAGAAAGTGTCAGATTTTAGCACTACATTTTTGTCACATTATTGGCCATTAAAACAGACTTACCATTATAGCAAATGAAAGGGAATGCAGTATTGCAGTTTTCATCTGTCCAGCTCCCAGAGTCACTGAATGAGACTACAGTGCAGGATCCTGCAGTATCTGGCTGTCCTGTCCTCCAGTTACTGAATGAAGAGTTGCTCTGATCTGACCAAGATCTGCTTCTGTACAGTCCAATCCAAACATTATAATAATAATAATAATTTTGGAATAAAAAACGGATCTTCTGATTTTCATTCTCATTCCTGATACTGACGAGGTCTGTGTGATGTTCTCTGCAGTAACTCTGAGCTTCAGTCCAGTTTTTGTACTGGTGAACCCAAACATAAGTAGCACTGGCATTCTGTCTTCCTAAAACATTTAAATATATTAATAAGCATTAGTGACAGTGGATTATTTTAGAATGATAAAACATAATTGCTTGTTTTCAATTGCAGATATTATTAATGAAACTGCTCACCATCATAGCAGATAAAAGGACATGTATAGGAGCAAGAAGTTGTAGACCATATCCCCCTGTACATATGCACATATACACACAGACTTTGTCCTCCATTATTGCTTGGCCCTGGGTTATACCAGTTCCTGAAGTCTTTCTCTCCCTTCTTGAAGAAATCCCTGTCCTCTAGAGTCCATTTCCAACTGTTCAGATCATCATAGAGTCCAATCCAGGCCAGATCAATGGAATCATCATTCGCTGTGTCCAATAACTGAACCGTCTGTTGTTCATTCTCAATGATTGCCAGATCAGTGTATTTGTCTCTACAGTATCTCTGAGCTTCTGCCCAAGGCTTGGATTCATTCACAAAGACATACTGAGGGACACTCAAGGTGAAGGTGATAACACCTGTTTAAGAGGCACATTTGACATGTTATTTAACATAATGAATGTGTTAGACTGTATTTTTTAGGCAATATAAATAAATAATTTTACCACCAGAAGTCCAACAAAAGCCAAATAATGCTTTTATAGACTGGCAACCTAGATGATGATGAAATACTTTATGAAAATGTTTGACTTACCAGATAATATAATCAGTGGAAACATAGCTGTGAAGTAAGATATACATATTATGATACAAAATACTTTTTTTATATTATTACTTATAAAGCATCTAGTAGATGGATACATTTAAAAGTACAACAGTAAAAATAATAATAATAGATATTTGTTAATCTTATTTTATATAATAATACAATTATATTTTGCCAAGCTTACCTTTTAATTTTCTTGGTTTCTTGGCCGTTTGTAGATTGTCACCATCTTAATATGTATAATGGTTTGCAAAGTAGGAGTGGATTGTTTCTGACATCATGAAACTTGGATCACATAACTGCCCTATCAAATGTACTCTAAGAGAACATAATGAGTCTATAGTAACAATGGTTAAAGAGGCTTAGTGGATGTTCCGTTCTGGTTCAAACTGGTTATCTTTTATACAGCAATGAAAAGGATTTCTTTTTTTTACCCATGCAGTTGCCTACATCTAACTATGTGATTTACACACAATCAAAACCTCTGCGTCTGTGGTTGCACAAAATGAACCTTCTTGAATGAACCGTCTCCTGATTTAAAGTCCAGCCAGAGAGCTCACGTTCATAGTGAAAACAGTATAGCATAAGCTCAACAGATCCACAAATGCACATGCTAGTCCAGAAATACATGCAATTTCATGTTTTTGAATAAATTGGTTGAGTCAATTATTCAATATCTCATGCACAATGGTAATCTAAAAATATATTTATTTCCTGAATTAAACTGTTTTTCAACAAAGACAGTCACTTACTTGCACTACTATCTACAGAAAAAGACACTGACAAAATACCCACCATTAAAATGAACAGACAGAGAGTGTCTGGACAAATACAGAAAAGTTGAATGATACAAACAATGAAAGGTCCTAGATTCGAGAACAGTACCTCAAGAAAGTATATAATTTATAAGAGAAAATAAGCGTAATGTTAAAGTTTATAGACTATAAATAGACTCTGGTCATAAAAATGTTCTACCCAGACTCTGCAACACCTCATAACCTCATCATCTGCAGAGAGAAACTGCCATTCAATTACATCTAAATACAAACATAATAATAGATGTAAAGACATCATAGAGGATTGTGAATATATTTCACTGGAACTTTGTTTCACGTCAAAAAACACGTCGCATGTGAAGAGGTGTCACTGCAAGTGTGATTTGAATGGAATTTTAATCTCTCCATTTTAGTAATGGATGATTTACTTCTACATTGCAATGTACATGTTTTTGAGACATACATGTTGATATGTATTTGTGTTTGTGAAGTTTACTAACAGTTTACTAGTGTACTAAAGTGTACCACCGGCTTTATTTTTTTATTTTTTTGTGATGTTAATATGCAAATGACAATTTGCTGTTGGTGTGTTGGCCTTAAACAACACGCTCGCCAGATTGTTTATCTAAATAGCCCTATGTTGTTAGAAATGCATCCCATGCAACAAGAGATTAACACGGTTGCCAAATCGCTTTATGTTACACTTACTCTTGCTATTGTGTAAACAGTAGGGTTGGGTTACGTTCACATTTTAATCAGTACCAGTACCTGCAATTCTTTTTAATTCAGTTTCTATGAAAATATTCCCACAAATTCTGTGTTGTGTATTTTCTGGTAATCAAATGAAGATAATATTAATTTATACTTAATGAAACCTTTTTGTCAAACAAAGCTGCACAACTGAGCTTTATACTGTTAAAATTAAAACATGGAAGAAAAATTGTGATAGCTATATTACTTAAAAAAATGAAGTTTTGGTAGTTTATAATTATAACATTAGTGTTAGTATTATTATTACACTGATACGTCTCTGAACTCTACTGTACAACAGTGATATATAATAAATTCTTAAATCTACCCACAGAGTCATCCTTGTGTATGCCCTCTGTACTTTGAAAATGTGATTGACTGAAAAGGCTATACCATTCCTTGTTTATTTTACTTGAGTTATTAAATTATGCTAAATAACTTGGACCCAATAATTACTGCAATAAAGAAAGCTGTATTTGGTTGTAATAAACCTTTAAAAACCTCTAAAACCTAAAAAAAAAAAAGGTTGAAATATTGCCTTGGTGGCACTTGTTTCGGTTCACCAAAACTAGGGTCCTGGAGATGCGTTCCTGGGATTGCGGTCCTGAAAGTGCAGCCTCTGATTGTGCAGTCAGATAATGTTGCTGTTTGCTGCTGATTGTGACATCATATCTCGTCTTTGCAATAGGATTTAGTTTTAGGCGATATGGTCAGAACGTTTTCTTTAGCCCGCTGCATTTTGTAGGATTATATTTGTCAATCGAGTTAAAAAATGCCATTGGCCAATACACACGTGGAAGCAACCAATCAGCTTTCGCCTCAGTTTGAAGAGCCAAACCCTCTCTCACTTGTAAAAGATTACTTTTTTAAATCAGTAACGACATGAAAAGGAAAGGGCCAGGATAAAGAAAAGCATTTGGCAAAACGACAAAGAAAAGCAATTGGCAAATAGAGAGAGAAAAGCGTTTGCCAAATGCTTTTTTAAAAATTGCATTTAAAATGATTAATTAATGTCCTTTTTATTGTTTTATTTATATACGTTTTAAAACATTAATTCAATAAACTATTTATTTATACATTTAAAATGTTTTTATTTAATTTATTACGTCTGTTGGTCCCACTTGTACGGTCCCTGGGGGCCTGGCTAGGTCTCCCCGGGCCGTCTCGCTGGCTCATCCGTACCATCAGACTCGGCTATGCAATTCAGTTCGCTCGCCAACCTCCCAAGTTCAGGGACATCCTCTTCACCTCCGTGTGGAGCAGCGATGCCCATGTCTTGCGGTCAGAGATCAAAGTCCTACTGGCAAAGGATGCGGTCGAGCCGGTTCCTCCAGCTGATATGATATGTTTTACAGCCCCTACTTCATTGTGCCCAAGAAAGGCGGTGGGTTAAGACCAATCTTGGACCTGCGTGTTCTAAATCAGGCCCTACACAAGCTCCCGTTCAGGATGTTGCCGCAGAAACGCATCTTTGAGTGCATCCGTCCCCAAGATCGGTTCGCAGCGATCGACCTAAAGGACGCGTACTTTCATGTTTCCATTCTCCCGAGACACAGACCGTTCCTACGCTTTGCGTTCGAGGGGAAGGCATATCAGTACAAAGTCCTGCCCTTCGGGCTGTCCCTGTTGCCCCGCGTCTTCACGAAAGTCGCGGAGGCAGCCATTGTTCCGCTCAGAGAACGCGGATTTCGGATTCTCAACTACCTCGACGACTGGCTGATACTGGCCCAGTCTCGGGAGCAGTTGTGCGAACACAGGGACCTGGTGCTCCGTCACCTCAGCCTGTTGGGCCTTCGAGTCAACCGAGAGAAGAGCAAACTCTGTCCCGCACAGAGGATCTCTTATCTCGGTATGGAGCTGGATTCGGTCAACCGGACTGCGCGCCTCATGGAGGAACGAGTCCAGGCGGTGCTGAACTGCTTGAATACGTTCAAAGACAGGACGGCGGTCCCACTGAAATCTTTTCAGAGGCTCCTGGGGCATATGGCATCTGCAGCCGCGGTAACGCCGCTCGGATTGCTACATATGTGACCGCTTCAGCATATGGCACCCTTGGCACGGATGCGCTGGCACACAGCTGGCCGCGGGACCTACGCAAATATGCGTTCTCCCCAGTGAGCCTTCTCGCACAGACACTGTGCAAGGTCAGGGAGGACGAGAAGCAGGTCCTGCTAGTTGCGCCTTATTGGCCCAAACAGACCTGGTTCACCGAACTAACACTCCTCGCGACAGCCCCTCCTTGGCCGATTCCCCTGAGGAGGGACCTTCTTTCTCAGGGACGGGGCACTCTATGGCACCCGCGTCCAGACCTCTGGAAACTCTATGTCTGGTCTCTGGACGGGATGCGGAGGTTCTAGGTGGGCTTCCACAAGCAGTGGCAGACACCATCACTTCCGCAAGGGCCCCCTCAACAAGGCGGCTCTATGCGCTGAAGTGGAACCTGTTCGTTGAGTGGTGCTCTTCTTGCCGCGAAGACCCCCGAAGGTGCTTGGTTAGTGTCGTGCTCTCCTTTCTGCAAGATGGGTTGGAGCGAAGGCTGTCTCCCTCCACCCTGAAAGTGTACTAATAGCGGCTAATCACGATGCAGTGAATGATAAGTCCTTGGGGAAGCACGACCTAATCGTCAGGTTCCTCAGAGGTGCGAGGAGGCTGAATCCTCCTCGCCCAAACTCGGTACCCTCTTGGGACTTAGCTCTGGTGCTTAGAGCACTGCAGAGCCCTCCCTTTGAGCCTTTGCAGTCTGTAGAGATAAAGATCCTGTGCATAAAGACAGTACTCCTGGTTGCTTTGGCCTCTATCAAGAGGGTAGGGGACCTGCACGCACTTTCGGTCAACGAATCGTGCCTAGAGTTCGGAACGGGTAACTCTCACGTCGTCCTGTGACCCCGGCCCGGATATGTGCCCAAGGTTCCCACTTCTCCCTTTCGGGACCAGGTGGTGAACCTGCAAGCGCTGCCTTCGGAGGAGGCAGACCCAGCCCTGGCGAAGTGCCTGTTCTAGTGTCGGCTTGCAACACCACTCCTGCCCCAGGGGCTGGATACGTGCGTCTATACTCTCCAGTTGTGTTCCCCAGAAATGGCTAACCCTGTGAGCTCCTCCGCTACCCTTCGGGGTCAGACGTAGCGGCCGTCTGACGCCAGGCCTGCACCCGTATGCTCGTGGAACGTTTGTGTAGCCTGGGTATCCATATGTACGGTTCCCTAACGGCAACCCCATATGTGTATTCTCCACGGTACCAGCTACCCTAATTGGCTAGCCCCGTGTCTTTCCCTCGACAGAGCTCCCTCTGTCGTTCCTGGAGGTGCTCTTCCCCCCTGGAACCAGGTTGCACTACCCTGCTAGGTTAGTCCTTATATGTATTTCGCCACCTCTCCTTCCATTGAAGGACGTGGCTCCGCAGCGTGGCATCTCCTCGAGATGGGCATGCTTTCCCAGCGTTATCCAATAGTCGAGCTAAGTGGGTCTTGCAGGAACAACAGTGACTATCCCTCCCTGCTGGGAGCCCTGACTCCCACTCCAACAAAGGAGTGGTCCAGCGAGCTCAGGCAGGGCGCTGGAAGGGCCAGCATCCCTGGCGAGTTGGTAGGGATCCCAATTCTCAATTGTTTTCGTCAGTTCCGACGTACGTCAAACGTGACCGACTGAAAGGGAACGTCTCGGTTACGTACGTAACCCTCCTTCCCTGAAGGAGGGAACGGAGATGTACGTCCCGTCGCCAGGTGCTGTGCTTCCGCTGAAGGACCCGCCACTAGTTTGGCTCCTCAGCATAAAACGAGTATGCGGTGTTTCACTTCCGTATTTATACCCATGTTGCGTGGACCGCATGCCAATGCCAATTGAAAGCAGATAAAAGCAGATCCCAATTCGTCAGTCAGTTTCGACGTACGTCTCCGTTCCCTCCTTCAGGGAACGAGGGTTACATACGTAACCGAGACGTTTGCATTATTAAATTGATAAATTGATTCTTCATTTTATTTTAAGTGGCACTCCTGGTCCTCCATACAAAAACTATTTACCAATATTCTTCAAAATATATTTAGTCAGAAATGCATACAGGTATGGAATCACAAGTAAATGATAATTATCTATTTTTGGGTGAGCTATTAGCAACGTAAGATCTACTCACCACTATAGCAAATGAAAGGAAAAGCATAATAGCAGTTTTCATCTGTCCATCTCCCAGAGTCACTGAATGAGACTACAGTGCAGGATCCTGAAGTATCTGGCTGTCCTGTCCTGAAGGTTACTGAATGAAGAGTTGCTCTGATCTGACCAAGATCTGCTTTTGTACAGTCCAATCCAAACATTGTTATAATAATAATCCCGTAATAAATACTGAATCTTCTGATTTTCAGTCTCATTCCTGATACTGACGAGGTCTGTGTGATGTTCTCTGCAGTAACTCTGAGCTTCAGTCCAGTTTCTGTACTGGTAAATGAAAACATAAGTAGCACTGGCGTTTTCTCTTCCTGAAAGATATTAATATCATATTAAGTTTAGATAGAGGTTGGTTTGGTTGTTTTAAATTTTTGTTCACTGTCTTAGACGTTTTATTGGAACATCTTACCATCAAAGCAAATAGTAGGATAAAATGTATTGCTGCAGTATGTTGTAGACCATATCCCCCTGTACATATACACACACACACACTTTGTCCTCCATAATTGCTTGGCCCTGGGTTATACCAGTTCCTGAAGTCTTTCTCTCCCTTCTTGAAGAAATCCCTGTCCTCTAGAGTCCATTTCCAACTGTTCAGATCATCATAGAGTCCAATCCAGGCCAGATCAATGGATTCATCATTCGCTGTGTCCAATAACTGAACCGTCAGTTGTTCATTCTCAATGATGGCCAGATCAGTGTATTTGTCTCTACAGTATCTCTGAGCTTCTGCCCAAGTCTTGGATTCATTCACAAATACATACTGAGGGACACACTGCATGAGGGTAAAGAGGCCTGTTGAAAACACAAAAGTTTAGTTGAGATCACATGATACTATTTCAGTTATCTTCCTGTTTACAATGTCACAAAATTGGCGACTGCAGACAATGACATTATGGCATTGATAATTGACCATTAAAAAAGTAAACATTATACTGAGTATAAGGTCCAAATGCATACTTAAGCAAAAAAACAAACAAATGTGATGTCCGCACACTGATTAAACTGCTCCAATTTATTGCATTGCAACGTTTCGACCGATAGGTCTTCGTCAGGCCAAATGCATACTTATCCATAAGATATAGAGATATGTTGATATTTTCGCCACTCTCAAAACATCCGTTTTTTTATTTATTTGGCCATAACAGGAGTTTTGTATCTCTGACCACACAGTTGACTTGTTTCATATAATAATAATAATACATGCGTAACGATTACGATTATGAGTCTAATGTCTCGGGTAATAATTAACTCAAAAGGGATTGAATATTCATGCGTTTATGAATATAATTTGCTGGTCGTTCATTACGTTATTTAAATTTTCTGATAAGGAAAATGTTTTAATTAAGTACAAGTAACCTTTACGGAATTGCTTGAAATTATCTTACTACGTTTGTCCTGCAAATTAGTTATAGACTTTCAAATCAATTCTCAATAAGGGATTACTGCTTTACGAGCGCATAAGAAACATTAACTTTACTGATCAGGACAAATTAATATTTCATATGTTCGTACAGTTTGTATTACTAAAATAGTAGCATAAGACAGCTTTAGGTAACGTTTAAAATCGTAAGTTTCATTGACTTCGTGTATGTGGAGAAATAACAGATTCAATTCAAAAGTACCTTTTGGAAGTTTAATACACACAGATTAAGGATAACACTACAATTCACACAGAAAGTACATACTAAATATGCATAAAGATAGTAGAAATATATATAGTAAACAAAAGAAATATGGTACCTAAATGAAAATAAATGAAAGAAAACAAAAAATAAAGGAAGAGAAAGGAGATCCAAGCGTTCACTTCAGTTCGTTGCAAAGAGCCCTCAAGGAATTAAAATCATCCCGAAAAAGGGAATAATTTAGACAACCTTTCAACAGCAGTTTAGATTGTTAAATAGGAATACTTGCTTTTGTTTTTGGCTTCTCGTGTATGCGTGTGCTCTGAGTTCAAATGTCCCGCAAATTCGGTGGTCCTTTTCCGAGGTCTGTTGGGTGTGGCTCTCGGTTCGTGGAGAAGAAGTTTGGCTGGACTGTTTCCTCCCTTCTGCAGAATGCTCTTGGGGCGGAAAGCTGGTGGCGAAGTGCGCTTGGCGAAATGCCTTGGGCAGCAAATGCACTTTGATAATAGTCACGTCGGTTCTTATAGATAAGATCGAGCGACACACATTTTCGGGATGGTCAAATCGTACCTGAGAGTTTTTTAAGCTCGAAAAGGTTCTTTGTTCAGTTCGTTTCCGCCTCCTGGCTAATATACGGAGGGGACATGATTATGCATTTTATCCTTACAAAGCTGGTACTCTTGTAATAATGCATTTTCTGTGAAGTCTTTTACAAGATTCGGTACGATCGAGTTTTTCTGATTATAATGGTACCATGAATTACAGGTCTGAGATGTGGGAACACATAGCTACAGGCTTTCCACGGTCCATGGGCCTACAGAGTTTGAGTTAAAATTTATGTAACCCTCCTAATTTATCCAAACACGTATAAAAACACTCAAGCAGAAAATTATACATTTAATACGTTTTTTAGGTAGATTTTAACCATATATTCCTCTATGGTCCTGGTGGAATTCCACGTGTGTTTCTCGTGGGTGTGTGTGAGGTGTCCAATATCACGGCCTGGCCATTTGGGGTGATAAGAGTCAACGAAGATCATTAGTTATCTCCCCTCAAAGAAGTGTGCGTGCCTAGGTGTGAGCGCCGATCTTCTGTCTCGGCCATTTGGCGCAATAAAAGTCAACACGGAGCTTGTTAGTTATCTCCCAAGGGTGATCAGAGAGTGGTTGGTCGTTGCTTTCAGACATTGTGGCACCCTTCGGGCCATAAATTGTATCGGTATGCTGGGGAACAACATGGCCTGGGTTTAGTATGATCTGATAACGCGCCTCACGAGATGCGCGGGGCATTTGGCCGTTTGCCAGATACACAGACCGTCATTGTGGCTACACATGACAGCATGACAGCCATAATATGAAATATGAATTATAGTTTTGTCTTTTAGTTCATGTGTTATCTTTCATCCCATTTATGTGCTAATGCACTGCTAAAGTTGATCAAATTAACTTTAAGATATACGCATTTAAAGAAAATATATAGTTCCTCGCTCAACTGAATCAAGGTCCATTGGATGAAATGCCGTTGGATACAATATAAACAATATAAATGGAATAAATCTCACATACTTCAAGTTTGCATTATCACAAAAATATTTTAAGGAGCAAAATTTCAGTCAATCCACATTCCTCAGCCTGAGGAATTACAAAAATGACATTGCTGTCAAAGTTGGCAGTTATAATGTTTATTTACAATGAACTCAAGGACTAAGAACATGAACAGAACAATCAACATAAACGCAAGGATAATGAACAGAAGGAAACACACTGTCAGGATTCCTGGGTGATTGACAGTGTTGTGTGTGTGTGTGTGTGTACATAATTAATTACCTGTTGGTGGTGGTTCCTCACGGGTACACTAGCTCCTCCCACTCATTTCGGTAATTGTTCACCTGTTGTGTCTCATCAGCTGTTTTCTTTAAATGGCACTCTGTCTTGTCTCTCATTGCGTGCTCATTGTCTTGGTTGATTTCAGTCTTGCTGTCCTGTTCAGTCAGAAGTCTTGTTCTCTCTCTCCAGCTCATCTCGGATTCCTGCCACTGGCTCTGGATTCTTGTATGTGCCCCGTGTTCACACGCCTGTGGATTATTGTGATCTTGTCCTCGAGTGAACTCTGCTCTGATTCCCGGTTTGACTGGTGCGCTTGGTTTTTTAGGCGAGATCCAGTCTCTACCGGGTCCCGGTGAACTCCTTTTCTGTAGGACTGTTTTCCTCCTGCCTAGTTCTGGGTTCTGTCGTGAGGATTCTCTCCGGTCTCCGACCAGAGTGGAATACGTTGTTTGACGCAGCGTGTGGTCTCTCTCCTGTGGACGGTGTTCTTTTGAACTTTGCCTATCTCTTCTAAATAAACTGTGAACTTGCTATTGACTTCGAGTTTCATTCTGACAGAATGAGCACGCCAGAAATGGAGTCAGCGAGTTCGGGGGGTTCGGATTCGGTATGCGCCGCACTTCAGCAGCAGGGAGCGATCATTGAACAGCATTCATCTCTGCTGAGTGCCGCTGCCAGAGATTTCCACCTCCTGTCCGAACAATTTACGGAGCTCAGTACCCGGATAGACCAGATTGTTTCTCCGGTCAGTGAGCGTTTCCCTTCTGCCACATGCGGCGACACCCCCGTACTTCGACGGCGACCCGAACACCTGCCGGGCCTTCCTGCAGCAGTGTTCCCTTGTCTTCGCCCTCCAGCCCGGCGCCGCCCAACATCTAGGGTGGAATATGTGTTAACACTACTCACCGGAAGGGCGAGAAAGTGGGGGATGGCTGTATGGGGGGCCCAGGCTCCATGCACGACTTTGTTTGAGGCTCTCGAAACTGAGATGTTGAGCCTATTTGACCGGTCACTTCGTGGGGACATGGCGGCAGCCGAGCTGGTAAGACTACTGCAACGGACCTCTTCTGTCACTGATTATGCCATCGCGTTCAAGACGCTAGCCGTTACCAGCGGCTGGAGTGATGCTGCACTTCGGGCCTAGTTCCTCGAGGGTCTCAATCCTGCCATTCAGGATGAGGTCGCGGCACGGGATCCTCCAACATCTCTACCCTCTTGTGGGGAATCGAACAGTGGGGAGAGAGGCCAGCCGAGGGGAAGTGCCGGAGGGTGCCCGGCGGGTCGTCTATGGGTTCCTGAGTGTTGTCGTTCCGATGTCATCCGGTGGGGTCTGTCGCCATCCGGGAATTCGAGAACGCTTGGCTGCCATCCGTCAGCGTTTTTGGAGGCCTTCCATGGCTACGGACATCAGACAGTTTGTTTTAGCCTGTTCGGTCTGTGCTCGTAATAAAGCATCTAATCAACCCCCCGCTGGTCTGCTTAAATCTTTGCCCGTGCCCTCCCGCCCCTGGTCTCATATAGCCCTTGATTTTGCACCGGCTTACTGGCGTCTAATGGTAACACTGTCGTATTGACTGTGGTGGATCGTTTCTCTAAAGCGGTTCATTTTATTCCCCTGCCCAAACTTCCTTCTGCCAAGGAGATGGCTCAGGTTCTGATTAATCACGTCTTTCGGTTACACGGTATTCCGACTGATGTAGTTTCAGATAGGGGTCCTCAGTTCATCTCAGTTCATCAACGCTTCGCTGTCTTTCGTCACAATATCCAAACTCTTGGTGCCAACAGCTTCCTTGGGTCGAGTACTCTCATAATTCTCTTCCTGTCGCTTCCATTAATTTATCCCCATTCGAATTATCTATCGGTTATCAACCTCCTCTTTTCGCATCACAGGAACCCGATGCAGTGTTTCCGTCTGCTTTAGCTTTCATGTGCAGGTGCAAACGCACTTGGAGGAGAGCTAAAACACTTTTATTACAAAACTCCAGACGAACCAAAGCTGCGGCTGGCCGTCACCTGGAACATCCACTTCGTTATATGTGTGGACAAAAGGTATGGCTTTCAACCAAAGATTTTCCTCTCTGTGAGCCTTCTCGTAAGCTGGCTCCTCGTTTCATTGGGCCATACAGTATATCTAAGGTCGTTAATCCGATAACGGTTAAGCTTAAGTTGCCTCGTTTTCTTGGTTGGGTTCACACAGTTTTTCATGTATCCAAGGTTAAATCTGTGATTTTTCCCGTAACAATCCCCCTGTCTCTGCCCTTAAACCCCCCGCCCCTCGTCTAGTGGATGGTGCTCCTGCCTATACTGTTAGGAGATTACTAGATTCTCGTCGCAGGGGCAGAGGTTTTCAGTATTTAATGGACTGGGAGGGGTACGGTCCGGAGAAGAGGTGCTGGATTCTGGCCAGCTAGAAATCAATATTTTTTACCCAGCCCTACCTCCTAAAAAAGTCCTTATTCAAGCTACATTTTTAATAACACAGCATAGACACTAGAGTCTAAATGTCGATATTCAAAATATAATTTAAACTGGAGAGCAAAATCAGAATTTTTTAATATTTAAAAATTCTACACTTTTTTAGATCACTAATCAAATAAGCACATTTATGACACATTTTTGCTACTTGCTACTATTGAAGAAAATAAAAATCATGATGAATGTAATAATTTAGCAAAAATGCAAGGTTTTTTTGCAGTGGTTGACTTTTTGACCCTCTCCTCCCATATTTTTAAATGAGGATATCCAAGATGACAATAAACATAACTGAAAAACTTCCATACCTGAGAATAGTACCAGTGAAAACATGGCTGTGGAGAAAAGAATTATGCATGTTTAATTTAAAAACGAATTTATACATTTGTTTAAAAAAAGTAATAAAGCGTCACTTTTGTCAAATATTCAGTTTACCGTTATAGGCTCTCAAGACTTCTCAAATCCTGTATCTTGCTTGCCAGTATCTTTTTGGTTATTGCAAATCTCTTTATATAATAAAAAAAGAAAAACGTGGGTGCGACTATTTTCTTTTATATAAAAAAAACCTGCTAGGTAGGTGGCCTAATAGCTACCAGTATGTTTAACAGAAATGTATGAAATGTCTTAACAAACCTGTTAGACTTAAAAGTATAAAGTGAGAGACATGCTGTGAACCGAAGAATACATTAATTTTTCTGTTCAGCAGTTTTCAATTCAATTTCAACATAGCTTTATATACAAAAAAATGTACTTGATCAAATAGCCTACACTCTAAAAAAGGATGACTTTTTAAAGGCACTCTACACATAGTAAGTTCTATTCAGAACCATATTGTCCTTAAAATAAAAAGTTTTATGGTAAAATGGTTCTTTATGCCCCTTCTTTTCTTTTCCATCTGTAACAGTCAAAAAATCTTTTCAAAGCCATCCCACTGTTGATTTTATGGATCTCAACCATCCAACACTTTTAACAGGTTCTTGATTTGTACCTACACTATATTGCCAAAAGTTTTGGGGCGTCTGTCTTTACATGCACTTGAACTTTAATCACATCCCATTCTTAATCCGTAGGGTTTAATATGGAGTTTGCCCACTGTTTTTAGCTATAACAGATTCATCAAACTTTCCACAAGGTTAAGAAGTGTGTTTATGGGAATTTTTGACCATTCTTCTAAAAGCACTGATATTAGACGAGAAGGCCTGGCTCACAGTTTTTCTCTCTAATTTATCCCAGGTGTTGTATCGGGTTGAGGTCAGGACTCTGTGCAGGCCAGTCAAGTTCTTCCACACCAAACTCGCTCTGGTACGCAGTCATGTTGGAACAGGAAGGGGTAATCCCCAAATTGTTCCCACAAAGTCGGGAGCGTGAAATTGTCTGAAATGTCTTGGTATGCTGAAGCATTAAGAGTTCCTTTCACTGGAACTAAACGGCCATGCCCAAACCCTGAAAAACAACCCAACACCTTAACATCCTCAACCCACCCACCCCCCACCACCAAACTTGACACTTGGCACAATGCAGTCAGGAAATTATCGTTTTCCTGGCAACCGCCAAACCCAGACTCGTTCATTGGATTGCCAGAGAGAACACGTCTCAACTGCTCTAGAGTCCAGTGGCGGCGTGCTTTACACCACTGCATCCAGTGCTTTGCATTGCACTTGGTGATATAAGACTCGGATGCAGCTGCTTGGCCATGGAAACCCATTCCATGGAGCTCTCTATGCACTGTTCTTGAGCTAATCTAAAGGCCACACAAAGTTAGGAGGTCTGTAGCTATTGACTCTGCACAAAGTTGGCGATTTCTGCACACTGTGCGCCTCAGCATGAGCGGACCCCACTCTGTGATTTTATGTGGCTTACCACATCGTGGTTGAGTTGCTGTTGTTCCCAATTGCTTCCACTTTGTTATAATACCACTTACAGAATAATACTTACCCTGTAACTACACAGGTAATTACCCCTTAATTAAAAAATACTTAGAGTATATATAATTTGTTAATTTTTCTGATAGTTACCCCTTTATTCCCCAAATATTACATATTGTTCCCTTTTACCTACAAGTACTTAATTTATAATTACCGAAAGTTATGCTGTAAATTTGCTTTAATTATGCAGTACTTTCCGGGCCGTAATCTAAAGCGTTACTGTGTAATGTTTATTTTATTCCTTTTTGGGTTTCCTTTTTAACCACTGATTCCTTTTTAACCACTGATATAAATGACAGTATGTAATATAGGTGGTTTAAACTATATTTAAATGTGTCCTAAATACTGGTACCCTAATACCGCACTACGCAACTCATATAAAACTCTGTTTGAGCCACTGAGTTTGTCAAGCACCTCCTTTGACTGATGATTTATTTAAAAAGAAAAGTTTTGCACCCCATTCCTGGAAAGTACAAGCCAAAAAATTGCCTGTGAAAAAAATATACTCATTAGCCTACATTATACATTAAACGACTCAAAAAATGTTACATGGGGATAGATTTTGCTTTTGGTTTTGTTGGACGGAAAATGCTACAGTTTCTCTGACTTCTGTTGCGAAGCACAAGTTTACAGCGTGAGTCAAATCTGCGCCTTCATTTTCACTTTAACGTTGACATTTCCGTCTCGATTGGAAATGATATCCATCTTTCCTATCTTAGTTCATACCAAAAATGTTTAAATATTATAAACTGCCCCCATATCACATAAAAATATATTTACAAACTAAAACGGCAGCACTGCATTTGGTTAAACTAATCACAATGTAACGAATCTGCGACTCTGAAACCTAGCCTCCCATTCTGTTCCTCCCACAGTAACTAACCCTTTTTATTTGCAGTGGCCTCCGGCTCCCTATGTAGATGCTAGTGCGAGCTTGCTAGCCACCCAAGCGCAAGGTTACCATCAGTCCAAGCCAGCTTTTGCTATCTCTTCTTCTACTTTCCAGTGGCCTGCAGCTCCAGAAAACACAATGCCGCCCCTACTGACAGCACAAGCATATATTCCTCAAATGTATCCTACTTTTCCTCCTGCTCCCAAAAACTTTTCCCTCCAAGCTTCAGAAGCAGCCCCGGCTCCTCTGTCTTCCAACCCCTTCTGCAGACTAAATCTTCATTTTCTCTCCTCACAGCAACACAGATGCCTGTCCCAGCTAACGCTGTTGCCTCGGAGCTGCCTCCAGTGGCCCAAAACATCCGGGCACAGATCCTGGTAGAAATTCAGGACATTGGCTCCAGAGGCGGATCATTTCCCAACTCCAGTACCTCATTGTTCAGAACTGATATTTCCGTAAACCTCCCGCTAAAACCCCTCTTTGACGCATCACTCAACAGTATCTTTCAAGCAGTTTCCTCCAGAACAATCCAATCCTACGTGACAGCTTGGAGATGTTTTAAATCTTTCCACTTCTTGTATAGCTTGCAGTTCCCTGATTTTTCTCTCCCCTCAATTACCTCTTTCATCTCCTATCTCAGCAATATTAAGAGCTTCCAAGTTGGGTCCATCAAAGGCTACCTGAGCGGTATTCAATTTTTTCATAAATTGATTTATGGCACTCCGTTTCAGGAGATAAATACTCACAAACCACCCTCCTGATCAAAGGAAGTCAGCGATCACAGCCAACCCACCCTGACAGCAGACAACCCATAACACTAGTCATACTCACAAAATGCATTCATACCCTTTGTACAGGCCCTTAATACAGCCCGTACACTTGACACCATGTTTATCTTAGCCTTTTTTGGCTTCCTTAGATGCTCAGAAATCACGATCACATCCAAATTCAACCATAATATCCACCCCACTATCTCAGACCTATCAGTACTCGATGATGAAACCATATCATACTTAATCAAACAAAGCAAGACAGACAAAGCTAAAAAAGGCCATTCTATCTACATTTTCAACGTCTCCTCCCCAATTCACCATTCTAAACTGTTCTTGCATATGTGGCAATTATACATGAATGTTCGCAGACGGGTTTAATACCTTTCTACAGGACGTCAGACCTGGATATAAATGGACCCCAAAATAAAGACTGACACAAACACCAACTACGCCACCCCGGGGGGCCTCATTCCCGGGGAACAACCCTTAACAATTGAGCAAAGCTCACAGGTTCGTTACAGCTGAGTCAGGTATCAGACATGGGTTGAGTACAAAAGATAATTTTATTTAAAACCCATTAAACTATTTCAACACACTAACCAAAAAGAACAAAAATACCACTTCAGAATTGGAGGCGGATACTCCCAAGCAGGATGGACACAGCGATCATACGTGCACACTCACACCACAGCACACCTCACTGTGAACACGGCACTCAGGAAGGAAACCCACCACCACAACACAGGAAGATGCTGGTCATCTGCAGCTAGCTGCCCCAATTCTGAAGAGAAAAATGAAAACCAAAAGAACAGGACAATTTAGGAAAAATAAAGAACAATCATAAATCATACAAATGATGGAAAACCAAATTCACAAGAAAAGAACTAAATACACAAAACCAGTCCAACCCATCGGAGGTGCCGCATCCGACAACCACACTTCTTACTGGTGGACTGAGACAAACACAAATTACAGAAAAGATAATTCAAACCACATACACACAACGAACAATGAGAAATAACCACTTGAAAATCAGATTAATAAACAGATACGCATATAAACAACATACATCAAAATAAGCATATGGAGGAATATAATTTAATTGCAACCAATGTAAACAAAGACAACACCAAAACCTTACAGAAACGACTGGTGACAGTTAAATGGCTGACTGTTTATTGCAAGGCATTCATGGCATTGAGTCACTTTTGTTACTCACGAGTGTTAAGTTTCACTAAAAGTCGAAGCACCACGTCACAGGCCCAGAACGGCGGTTCCGCTGATCCTGTACCACTGAAAATGCTGCAGATATGCACAAATAAGAAGAATGAAACGCTATGGTGCAGCAAACCCCTCGGACTGCAACAGACGAGCGGATACGCCGATTTAATCCCACAGTGGATCGCGCACTCGCACCAGAAGTCCCGATGATGTAAAGCAGAGCAGACACGCAGAATTCAAACGACCGCTTGATAAGACCAAAAGCCCACTGCAAAGTCCTTTGCACGTTGACCTAAACCTAAAGTGTAAGTCAGCATAAGATGGGTTTAACGAACAAGCCCCCAACATTGATACAGTTAACCCAAAACCAAAGCCTACCTGTTATTTGGCGACTCATATGACACAGAAAATGCGTGCTACACGGGTTTCCATAGAAACGGCTGTTGCCGAAGGCATCCCGAAAAGCTCCTCAGTCCACCCTTTAACAAAATAAAACCCTGAATGCTGGACAAACAAAACAGACCACAATGCAATCCCGGACAGCAGTTCCTACCTCTCAGACAGTCACACACGCCCCGCCGGAAGTACGGTGGCTCGCTCACAAACGTGGAGGAGGGCGCACACACATAGCGTCATTGTGGCCACTCTTATATGCTACCAAACAAGGAGACTAATTGAACCACTCCTCCTACTAACAACTTGCATACTGCTACAGTCTACCCCCCCGTTTGTTATCGTCGTCCCGACGGTGAGACATCTAAAAAAAAGGTAATGGCCCCTCCCCACAAGGTCCTAGTTCCACGGCCTGAACAAAGCCATAACGGCATTAGCCCCACATACAGGAGAGTCTGCAGCCCCTACATCTCCGGTCCCTACAGTTCGCGGTAAGTGATACACGTTAGAATGTTGACCTGCCCCTACTCGTCCTGTTCGCCGTGGAACCACCACAGAAGACAATCCTGGGGAGGATGGCCCTATCGAAGGTAATAAGCTGGGGGTGGCCTCTGCTGCAAATCCTACCCCAAGATCATTTTCGAGGAAAGCAGTGGGAAGTACTGTTCCCAATTGGGACGTACTCACGGTGGCGCCGTCACAAACAAGCGGTGGGGCCTCCGATACCACATAGGCCAGATCCCCATCTTCCAGTTCTACCTCGGTCTCCAGGAGCACCGGCAACTCATCCACACTCTCGGGGAGGTCAACTGATGCTGCCTTCCCTTGGGCTCGGGGCTTCAATACTGAACGATGGACATGCCGCACCTGACTCAAGTCACTCACTGGGGCCACTGTATACACCGACCCGCCAGTCTGAGGGACTTTAACTACCTGATATACAGTGGAACTCCACAGATCATGAATCTTGTGGCGACCCCGGACCCCATAGTCTCTCAGGTAGACCAACTGGCCCTTGCTCAATGGTAATTCCTTCACCCGTTGATCATGTCCCGCCTTACGACGGTTTGCCACCACCTGTAGCCGCTCGAGCACCCTCAGCAGCAACCTGCAGCCGTGCCTGATGTTCCTCCATCCACCTATGTACTCGACCTGCCATTGGCTCTTGTATCTGGCCAAGCAAGAAATCTATAGGCAACCTTGGCTCTTGCCCAAACATTAAAAAGTAGGGCGACTCACCGGTAGCCTGGTGGGGAGTGGTGTTATAACAAAACAGCACCTGTGGTAGGCAGGATGCCCAGTCCCGCTTTCTTTCCATGGGCAAAGTCCGCAACAAGTTATGTAAGGTCCGATTAAATCTTTCGCACTGACCGTTACCAGCTGGATGGTACGGAGTGCTACGAGATTTACCCACATTATAGAGGCTGCACAACTGCTGGATCAAGTTGGACTCAAGTGCGGCCCTGGTCGGAATGAATCCGCCAGGAACCCCAAACTTAAAAACCACTCCTCGACCAAGACCCGAGCCACAGTCCCAGCCTGTTGATCCCAGGTGGAAACGCCACCGTGAATTTGCTGAATACATCAGTCATTACTAAAACGTTCTCCTGCCCGGCCTGAGATGGCTCCAACACCGTAAAATCAATAGCCACTATTTCATTTGGGCGGGAGGCCAACAAATGCCCCATGTAACTCCGGACAACTGGTGCAACATCTTTGGCTTGCTGACACCGCTCGCACTCCTGAATCCAGCGGGTCACATCAGCTGACATCCCTGGCCAGTAGCCCCGCTGCCGTACTAACTCAAGAGTGCGTTCAATGCCTTGATGACCATGGTGCTGGTGTAATGATGTTAACACCTCTGAATGCAAAGTTACCGCACTACCACCTGAAGTACCACCTCCTCCGTCAGGACGGAAAGCCCTGCGATACAATAGACCCTCTTTTTCTACTAACCGGTCCCACTGGCGAAGGAGCGTAGTCACTGGCTTAGGCAAGAGTCGCCGCTCTTGCGGCCCTGGGCATCTCCCTTGCCGCCAAAACCTCAAGGCTTCCCCTATAACTGGGTCTGCCTCCTGCAGAGCCCTAATGTCATGTGCAGAACGGCCCGGAAAGGCTTGCACTGCACTCAACGTAGTCACCTGCACTGGTTCAATAACCACAGCTCGCCTCAACAGCTCCGGTACAACCACCCCCAACGAATCACTACTGTCAAGCTGTTGCCCCACAGGATGTATCCGTGAAAGTGAATCAGCATTTTGGTTACTCCTACCTGACCGGTACTGAATCTCAAAGTCAAATGCGGCCAATTCCGCAGCCCACCTCTGCTCTGTAGCACCTAACTTGGCCGTGGCCAGATGACTCAATGGGTTATTATCGGTGCGAACAATGCACTTGTGCCCTAACAGGTATTCTCTGAATTTTTCGGCCATGGCCCACTTCAATGCCAAAAACTCAAGCCGCATGGAACTATACGTTGCCGTGTTTAGCTCAGCCGGCCGAAGGCGCGACTAAGCGTAGGCAATAGGTCTAACACCATTAACTCCCTGCGAAAGCACCGCCCCAAGCCCCGAGTAGCTGGCGTCGACCTCCAATACGAAAGGTTGTGTGAAATCAGCATACGCCAGGACCGGTACTGTAGTAAGCTTATGTTTTAAGGCCTGAAATGCTTCCTCACACTGTGGGGACCACACAACTGCCAACTCCTGACTGCGCTTACCTGACTTACCTCGAGTTAATTCAGCCACTACTTTGTGTAGCGGGGCTGCTAGTTTAGCGAACCCCTCCACAAAACGCCTATAGTAGCTGACAAACCCCAAGAAGGTTCGCAACTCAGACACAGTCCTAGGACATGGCCACTGAGCCACGGCCTCAATCTTACTTGGGTCAGTCGCCACGCCCTGTGCCGAAATCACATGCCCCAAATACCTTACCTCTTCACGGAAGAACGCACATTTCCCCAGTTTTACTTTGAGGCCTTCGGCTCTCAAGCGACCCAGTACCATCCTCAGTCTCTGCAGATGTTGTTGCACCGACGAGGAAAACACAATGATATCGTCAAGATATAACAAGACAGACTGGTGCCGCTGGTCCCCAAAAAGCCGCTCCATCAAGCGTTGGAATGTGCTTGGCGCGTTACACAGGCCAAAGGGCATGCGATTCCACTCAAACAACCCGAAGGGGGTGCAAAAGGCAGTCTTGGAACGGTCAGATTCAGAGACAGGGACTTGATTGTAACCACTGGCAAGATCTAAGGTGGAAAACCAGTGGGCCCCTGTCAATGAATCCAACGTTTCCTCAATACGAGGCAGCGGGAAAGCGTCTTTGCGTGTTTTGGCATTGAGCTGACGATAGTCCACGCACATGCGCAGGCTACCGTCCTTCTTCCTAACCAATACAACTGGTGAGGCGTATGGGCTGCAGCTCTCCGTATAACTTGCGCATCAAGCAACTGGCTAATGTGGGTCTTAACCAACTCAGATCCGATGGTGGAATTCGCCTGTAACGCTTGTCGAACTGGAATATCATCTGTCAGGGGAATCTCGTGAGAAAGAAGGTTAGTACAACCAAGGTCTCCTTCGTGGCATTGAAAACACACTTTGATACTCACGAAGGAGAGCCTTAACCTGCTCCTGTTCTTCTGCCAGTAACCCTCCTAAATCAACCAGCTCGATCTGCTCTGACACTGACGGGACGGAAACATCACAGGAAGCTACCAAAGCTGTCACTGACGGGACTTCAGTCAGCCCAGCAGGTAGACCCACCAAGTATACTTCCTCAACTTTCCTACGACCGTAGTGGATAAAGCACTACATCAATGGTACCGACATTAACTATAGGTACCTGAACAGTACCCCCACTCACTTGCACCAAAGAAGGTGAGGCCAGAAGTCCTGCAGGCAAACCAGTCTCAGGGGGCTCAAATAACACAGTCTTGCCCGCAAGCAGAGACGAACACGTTGCCGTCACAAATTTCAGAGTGCCGGCTGAGATACGGCACACACTACGCCCTCTTACCTTTGCATTACTGCCGCAACCTGAAACAACTTGACACTCTTGAAATGCCCGCCTGATTTTCAAATCCTGAGCAACAGATGGCAATTCAAACAAGGTGGATCCGTGACGACCAAAAAGTTCCCCGGAAACAGCGACTGAGGACATTCATTCCCAGGATGCCGGGAATGTCAGTGCCACCACCAGGGGGATCACGGACCACCAACACCCCACAATCAGAGACTATACTACCACACAATTCGATATCTAATTCAAGATACCCAATATATGGAATTTCAAGTCCGTTGGCCGCACGTAGCTGCAGCCAGTGACAAGAGCGCAACCGATCCTGGCCCCATGGCTCAAACCTCAACCTAAAACAGGTTTCTGTAATGGTTGACACCATGGAACCAGTATCTATTAAACAGGGTACCTGAACACCCCCGATGTTAACAATAAGGTGTGGACATGAAGAAACTAAACGGGATGCCGACCCGTCATTATTAAAAACATAAGAGCCACGTGCGCTCCCTACCGAACTGTGGCTCCGCAGCCCGGTAGGAACTAGTTTTCCGAATAATTAGGACTAGACAATGGTCTTGGTTCACCAGACAAAGGAGCAGTAAAGGGGCGCGACAGAGGGCGAGGAGGACAACGTTCCCCGTCGCATTCTCGTGCAAAATGACCTGGTTGTTGACACCTCCTACAGATCAATTGAGTCGGATGAGACGCACGACCACGTGAAAAAGTATTTTGGTTACGGGCTGTATTTTGGTTACGGGCCATAGTTTGGGTGAGCAGATCAATCTGCTGTTGCTGCTGACGCAGCATCTCACGTAGTTCGCTTAATTCAGATGATTGATCGCCCCGAACCGAACTTAAACCAGGACTTCCCCGAACCTCGTACTGAATTCCACTTACCAAAGGGACTGACTGACTTCGCCCCCTAACACCACCTGGCATTCCTTCCCTTTCCCAACGGATCGCATCCCCCCCGAACCTCAAGTAACGTTACAGTGGGCTGGCGTCTTATTAATTTTTTTAATTCCCTACGAAGCGCATTATCCGACACACATTCAACAAATTGATCCCTCACGACGATGTCAGCATTAGAAATAGCATGTGGTGACTGACTTTTCACCCTCTCAAAAAGACTCAACAAGGCCAGGGAGAACTCTAACAAAGTTTCTCCCTCTTGTTGCCGCCGGGAAAAAAAGGTTTCCTGTAGCGTGATATACGACTCTACACAACCATATACTTCACGTAACGCGGAAACAATTTTGTCTGGATCACTCTTATCAGCATTTGACCGATATTTAATCTCGCCTCGAGCTTCACCTCAAGATGATCGTAAAGGAAAAAGGCCTGCTCAGCGGGTGTCATGTTACGCAAACGCATGCATGCTCGGGCTTCTTCAACCCACTCCTCAATACCAATACCCAACCTACCATTAAAATTTGGACAGCGTCTATCTCTTGGAACAAACACGAACCGCTCAACCACACTGGCACCTGGATCAGCTAACCGAGGCGTAATAGGTGGCGCCGTGCTAGTAGAAGCTGCGCCAGGATCAGCCGGTTCAACCACTGCCTGTTCCTGCCGCAGTCTCAAATTATCTGCCTTTAATTGGGCAACTAAATCCCTCATCTCCTGTAACTCATTGTCCATGATGTAAACAGGATACTCACCAGTCAAATGCCACAGTACAGTCACCACCGTTCTGCAAAATGAAACATCAACAAAAACAAAAATCCCAATGTCTGAATCTGAACAACAGCCGAATATACCCTGCCGACTATACGCCAAATGTGGCAATTATACATGAATGTTCGCAGACGGGTTTAATACCTTTCTACAGGACGTCAGACCTGGATATAAATGGAACCCAAAATAAAGACTGACACAAACACCAACTACGCCACCCCGGGGGGCCTCATTCCCGGGGAACAACCCTTAACAATTGAGCAAAGCTCACAGGTTCGTTACAGCTGAGTCAGGTATCAGACATGGGTTGAGTACAAAAGATAATTTTATTTAAAACCCATTAAACTATTTCAACACACTAACCAAAAAGAACAAAAATACCACTTCAGAATTGGAGGCGGATACTCCCAAGCAGGATGGACACAGCGATCATACGTGCACACTCACACCACAGCACACCTCACTGTGAACACGGCACTCAGGAAGGAAACCCACCACCACAACACAGGAAGATGCTGGTCATCTGCAGCTAGCTGCCCCAATTCTGAAGAGAAAATGAAAACCAAAAGAACAGGACAATTTAGGGAAAAAATAAAGAACAATCATAAATCATACAAATGATGGAAAACCAAATTCACAAGAAAAGAACTAAATACACAAACCAGTCCAACCCATCGGAGGTGCCGATCCGACACACTTCTTACTGGTGGACTGGAGACAAACACAAATTACAGAAAAGATAATTCAAACCACATACACACAACGAACAATGAGAAATAACCACTTGAAAATCAGATTAATAAACAGATACGCATATAAACAACATACATCAAAATAAGCATATGGAGGAATATAATTTAATTGCAACCAATGTAAACAAAGACAACACCAAAACCTTACAGAAACGACTGGTGACAGTTAAATGGCTGACTGTTTATTGCAAGGCATTCATGGCATTGAGTCACTTTTGTTACTCACGAGTGTTAAGTTTCACTAAAAGTCGAAGCACCACGTCACAGGCCCAGAACGCGGTTCCGCTGATCCTGTACCACTGAAAATGCTGCAGATATGCACAAATAAGAAGAATGAAACGCTATGGTGCAGCAAACCCTCGGACTGCAACAGACGAGCGGATACGCCGATTTAATCCCACAGTGGATCGCGACTCGCACCAGAAGTCCCGATGATGTAAAGCAGAGCAGACACGCAGAATTCAAACGACCGCTTGATAAGACCAAAAGCCCACTGCAAAGTCCTTTGCACGTTGACCTAAACCTAAAGTGTAAGTCAGCATAAGATGGGTTTAACGAACAAGCCCCCAACATTGATACAGTTAACCCAAAACCAAAGCCTACCTGTTATTTGGCGACTCATATGACACAGAAAATGCGTACTACGGGTTTCCATAGAAACGGCTGTTGCCGAAGGCATCCCGAAAAGCTCCTCAGTCCACCCTTTAACAAAATAAAACCCTGAATGCTGGACAAACAAAACAGACCACAATGCAATCCTGGACAGCAGTTCCTACCTCTCAGACAGTCACACACACCCGCCGGAAGTACGGTGGCTCGCTCACAAAGCGTGGAGGAGGCGCACACACATAGCGTCATTGTGGCCACTCTTATATGCTACCAAACAAGGAGACTAATTGAACCACTCCTCCTACTAACAACTTGCATACTGCTACACATACCTCCAAATTAGGAGATTTCAGGCTTAATCTCTTTCTGAACCTCTTTTCATAGACGCCTCTAACAAACCCATCACGCGCTTCTGGTTCCAAAAACAGCTCAAATCTGTTCTCCAGCAATCAGGCACCTCAGCGCAAAACTTTTCAACCCACTCCTTCCGCATAGGGGCAGCGAAAACAGCAGCGCAAAAAGGACTCTCCCAGCAGCAGATCCAAGCTCTCAGAAGATGGTCTTCTCACGCTTATCAAAGCTACATCAGGACCGACCAGTACCACATCAGGAAAGCTCACTAAACCCTTATTAATTAATAACCCTCATTTAAAAAAAACCTATCCTTTCTTTTCTCTTTTTTCCATCTAGCAAGGCTCACCCATTCAATACAGCGAGTCTTGATCTCCTGTCGGATGCTGCAAGAGCTCTCCTGGACAGCGGCTATTTCTTTTCCTTTTTTTTCGTCTGGAAAGGCTCACTCGAGAGGCCGTGAAAGCCCTCTAGGCCAGCATTCATCTTTTCTTTCTCTGACCAGCGAGGATTCCCTTTCCGATGCCTTGAGAATTTTTCTCCCATCGGATGCCGCGAGGGCCCTCCAGATTGCTATCAATCTTTTTCTTTTTCCATCCAGCAAGGCTTGCTCGTCCGATGCCGCAAGTCTTGATCTCCTTTCGGACACCACAGAGCTCTCCAGGTCTATGCCCCTCCCTTCTCTTTTCTCCGTCCAGCGAGGCTTACCCGATACAGCGAGTCTTGATCTCATTTCGGATGCTGCAAGAGCTCTCCTAGGCGAACATCCATGCTTAACCTTCCACCCGTCCGCCAGCGAAGCTTACCCATCTGATACAGCGAGTCTTGATCTCCCATCTGATGTCGGCGAGAGCTTCCTGGCCGGGTGTTCC
Source organism: Gobiocypris rarus (assembly GCA_023029165.1). Classification (NCBI taxonomy): domain Eukaryota; kingdom Metazoa; phylum Chordata; class Actinopteri; order Cypriniformes; family Gobionidae; genus Gobiocypris; species Gobiocypris rarus. The sequence continues at coordinate 26,702,213 of CM040930.1, forward strand.
ACATCTCCTCCACCGCGCCGTAGGCGAATAGGACCCACTCACCTGACTCAAGGAAGTGCTCCTGGCAGAGGCTGGGTGGGCCCCCTCGGTCAGTCGTTTCTTTTAATTGCACCGTCCCGTCAATCGGTCGGTAGGACTCACCCACCTGACACCACGAGTCTTGATTTCCTCTCAGATGTGGCTTGAGCCCTCCCGATCGGCTGTTTCAACAACGTGCCCACCGTCCACCAGCCGGGAGCATCCGGCTGAGTAGGGCGGATTAAACATAATCTATACTCTATTTAATTGATGAAAGTCTGAACTTGTGAATATATATATGTATATATATATATATATATATATATATATATATATATATATATATATATATATATATATATATATATATATATATATATATATATTAGTAGTGTTGGGCACGTTACTTAAAAAAAGTAATTAGTTATAGTTACTAGTTACTTCTCACAAATAGTAATTGAGTTAGTAACTGAGTTACATCATTATAAAAGTAACTATTTACCAGGGAAAGTAATTACTGAGTTACTTTTTTTTCTGAAACTTGGATGCCCCCAATATTAAATATGTTAAATAAATGAGTTGGACATAAAATAGAATATGAAATAGAATAAATTATTATTATAAAACATTGTACATTAGGCTAATGTACACTATTGTAATGTTGCTGTGGGACAATGTGAGAGACAACTATAAAAATCCAATACATTACTGTAAATATTACGCTATCAGTGGGCCTATAGTGTAAATATTATCAGTAGGCCTATTATAGTGTAAATATTATCAGTACTATACTACTCATTTGGTAGTGGAGCGTTATCAACTGGGTTTTTAGCCACTAATTTTGTGGCGGCTTTTGATGATGTGAGGTGCTTCATTAGAATTAGAGGGTCTGGGCATATGTTGCACGTTACAAAAACATTCTTACCTTTCACCTCAATGACGGAAAAGTTGCGCTTATACTTCCAGTTTGCGAAAGCTACCTTTGTTAGACTTGCCATTGCTGACTGTGCATATGGTGTGCGTCATAGGTGTGTGTGTGTGTGTGTGTGTGTGTGTGTGTGTGTGTGTGTGTGTGTGTGTGTGTGTGTATGTACTCAACCTATCAACCTCAACCTTGTCTCCCACCCACCAATCATCATCAGTTATGTGTTACTATAACCCACCCACCCCCCAACAAGCATGCACGCACCAACCAGAGAAAGAAAAGATGCTGCAGGTCTGACTGACAGAGAGCCTGTTCGGATGCAAACCGCTTCAGTGAGCTCAATTATAGTAACGCCGCATTTTTTTTCTCAGTAACGCTAACGGCGTTGTAACAGGAGAAACAGTAATTTGTTTGATTACTCGTTACTAAAAACAATTATTCCGTTAGTTATCTATAACACCGTTATTCCCAACACTGTATATGAGTTATGAAACCCTTGACCAGACAGAGTTGGACTTTATAGGATGTAATGTGATAAACATATGCTTGTGTTACATATTAGGGGTAGAGTTTATTTGGGGTAGAGATAAACCCCCAGACCAGAAAGAATTTGTGCCTTGAGTGTATCCATTCATTTCCATCCAGTTATAAAATCTGATAAAAGTGGATGGAGAGGCCCAGCCTGCCACCACACAGATATCCTCCAGTGGTATGCCACTGGGCCATGCCCATGATGAGACAATGCCTCTAGTGGGATGAGCCCTGATGCCTATGGGGCAGCTGAGGCCTTTTGATTCATAAGCCAGCGAGATTGTCTACTATCCATCGTGACAATCTCTGCTTCATGACCGCGCACCCTTTTAGCGCGGCCACCAAAGCAAACAAAGAGCTTTTTTGACTGCCTAGAAGTGGCAGAACGCTCTAAATATAACCTCAGGGCCCTAACTGGCCAGAGCAGATTAGCATCTTTTTCGTCTTGCGACGAGGGAAGAGCCAATAGCAAAATGACCTGTGCTCTGAATAGAGTGGATAGCACTTTAGGTATATAACGTCTAAGGTCTTGGCTAGAGGACAACTCTGGAGTCGTTAGGCCTAAACTCGATCTGGGCATCGCACTGCTTGTTAGTGAAAAATTCAGATGGTACACACAGATTCTGTACTGATTATCGGAAGTTAAACAAAATAACTGGACTGATGTGTTTCCTCTTCCCAGTATGAGGACTGTGTTGACCAAGTTGCCGCATCCAAGTTTGTGAGTAAGCTAGACCTCTTGAAAGGGTACTGGCAAGTGTCATTAACAACACGTGCCCAAGAGGTAACTGCTTTTAGTACACCCTCAGGGTAGTTTTTCTGTTATGAGTTTTGTTGGCTACTATCTGAGTTTTTGTCCTAATTGTTGTTTCTCAATTGACAGATACGTTGAAAGTTTCAACAAAATTTGAATGGACCTCTCGATGGGTAAGTGAGGTGGAAGGGTTAGTGGGACAAGTTAGTTTTCTCAATCATAGGTCATAAGTTCTTCATAGATTTTATTTGATATTTTGAAGGATTTCTGTGTTTTTATGCATAATAGTTCTTATTTGTTTTTGTTATGGATTTATTATTTTTCAAGGGGGGTATGTGACGTCTCAGCCTAGGCTGTGTGTGTGCGGTTTGTGTGTGTGTTTTAGGTGCCGTCTGGAGGGGCCGTGGCCAACATACCTGACACTTTGTTGGACGCAGAATTAAATTTGGCTGAGACTGTTCATGGAGAGCGTGGTTCGGGCGTTTGTCTCCAGCATGTGTCCTGCCTGGCCCTAACACATCTTTTGTTTATGTAAATTTTATGTTCTTTCTCTTGTATTAAAATAAATGTTTTATTAAGAGTCGACGCGTCTGGTCTCCTCTTTGTTTCTAGCCTGAGAGCCGGCTGTAACAGTCAATGACTATGGTAGAATCTGTGTGTTACAATAGTAATCCCTTCCAGGGACTCGATAGCAAGAGTTGGACAGTCCAACTAACGAACATATTAAAATTATGACAAGATAAGAGGGATATTGATCATGAAAAGAGTAAACAAACATATATTAGGAGTATATTATCTAACTTGTCAGACACATTTTGCCAGCTGTCGCTTTAAAAACAGACAGATTGGAGGTTTAGACGCTTCAGGCTTATACGTGTAGAAATGAATGTCAGGGTTCATACACCTTTTCCAAGGTAAAATTCAAGCACGTTCAAGGTCCATTTTAAAACTTTTTCCAGCACCTTACACAACCATAAAAATAACATACCAATACATAGTCAACATTTTTATTTAGGTACTGTTTTTATCACATTAAAAGAGATAATGCTATAAACAGCCAAAATTGTGTTTCGTAATTGCAGAAGAATCAGATGAAAAAAAATAAGATTTTTTTTGTGTGTGAAAACTGTGAATTTAATTTATTCTTAAACAAAATTCTCATCAGTGTTCCATCAGCTATGACACATTTAAATCTAAGATTTCTGTGTATGAGCCCATACATTAGCCTAGTGATATCCATATTTTTCAAACCTTGAAACCACAACATCAAAATTCAAGCATTTTCAAAAATTTCAAGCACCTGTGCGATGGGTAATTGTCATAGCTGAGGTGTACAACAATATGATCGCAAATGGACAAACAAGCGAACATGACACACAAGCATATTCAAGCAAAAGCCAGCATATAGTTCTGTGAAACAAAATCAATGTTAGAAAGAAATAAAGCAACCTCTGCCTTCGCTCCTTGATTTGTCTCCAGCGCTTGAAAACCTGATCGTAAGCCTTCTTTTGTTCCACACACATCTTCCACATTTGTTTTTTATCTGACATCTCTCTTTCTGTCATCATTCAGTTGTGTTGTGTCTTATGCATAATGAGTGCCTTGAACACTCTCTTCTCCCCATAAGTAGACACGCCCCTTACTGCTGATTGGCTATCAGTTTGTTATGGTACTCGGCAGAGTCAGATTTCTTAAGCAGTTTTGAAATAACACTTACCCCACCTTTAAATGAGTGATTAATGGCAGACTTAACCTAATTTTATCTAATATTTGATTATCCAGTTATGAAATAGTGCATTTAATTGATTCTGAATCTGAATTCTGAAAACAGCTATGAGAAAAGAAGAGGAATTAGCCTTGTGTAAAAGAAGAAAAGTAAAAAAAGAAAAGAAGATACCAGGATCACGATTTTAATAATGTTTTCACTCCTTTGGTTCTACTACTAATCCATAAAACAATCACAGCTTCCTTTTCAATGTTTCAAAATATAGCTAACTTTACTGACATTACATTTAGTACCATTGTTATGCAAAACTTCAAATTTCATAAAATCATAATTTTACATAGATCATATTCAGATCAAAATATCACATTCATAGCATAAATAGTACATTGTACTGTACTGTACGATCGTTCTCCACCATTCTGACATTGAAAACCTGCAAGCTACATCCGTTGTTAGTAATTTAATATAAAGCCCTTCACTGATTGAATAGTTCCATTAAATAACACATGCCAATGACCTAACATTTTGGAAAAACTAAATCTGGATCATTCATAGTATGCTTGATTAAGTATTGAGCCCACAACTGTATTTATTAGAAACTGCAAAGTGCAGTCCTTCTCCGTCAGGGATTGATCTTACGATAGTCTCTCAAATGCATGGTGGCGTTGCTGGGAAGTCCGAGCTTGATCAGCTCCTCTTGCAACTGAAAATAAATGACAAAGCTTTATGACAAACATTTCATGTGCTTTAAAGTATTGCACTGTTGTCTTTTTATAGTAAGTTTAATGTAAAATTGTATGTAAAAAAATAAAAAAATAAATGTTTATTAGGTACTGTAGGTAAATGAAGGACTGTGATTTTTAAGTTACTCACCTGTATAATCACCAGCTCTTCAATCTGAGACTCTGACAAATGTTCTAGACTTGTAACTTCTACTCGCATACCCATCACTGATCCATAAAAAAAATAAAAAACAGGTCAGGTGTCAATACAGTTTTGAAAACCTTAAACAGTATAAAAATGCACATTATGTTTTGAGATTATTGATAGCAAAAGAAACAAACTGATCACATATCTACACAAACATACCATACTCATCTGAAAAAGTGTTGATGTGATGGTCATTGAGTTCACCAAAACACAAACAGAAGGCTAGCGTTAGTAAAACTTTAGCATGTTACACTTTTATACACACATTTTATTATTTTTATTTTACAGAATCCACATTTACACCCACATTTATTTTATTGTTGTTGTGTGAAGTAGCCTGATTATTCTTTTATTTCATTATAGAAGGTATATTAGCTCACCACTGTAACAGAAGAAAGGCAAACTGGCAAAGCAGTGCTCATCTGTCCACTGGCCAAAGTATTTTAAAGACACAGCTGTGCAGTGTTGAGCTCCCTGCTGTCCTGGGACTCTTGCACCATTATCTGGTTGTGCAACATCACCTTGAGTATTTGGCAGCCAATATGTGAAGAAAGAGCTGCTCTGATCTGACCACAGTCTGTTTCTGTGCAGACCAATCCATACATTATATCCATTATAATAACCATTACTATAATAATAACGTGTAATGTTCAGTATCTGTTGACGCTCTGTCTCATTTCTCACACTGGCCAGGTCTGTGTATTTCTCTCTGCAGTAGCTCTGAGCTCCAGCCCAGGTCTTTCCCTCAAATACCCAGATATACATCTGAGAGGAGTTTACTCTACCTAAGATACAAAAAAAATAAATAATAATATATATATATATATATATATATATATATATATATATATATATATATATATATATATATATATATATATATATATATATATATATACATTTAAAATATATACATTTAAAATCAAATCTGTTCATTAGATACTCAGTCAGCCATATTTTACATGCATAAATTTATATCTACAATCCATTTAAATTTACAGTTTTTACATTATATATGATACTAGACAGGTTCTAGAGATCTACCACAATACTGACAGTGACATTTGTTGAGACATTGATTTACTGATTAATATTTCACTGAAATTTAACTAAATATGTATATAGCATAAAAAAAAGGGTTCAATTGGAATGTCTTACCATCGTAACAGACAAAGGTGTAATAATTGTCACATGAATAATCATACCAGTTTCCATTAGGATCCATGTAAACACACAGTTCGTTTCCAGCATTATTGTCTGGTTCATGATAAAAGTTTCTAAAATTTCCTTCTCCTTCCTGATAGAAATCATTGTTTTCCAATGACCATCTCCAGCTGTTCACATCATCATACAGTCCAATCCAGGCTGAGCCATTGTAACTCCCATTAACTGTGTTAATCACACTGTTCATTTCCTCCATGTTATCAATGGTGGCCAGATCAGTGTAATTCTGTCTGCAGTATCTCTGAGCTTCAGCCCAGGTCTTAGACTCATTCACAAAGTGATACTCCCGGGATGATGCTGATGCTGTGAAAAGGTAGGAAAAATGTAAAAGACACAAAACCCAAAAATTAGTCACACTTTTAGAAATACTTTTTTATTTTTATTTTTTAATGGTTATTATTATTATTATTATTATTATTATTATTATTATTATTATTATTATTATTATTATTATTATTATTATTATTTTAAGAGACTCACCACTATAGCAAATGAAACTTAATGCAGTATTGCAGTTTTCATCTGTCCAGTTCCCAGAGTCACTGAATGACACTGCAGTGCAGTATTCTCTGTTTCCAGCATTATCTGGCTGTCCTGTCCTCCAGTTACTGAATGAAGAGTTGCTCTGATCTGACCAAGATCTGCTTCTGTACAGTCCAATCCAAACAGCGTAATAATAATATGGAATTAATGACTTAACCCTGTAGTTTTCAGTCTCATTCCTGATACTGACGAGGTCTGTGTGATGTTCTCTGCAGTAACTCTGAGCTTCAGACCAGGTTTTGGACTGGTAAACAAAGACATAACTTGCACTAGCATTCACTCTTCCTGTGGAAAAACCATTTATGACAATTTAAAACAATTTGTGATTTATCATGAAATCATAAATATTTTAATTATTAGTTAGAAAGTCCTTCAGTAGTTCTTACCATCATAGCAAACAAAGTAAAGTCTATTGGAGCAAAATGCTTCACTCCATGTTCCCCGATAATATGACATGTACACACACAGACTCTGTCCACCTGAGTTTACTGGTTGCTGGACATACCAGCTTTTAAAACCTACTTCTAATGCTGAATTCTCCAGAGACCATCTCCAGCTGTTCATATCATCATACAGACCAATCCAAGCTTTGCCATAGTAAGTCCCACGTACTGTTTTAATGAGCCTCTTCATTTCCTCCATGTTATCAATGGTGGCCAGATCAGTGTAATTCTGTCTGCAGTATCTCTGAGCTTCAGTCCAGGTCTTAAACTCATTCACAAAGTGATATTGGCGGGTGCATGAATATTGAGTGCAGGTTCCTGTGAATTGTTTTACAGCACAGAAAAAAAAAAATGTTGCAATCATCTGATCAGTGATGTAAATAAACCATGATATTGTTGACATGAACTGTCATTGTACTAATAGTTGTTAACTATTGCTATAGTGTTAATTGTCAATTAAGTCTCAATTACTCATTGTCAATAGATAGCAATATAGAACAAGATTTGATTAAATATTTGGACATTTCACTTATGATTGAATTAGTTTAAAATGAGCATGGTATAGCACTTTAAGATCAATTAAATATTATAGGTAAACAAATTATTTTCCTGCCAAGATTGCATGCCAAAAGAAAAAAGATAAAGTTAAACTCAAGGTAATTTAGTAAGCAACTTAAAATAAATAAAAAAAAAGCAACAACAAAGTGAAGTTTGGTGGTGATGGTAGAACTGACAGGCTGATTAGTTTTATAATTGTTACTGAGTCATGTGAAAGCCTTTTGTGAAATGTATGTACAAGACGATAAATAAAACAGCTTGGACCCTCGACAGTTGCCTATTTCTTGTATTTGGTGATGTTTTGTTGTTGGTTGTTTTTGTTTTGTTTACCTTTGTGGTGGATTACTTTATCTGTTTTTCTTTTATTTAAATATTAACATGTTATGGGTTTTCAGTGAGTTTTTAACAATACATTTCACAATATAATTTGAATCCACATTTATAGGCCTGGTGCCTTTAGCCTAATTTAAACATGTTGATATGTCATGTGGAGACAGACAGGTGATGAAAGTCTTTCTCATTGCTACCAAATAATGGTTTCAAACAAAGTAAGTGAACTTACTGCTGTAGCAGAAGAAAGGCATGCTGGATACACAGACCTCATCTGTCCATTGGCCTGAATATCTGAGTGATACTGCAGTGCAGTGCTGATATCCATATTCATTATCTTGATTATTTCCATTATCTGGCTGTGCCTGTGACCCAGAAATTTGTGGTCTCCAGTTTTGATAACTGGAATTCTGATTATTTGACCAAACCCTGTTTCTGTACAGTCCGATCCAGAATCCTCCTCCTGATATCTCAAGGATCCTCTGGTTCTCAGTCTGATTTCTCACATTGGCGAGATCTGTGTAATGTTCTCTGCAGTATCTACGAGCCTCTGGCCAGGTTTTCCAGTCATAGAGTCTAATGTAACTCTGTGTAGCATTCACTCTACCTAAGATATGAAATATTAATTATATATTAACATTAACTCACATTGAAAAAACAAAAAACAAAAAAACAAACATCTAAAACAAATTAAATGTCCGTACCATCATAGCAAATGAATGGCAGAGTGTTGTCACAAGACATGTCATACCATTGTCCATTATAATCCATGTAAACACACAACTGGTTCCCCCCACTGTTGTCTGGTTCATGATAGAAGTTCCTGAAATCTCTCTCTCCTTCCTGATAGAAATCATTGTTTTCCAATGACCATCTCCAGCTGTTCACATCATCATACAGTCCAATCCAGGCTGAGCCATTGTAACTCCCATTAACTGTGTTAATCACACTGTTCATTTCCTCCATGTTATCAATGGTGGCCAGATCAGTGTAATTCTGTCTGCAGTATCTCTGAGCTTCAGCCCAGGTCTTAGACTCATTCACAAAGTAATACTGGTGGGATGATGCTAATGCTGTAAATAGAGGAAACAAATGTTTTCAATTATTTTTTTTTATTTTTTATGTATTGAAGTGTCCTAAAAAATATATATAATATTTTATAAAATCAATAGGGTCCAAAATCTGAGACTGCTGGAAAAGGCAAATTTGGCCAGGATGCCGGGGTTACACCCTTACTCTTTATCGAAGGACATCCTGGGATTTTTAATGACCACAGAGAGTCAGGACTTCAGTTTTTTACGTCTCATATACGGAGGATGGTGCTCTTTGACACAATAGTGTCCCCATCACTACTGGGGCATTAGGACCCACACAGACCACATGTGAGCACCCCCTGCTGGCCTCACTAACACCTCTACCAGGAGCAACCTAGTTTTCCCAGTTGATCTCCCATCTGGTACTGTTTAGCTTCAGTGAGGAAACTAGTCTTGGGCTACAGGGTGATATGGCTGCTGGTTTAATATGAATGAAGTTCCAAGTGCCCAAACAAAGGGAACACAAAATCACAACAATGGTGAGAGGAAGTGGAGGAAATGAGTGAAAAGTCTATTAAAAATTGCCCAGCCTCAAAAAACCTTTTGCCCGCCCGCCTGTTTTTTGTTTTGTTTTGTTTTGTTTTTTGCTTTGGCAAAATGGCTCTCAAACCAGTCAAGTAATGTTTACTTGGGTTTTCTGCGATACGAAGCCTACCATGCAAATAGTTCAGATTACTAAATTGTTTTAAGTATTTTAATTATTGGACATTAAGTAAGTATACTAAAAAGTCTTAGAAAGAACAACTATTGACTCTTTAGTTACCAATATTCTTCAAAATATATTTTGTCTTCCGCAGAAGAAAGTCATTTTTGCTTACAGGTCTGGAATGACAAAATAGTGAGTAATGATTTATGTAATTAATTATCTATTTTGGGTGAACTATTAGCAATTTAAGATCTACTCACCACTATAGCAAATGAATGGAAAAGCATAATTGCAGTTTTCATCTGTCCAGCTCCCAGAGTCACTGAATGAGACTACAGTGCAGGATCCTGCAGTATCTGGCTGTCCTGTCCTCCAGTAAGTAAATGAAGAGTTGCTCTGATCTGACCAAGATCTGCTTTTGTACAGTCCAATCCAAACATAATAATAATAATAATAATAATTTTGTAATAAAAAACGGATCTTCTGATTTTCATTCTCATTCCTGATACTGACGAGGTCTGTGTGATGTTCTCTGCAGTAACTCTGAGCTTCAGTCCAGTTTTTGTACTGGTGAACCCAAACATAAGTAGCACTGGCATTCTGTCTTCCTAAAACATTTAAATACATTAATGATCATTAGTGACCGCTGATTGTTTCAAAATGATAAAACATAATTGTTTTTCATTACACACATGAAACTGCTCACCATCATAGCAGATAAAAGGATATGTATTGGAGCAGTATGTTGTATCCCATATGCCATTATTAATGTACATATACACACACAGACTTTGTCCTCCATAATTGCCTGGCCCTGGGTTATACCAGTTCTTGAAGTCTTTCTCTCCCTTCTTGAAGAAATCCCTGTCCTCTAGAGTCCATTTCCAACTGTTCAGATCATCATAGAGTCCAATCCAGGCCAGATCAATGGAATCATCATTCGCTGTGTCCAATAACTGAACCGTCTGTTGTTCATTCTCAATGATGGCCAGATCAGTGTATTTGTCTCTACAGTATCTCTGAGCTTCTGCCCAAGTCTTGGATTCATTCACAAAGACATAATGAGGGACACACTGCATGAGGGTAAAGAGGCCTGTTGAAAACACAAAAGTTTAGTTGGGATCACATGATACTATTTCAGTTATCTCCCTGTTTACAATGTCACTTAGTGGGTGACTGCAGAACATTTCTATAATATACTATACTGATAGGTAAGGTCCAAATGCATACTTATCCATAAGATATAGAAATGTGCTGATAGTTAGGCCACTCTCAAAACATCTGTTTTATTTTTTTAAATTCCTTACTTGGCCATAACAGGAGGTTTGTCTATAAATCTCCGACCACACAGTTATAATTATAGTGCATGACAGCCATAACATGAAATATAAATTAGATTTTTATGTCATATGTCATATATCTTACCCATTTATGTGCTAATGTACAGTGGCCCAGTAGTGCAGCCATACTAAATTAAACCACAACACAACGAAATCACCACAACACAACGGAATTAAACAACAACACAAAGAAATCGCCACAACACAACGGAAACAAGCCACAACACAACGAAATCACCAAAACACAACGGAAACAAGCCACAACACAACAAATCGTCACAACACAACGGAAACAAGCCACGACACAACAAAATCACCACAACACAACGGAAACAAGCCACAACACGAAATCACCAAAACACAACGGAAACAAGCCACAACACAACGAAGTCACCACAACACAACGGAAACAAGCCACAACACAACAAATCACCAAAACACAACGGAAACAAGCCACAACACAACAAATCGTCACAACACAACGGAAACAAGCCACGACACAACAAAATCACCACAACACAACGGAAACAAGCCACAACACAACGAAATCACCACAACACAACGGAAACAAGCCACAACACAACGAAATCACCACAACACAACGGAAACAAGCCACAACACAACAAATCATCACAACACAACGGAAACAAGCCACGACACAACGAAATCACCACAACACATCGGAAACAAGCCACAACACAACGAAATCACCAAAACACAACGGAAACAAGCCACAACACAACAAATCATCACAACACACGGAAACAAGCCACGACACAACAAAATCACCACAACACAACGGAAACAAGCCACAACACAACGAAATCACCACAACACAACGGAAACAAGCCACAACACAACAAATCATCACAACACAACGGAAACAAGCCACGACACAACGAAGTCACCACAACACAACGGAAACAAGCCACAACACAACAAATCATCACAACACAACGGAAACAAGCCACGACACAACGAAATCACCACAACACAACGGAAACAAGCCACAACACAACGAAATCACCAAAACACAACGGAAACAAGCCACAACACAACGAAATCACCAAAACACAACGGAAACAAGCCACAACACAACAAATCATCACAACACAACGGAAACAAGCCACGACACAACGAAATCACCACAACACAACGGAAACAAGCCACGACACAACAAAATCACCAAAACACAACGAAACAAGCCACAACACAACAAATCGTCACAACACAACGGAAACAAGCCACGACACAACAAATCATCACAACACAACGAAGTCACCACAACACAACGGAAACAAGCCACAACACAACGAAATCACCACAACACAACGGAAACAAGCCACAACACAACGAAATCACCACAACACAACGGAAACAAGCCACAACACAACAAATCATCACAACACAACGGAAACAAGCCACGACACAACGAAATCACCAAAACACAACGGAAACAAGCCACAACACAACAAATCAAAACACAACGGAAACAAGCCACGACACAACAAAATCACCACAACACAACGGAAACAAGCCACAACACAACGAAATCACCACAACACAACGGAAACAAGCCACAACACAACAAATCATCACAACACAACGGAAACAAGCCACGACACAAAGTCACCACAACACAACGGAAACAAGCCACAACACAACAAATCATCACAACACAACGGAAACAAGCCACGACACAACGAAATCACCACAACACAACGGAAACAAGCCACAACACAACGAAATCACCAAAACACAACGGAAACAAGCCACAACACAACGAAATCACCAAAACACAACGGAAACAAGCCACAACACAACAAATCATCACAACACAACGGAAACAAGCCACGACACAACGAAATCACCACAACACAACGGAAACAAGCCACAACACAACGAAATCACCAAAACACAACGGAAACAAGCCACAACACAACGAAATCACCAAAACACAACGGAAACAAGCCACAACACAACAAATCGCCACAACACAACAAATCGCCACAACACAACGGAAACAAGCCACAACACAACGAAATCACCAAAACACAACGGAAACAAGCCACAACACAACGAAATCACCAAACACAACGGAAACAAGCCACGACACAACGAAATCACCACAACACAACGGAAACAAGCCACAACACAACAAATCGCCACAACACAACAAATCGCCACAACACAACGGAAACAAGCCACAACACAACAAATCGCCACAACACAACGGAAACAAGCCACGACACAACGAAATCACCACAAAACAACGGAAACAAGCCACAACACAACGAAATCACCACAACACAAGGAAACAAGCCACAACACAACAAATCATCACAACACAACGGAAACAAGCCACGACACAACGAAGTCACCACAACACAACGGAAACAAGCCACAACACAACAAATCATCACAACACAACGGAAACAAGCCACGACACAACGAAATCACCACAACACAACGGAAACAAGCCACAACACAACGAAATCACCAAAACACGGAAACAAGCCACAACGAAATCACCAAAACACAACGGAAACAAGCCACAACACAACAAATCATCACAACACAACGGAAACAAGCCACGACACAACGAAATCACCACAACACAACGGAAACAAGCCACAACACAACGAAATCACCAAAACACAACGGAAACAAGCCACACAACGAAATCACCAAAACACAACGGAAACAAGCCACAACACAACGAAATCACCAAAACACAACGGAAACAAGCCACAACACAACGAAATCACCAAAACACAACGGAAACAAGCCACGACACAACGAAATCACCACAACACAACGAAACAAGCCACAACACAACAAATCGCCACAACACAACAAATCGCCACAACACAACGGAAACAAGCCACAACACAACAAATCGCCACAACACAACGGAAACAAGCCACGACACAACGAAATCACCACAAAACAACGGAAACAAGCCACAACACAACGAAATCACCACAACACAACGGAAACAAGCCACAACACAACAAATCATCACAACACAACGGAAACAAGCCACGACACAAAGTCACCACAACACAACGGAAACAAGCCACAACACAACAAATCATCACAACACAACGGAAACAAGCCACGACTGTGAAATCACCACAACACAACGGAAACAAGCCACAACACAACGAAATCACCAAAACACAACGGAAACAAGCCACAACACAACGAAATCACCAAAACACAACGGAAACAAGCCACAACACAACAAATCATCACAACACAACGGAAACAAGCCACGACACAACGAAATCACCACAACACAACGGAAACAAGCCACAACACAACGAAATCACCAAAACACAACGGAAACAAGCCACAACACAACGAAATCACCAAAACACAACGGAAACAAGCCACGACACAACGAAATCACCACAACACAACGGAAACAAGCCACAACACAACAAATCGCCACAACACAACAAATCGCCACAACACAACGGAAACAAGCCACAACACAACAAATCGCCACAACACAACGGAAACAAGCCACGACACAACGAAATCACCACAAAACAACGGAAACAAGCCACAACACAACGAAATCACCACAACACAACGGAAACAAGCCACAACACAACAAATCATCACAACACAACGGAAACAAGCCACGACACAACGAAGTCACCACAACACAACGGAAACAAGCCACAACACAACAAATCATCACAACACAACGGAAACAAGCCACGACACACAACACAACGGAAACAAGCCACAACACAACGAAATCACCAAAACACAACGGAAACAAGCCACAACACAACGAAATCACCAAAACACAACGGAAACAAGCCACAACACAACAAATCATCACAACACAACGGAAACAAGCCACGACAGAAATCACCACAACACAACGGAAACAAGCCACAACACAACGAAATCACCAAAACACAACGGAAACAAGCCACAACACAACGAAATCACCAAAACACAACGGAAACAAGCCACAACACAACGAAATCACCAAAACACAACGGAAACAAGCCACAACACAACGAAATCACCAAAACACAACGGAAACAAGCCACGACACAACGAAATCACCACAACACAACGGAAACAAGCCACAACACAACGAAATCACCAAAACACAACGGAAACAAGCCACGACACAACGAAATCACCACAACACAACGGAAACAAGCCACAACACAACAAATCGCCACAACACAACAAATCGCCACAACACAACGAAATCACCACAACACAACGGAAACAAGCCACAACACAACAAATCATCACAACACAACGGAAACAAGCCACGACACAACGAAATCACCACAACACATCGGAAACAAGCCACAACACAACGAAATCACCAAAACACAAACAAGCCACAACACAACAAATCATCACAACACAACGGAAACAAGCCACGACACAACAAAATCACCACAACACAACGGAAACAAGCCACAACACAACGAAATCACCACAACACAACGGAAACAAGCCACAACACAACAAATCATCACAACACAACGGAAACAAGCCACGACACAAGTCACCACAACACAACGGAAACAAGCCACAACACAACAAATCATCACAACACAACGGAAACAAGCCACGACACAACGAAATCACCACAACACAACGGAAACAAGCCACAACACAACGAAATCACCAAAACACAACGGAAACAAGCCACAACACAACGAAATCACCAAACACAACGGAAACAAGCCACAACACAACAAATCATCACAACACAACGGAAACAAGCCACGACACAACGAAATCACCACAACACAACGGAAACAAGCCACGACACAACAAAATCACCAAAACACAACGGAAACAAGCCACAACACAACAAATCGTCACAACACAACGGAAACAAGCCACGACACAACAAATCATCACAACACAACGAAGTCACCACAACACAACGGAAACAAGCCACAACACAACGAAATCACCACAACACAACGGAAACAAGCCACAACACAACGAAATCACCACAACACAACGGAAACAAGCCACAACACAACAAATCATCACAACACAACGGAAACAAGCCACGACGAAATCACCAAAACACAACGGAAACAAGCCACAACACAACAAATCATCAAACACAACGGAAACAAGCCACGACACAACAAAATCACCACAACACAACGGAAACAAGCCACAACACAACGAAATCACCACAACACAACGGAAACAAGCCACAACACAACAAATCATCACAACACAACGGAAACAAGCCACGACACAACGAAGTCACCACAACACAACGGAAACAAGCCACAACACAACAAATCATCACAACACAACGGAAACAAGCCACGACACAACGAAATCACCACAACACAACGGAAACAAGCCACAACACAACGAAATCACCAAAACACAACGGAAACAAGCCACAACACAACGAAATCACCAAAACACAACGGAAACAAGCCACAACACAACAAATCATCACAACACAACGGAAACAAGCCACGACAACGAAATCACCACAACACAACGGAAACAAGCCACAACACAACGAAATCACCAAAACACAACGGAAACAAGCCACAACACAACGAAATCACCAAAACACAACGGAAACAAGCCACAACACAACAAATCGCCACAACACAACAAATCGCCACAACACAACGGAAACAAGCCACAACACAACGAAATCACCAAAACACAACGGAAACAAGCCACAACACAACGAAATCACCAAAACACAACGGAAACAAGCCACGACACAACGAAATCACCACAACACAACGGAAACAAGCCACAACACAACAAATCGCCACAACACAACAAATCGCCACAACACAACGGAAACAAGCCACAACACAACAAATCGCCACAACACAACGGAAACAAGCCACGACACAACGAAATCACCACAAAACAACGGAAACAAGCCACAACACAACGAAATCACCACAACACAACGGAAACAAGCCACAACACAACAAATCATCACAACACAACGGAAACAAGCCACGACACACAACACAACAAGCCACAACACAACAAATCATCACAACACAACGGAAACAAGCCACGACACAACGAAATCACCACAACACAACGGAAACAAGCCACAACACAACGAAATCACCAAAACACAACGGAAACAAGCCACAACACAACGAAATCACCAAAACACAACGGAAACAAGCCACAACACAACAAATCATCACAACACAACGGAAACAAGCCACGACACAACGAAATCACCACAACACAACGGAAACAAGCCACAACACAACGAAATCACCAAAACACAACGGAAACAAGCCACAACACAACGAAATCACCAAAACACAACGGAAACAAGCCACAACACAACGAAATCACCAAAACACAACGGAAACAAGCCACAACACAACGAAATCACCAAAACACAACGGAAACAAGCCACGACACAACGAAATCACCACAACACAACGGAAACAAGCCACAACACAACAAATCGCCACAACACAACAAATCGCCACAACACGGAAACAAGCCACAACACAACAAATCGCCACAACACAACGGAAACAAGCCACGACAACGAAATCACCACAAAACAACGGAAACAAGCCACAACACAACGAAATCACCACAACACAACGGAAACAAGCCACAACACAACAAATCATCACAACACAACGGAAACAAGCCACGACACAACGAAGTCACCACAACACAACGGAAACAAGCCACAACACAACAAATCATCACAACACAACGGAAACAAGCCACGACACAACGAAATCACCACAACACAACGGAAACAAGCCACAACACAACGAAATCACCAAAACACAACGGAAACAAGCCACAACACAACGAAATCACCAAAACACAACGGAAACAAGCCACAACACAACAAATCATCACAACACAACGGAAACAAGCCACGACACAACGAAATCACCACAACACAACGGAAACAAGCCACAACACAACGAAATCACCAAAACACAACGGAAACAAGCCACAACACAACGAAATCACCAAAACACAACGGAAACAAGCCACAACACAACGAAATCACCAAAACACAACGGAAACAAGCCACAACACAACGAAATCACCAAAACACAACGGAAACAAGCCACGACACAACGTAAATCACCACAACACAACGGAAACAAGCCACAACACAACGAAATCACCAAAACACAACGGAAACAAGCCACGACACAACGAAATCACCACAACACAACGGAAACAAGCCACAACACAACAAATCGCCACAACACAACAAATCGCCACAACACAACGGAAACAAGCCACAACACAACAAATCGCCACAACACAACGGAAACAAGCCACGACTCACAACGAAATCACCACAAAACAACGGAAACAAGCCACAACACAACGAAATCACCACAACACAACGGAAACAAGCCACAACACAACAAATCGCCACAACACAACGGAAACAAGGAAATGGGTTGTAGCTCGTCTGAGGTTTGTGTTTTAACAACGTTTAGCTCACAAGTTATTAATTCGGAAGTTTGAATCTATGAATATATTGGCAATTTTATTAAGTCTAAGTTCAAAATAAAACTCTAATTCCTCCCTTCATCCTGCTTATTTCCCACCACTGTCACGTCCGTGCAGGACTCCGTGCAACCGAGCTCTTCTGATTGGCTCTCTGCTCTCTGAACAGTCACAGGGCCTGTCGCTGCCTCACAGATGCACAAATCACTTTTGCTCCACATTTCGCTTAGTATTTGGTGCAAAACTGAGAGCCTTGCGGAACCTGTCACGTGAAGGCGGAAAAACTGCGTCTGAGACTCGTAGCAGCAGATTCAAGCACTTGTAGAAATTGGACTTGTGATTGTGTTGAAACATATCCAAGAAAAGTCTATTTGTGATCAAATATTCTACAAGTGTGCAACTCTCATTGCGTGTATTCATGTATTAATTTGCGGATGTGCAAAATCTGTCCGTGACTTCACATTTTTGATACGGGTGTGTGAATGCGTTTTGCACCATATACACTGCAGCAACTGGAGCACAAATGTGTGCGTATGAGTTTCTTGATGTGTGACTCGTAGAATAGGATTTGTGCACCTGCAGTGAAGAATGTGTGAAGGTGTAACTGTTGTGTTGTGTTTGTAGAAATCTACAAGTTTACAACTCCTAAAAGATTTTTCTCTGTGACTTCAAATTTATTGATACATGTGTGGATATGCTCTACAACTACAAATTCCACTCACGTGTTCAGTTGTTTTGCACCAAAAATACCTTCATATAATTCCGTTGTGTAGTGGTTTAAGGCTACACTACTGGGCCACCGTACTAATGCACATTTAAAGAAAATACATATAGGCCTAGTGCCTTGCTCTGCTGATTCAATGTCAGTTGGATGAAATTCCATTGGATAGAAACAGAATAAATCCCACATACTTCAAGTTTGCATTATCACAAAACTATTTTGAGGAGCAAAGTTTCAGTCAATCCACATTCCTCAGCCTGCATGGGGAATTACACAAATTGCATTGCTGTCAGAGTTGGCAATTAAAATGCTACAATGAACTCAAGAATTAAGAACATGAACAGAAGTAAACACAGAGCTTAAATACACTGAACAAACCAATGAACTAAATGAACATGTACAAACGTAAAACTAAGTAGAAGCAGGAAAAAGAAACAAAGAAAACAAAAAACAGAGCAAAAACAACTCATAGTAAAACTCAAACACAGATAAAACAGGATATAACACAGACAATTACATATAATGTCACCTGTTACTTGAATAAAAAAAAAATAAAAAAATAGCTGTCCTTTAAATGTCTGTGTCTAGATATTTAAGTTATTCCTTCATTTTTAATTAGCATCTGCTCGAATGGTATCTTGGTAAATTTCTTGGCGATAAACTATATTCTGTATCTCTACTCTCCATCGGTAGTTAAATGGTTCCCTCTGTCTCCTTCAACCAAATATTAAATAATAAATCATGTTTGTGTCTGTGACATAACTAACGACTATGTTTTTTTTTTCATGGATTTTTGATTTGTCCAGATTAAACTTTGTCAAGTCAAGTCACCTTTAATTAGGTGTTTTTTACAATGCTGATTGTTTTAAAGCAGCATTGTTTCAAATAATGCAACAGAATTTGATTAGGGTGTACAGCCGCTTTGGAGAAAACAGTGATGTCATCCAGCTCATTTCAATTATCATAGTGTCAATGCGGACAGATCAGTATTTGAAAATGTATTTGAATATAAGTTGAAAATTTTAGCCATATTCCATATTTGATACATATTCCATATTGTGTTTCAATTGAAAATGTCTCAAATAAAATAAAATGGTGTTTATCAGGCCAAGAATATCTGTAACAATGAGTGTGGAATGAGCAGACAAGGAAGCGGATCTAAATGCAGGAATATTTACAGAGAAAACTAAAATGAAAATAAGGACCTGATGACACCACAACAATACATGCGTATTGCAATGTGCAATACATAGCATGCGTATTATAATACATGCGTATTATAGTGCAATACATAGCACTATAAATACACAAGGAAGACTAGGTAAGGTAACAAGGGGGCATGACAGATAGGAAACATTTGTAGAACTAAATCAACATGAAAAATTACAAAGAACTACAAAGTAAAAAACACAACAGGAAATAACGTATAAGTCCACAAACACACAGGGAATATGTGACAATATCCCACACATTCATATCCACCTTTTTTCCTGAACAACCAACCAAATTTGAACTCAGAATCAAATGCCAGATAACTAACAGTGATAACTTCAGTGATAACTTCTTGTGCTACTACTGAAGAAAATACAAAACATGATGAATGTAAGTGGTTGACTTTTTGACCCTCTCCTCCCACCTATATTTTTATATGAGGATATCCAAGACGAAGATAAAAAGAACAAAAAAAAGTTCCATACCTGAGAATAGTACCAGTGAAAACATGGCTGTGGAGAAAAAATGATTCATGTTTAATAAAAAAAGTATATATATATATATATATATATATATATATATATATATATATATATATATATATATATATATATATATATATACACACACACACACATTTGTTTAAAAAAGGAATAAAGCTTCAGTTTTGTCAAATATTTAGTTTACCGTTAGGATCTCAAGACTTCTCAAGTTCGTGTCTTGCTTGCCAGTTTCTGTTTAGTGTTATTGCAGCTCTCTTTATATACTAAAATGTAAACGTGGGTGTGACTATTTTCTTTTAAATCACAAAACCTGCTAGGTAGGTGGACTTATAAAGTATAAATATAGAACTTAACACGAAAAACATTTTTAGACTACCTAATTAAAAGTATAAAGTAAGAGACATGCTGTGAACTGACACGTACATTCATATTTTTTTTCTGTTCTGTTTAAATTTTCCATTCAATCTCAACATAGCTTGATAAAATACTCTCTAAAAGGATGACTTTTTAAAGGTACTCTACACATAGTAAGTTCTATTCAGAGCCATATTGTCCTAAAACAATTGTATGGTAAAATAATTTTTTTTATGCACAATCTTTTTTTATTTTTATTTTTTATCTACAACTATCAAAAAATCCCTTCAAAGCCACCTCACTATTGATTTTATATGGATCTCAACCATCCAACACTCTCTCAACATGGTACATGATTTGTACCTACAATATATTGCCAAAAGTTTTGGGACGCCTGCCTTAACATGCACATGAACTTTAATGGCATCCCATTCTTAATCTATAGGGCTTAATACGGAGTTGGCCCACCCTTTGCAGCTATAACAGCTTCAAAGTTTATAGGAATTTTTGACCATTCTTCTAGAATCGCATTTGTGAGGTCAGGCATTGATGTTGGACAAGAAGGCCTGGCTCAGTCTCTGCTCTAATTCATCCCAAAGGTGTTCTATCGGGTTAAGGTCAGGACTCTGTGCAGGCCAGTCAAGTTCCTCCACACCAAAGTCGCTCATCCATGTCTTTATGGACCTTGCTTTGTGTACTGGTGTGCAGTCATGCTGGAACAGGAAGTGGCCATCTACAAACTGTTCCTACAAAGTTGGGAGCATGAAGTTGTCCAAAATGTCTTGGTATGCTGAAGCATTAAGAGTTCCTTTAACTTGAACTAGGGCTGGGCGATATGGACAAAAAGTCATATCCCGATATATTTAGGCTGAATATTGATATACGATATATATCCCAATATTTTTTCCGCAAAGTGAGAGCAAATGTTCAGTCAAAGTCAAAGCCAAATATGACGTCACAAGTAGTTTTATTGAAACTGGCCATTTCAGTGAACAGTTGCAAAATCATTTCTTCATCTGGTTCATAATTACATGCTCAGCTGTTCAAATAACAATAAAATGTAAAAAAACCTTTTTTTGAAATCAAAGCTCCATAAGGTGCACATTTAAATAAATAAAAAATATCTTAAAAATAGCCTATAAAATAAAATAGGCCAATATTTTTCAGAAATAAATATATTTATATGAGAAAAGTACAATATCAATTTTTTTTTGTTTTACAACAATAAATGGCTTAATAAAATCCAATAACAGATTTTATTCTCCTTTCTAAAAAATCCACAGATGCAAATAACGAACATTACAAAAGAATATGACAAACCCTAGTAACTTAATGACAGCATTTACATATGTTTCGGGGCTGGAGCTTTTTCGGGTTGTTGATGGCTTGCGGCTGTGGCTTCTGCAGCGCGCAGTTTCAAAGACTCTTCGTACTGCAGTTTGTGCCACTGTTTTTAGATTTGTAGTGCTTCCACCCCTGGCTGTAACTTGTTTATTGCACTCCCTACAAATAACTTGATGTTGTTGCTCATTTGATACTTTGAATCCGAACCATCTCCAAATTACTGAGCCACTGCTTTTTCTTTTACTAACCAATTCCTCCGCGCGCTCCGCAGACGTAGTTGCTTCCTCCATGTTTGTTGAAGAGTGGCTCTGTGCCTGCCCCCTCCCCCCCTCGAAGAGGAGGGGCAGTGGCGCGGGGAGCAGCTCAAATTTGAACTATACCGATATATGCGATATGGTCTAATTCAATATCGCGACTAAAAATATATTGATATATTTTTCTATATCGATATATTGCCCAGCCCTAACTGGAACTAAGGGGCCAAAGCCAACCCCTGAAAAACAACCTCACACCATAATCCCCCCTCCACCAACTTTACACTTGGCTCAATGCAGTCAGGCAAGTATCGTTCTCCTGGCAACTGCCAAACCCTGACTCATCCATCAGATTGCCAGACAGAGAAGCGTGATTCGTCACTCCAGAAAACACGTCTCTGCTGCTCTATAGAATCCAGTGGCGGCCTGCTACTGCATCCAACTCTTTGCTTTGCATTGCAGTTAGTGATGTAAGGCTTGGATGAAGCTGCTCGGCCATGGAAATCCGTTCCATGAAGCTCTCTATGCACTGTTGTTGAGCTAATCTGAAGGCCACACAAAGGAGGTCGGTTTGGAGGTCTGTAGCCATTGATTCTGCAGAAAGTTGGCGACTTCTACGCACTGTGCCTCAGCATGCGCTGACCCTGGTCTTTGATTTTATGTGACCTACCACTTTGTGGCTAAATTGCTGTTATTCCCAACTGCTTCCACTTTGTTATAATACCACTAACAGTTGACTGTGGAATATTTAGTAGTGAGGAAATTTCAGGAATTGACTTATTGCACAGGTGGCAACCTACCACGGTACCCATGCTTGAATTCACTGAGCTTCTGAGAGCAACCCATTCTTTCACAAATGTTTGTAGAATCAGTCTGCATGAATAGGTGATTTATTTTAAACACCTTTGGCCAATGATTCGGAGGGGTGTCCCAATACTTTTGGCATTATTTTTAAAACTTCTATAAATGTTAACTTTTCAATTTTAATTGGTTTGCTTGATAATGTCTAAATCTGAAGGAGAATTTAAATATCAGTCTGTTTGTCATTGTTATCTAAATAAATAAAGAAATATGACACTTAATGGCTGGAATTTGTACTCTTTCAATAATGTTTGAACAGATTGTTTCAGAAAGTTTACCTGAACTCACTGCTGGCAAAGTTTATCTATCTTTAGCTCTAAACAGACCTGCAGTGAAAGAGTTAATGTCATTAAATCATTATTTTTATTTGTAAAATTTGGCCCATTAATATTAATAAAAATTGGACTTTCTATTAAACAAAAAATTGCCGTCTTACCCACCACTTTCCTTTGCATTTGATTCTTTTCACATTTTCTGACATACATAATTCTATAATGCAGAACCAGATACACAAGTTACCAGAGGGTTCAAACAAATATTTTGTGTTCACATTTACTGGCTTTTGTATGCAAACTGAAAGTGGGGAGCAAATAATAAAACCATAGAAAACCTTTGATTATCTCTGTTCAAAATCAACACGTATTTTGTCTTTTAGATTCAGATTGAGGAGGAATGTCATGCAGGTGGTTTTGATTTTGAACAGAGATAATCAAAGGTTTTCTATGGTTTTATTATTTGCTCCCCACTTTCCGTTTGCATACAAAAGCCAGTACATGTGAACATAAAAGATTAAAAGTATAGCCTACAACACTTTTAATCTAAAAATTCTAAATATGTTAATTTGTTGTTCAATATGTTAAATATTGTAATTGGATTGGAAGTTTCCTCTCTACATTTCAGTAATGGATGACCTTTTTAACAAATCATTATGTGTAGCCTACACTCATGTGCAGGACAATATACGCTAGTTTGTGAGGTGTTAATTGTCAGAGCTGTCTGAAGTTTACTAACAAAATAAATGTAAGGTGAAATATCTTAGCTGATGCTCTGAGATAATAAGTGTATCATCACACTTACTAGTCACAACATTTGTATTATTATTTTCTTTACTAAGGTATTTCCAGGTAAACATGTTCACAGGTGTTGTTTCTATTGCAATGTAGATCAAATATCATTTACAGACATCATCGTGTTAAAGGAATGTTGCTGTTTCAAAACAAGTTGAGCCACTAACAGCATGTGTGACAGTTTTGATTGTCACAGATATATATCTGAGAAATCTCAAATGGAAGTCAATCAATGGCAACAATGAAAACTATGCATTACAGAAGATTTAAATACAAGAATGTGCAGCCTGCATTTTTGATTTGTGCAAATCAACCTTTTAACAGTGTGCGCCATGTAACACTACTTGTAGAAACATGAATACAGCCTGAATAAAATTAGACTATACTGTTTACAAAAACATGTAGTGTCATGATTATGGACTCCTATTTTTGGTATTCTGTTTTGTTTCCCTTAGTTCCCTGTAAGATCGCTGAATTCGCTCCAATGGGGGTAGCAAAGAGCGGGTAAGGTATTTGCGCGTTCGGTGTTCTCAGCTGGGCAAAATGGATTTTATTCCAATTCCTCTTTATCTGACTCCATTTTATGAACATTTCTAATTTAGATTAGAATTCCAATTGGTTATTTGGTCATTTATATTTAACCACATATTTAATTATTCAGTTTAACCCTTTGTGGAAAGTACCCATTCATGACCTCCTACAGAGCGTTAATAATTCCAGAGTAAGTCAGAATAAATCAAAGTGTAACAATTTATTTAACAGTCGGGTAACTGTATAATACCAATTACATAATCAATTCAAAGATCCTCAATACATAACATCAAATACTCTGAAGTAAAGAGTGAGAGATGCATTCCTGACTTTCAATACGTAATGTTGGTTATGGGCGAGCACGTCTCCTTAAGTATTCAGACCAGACAGTAACTTCTTTCAAATGGAAACATATGTTAACAAAGGGATTTTAAATTTAATCACTCTGCCATTTGCCTGGATTGAAAGAAGAGACCAAATGGCTCCAGTAGCCACAATATGCAAAATATCACTAATCTCTAAAAACTCTTATTATCTTCTTGAATATTTCTGTGGGGATGATATATTTGTACCAGTCGCACTGAGACATTTCAAACGATATCAAACACATATTATATTGTATAGTGAGAATTGACATTTAAATCAAATAGATTTTAGTTGTTCCATGTGATCATAGCATGAGGGGGGAAGTAGGATGGGGGAGTTTCAGGTGAAGGAAATACATGTAAATTAGAGCCATCAATTTATTCACTGATTGATTTATTGATTCACTCAGCGTGATGTCGTAAAAAGTGTCCTTTGTCCTTCCAGACAATCTAGTGTTGCTTTTTACGTGCTTTTTACGTGGCGTTGCTTTTTACATGCTCTGTTTAGGTTAGGTTTCCTTCATTTCTGATTAGGCTATGTCCTCTTTTGTTCCCATGGTTAAATATTATCTGCACCTTATATTCACCTTGTATATACTCCTTGTTATGTTCAGTTCTTTGTTGGTTCTCGCGTATACGTTTAGTGGTTTGCAGGGATGGAATCGGGTGAGGGGTAAAAAAGATGAGAACATTGCGTGCAGAGAGAAAACATTCTACGAGGTCAGGGCACTTTCTTATATATATATATATATATATATATATATATATATATATATATATATATATATATATATATATATATATATACACTCACCTAAAGGATTATTAGGAACAATCTCCTGAACTCCAAACTGAAGGCCAGAATGGGTAAGAGGTGATTTAAGCAATTTTGAGCATGGCATGGTTGTGTGTGCCAGACGGGCCGGTCTGAGTATTTCACAATCTGCTCAGTTACTGGGATTTTCACGCACAACAATTTCTAGGATTTACAAAGAATGATGTGAAAAGGGAAAAACATCCAGAATGCCGCAGTCCTGTGGGTGAAAATGCCTTGTTGATGCTAGAGGTCAGAGGAGAATGGGCCGACTGATTCAAGCTGATAGAAGAGCAACTTTGACTGAAATAACCACTCGTTACAACCGAGGTATGCAGCAAAGCATTTGTGAAGTCACAACACGCACAACCTTGAGGCAGATGGGCTACAACAGCAGAAGACCCCACCGGGTACCACTCATCAGAAATAGGAAAAAGAGGCTACAATTTGCACGAGCTCACCAAAATTGGACAGTTGAAGACTGGAAAAATGTTGCCTGGTCTGATGAGTCTCGATATCTGTTGATGGTAGAGTCAGAATTTGGCGTAAACAGAATGAGAATATGGATCCATCTTGTTACCACTGTGCAGGCTGGTGGTGGTGGTGTAATGGTGTGGGGGATGTTTTCTTGGCAAACCTAAGGCCCCTTAGTGCCAATTGGCATCGTTTAAATGCCACGGCCTACCTGAGCATTGTTTCTGACCATGTCCATCCCTTTATGACCACCATGTACCCATCCTCTGATGGCTACTTCCAGCAGGATAATGCACCATGTCACAAAGCTCGAAACATTTCAAATTGGTTTCTTGAACATGACAAAGAGTTCACTGTACTAAAATGCTGGCCATATATATACAGTATATATATGAAAATATGAACAAAACAGGTGTGAGGAGACAGGTGTTCAGGAGATTGTCTCCCTATTTAATGTCCTGATGTTCTGTTCTCATTGTGCGTTCGTTGTTTTCTTCTGGGTGGTTGCTGCCGTGTGTTGACCGGCTCTTGTTGGGTTTTTGGTCGTGTTTTTTTGTTATTCACCTTTTGTTTTGCCTCCAGGACTCTGCTGAGACTGTGTTTAGCCTCGGTCCGTTCTCCTCACACCTGTTTTGTTGGATCTATGTGGGTCTCTCTCCCGTGGATTCCTCCGAGTTTTCTACTGCTGCTCTGGGAACCGAGGAGGACTGGACCGTGTGGCTTTGTACCCGGAGAACCGTGTGGAATTTGCATATTTTCTATCTGCTGTCTGCTCTCATCTTTCTAAATAAACTTGTTGACTTGCATCAGATTCCTCAGTCTCGTTCCTCACACTATTAAGTATCTCTGCACTAATTCTTATAAAACAAACACACAAAAAGGATTCAATAGATGTGGGAGATGAATACATAAACAAAAAAAAACAAGAAACAACAACCAGATATAATGTATGTTGGAAATCATCTTTGCTTCTCTATTAAAACTGAAGAGCCCACTGGTTACAAATTCATCAATATGGGACACTTTGTACAGCACCTTGTAAGTTAAACGCTATTTCTTCTGATGTTTAGCCACCAGAATTTCAAGGGCCCGCTTTCTTTGTTTTGCTGCAGGTCTCAGCCTTGCCCGTTTTTCTTCTACGCATTTATTTTCTTTTTTTTATTACCTTGTAATGTCACTCTTCACAAAAAAAAAAGACAAAAAAAAAGATCAGACTGAACGGAAGATTTCTTGAGTGTCAAGAATTCTAAATAACGACCATTCTGAATTCCTACACCATCACGTTGTGCGTTCAGCAGACAAAACTGTTACTTAAAGACAAAGTGCGATTAATATAATTAACTAAAAATATTAAAAACAATATTGTTAAATAATTCTGGAATATTACTTAAATATCATAAATATATTTTCAGTCATGATAACTCTCAGAGTGAAATATTTCCACCAGCATTTATTAGCATGGAAAATACATAAGCTTTGTTTTGGTGGATTAGATCTGCTATGCTGCTTCTGTTGTTGTTGCTGCTGAGCAAATACAAAAATGTATGCAGCAGTCAAAATAACAATTGTAAAGGACAAGCTGCAGCAATAAAATGGTAGAACCCCCGTAACAGAGCTCAGGTGGCACTGGTGCGGAGGAGGGATAGACAGAAGTTTTCATAATCATTCAGCAAAACATCTTAAAATCGCTGCCTTAGGAGGATGCATTGAAAGATTGTCCGAATCCAATGTTAGCTTGACCTCCTTTCTCCTGCGATACCTTCATTTGATTGTTTTTTGAAGGCAGCATTGATTTATCCTTTGCCGCCTTTGAGATCCCACAATCCTGTGCTTTCCATTCTGTGCCAAATGAGCTAAAAAATAAAGAAGGTGTCTGAAAGGCAGCGATGCAACAACGTCTTGGTTACGTCTGTAACCCTAGTTCCCTGAAGGAGGGAACGGAGACGTACGTCGGAACTGGCCGACGAATTGGGATCTGCTTTCAGAGACGAATCTGCTTTGAGTTATTCTAAACGAGCCAATTGGCATTGGCATGTGGTCCACACTCCGCCTGCAGCGCGGGTATAAATACGGAAGTGTTTGGATTCAGCCTCCTCGCACCTCTGAGGAACCTGACGATTAGGTCGTGCTTCCCCAAGGACTTATCATTCACTGCATCGTGATACGCCGCTATTGGTACACTTTCAGGGTGGAGGGAGACAGCCTTCGCTCCAACACATCTTGCAGAAAGGAGAGCACGACACTAACCGAGCACCTTCGGGTGTCTTCGCGGCGAGAAGAGCACCACTCAACGAACAGGTTCCACTTCAGCGCATAGAGCCACCTTGTTGAGGGGGCCCTTGCGGAAGCGATGGTGTCTGCCACTGCTTGTGGAAGCCCACCTAGAACCTCCGCGTCCCGTCCAGGGACCAGACATTTTCCAGAGGTCTGGATGCAGGTGCCCCATCCCTGAGAAAGAAGGTCCCTACTCAGGGGAATCGGCCAAGGAGGGGCTGTCGCGATGAGTGTTAGTTCGGTGAACCAGGTCTGGTTGGGCCGATAAGGCACAACTAACAGGACCTGCTCCTCGTCCTCCCTGACCTTGCACAGTATCTGTGCGAGAAGGCTCACTGGGGGGAACGCATATTTGCGTAGGTCCCGCGGCCAGCTGTTTGCCAGCGCATCCGTGCCAAGGGTGCCCCCGGTCAGGGAATAGTACAACTGGCAATGGGTCGACTCTGGAGAGGCAAACAGGTCTACCTGAACTGCTCCGAAGAGGCCCCATATCAGCTGGACCGTCTCGGGATGGAGTCGCCATTCTCTTGGAGGTGTCAACTGTCGAGAGAGCTCGTTGGCTGTCTGGTTCAGCACACCTGGGATATGGATGGCGCGAAGCGACCTCAGATGCTTCTGACTCCAAAGGCGGAGATGGCGGGCGAGTTGGAGCATGCAATGGGAACGTAGACCACCCTGATGGTTGATGTACGCAACGGCCGCAGTGCTGTCCGTACGGAACAGTACGTGCTTGCCCTGGAACGGCTTTCTGAGGCGCCCAGAGCGAGACAAACTGCCAGTAACTCCAGGCAGTTGACATGCCAGCGCAGTTGGGGCCCCGTCCACAGACCCGAGACTGCGTGCCCGTTGTACGTGGCCCCCCAACCCGTGGACGAGGCATTCGTAAAGAGCACATCATCCCTGGATACCTGTTCTAAGGGTACTCCCGCCCGTAGAAACGAAGGGTCCAAAAACGGGCCGAAGGTTTGGCGGCAGTACAGGGTGACTGGGACCCGGTACCTGCCGCTCTGCCACGCCCATCTCGGGACTCGGCCGTGAAGCCAGTGCTGAAGCGGTCTCATATGTAGCAATCCTCTGAAAAGATTTTAGTGGGACCGCCGTCCTGCCCTTGAACATATTCAAGGAGTTCAGCACCGCCTGGACTCGCTCCTCCGTGAGGCGCGGAGTCCGGTTGACCGAATCCTGTTCCATACCGAGATAAGAGATCCTCTGTGTGGGACAGAGTTTGCTCTTCTCTCGGTTGACCCGAAGGCCCAACAGCCTAAGGTGACGGAGCACCAGGTCCCTGTGTTCGCACAACTCCTCCCGCGACTGGGCCAGTATCAGCCAGTCGTCGAGGTAGTTGAGAATCCGAGCGCAGCGTTCTCTGAGCGGAACAATGGCTGCCTCCGCGATTTTCGTTAAGACGCGGGGTGACAGGGACAGCCCGAAGGGCAGGACTTTGTACTGATATGCCCTTCCCTCGAACGCAAAGCGTAGGAACGGTCTGTGTCTCGGGAGAATGTAGACTAGAAAGTAAGCGTCCCTCAGGTTGATCGCTGCGGACCAATCTTGGGGACGGATGCACTCGAAGATGCGTTTCTGCGTCAACATCCTGAACGGGAGCTTGTGTAGGGCCCGATTCAGAACATGCAGGTCCAAGATTGGTCTTAACCCACCACCTTTCTTGGGCACAATGAAGTAGGGGCTGTAAAAACCTGACTTCATATCGGCTGGAGGAACCGGCTCGACCGCGTCCTTCGCCAGTAGGACTTCGATCTCTGACCGCAAGACATGGACATCGCTGCTCCGCACAGAGGTGAAGAGGATGCCCCTGAACTTGGGAGGCTGGCGAGCAAACTGAATCGTGTAGCCGAGGTATAGTACGGATGAGCCAGCACCTTGTCGGTCTCCCGTATATCTGCCAGGTTCAGCCACAGGTGGCGTTCCTGGACCACCATAGTGGACATCGCTCGACCCAGGGAGAGTGCGGTGACTTTCGTCGCCTTACGCAGTTCCTGTAGAACTGCCGGGTCAGGCCCACCCTCGTGCATGTCCTTGAGTGCTTTGGCCTGGTGGACCTGCAGCAACGCCATGGCATTCAAGGCAGACGCGGCTTCTACACAGGCAGCGTAAGACTTGCCCGTCAGAGTGGACGAGAACTTAAACGCCCGAGAGGGGAGACACGGATTTCCACATCCACATGGCGGGATCTCCACATAACCCTTATCCGCGCCGCCGTCAAGGGTGGTGAGGACGGAGGAGCCACTTCCTCTAAGTCTGGCGGCATCCACGATTTTGTGAGCTCCTGATGCACTTCCGGAAAGAAAGGTACCGGGGCGCTTAAAACCAGCACGGGCTTGGGAGACGGTGGAGGGTTCCACTCGAGCCCAACACTCAAGGCGGCCTGGGAAAGCATAGCCGTGAGCTCCGGATCAGGCTCGCGCAACACTACCACACCCGAAGGGGGCAACGCAGCAAAGTCCTCATCTCTGGAGTCCATTAGCTCGTCCCCCGATGCAGCAACCGACACCATATCTTCAACCGGAGCCCCGAAAGTAACAATCGGCCACCCGTGGGAAGGACCGGGACGTTCCTCCGGCAACTCAACTGGCGCAGCGGACGGTAACCCTCAGGTCTCCGCCAAAGGCATTAGCCAAAGTAACAGCCCTCTGCTTTGCAGCGGGAGGACCGCTAGATCGGGGAATGCGCAATGGGCCGCTCCCCTTTTGAGGAAGCCGAGCCTAGACCGCATTACTGCGATGGTCATGTTCCCGCAGTGGGAACATGAGTCATTCACGAATGCCGGCCTCAGCGTGCTGAACGCCCAAAAACGTCAGACAACGATCGTGCCCGTCAGCTGGGGACAGAAACCGGCTGCATCCAGAAACACACGGTTTGAATGACATCTTGATTGGCACACAGGGGAGATGGCCGCTGCCCACAGTGGTTTAAAGGGTGCAAGCCCACTGCGAGCACACAGCACCCAGCGAGCTGTCAGAACAGCTGTCTCATCCTCTTCAACAGACTCACGACCGCCACTGTGATGTGCCGTAACTCCAGCCGGAAAGAGCTCCTTCTTTTAGACTCCTCGTTCAATAGACACTCTTCGCAGGAACACTGGAAAACTCAATGTTTGGCTCCGAAGTAAAAAAAGCGAGTATCTCTGAAAGCAGATCCCAATTCGTCAGTCAGTTCCGACGTACGTCGAATGTGACTGACTGAAAGGGAAGCTAAGTTTTTGGATGCAGCCATGCTTACATGGAAGTACTTCTGATTGACTAATGCCAAGGCATATTTTTTTTCTTAATAAATAAATAGCAATTAAACCTAATAGTATTATTAAAATAATAATAATAATTGTTACAAAAGTACATAACACAATGACAACATTTTTAAATAAAACTGAAATATGTAAAATATACTCATACCCTCAGAAAATTCTTTCTCAGAACCCTAAAGTGACACAAACGGCATAAAGTGAAATTAAGAAGTGTTTTATTGGAGCTCCGGAGATTGATAGAAAAATGAATTAGCTATTGTACCAGAGGGCTTATCACTTCCAAAATTCTACCATGCATAAAAAATTACTGACATTTTTTTTTTAATGCAAACACATTACATATCATATAGACGCTTCACACTTTATCATAGTTCTTTATCAGTGTGCTTGAGACATTGCAAGTGCTTTGTCATATGTCATCTTATAATGAACAGATTTCTTACATAACATAATTGTTTATTAAATTAAATTAAATGTGAGGTGTCTGCTGAATCATTAAATGGCTCTGGTGAGTGAGTCTTATAGGAAATTACATTTTTGTTTCACGCACCTGCATTGTGGTTGAGGCAAGGATATTGTTTACTTTGGTGAAGAACTAGAAGAGGATTGATATAGCTAAACTGTTTGTGTGTAATGTTTCTTTTATCCCTTTTTGGGTAGGCTTTTTATCTAATTCTAATATCCTATCATATTTTTAGATAAATGTTTGAATGGTCTATTTAATACTTATGTCTATTGTTCTTCTTTTTATAATAAAACACAAATCAGGGTTTAAACCACCAATAATGACAGTATGAAATATGGATCGGTGGTTTAAACTATATTATAGTGTCCTAAATACTGGTACACACTACACAACTCATAAAAAAATTCTGTATGAGCCAATGAATTTTGCAGCTCCTTTAACTGACGATTTGTTTAAAAAAGAAAAAAGTTCCTATTTTGCACCCCACTCCTGGAAAGTGCAAGAAATGCTCGTAAACAAAACGCACTCATTACATTACATTACATTACATTACAAAGCAAACGACTCAAACGACGGGATACATTTTGCTTTTAGTTTTGCTGGATGAAGAATGCCTACTTTTGCTTCTGGTGCGTAGAAGCAAAAGTTTATAGCGTGGGTCAAATCAGCGCCTTAATTTTCACTTTAACGTTGACATTTTCGTCTCAATTAGGAATGATATCCATCTTTCCTATCTTAGTTCACAACATTTTTTTTATTTATTTTTTATAATCTTCCTACATATACAAATCATATACAAATATATTTACAAAATAAAACGACAGCACTGCGTTCAGTGTAACGAATCACAATGTAACGAATCTGCGACTCTGAAACCTAGCTTTCTCCAACACGCCATATTTGTTTCAGCTGTGTGTTGATATGTGTTGGAGCAATTGTTAGCTGACATATATTATTCCACCTCTCTCGTCGGTAAAGAAATGGTAATACGTTTCTAATAGCCTATTGCTTATTTTGCGTATTAGTGGATGTTATCTGGAATGTACCGGCGCGGGGGGAGCAAGAAGGATCATAATAAAGCGGCTAAGGAGCAGAGCGACAGTAACAAGTATGCGGAGCTGCTGGTGTTCGGCTACGCCTGTAAGCTCTTCCGGGACGATGAGAGGGCCAGCTACCACGAGCAGGGCAAACACCTTATCCCATGGATGGGGGACAAGAACATCATGATCGATAGGTCGGTTAAACAAACCTAATGGGAATAATTACTTAACCAACTTAATGTCTTCCAAAGGGACCTTGGATGTATTGTGTTGTTTTGCAGCACAGGAGGAGCTGATGGCATTATGTGATGTTTACATGGCCAAACGTGAATAAAAGAAACTTGACAACGACAGATCTAAGATAACTTGCTTGGATTGTGATTTTTTTTTGTAAGCTCGGTGCAATGACAGAACTGTCAAATGGATTCAACAAGAACTTTAAACCAGCCTAATATGGTTTGCTGGTCTTCCAGCCTGGCCAAGATGATCATTAGCTGGTCTTCTGGCTAAGCTGGTCCTCAGGTTGTCTCCCAGCCTGCAAGCTAAAAAGTGCCCAGACACCTTTAAAAAAACATCTGAGAGACCAGCTAACCAGCTTAGGCTGGTTTAATATGTTGTTTTTCTTTTGCAGGGTTAGGGAATATTTGAAATCTGAGGCAGAGTCCTTGCTTAGCTGGCCCTCACTAGTTGTGTTTAAATAACTATATCTATCTATCTATCTATCTATCTATCTATCTATCTATCTACCTATCTATCTATCTATCTATCTATCTATCTATCTATCTATCTATCTATCTATCTATCTATCTATCTATCTATATATATATATATATATATATATATATATATATATATGAATAAATTAATTAGAATTATAATAATAATATGAACCTTTTGTACTGGTCATGTGAGGCCTCTGCTT
Source organism: Gobiocypris rarus (assembly GCA_023029165.1). Classification (NCBI taxonomy): domain Eukaryota; kingdom Metazoa; phylum Chordata; class Actinopteri; order Cypriniformes; family Gobionidae; genus Gobiocypris; species Gobiocypris rarus. Next base: position 26,737,251 of record CM040930.1, read on the forward strand.
CTTAACACTTACTGAATTTGCCGTGGTCACATTTGTGTTGCATTTATACGATTAAATGCAAACCATAGCAAATTTGCATTAGATTAGCCTGCTACTGCTAATTAGTCTGTGCATTAAGGTGGTTTTCACATATGATGATCTATGAATTGAATCCCATTATATGAATTCTGTCTTTGTGCATAGATCCAAAGTCTTAACGTTGTTCTTTTGCAGGAAGTACTTTTAACAAGTAGTCAGTCAAAAATTGTGTTCTTTATCTGTCTTCTCTCTTCCTCAACACTTTTTCCAGTTCAGCTGCAGACGTTTTAAAAACGTGAAAATTGGTAATGAGCTGGGAGTGTGTTGAAACGCAGCGGGTTGCATTGAGCCACCTTAATCTGCATGGATCTGTTTCTTGTTTCCAATGTGTATGTGTGTGTCTCTCTATCACATAATACAGAACTTATTTCCTCAGCAATTAAGGCTAAGGGGTCCCGCCAGGCCCCGATTGCCACCTCATCGCCCACTTCTCTCTTTTGCCGAAGAAACTGGAACTGAGAAGTGGAATACAGGAGCGAGCGCAGGAAAATTTCCTCCATATGGGTTCTTACGGATAGGTATTTATGTGCTCGGGCTTGTGTGGATGTACTTCTTTTGCAGTAATTGTAGGAATGATGATGGCAGTTGTCTCAATAAGTCTCAGTTGTCTGACAAGGGTACAAGTTGGAATGGTTTGTTGAACCATGTAAGGTAAGAGGAGAGTTGTTGTTTGCGTTTTATTTTTATTTATTCTCCTGTTGCGTCTTTTTATGGTTTTAGTGACGAAATAGATGGATTTAGTAACTTTATCATGCAAGCGCTTTCATCTGTTGACCCGTATACCCTCTGGAGCGCATCATATAGGCCGTCTGCCTTTTGCTGCCCAGGCATCTCCTCATGCAAACTTTGTAAGCGAAGTAGAATTTTTGAAAGAAAACCATATATGTGAATATACAAAAAACGGCTTTACTTTTAGGGTTCTCCAGTGTGGTGAGTATTTGTTGTATGTAATCCAATGTTAATTTCCTCTCACCTTTTTAACCACATGATTCGTATTGCAGGTACGATGGCCGTGGTCATTTACATGATCTTTCGGAATATGACGCAGGCTCGTGGAATCATGACTACCAGCTGTCTGAAGAGGAGGCCAGGATCGAGGCTCTGTGTGATGAGGAGAGGTACCTGGCCATGCACACAGATCTACTGGAAGAGGAGGCTAGACAAGGTAAATGCTCAGTCCATTTTTATGTCTAATTCAAACCTGATATGTTCATGTCTGCTCGAGTGCAGTGTTGATTTTTTTTTAACACCAATTTATGCTTTAGTTCTATTTCTTTTGTATTTTTGTTAGTGGTTTTAATCTGACACTTTGGCAGCTGGTATGGGATGCATTTGGCCATTATTTACTGTGGTTTATTTGAAACAAACATATTTTTCTTAAAGCATTTTTCAAAAAGATTTTCATTTCATTTTCTTTTGACAGTATTTTTAGAATTTTCATTTATAATTTATTTGACAAGATGCACATTTTCGTTTTGTTAATTTACATTTTTATTAAAGTACATGTTATTGTTAAGCAAATACTAATAAGAGATTCCTAAATACTTTTTACTTACCCTGCCATTTAGGGCTGCACGATTTGAGGAAAATATCTAATTACGATTATTCTGGTTAAAATTGCGATTGTGATTTATTTATTTATATTTACAAGTCGTGTGTGTGTGTGTGTGTGTGTGTGTGTGTGTGTGTGTGTGTGTGTGTGTGTGTGTGTGTGTGTGTGTGTGTGTGTGTGTGTGTGTGTGTGTGTGTGTGTGTGTGTGTGTGTGTGTGTGTGTGTGTGTGTGTGTGTGTAAACATTTTGTTAATATTAGTGTTGTCACGATACCAAAATTATGACTTCGATACGATACCAAACTAAAATACCTCGATACCGATACTAAATCGATACCATGGCCAAAATACCACCCAGTAAAAGTAGTTGAATAATATGACAACAGAACTTATTAATCATAGTCTTATTTAATTTTTTAACTAAAAACTCACGTGGCCAGCATGTTCCTGCCCTGGTTTTTGACAATTTATTCTAATTGCATTTTTTTTTATTTTATCTTTGTTTTTAAAAATAAGCTAAAAATGCAAATTACAAAAATATGACAAACAGCGCCATTTTTTTTTCAGCTGTAGGTCTATTTAACAGTAGCCTATAACAAGTCAAGAAAGAAAAGAAAAAAGCTGCTTAGTCTTCACTCAATAAATTAACTATACACTGATTCTTAATGAATATATTAAAATTATTTAGCCAGTCATGGGGTGGTTTTCTTTTTTTCATTGTTGTTTGATTAATCACACAGAATATTAGATCCGGCTTAACACCGATCCAATTACCTCAACTGTACACGTTCACTAAAGACACCCCCGACTGTGTTTATCTGAATACTCACAGGATGTGCATTTTTACATATTTTTGACCATTGAAATCCATAATCCGAAAGAACTGTTGCATGTTGTCTGAAAGGCGTGTGCTCGCACTTCAGATCAAAGTCCGGTAGCGCGAGCACATCCCGCGCCGCGCTATATTTTCTCATGCGCGCAGGTTTCTGTTGCTTTCTTTGTCATGCGCTGCACGTGTATATTTAACTCTTCTGCTTCCAATGTTTATTGAACAGTGTAAGCAGAGCTCTGCACACACATCCTGACTCCTGCTGTCACTCATCCACACAAATAAATACAGCTCTTATTAACGCGCGGTCCTTCTTAAAGTACCTGTACTAATAAAATTCCATATCGTACCGTTTTTAATAGCAGGGTATCGCAATACTTTTCTAGTACCGGTATATCGTGCAACACTAGTTAATATATTATGATTAATAATAATTATTATATTGCTAAATAAAAATATTTAACAAAATAAGAGATATTAATATAATACATTAATATGTTACTATATATTATAAATGCTATAATATTACTATAGATAATATAACTATATTACAATATTATTTGTTAAAAAAGAGTATTTAAGAATAAATATAATTTAATAATGTTTTACAGTACTTATTTTACAAAATAAACTGCTTAATAAAAAATAAAAAATGAAAATTAGCCCATGATTTACTCACCCTCAAGTAACCTTAGGTCTATATGAGATTCTTCTTTCAGACGAATAAAAGTTGAGTTATATAAAAAAAATGTCCTGGCCCTTCCAATCTATATAATGGCATTTACTGTTGCTCTGTTTTTGAAGTCCATAAAAGCATCTGTCGGTCAAATAACGTGCTCCACACGGCTCCGGGAGGTTAATAAATGTCTTTGGAAGTGAATTGATGCGTTTGTGTAAGCAAAATATACATATTTAAAACTTTATTAAGTAAAGTTTCGGCCGATCATCTTCCGTATTCAGTTTATGGATAAAGTGTTGAAAGTGCCTCTCCAGTTCAAAGGCTTACGCTACCAGTTACGCTCGTCAAACGTTGCGTGTGCATCTTGAACTCCGACAAGGCACTTTCAACACTTTGTTCACGGAATGTGATCGGACGGAACTTTCATTCAAAAAGTTTTAAATATGGATATTTTTCTTACACAAACGCATCGTTTTGCTTCAGAAGGCCTTTATTAACCCCTCGGAGCCGTGTGGAGCATACTATTTGACGGACAGATTAATTTTTTTATCAACTTCAAAAACAGAGCAACAATTACTGTCATTATAAAGCTTGGAAGAGCCAGGACTTTTTTAATACAACTCAACTTTTATTTGTCGAAAAGAAGACTATCATATACACCTAGGATGACTTGAGGGTGAGTAAATCATGGGCTAATTTTCATTTTTTGGGTGAACTTTCCCTTTAATATGCAGACAGCCTATGACTAAAAAACATTAGAAAGGTCTAAGGATTTATTGTAAAATCAAAACATTATTATAAAAAACTGTGCTTTTTATCTGTGATATCAATTTCTTAAAGTCCATGTCTTTATGTGAAATATGAGCCTCTTATGCATCCACTGTAAGGAACAAAACTTTTGTACAAACAAAATATTTTTATTTTTTACCCAAAAGTTTGATTCATACTGTAAGCCAGAGGGCGCCCTCAAGCAGAAACTTCTCATTTTCCTCAGAGAAGTAATAGTTTTCAGGAAATCCCTAATGTGAAGCTAGAGCTGTAGGCTGAATAAAAAGAAGAAACACTTTGACTGATTAAACATGAAGACAAAAAACACGACTGCATCAAGATATGGTGTATTTGAGTTCTTCGAGCTCATTTTCATAATAGTAAAGTATACGGTGCGACTTTATCACTGTATAGATAGAATACTATAAAATAATGCATTGTCTGCCTCATTCTGTGTAAGAAACCACACCAGCTCACAAGCACTCGACTGGCGATATGAAGCAAGTTAAAACGTGTTATTAAACGTTGTGTTTTGTTGGACAACAGGTTTATGAACTCTTTGCATTACTAGTTTGTGAAGATGTTTGACGTGTGTTGCTTTTTCAAACAACACTAACACACTGTGCATATATTTATTTAATGCAACGATGCAAATAATCATTTGACGTGAAAAGTTGTTTTTGAAATTTTTTTTTTAAATTGATCAAAAGTGACATTCATCCTGAATTTTCATATTAACATAAATTGCTTTCACTTATTGATGGCATCATACCCTCAGGCGGCAGGCTCGGCACATTCCGCCATAGTCATTGCTTATGTTGCATAGCGTGTATGTGAATGTAGGGGCGGAGACATCAAGATAAGGGTGTGGTCCTCTTGGGTAGGGCTCTTTTTGTTTTGGTGATTTCCAAATATCAACAGCGTTTACAAGAAATCACTGCACTTTTAAGTGCTTTTGTTTCTAATATCTTTTTGATTTTATTACATTTCAAGAATAGTGAAAGGCATGTGTGCTTGTTCGCGTGAAGAGCGCAAAACTGACATGGCTGAGATTATTTTTTAGAAAAAATAAAATATGTCGAGTTGTAGAATGTGAACGTGTCGGGTTATGCTAGGTCACCAGACCGGTTACTGGTTGCCATGTCAGATGTTGTTTTTATGTGTGGTTAACTTGTTCTGGAACAAATGTTGTTCAAGTTTGTCACTTGACTACACCCAGCAATTCAACTTTTAATTCAATGAAGGGCATTTATGTAACACCTGACCTGACTAACACAAGACTGCTAGCTTACATCATCAAATATCCGTTGTATGAAAGCTATAAGCCATAAATTGCTTCGGATGCACTGAAATATCATCCAAAAATGTCATAAATCTCTAAGTATGTGTATGTATAAGCTATTTTACAAGTTCTCATCCAAATCACTTTTTAGAGCTGGAACTATCTGTTTCTTTATCACTTTTGTTTATCACATAATTTTTTATAAACATTTTCAGAATGTTGTTTCGTAAGTGGTTCCTCTTCGGGACATGCTGATGAATCAAACGGAACTAATTTAATGTAGCACATTATTATAACTCGATATATGCATGACCAGGTTCAATACTCAAAAGTGATGTTCCTTAGCTCAATTCACAGTTTAACAATCTTTAAACAGAGGTGCGCAGTAAGTGGGAGTGAATTATGATGTCCTTTGCTGATAGTGTCAGAACGACATAGTCATTATCTCTGTAGACATCATGTGAATTCGCCCCTCGGGGGTGACCTTACCTCATTAAACTTTTATCAATCTGTCTACATTAACATCCTAAAAACCGTAATAAAGCATTTTGATTGTTTAATATTGGAGTGTTCGTGTGCTCGATTGCAGTTTTAGTAGTTGTGATTCTGTAGCGAGATCGTTAAAGATGAGAACACACTGTGGCTGATCCAATGTGCAGATTGGTATGAATTTAATGAGGATTTGCTCTTGTGGGCTTTGACACACTTCCAGAAGGTCAGTTTTAGGTAAACTGTGTTTAGGTGAGTGTAGGGATGCACAATTAATCAAATTTGTAATCATGATTCCAATTACGGATGCCATAATTATGTAATCGTTTAAAGGCACAATAAAAAAGAAAAAAAACTTGCATTATTCTGTGTTTTAAAGATGTTTTTCTTTGGTTTCTTTAAATAAAAAAAAAATATATATATATTTTTGACATTTAAAGCTTAATACTATAGAAAAGCAATACAAGTTTTTTTAGAAAGTGTTTTCAGCTTCAGTCTATTTTGATATAACATTATGGCATGCAGTCGCTTCAAACTATGGCATAAAGCTAATCAAAATCTCATTCAATGTAAATTATGATAATCATAATTAATAATTGTTTGTGAATTAATTAAATGCAGCAACAGAGGTGCTTTGCCAATGTCGTCAGCGCACACCTTGTTTTCTTTCAACTATGCATGAAAATCAATACAGGTTCTGGCTATACAGTAGAACAGATGTCCTCAACTCTAGGCTTGTGGTCCCACCTGCCAGAATGTTTTAGATGCCTAACTAATTAAATCACCTGAAACAACTCATCAGCTTCTTTGTATGTTGAAGGAGGAGACATCTAAAACATTCTGGGACTGGAAAACACTGAGGTTGTTTAGGCCTATACCCTGGGCAGTGGATTGCTATTCATTTGCCGATTGCACACTTACATGTTTTATTGAACTAAATACATTGTATTTGGCTAAAACACATTTGCAGTTCAAGTGCAACCAAACTGCCACATGACAGCTTTCACATTATCAATTTTTCATGCAAACCGTGCCCCATTCCTAAACTAATATCAATGATATTAATACTTCAAATCATGAATAAGCTATCTGTTCCTTTTGGAACATGGGGGCCCATCAGGACTGCTTATGCATAGGGCCCGGAATCTTGTGCTCTGCCCTGCTGATCAGGGAATCAGTCAATGGGCTAACTCCCTGATCAGTGCCCTGACTACTGAACTAGGGAGCTGATTGAGACGCACCCATTGATTTTTCTGCTTCAGGTGTGTTTGATTAGGGTTGAATATGAACTCTGCTGGATGGTAGCTCTCCAGGAGCAGGGTTTTTTTTTTTAACTGAACATTATACATTAGACAACATTGAGCATACAACTGAGCACTGGGGCTTATGATTAGAGAGTCAGACTGGTATCCCGAAGGTTGTGGGTTCGATTCTTAATACTGGTAGGAAATGACAGAGGCTGTGTTTACACTGTGTTTTTTTCGTTTTGTTTTGTTTTTTAACTCTCATCGGACACACAGATCGAAATTTGTTGCACACGTGTAAACAAAAAAATCTGCATCTGAATCCGATACATATCCGATATCTGGAAATCGACCTACGTATGTCTAGCACAAGGCGAGGGTGACACTTTTGCCCACAAAGTTAGCTTTTTAATGTTGTATTATGAAGCGGATATGCCTCAAAATCCTATTAGCTGTTATCTTGTCCATGCTGGCAAATAATCATGGCCACACAACATGAATTACATAAATAATTTTGATATGTAAACAGGTGGGCCAAAAAATTGGATATGGTCAAATGATCAGATTTGTGTAAATGTTGTCATAGGTGCCCTTTAACATTTAACCCTCAATCACTCCCTGGGCGCCACAGTGAATATGGCTGCCCACTGCTCCAGATGTGTGTGTCCATGGTTTGCAGTGTGTCTGTGTGACTACTCGCTACTTCTAATGTGTATGCACTAGCTTGGATGGGTTAAATGCAGAGGACAAATTCCGAGTGTAGGTTACCATACTTGGCCTTCGCATGTCACTTTCACACAGATAGAAAAATATTTGAAAAAGCTAAGCATTTCTAGCTGAATTGAGGCTAGTCAAATAATGATTTGTTGGATCAGTGTTTTAGCCTCAACCTTAGAACGTTTAAACTTTGATGAAATGTGAATCAACTGTGAAATTGTGGAGAACAACGGAAAGAGAATGTTTGAGGATGCAGAACATTACAATTAATTCAGAAGTTAAGTTGCTTTTTTTCCATGAGAATCAATTTTTTTCTATTTGCAGAGGAGGAGTATAAAAGGCTGAGCGAAGCTTTGGCCGATGAAGGCACCTACAACGCAGTGGCCTTCCGTTACAGCGCGGACTACTACGACCCCTCCCAGCCCACTGAGGAAGAGGAGGCCAGCAAAGAAGCAGGTGGGATATGTACTAGAAAGTCTAGAAACCACACAACTTCAAAAACCACATGCTTGCTTTGAACTGCTGCTTGAGTCTGCCTGAGGAGCTTCAGTTTTTGAGACAAGTTTCTGTGCTTCTCAGACATACTTTAGCCTACGAACTTCAAAATGCTCCGGGTTGAAACGAGTCCATTTCCCTTAGGTCAAATAAGTATCGTTTTTGAGCCTCAAGGCACTGAAAAGCTCACAGTTTTTAAGGAGTGAGAGAGGCAAGCAGTGGATATGCAGAGACTGTTAATGACCAGCAAGGTCCAGCGGTTCAGCACTAAAGGGTTTTAGCAAAAACATCATACTCCATGGCTGATTGCTTTATAAACACTGGAGCCTAGAATTAGTTAGAGCCCTCAAAGCTCATCTCAAGCGGAAATTCTGTGACAAATGTGATTCTAAAGTAAATAGAAATTACCTTCAATGCTTTTGTATTCCTCATTCACACCTGCTTGCACCAGCACTCTGCAGAGATCAAGACACTTAGGCCCAATCCCAATTCTATTTTATACCCCTTCCCCTTCGCCTACCCATTCCCCTTGCCCCTTGAAACAGAGTGGTAAGGCGTAGGGGTGAAAATATTCCCCTTAGAAATGGGACACCACTACTACACCATTACACGTCATCATACACGTTCTTTAAATAGAGTCCTGTAACATTTAACCAGTATGAAAAGCAATAAAGTGCATAGGCTATATCTAACAGAAATCAGGCACGAATTAGTAATTAACAAATTACTCACTCCCAGCATAGTTTTGCGCTGTATTTGGACTTAATAAAACGGCACTTGTTTTCAATTCAAACACGTATGAGCCTTCGAGTTTCCTAAGACGATACAGAATGATACAGAACATACAAGACTGCTGGAGCCGCTTTTCCATCGGGCCAAACTGTTCATGTTGTTTATTAACCGTTGCATTCCATGCTGATCCGCCCGGCTGAATGCGGATATGGTTTCGTTTTCTACGTTACTGTGGTGCTGCGATTGCGATAACGGCTCTCCTTGCAATGTAATATAAATGAGTCAGGTGCTGCCATGGTAACGCGAGTTTACAGACAATACACGTTATGTAAATAGCGACTGCGTTATGAAGGATGGTCAGATATATTTTTTAAACTGTTATTAGTTTGTGTTCACATCACTCAAACAACGTGTATTCGATTCTGAATGTCAACATCACTACAAACATCACTACATGCATTCTAGCAGCGCGGTAGTCGTGTATGCAGGGAAAATCCTCATACCCCTTCGTTCGAAGTGTGGTCCTGAAAAATCTCCGTTTGAAGGGCTATCTGGCCCTTCCCCTTACCCCTACCACTCCAGCTAAAAGAGAAACGAGACACCCCTACCCCTTCACGTGAGCAGCCAAATCGAAGGGGTAGGGGAAAGTGAAGGGCTAAGGGGTAGAATTGGGATTGGGCCTTAGCCTATAGCAGGGGTCATCAACTATATTTGTCCAAGGGCCAGAATTTTTCTCTGCAGACAATGTAAGGGACAGATACTCGTAATATAAAATGAAATTTGAATTGTAGGCTATGTAGCGCCCCCTGCCCTTGACCTTAAAAGGGTGGAGCACCAGGTTCTGACAGATGTCTCCAGACTATATATTAATATTCCTCCTATTACCCTATATGACTACGGTAACCCAGATTTAAAGGTCCCGTTCTTCACGTGTTTTCGAAGCTTTGAATATGTTAACAGTGTGCAATATAACGTGTTCATGTTTCACGTGTAAAAAAACACAGTATTTTTCACACATTTTACTTTACTGTATACCGCTGTTTTCACTGATGAGAAAACGGCCTGATGATTTCCTTGTTCTATGAAGTCCCTCCTTCAGAAATACGTAACGAGTTCTGATTGGGCCAGCGCTTCCTGTGTTGTGATTCGACAGCAGCTTAGCGCACGTTGCCCGGAAAGGTCCCGCCTCTTACCATAACGGGGAGATACGCGCACTCAATGTTATTGCAAAAATGTCTATATTGCCTTATCAATTTGAGCCGGAATCAGACCCGGAGGATTGATTACAACCTGCTCAGGAAAGACTTTTGCAGGATGTTTCACAATGGTAAGCTGTCTATTCAGTAGTTGTCATGCTTTTATATTTGGCTGTTACAAATTGCATGCGTGGCTGCAGCTGAATGAGCATGTGCTTAAACAGTAAACAACAGATATAATAAACAAATCATTTAAACTGATCATTAAAAACACCAACAATCGATGGTGTCTAAATACACTTTTTAAAAAAGATTTTCGGATTAGTTTCAATTACCATCTTACGTTAGTTAACAAAGCTAAAAAGCGTTGCACTTTGTGTAATGAGTTACATAAACTGTTAAACGGACCAACTTAAATAATAAAATACACTTACCGGTTGTGGTCCATAAACAACGCCTTCTCCAGACAAAGAGGGAACTGCGTCATCTTTTAAGAATAATCTTTCTGCGAATCCGGCATTAAACTGATTGAGATTGAGGAAGCAGTCCTCAGCTAAATGTGCTGCACATAGTTTTAAATTGTAATTATAATTTTCCAGAACCGAGTTAAACATAAATTGTAACCATTGATCTCTACGTACAGCGTCCGTGGGAAGGCCAAACAAAGGTGATTTGACTCCGGGATGAAAATAACAGCGTCTCTATGACATGGCGACAAACCGACAAACACACTCTACAAAAACAACAATTCCTCTTCTCGACGTGGGAGAGCAACAAGACCACGCCCCCTAATTTGCGTGTTCTTGTGCGCGGAGTTTAGTCAACAAACTGTTCTATTGACGTCATTAAAGCAGGAAGTGCAGGGGTGTAGTCCAAACCGGCCGTTCGCTGTAGGCTTTGAAAGGGAACTCCTGTTAAATAAAATATCTCGCTTGGCATTGAACTTTGAGCTTTATAATTGTACAGGTATTATTTATGCTCAAACAGCAATTTAACACACTAACTAAAGTTTGAAAGATGGAATCGCGAAGAACGGGACCTTTTAATATATTTATGCTCCTGAAGCAATATTCTTAAACCGTGTGAAAATTTACCCAGCCCTGAATAACCTCAAGAAAAGGCAAAAGGTAAGTTTAAAGAAGTTAACAATGGGGTTTATTTATATTTAAAAAATGGGAAATAAGAAATAATTTCCTTTATGTAAATTAAATTTTTTCTTTATTTAAATTTTGTTTTTTCTAGACCTATATTTAAATTTTGTTTTTCTTTCTTTAAATCTACCCTTACTGTGCCAATTTGTTAGTCAGAAAAATATTAGACTAGATTAAAAGTATTGCTTAATTTAACAGACCTGTGTGTGTGTGTGTGTGTGTGTGTGTGTGTTTTATATCACTAGTGCACTGTCCGTTCTCGGAGTATAAGCCCTGCCCACGTGAGGTGCGCCACTTCCCGCTCGCGCTGTTCTGACTGTAGTTTACTAAAAGTTTATTAATTCTTAACGTGTCGCGTCTCGCGTGTCCATCTATAGGGCCTATTGCACCAAATGCGACACTGCACTCCCTTGTGAAGTTGATTGGATGAACGGTTCTCGAAATAATAATAATGCAAATGGACATACAGACACAGATTCCTGCCTTTATTAGTGAGAAAAATATGTTCAGCGCCTCTCTCTGAAGCTTCCAATAGTTGATGTTCATTATTACCGAAGCTTCGAAGCTCAAAAAATGGTATTCGGACCTGCCCTAAACTTTTCTATTCCTGAATTCAGTGTTATTCTGGGGGCCTGATGGAAATCTCTGGCGGGCCGGATTTGGCCCGTGGGCCGCCAGTTGACGTTGCATGGCCTATGGTGTACATTACTTATCCACTGATTTACGCACTCACACACAGACAGTCAAGAAGTGTCATTGATGTCTTTTACTCACTGTGACTGTGATGAAGTCATACATTTTGTAGGAGCTGAACTGGAGCCAGACAGCATTTTTTTTTGTCCCCCTTCATCAGATGAATATAATTTGCGATCATCAGCCTCAGACACTGCGGCCCACAGTCCTTTCACTGACCGTCTGATATTGCCTACAAAATTTGAATGTAATTTTTCACTGATGCAAACTGTAATCTGATTGGCTGGCTTTACACAACTTCCAGAAATAAGGGCACACAGGACTATTATTATTATTATTATTATTATTATTATTATTATTATTATTATTGTACCTGCATCAGCAAAGTATTCACAGAAATTAAGCAAACTAGTTTAAGATTGCTTGTAACTTTTGGGTATCTACCTTCCTTTTTATTTAGGCTACTCATTTAGCCTATTTAATAATTTACTTCATTTTATCACAGGAAATGACGTGCTCTATGTTAATCATTTTTTGTCCATTATTTTGCGAGCAACTGGTGAGAGAGAAAAAATGCCACACAATATTGAAAATATTTGCATCCTAAACCCTCAGGGCAAGCCAGTAGATATCATATTGCAATGTGTAAACTGTGCACAAGATTTTTGCCGGTTAAGTCTCAAACGCCAGTCATTATTCATTACAAAAACTGAAAGTAAAAACGAACCAAGCTTATGACATTTGACGTTGCATTAATGTTGCATATTCTCTTAGAGATGATGAGAGATTAATGTAATTTATTTTACTTGTGGTCCATTGTGATAAAAAGTATTTTTGTGAATCGAGAAGTAGTTTTTGTTAAACAAGTTGTTTTTGAAATGAGGAGTAATAACCTTATCTAAGTAATCTTTATATCCTTGCAGCATGTCGGTTATGCGTTGGTGTGCTGTAAAATATTGTGGGGCAAATTTTTATAATAATTTATTAATAATAATTGTAATTTAATATGCCTTGCATGCCCATCCGCTACTCTGCTGTGAAGGGCTAAACGGAGTCCTCAGGCACGACATCAGAGTGATGAACATTTTAGCGATGAGCATTTTATCCAAATCCACATGAATGGCTCGTTCAATGTTCAGTAGCTTACTGCAATATCCTCGTCGTGTGTTTTCAGTCGGTGCAAGCAAGAAAACAAGAAATATGGGAGGGGATCTGCCCCCTGCTCCTCCTAAGGTCTCTCGTGTTTATAATTGTAGTGGACTATCACTAGAGGATTTCTTAAATTAAGAGGTTTTGAGCAACCAGGTGGTTGTTTGTAGAACAAGCCCTTGTGAAGGTGAAATAATTACCTAATTTGCCAATTGAATGGCTTCTCATATTTGAAAGATATTGGAATTTTTGTTTGAGGAATTTAGAAGCAAGATAACTTGATATCCATTTTTTGCTTTTTCTCAGTATCTATGAAATATTCTGTGCTTGTTACTTTTGGATATACATTTTGTGCTAGTTCTCCAGTGTTTTCTGTACAAAAAAAATGCCTTGTTTAATACGTCTATATTTATGGTATAATCTAAAAATAAAAATGAAACAAAAGTTGTGGTCAGTTATTTACATGTCATTCTGATGGTCTCATTGTGCTGGTGGCGCTTGGACAAAATAATCTGCACTGTTGACCAGACCTTATTCTGTTTACTCACAGATCTAGATTTGTTAGACGATGATTTGATTGCTGGACTGACAATTTGGATTTATGTTTAGAAGGGATGTTTGATTTGATATATTAACCAATCTGCCACTTTGTAACTACTAGATTTGATTATCTCCCACAATATCTTTGGCCGTTGCACATTATTGCCCCAGCAATGTGTTTCCATCTCGAGCCTCCATTTTCCTTCACACTGAATTCAGCATAAAATTTTAATTTGGTTTTTACCTGTCCTGGCCAATTCATGGAGGCTGAGGGTGGAAGAGTGCATAGAGGCAGAAGCAGTAAACAGAGCTGTCGGAGCTCTTGGTCTCTCGGAAAGTTGGAGTAACTCAAAATGAAACTTAAAGTGCCTCCGGTTCTTTTAAAGTGCCCTTAGTTAAAGAAGCTTCGTAGTTTCATCGGTGTGTGTTTTTTTTTTTTTTTCTCCTTCCCCTCTTGCACCTTTGATTCTTTTGTGCTTCTTTATGCCTTGCCAATCTGACTTTGTCTGTTCATTCTGTTTTTCCCTCACCTTTGCCCTTCTCTCAGATCAAGAGCAGCCAGAGGAAGAGAGTGAGGAGCCGTTTGTGGCACCCCCTGGTCTCCTCATCCCTCCAGATGTAGAGCTGGTAAGCAGATTATGAAAAGCCATTTTGCAAGTTTTACTTTACTAATTTTCTAGTTATGGCCTTTTAATAGATAAATGGAGTATGGCTCTGTACTGTTAAATAAATTAAAATCAGTTATTAATTAATTATTAAATTAATTCAATGTTATAAGTGAATTTTGGCATCACAACATTGTTCATGTGCAGCATGAAAATGGATATTCATTTTTAGATTTGATAAACATTACATATATTATAATTTTTTCCAAATTAGGAACATATTCATTATAAAATAATAAAAACATGTATTTAATTATTAATTATTTATATAATTATTAAACAATTATGCAGATAAATTAAGTAAAATCAAATCAAATATTTGCAGATAATCAATATGTTGTGTATTCCTACTTATAATCGCCATTACCTACATGATCTACTTAAAATATGTGCTTGATTTGGATTTCTGTTGTTGGAAGTCTAATAACTTAAACCTAAAGATTGTAGCTTTGTACTCTGCAAGAGGCCATTTGTAACTATGTGGCAAATAAAGACTCTATTCACTGTTCTTTTCAATTCAGAAGATTCTGATTTGCTTCAGAGCTATAAAGATCTTCCTTTGTATAACCTGTGCGCACGCTGGGATGCTAACGTCAATCTGTAAAAACCAGACATAGGCTTTTATCTCTGCAGGATCCCTCGTTTCAGAGCCACACAATCACTGATTTTTTGTTGTTGTTGCAGTGCCTGTAGCTGAAAGCAAGTTGATCCCAACAAATTATTCTTCTCTAAAATCTCAGGAGTCTTGATGGCCTTCCTTTATCCTCCTAAACCAAGGATTTGTCAGCACTTTTCCCAGCAAGGCCTACTGGAAACATAAATACTTATCCATCCATTGAGCCACTTGTTGTAACATACCCTAACCTGCTCTTTCTTTGTTGGTGGGAGTGATATTTATATCAAGGTTGGGAGATTAGTGAAAACCTTCAGTTTCTCAGGCTTGAAATCCCCAATTAGTCTGTGAGGTTCTTTGAAGAAGTCTTGTGAATTATTAATCTTCAGCTACTCTTGATTACCTTGCTTATTGTACAGCACATAGCTTGAAGCAACAAAAGAATCCGATTTTGAAGACAAACGTTGGGTTGTTTATCTTCAAATTAGCAAGTCATTATTTGACTCTCTGGGGCTTTGAAAGCAATAAAGTCTGTTTACCTGGACATTGGAGCCAAAATGCAGCCCTTTGAAAAATTCTCATGCAATATTCATACCTCTGTCTAATGAAGGATCTGTGTCATTTCCACAACTGTGACGCTATTGGAACCATTTGTCATTTAAAATACGCCATCGCCATAAATCAGTTCAGCACATGAATATGATTTTGTCTGCAGCTTGAAAGATTTGTGACTATTTTAAATCTGCGTGTGTAGCTGGAAAATAATTAATGACGTCCCTGGTTAGATTCATGAAGCGTCGGCCCACACTCACACAGAAATTGTTTGTGTGTTGAACTGCAGTAGCTAGAAAAATCCTGTGCCTGTAGTCATTGATGATTAATGTTCTTTGCCAGTTTTTCCCTATACAAATTTCGAATTAATCTTTATTTAGATTATTCTTTTTTTATAATGGCATATATTTTCTTATAAGCTTTTTCAGAGTTTGACTTGTTCATCCTATTTCTTTGCCATTTATTTCAGCCTGCGACCACCAAGACGCATGCTATTATTGAGCGCACCGCCAACTTTGTATGCAAGCAGGGGGCCCAATTTGAAATTGTGCTGAAGGCAAAGCAGGCTGGGAACTCCCAGTTTGATTTCCTGCGGTTCGACCACTACCTGAACCCTTACTACAAACACATTTTACGAGCTATGAAGGAAGGGAGATACACACCAGCCTCAGAGGGCAAGCAGGATCAACAACCGGGTACGTTTTTCATGTGTTACAGTTTATCAGGTTATCCTTTGTTTTTAAGCATTAGTTAGAAAGCATTAGACATTTTGACCCCTTTTATTTTTACACATTGTCCTCTTTTCCCCCACAATTCATTGGTGCGTGTCATTATAAACAACATAATAAAAAGTAGATTTTGGGCCGAACGCTATTGAAGAAAGTCACATAGTTGTTTTTTGAAATAAATAAATGAAAGCTTTGTCATCACAGGAATAAATAACATTTTAAATGTATAAAAATAAGTTTTTTTTAACTTGAAATACTTCACGTTTTACTGTAAAACAATTAGACAATTGCAGCCTTGGTGAACATAGGAGACTTATTTCAAAAACAAAACACACACAAAAAAAAATCTTACCAACCCCACACTTTTGGTTGTATGTGTATATCTCACCATTATACACGTGACATGGGTTACGAATGCAGTTTGATGTTGACTTGAAATAATTAATTTTTCTGGGTGCAAGAATTGTTTGCTCTTGCTTTGTAATAGGACTATATAAAAAATGTAGCAAGAGTTGAGTCAATTGTTTTTAAAATAATGAGCAGTTCTGAACAAATGTGACATTTCTGAAGTAATGTAATAAACCAAACTGTTGGCTCTTTTTTAAACAGAATCAAATTCAGACGATTCTGATGATGATGGGGATGGAAACTACCTGCACCCGAGTTTGTTTGCATCCAAGAAGTGCTCTCGTCTGGAGGAAATAATAAAGGTATTGCTTCAAACATACCCCATGATTCTTAAGATTATTAATGCATGCTTTTTTCATGCTTTTTCAGACTGTGAATATGTAGCTTGTATTCTGTATCAAATGTTGTATCATGCGTGTTCATTGCTAAAACCGCAAAGAAATGCAATGTAACCGCCTTATATTCACGCTGTGCTTAAACATGCATTTATTTGCACTCCGTTAACCCATTTAAATAGACCGCTACCATTATTTTCTAATTCAATTGATAAGTGTTAAAAGCCATACATTTCAAAATAAGTGTCAGATTGCTATAAAGTTGTTTTATTTCTTGGCAGAACTGGGTCTGATATGATAGCATCTGACATCAAAGTGTTCTCTTTATATATTTGTTCAAATAAGGATATCTCATCAGATGGTTATAGCTTTGATTTCTTCATCTAATATTCTGTATGTATAATCTGAGATGCTCCGTCATTTTGAGAGAGAGGAACAGAGAGACATTGGAGATAAAAGCTTGTAAAAGAAACTAATGTTGTCTGATTTGGTTTCCTAATAGAAGTCTTCAGTTCTCTGCTTTTCAATCATGAACTTTAACTTTTGCAATGCTAGTCTAATTTATTTAAAGGAGCTAACTCATGCCTATTGCAGTCAAATACTGCCAGACTTGTCAGAAATGATTAAACTAAGTTTTCTGATGCTAAAGGAAGAGTGACTGTTGAACATTCATCTCAGGTCTTATGCTTGAGATCCCTCGGCATGTCATGTTTTTCTGTGGATTAGTCAACCTGTGTGTTCTGGTTCTTCCAGAATACGGGATTAATGCCACCCACATAGACGGATAACTTAATAGCAGCTCATGTAACCTTTCATGCATTCTTAGGGCCCATTTACATGATACCATATTCAACTAAAAACGGAAAGCGTATATGTGTTTTGGCCATTAATTTACACAATAACGGGATTTAAACTGCAAGTTTTTGAAAACTATACATTTATCGCATCCGTGTAAACTACAAAAACGTGAATTTGTGAAACCGTTTACGTGGAGCACATGCGTATTACTTGTTCAGTCTATAGGCTCGTAATGTTTACATAGTGACATCGCCAGCTTCTGGCCTGGTATGATTTAGCAAGTTTAGTCGTGTTTGCTGATCTGTATAAAAAGGGGATCGTTGTCATCTGTAGGCATAATATAATAATAATAATATAATATACATTTTATATATACGCTCATGACGCTGTCACTGGTTTGACCACTGTTTCTTCCTTGGACCAACTTTGATAGATACTGACCACTGCAGACCGGTAACAGCCCACGAGAGCTTCAGTTTTGGAGATTCTCTGACAAGGGCTAAACTGTGATGGCTAGATGACAAACTTGCTCAACTCCTTACTCTTGCCCATTTTTCCTGCTTCTAACACACAATTTGAGGACAATATGTTTACTTGCTGCCTAATATATCCTACCCACTAACAGGTGCCGTGATGAAGAGATGATTTTTGTTATTCACTTCACCTCTCAGTGGTCATAATGTTACGCCTGATATGTGTTTGCATGTGTGTGTATGTGTGTCTATGTATGTATACTGTATACATGACCATTAAATGAAAAATACATGAGGCATATAAAAATGCATTACTAAATATTGCTTACATTTACTTAATGAAATATAGTTATTATAGAAGTTTATATATAAGTCATATAATGTAATTCACTTTAAAAGTTGTAAAATCTACATTTATTAAGTTTGTTTTTTTTAAATTAGCAAGGAATTATACAGCTCTAATAAAATTCCGGGATAGCTATAAATTCATAAACAAACTTGCTGGAAAAATGATGGCATATGGTGGTGTGTATATAATTTTCACCTCATTTTAAATTATGTGTCCAAGGCTATCACAAATCATTTTCACAATTTCCACAAGACCTAATTTATGTTAGCCAGCTAAATGACTTCCTTGACATACTTAAATCATCAGAGTTTGCACTAGGAATCTTCAATCCATCACAGAAAACCAGATGTTTAGTTTTTGTAAGGCATACAAACAAGATCAGCAAACGTTTGCCTTCGTGATCAGTAGCTTTGCCTTTTATTATGCTTTTGTTCTTTCTCTTACGTATTCTTTAGTCTGTATTAGAAATATTAAAAATGCAGGCAGTTTCATACACACAGGGTAGAATTTTTTCCCCAGAGAGCTCATTCATTGGAAGCTTTAAATATGAGCCTTTGAGGAATCATTTCTGCTTATGTGATGAATATTCAAGAGCTCATACGTTCAATATAGCACCTCTAGTGGTGAAAAGTAGTACTGTAGTTTCAGCTGAATAAACTCGTGTTTAAGGAATAATTCAGCCAGAAATGAAAATTCTGTCATTGTTTCTTCACCAACCTGTTGTTTGTTATTCAGTGAGCAACAGGCAAGCAAACTAGATTTTTAAGATGTGGTGTCAGTACGGTGTAGACATTTGTAGAGAATAGACAGAAAATGCACAGGGAGACAAAAAAGCTGTCTGCATCTGGTGAACAGTACTTAAAAGGTCACCTCCTTAGAGGACAGAAGGGATTCCAGTAAAGTGCATGTTCAGCACGTTGACAAATAAGGGATCTCGCACGGTAGGGAAAGAATCCGTTCATGCAGGACGGCAACAAGCAGAAGTGATGACAGCGTTCAAAAGTCTATAAAGCATGGAGTGACATCCAGTGGCAGGAAGTACTGAGGAGAGACGAGTGCAGACTTGAAATCTTTGGATTGTAGGGACGTCCCAGTATGTTAGACGTCTTTTTCTTACATTGTTAGATGGCTATCTCGTACACAATTGGAGCGGTGTGTCACAAGGAAACAAACTAAATGCAGCCAAACCCTGCACGAATTTTGAAAGGATCTGCCACCTGAAATACCTACAAAACAATGTGCTCCAGTGAATCGCTTCCAAGGGGAAACGCCAAAATACTGGCTAGGTTTAAAACCTGATTTATTGACTTAACTCAATTGTATGGTTACACGCAAATACAAATTTTCTGTTTTGTTTAAACAGCTTTACACACGTTTTTTTGTGGGGGTTATTTATATATATGTATACTGAGGGAAGTAGTGCACAGCCCATTGACCTTATGTTTTCATGTGTCATAGCCTCTGCAGGTCATTGATCCAGATCACCCGTTGGCAGCGCTCGTTCGAAAAGCCCAACAGGAGAGAAATGGTGCTGTGGCGATGGTGACCAAAGCAGAGGAAGAGCATCAGCCACCAGCTGTAACCACACAGATGGAATACAGCTCTGACCGTGAGTATGATACCAAAGCAACACGTGATCTATATGGTTGAACAGAAGTTCATGACACAGCTTTTTAGAAGTTAGAAGGGTTTTGCAATTAATGAAAATTAGAAATCATGGTATGCATTTATTGGTGGTGACCATAATAATAAAATCACAATAATACAATAGCATGCATATAATTTTATTGTCATATATGCATATTATATATGAGCAATATCACAGTACAATATGGCTGTATATGCAGAACTACTTCCTTTTGCCACAGAATCAAATTCCATGAAGCTTATTGTATTACATAGATTATTATTATGCGAGAAATATCGACTAAACGAGTGTGATACCTGCATTCATTCTTCAGGTCGACGTCCATAATATTATATCCATTAAAAAAATCAGTTTGAACGTCCGAATCTTTGTCTGTTTAAAAGATTTACAGCGATGAAATAACTTCCTTGTTTACAACCAGTCACTCATAAAAACATCTAATGGTTTAATAATATAACTGTCACTGAAGTTGACTATTGCAAT
Source organism: Gobiocypris rarus (assembly GCA_023029165.1). Lineage (NCBI taxonomy): Eukaryota > Metazoa > Chordata > Actinopteri > Cypriniformes > Gobionidae > Gobiocypris > Gobiocypris rarus. The sequence continues at coordinate 26,757,896 of CM040930.1, forward strand.
CACTGACGGACTCTTTCTCAATACCAAATATACGCCATATTTATATAAAATAATATTTATTGAACAATAATAACTACAATAGCCATTATAAAAGATGATAGGAAATGAAACACAAGCAAACAATTCAGTCAAACGTACAAAAGCAGTGCTCCAGTTGGCCCTTCAGGTTAAATATAGCCTAGATATAAAGTTTTGAATTTTCCCCTTAACCAAAATCGATTTGCTCTGGAACATATAATAGATTAGAACATGTAATAGAATAGACCAAAGATTACCCGTTTGATATACCTCAAATTAATTATATCTGTTTTACTGCCATCTACATGAGACAGTGGCAAATTCCCGAAGGACTGGAGATGAAGTTGTTCTCTGCTGGTACGACCTGGCGCTCACATCTACGAAAGCGTCTGAACAAATCGTAAAATAGGTGCTATGTTTCTATTTGAGGTCCAAATAACTACATTTTTGCCAAAAAAAAAGAGAAAAACTGTTGACGTTCCCCTCCAGCTGAGTAATACAAACGGTGAAATGATTTGAGTGATGATACTGGGTGAATATCGCACCAGATCAGATTGGAGAACCAGAAAAACTGTTGAATAAAAACAGTGATGATTACCTTATTAATAATTATCTTAAATAATAATAATGACATTTTTTCATTAAATATTCATCCCTTTGATTATTATTATTATTATTATATCAAAATAATGATGCAGTTCATTAATTAGCATGCATATTATAATTTGATTTTAATTGTGTAGCTCTGTACATGTTACTATTGTTATAATCATTAGTGGAGTTTAATAATTCCACTAGCATGCATATCATGATTTTGATTTTATTTTTATTAATTGTTCATCCCTATGCATATTATTTTTTGTGATGTAGTATTATATGACAATTATTAACTTGACTATGTTATGAACTGAAGTGGACCCAAAGAAAAGTTCAGTTACTATATACATGCTTGGTTCTTCTTCACCTGGTTAACAAGTCATGACAATTTCTGTATGCATATTTTATGATGTGTAAAAATATTTCTCTGCATCGTATACTGTTAGTTTTTTTGTTTGTTCTACTGAAAGAACAGATTTGTGTTTTAACACATGGTGAACATAAACGGGCTTGACATTTGCAGCGTGCTTAGATCTACAATGCAACATAAAGCTTGACACAAACTGAAACTGTAGCATGATAGGGTTCTGTATCTTTTCTGAATGTGGTCAGTTGTTCTTGGCACGACTCATTCTGATGAACTAAGACATATGTCCTCTTGAGAACAGCCTTTAATGGAAGTGGACTACAATGCCAGCCCTTTAAAGACTGTGGCAAATCATTAACATCTTGAATTATTTTTAGGATGATTGATTTTTAGGCCGTCCTTGAGTGAACATGGCAATGAAGCTGACCCTTCAATGCAAGCAAAGTTCATTAAATTAAGTACTAAAGCGGGCAGACTGCCCTCCTTATCTTCAGTCAGTTCTAATTCAACAACTTTACAACTTTTAAAGGCAGTTTTTCTTTCACCACTTGAATTGATTCTCACTACATCCTCAGACTTTTGCAGCTGTTGAGCTTTTTAATCACAGACTTGTCCGTTGTGTGTGTGAATTCAACGGCAAAAATAAAGGTGCTCAAATTAGTCTATTAGTCTGTCAGTAATAACATCTGCTCCTAATGAGTGAGTTTCAAGCAGTTTGATCCACAGATGTGTGCTCCCTGTTCATGCTGCCAAAATGAGTGCACCTGATTCTAAAAAGCAGCTTTAGATGCAAAGTAAAAAGTAATCAGTGTCAATTTGGAATAACATTGGATTTGTTTGATATTACAGCACTTGCATGTACCCGATACGTGGAAAAAAAACACACCCAAAAACTATAACTTCCTATAATAATGATCAACAGGGCATTGACACAAATAAGAGATTTGTGCAATGTGGATAGAATTTCTAATTATAATGGGAATGGAAAACTTTCTAATCTATTAAAAAATAAATGTTCTGTTTTTGCTTCTTCCGAGAGGACAGATGAGAAGTTGAAGTCTTGATTTACTGATAAAACAGCAATGAATTTAATTTAGCAATACTGCTTGTTTTGAATGTGCCCCTCACTAAAAAATTTTTAAATGTAAGTTCTAATAATTAGTGTTATTTTAGTATTATTCATAGTATTTTATTTTTCATTTATATTATTATTTTAGTACTACTACATAGTATAGAAGTGTTTATTAATATTTTGAGTTGGTTTTTATTGTTAGATATTTATTTTCTTTCTTTAAATTTGATTCATTTTCTGTGCTGTTTTTGTTGTACTCTTTTTATCCACTTTTAACTTTAATATTTGGTATTTCCACCTTTTGCAGCAATTACAGCAGCACATCTCTCTAGCATAGTTTCAATATGTTTCATCTGAGAACTTCAATACTAATGTTATCCCATGCTTTCTGCAACCGAAGCCAAAGGCTTTCCTTTGAATGTACAATAGATCGGACCAGTTTATTTTCCAACTCGCTCCAAATGTGCTCGATGGGGTTGAGGTTCGGACTTTGAGTGGGCCAGTCTGTCATTTTCAATGTTCCAGCAGATCCCTTCCATCGCAGGTAGTTCTGGCAATAGTTAGAAGAACGTTTGTTACAATTCTGTCATCTATTCACCCTTAGGTTGTTCCAAACCTGTATGAATGTCTTTCTTCTGCTTTTTTGAAGAATATGGGTAACCAAACAGAAGGTCCTCTTTGATTTCCATAGTATGGAAAAAATTACCAAGGAAATCAATGGAGCCCATCAACTGTTTGGTTACCCATATTCCTTCAAACTGTCTTCTTTTGTGTTCAGCAGAAAATCGAGATACGTACAGGGTTGGAACAACTTTAGGTCGAGTAAATGAGGACAGAATTTTTATTTTTGGGTAAACTATCACTTTAAACAGTAAACACTGAACACTGTAACACTGAATCAGGTATAATTATGCTTACAATTGCTTGTGTAATGCTATTTTGTAAAATAAAGCTGCTGTTTGTCTTCGTAATTTGGCTGGGCAATTCCAAACTGATATAGGTAGTAGGACAGTTATAAAAAAACATAATTATTGATTTATTGATTTCCCTACTACATACTCAGAGCTTTATCCTCACACCTGGTCATTCAAAAAAAAAAAAAAAAAATGTTTTTACTGCCAAGACAAATTATGACTGCAAGCACCGGCAGATTTATTCTGACCGAAGAGAATAACCAAAGGTTTTTGTCCCCCAGAGTCCCATGGCGTTTAATCTTCCATTGGCTGTTAGTTGGCTGTCTTGCTTTAACTCGCAAGGTTTTAAGGTACTGTGGGGAACGAGCAATTCGTTTTTTTTATTGGAAATAGAGAATTTAGCGCTCAGCTGGGAAACACTCAAGCTGGGACTGCTGATTTGTCTCAATTAGCTTGACTGAAAGAGTGTTCTACTGGTTTCTTGAGGGAAGTGCCACAGGATTACAGTGTCCTAAGGCGCTTCAGTGGGCCATTTTCTCAAAAGAAAAGCTACTTTGACTGCAAATGTGTATTTTCTAGGATTAACAGCATTACAAAGAGGTTCTCTGGGCTTAACCACAGTCATCCTATAATCTTTGTCCAAATGTGAGGGTTATTTTTCTAAGGCTTTGGCCTGTATCTGAGGTTTGCTGTGTATTTGTTTTTGAGGGATACTTGGCACTAAATTTGAAGTTGTTTTAACATTGTTCTCTGTCTGCCCGAGTCAAGTTTGAATTAGTTCCCCTGCTTGATATATTTTAAACTGGTTGCTGTCAAGTTCCAGCCTTGTGGTACGACAAAAGCAGAAAAACGTTTTATAAAAAAAAGATTCCTTTGGTTAACTGGTGGTGGGATGTCATGAGGCTCATGGAAGTGCACTCTCAACGGGATTGAGAGACGTGCACGGCTGGCTGACCTCAAGCCTTCTTGGAAATCCTTATTCACGGCCAGTGGCCATAGCTTAGTCAGACTTCAGAGTTATTACGTTACGCGCACCGTTCTGCTCGTTTGTCCCAGAATGCTCTGCTCATTGCCCGTGAGTCACCCTGACGCCGCACCACATGCCGTGCCAGCTTTGTCCTCCCCATTACTTCAGTAAGACATCGCTCTTCTGCTGAAAAGACCAGGCCATTCTGTCCGTTTCACACCGCTAAAACAATTACACTCTCATTTCACCAGGGTTCGGTAGACCTTGGTGATCCACATCCGTTCAGCTCACATGATTAATGCAGTTTATTAAGTATGTTGACAGTGCGAGGTATGACCTTTGAACGGCTGTTACTGGACTAAGCTGCTGCCAAAACTGCAATCCCAGCAGAATATGTTGTCTGTTTTTCTATAATGAGTCATCTTGATGCGTTGTAAAATTAGTATTTTTAGTGTTCAGAGTACTTTTCTTTGTGGCTTTGTCCATTATCATTGTTTCAGTGGTTAGAACTTTGTCAGTAGGAACTGCATAATTAGGTTAATATAGTCTTGGTATAGAACACCATACTAAACTACACTGATAGTATTTCCTGTACAGCAAAAGAATGAAACCACTCACAAATGAGTCACAGATAAACTGGATTACGTTATCATTGAATCATCTGAAATGTGTTTTGAATGAACTCACTCACTGTCATAATGTTTTATATACAGTGCTGGTCAAGATTGAAATCTGTAATAATTTATTTAAAAAAAAATTGTTGAAAGAAGTGTCTTAAACCGTGCTCAGACTACAGAAGTTTTTAAATCTTAACCGATTGTGAAATCTGGTTGCATCATCCAAGGAGAATCTTCACAGATTTTCTTCTCTCACATCTCAAACTTGCACACACTACAAGAGTTGAAAATCATGGCGCATCATACAAGATATTCTTGTCAAGATATCCTGCTGGTCGGAAAAAAACGTGAATGTTCGCCCCTGGTGTGAATAGCCTACTAAGGATCAATTGTTATGATTCAAGAGCATCATCTCTGCCAACTTTCGTGTTCAGTGCGAAAGGGCCTTTACGTCTCCTTGTAGACTTGTATCTCATTGGCTATTCTGGAAGTACTGACATAATTATAGTCATTATCATCCTGATTTAAAATCCTAAATATCAAACATGTTTGGTATTGTTGGGGTGGCCCTGATGTGTCCACAAGCAGATCGGGAGGTTTAAGATTTGATCTGTAAGCAACTCACATATCCAGATAATCTGGGGCGAACATCGGAACCAATCAATGCCCTTTTTTCTCAGCATGTTGGAAGGGGTGAATCTCCTGTAGTCTAAGTCCGGCTTTGTCTTATTTATTTAATTCAAAATACAGTAAAAACAGTAATATTGTTTCCTAGATTCATATATTTTTAATGTGAATGTATTCCTGTAATGGCAAAGCCATTCAGCAGCCATTATGCCAGTCTTTGGTACCACATGATCCTTCATACATCTTTTTTAATAGGCTGATTTGGTGCTCAAGAAATATTTCTTATTATTATAATAGTTGAAAACTGGTATTTTTTTATTTATTTAAATGTTTTATTCCCTGGTTAAAATCAATAGTCAGCATTGGTTCATTCTTTGCAAATCCCATTTTATCCTTTTAGCGGATACTTGTCCGTTAACCTCTGTATTACGCTTCATGCTCAGTTCAAGTTTTAGGATTATTCTGGGTTACAGCCTGTCTGAGGTGTCTTGTGAGATTCGGAAAATTTATTGAAGAGAACTCACTCACAGACTTATTTGCCAGAGTAAGCATAAATTTGTTTGCGTTTGAGACGTGTTCCCTCAGGCATTGAGGATTATCTGTTGATTCTTCAGGCTAATCTTTCTCAAATAGCGCTCGAGTCAAATCCAGCAGCAGATGCTCGACTCTGGATCTTCCACAGCTCTCTACCTCTTTATCTCCACAGGGAGACGTCATAAACGATTAGATCCCATCATTGAAAATGAAGCCAGCTAAGCTGGAGATGGAAGGAGGACCTATTAGTTATGAGATGTGTGAATTCTGCTGTGGTTTTTATGGGGCAGTGATGTCATGTGGTTATGATCTACTCTGATGGAAATATTCCTGTCAAAATGATTACATAGTCATATGTTTGATTATTTAATTTAAATGCATATATTTGTGATATCAAAGTGTGATTTCCACTTCCAAACACAAATTGCAAAAAAAGTGTTTTAATAATTCAAAGGTGCACTATGTAACTTTCCGTCCACTAGAGGGTGCCTATTCAAAACAAAGGTGCAGTTTGATGACTCCAAGTTCGAGCGCAGAATTTTGGGACATGTGGTCTTCACCTCACAGCCGATGGAAAAGAATTGGGATCGTACTCGGGCAGAAATCAAGTTCATGGATATGATTATTAACATCACTGTAGTATGAAACAGAGCAGGACCGAGTGTTGTGTGAGCTGAGCAAGGCCGCTGGAGCGATTGTTAATAAGATGAATGCAAGACACGCCGCATAAGCATCAGGACTTTATTATGTCACAGTTGACAATAGTTGGAAACATTTGAGATACTGATAAGTACTCAATTGAACAAAATATATAACTGGCCTAGTGGTTTTTGGATATTTTAATGAAAATGTTTTACATAGTGCACCTTTAAATGTGTTATGTTCGTATATTTAAGGAAATATTATAGTAAAATATATTAAATATATTATATAATAATATTAAAATATTATTTAAATAATTTTTTAACCCACAAATTTCTGAGAATTTAGGACCTACATGGTTTTTTTTTCATCATTAGAATGGCCACAACTGAGGTAGGTCAAGGAGTTTATCAACTTATGGATTATAAAATGTACTATGTGGGCAATTTCTCAGATTTTCTCAATCGCATGTTATTAAACATTTAAGTGTATTTAAAGGGTTAGTTCACTCAAAAATGAAAGTTCTGTCATTAATTACTCACCCTCAAATCGTTCCGTAAGACTTTTGTTCATTTTCGGGAAAACACAAATGAAGATCTTTTTAATGAAATCTGAAAACGTTCGGTCCCTCCATCGACAGCTATGCAACTATCACTTTCAAACACCAGAAAGGTAGTAAACACACCATTATAGTTATCCCTGTTACTGTAATCCTGTGGTTTAATCTTAATTTTATGATGCGACGTGAGTGCTTTGTTTGCGCAAAGAACACAGGGTGTAGGTTTTACCAACAGTTTGAGGATCCAATGGAGATACAAGGTTTAGTCTAAAGTTTAGTTGCTTAAAGGGTAACTAAAGGATTTATGAAAGAGGAAAAAAAAGACGAAATATGGAGTTGCGAGGTTTGCTGACAGCGACGAGGTTTCCTGACAGCGACGATATAAATACGATATAGTTTTTTTTTTTACTGTACTGTGTGCTCAAGGGGTTTATTTTGCAATAATGAGTGGCTGACTGCATCATCCCACTTACTACAGTCTAGCATATAAATAAATGAAGATGAAATATTATTGCATGAAATGTGACCTGTGCTGGCAAAAGGAATTGGAATGTGCACAGTATAATTTTGGGGCACAAAAATTGAAAATGCCAAGTTTTTTTTTTTTTTCATAAAAATTTGTTCAATAAGCAATCATTTAGCAATCTCAATGTTTCAAATAGCTAATAAACCACTAAAAGTATCTGTATTTGTACGTTTTCCGAGAGGAGTGCCTTTCCTTTGTCCATGAAAACGATCCTACTCGCGCTGACTGACAGATCCAAAGCGTGCGCACAAAGACTGCGTGCAAACCCAATATGCACAGAATTACAATATTTCAAAATATCTTCCTCGGCAAGTGTTGACACACAAATTATCTGTTGTGAACGTTTGGTTTACTGTTGGGGGAAAACATCTGACGTTTGACATTTATTTTAGATCTGTGTGGTACAGTAGGTCTTAATATATAGGCGGTTTCGTTAATGTTAATCAAACAGTTGTGGTTTCATGGAAAAAAATTGAATATATATCTTTCCTATAGAGATTTGTGTGTCAAATGTGGTGTTATAACCAGGGATTTTAAGGTATGGTTGCTGGGTGGCTTTGTTTTGCAACCTTCAGAAAACTAACTGGATTTTCCTCAAAATTGACTTTGCTGGCTATATCGACTTCACAGGCTATATCGACTTCACACAGGTGTCGCTCAGTCATTTTGAAGGTTTTTTTTAACAGAGAATGTGAAAATGTGCTCAATGCGACTCATTTAGCCAGCACAGGTCACATATTGTTTTGTAATATTGATCTTAGTTGTATCATTCAAAATTTCATGACTCACAGCCCTAGTTCTGCCACATCTCAAATAAAGTGTTGGAGTGTACACTTGCCGCACATCTCTCGTTCTCTCCTTCCTTTCTTCTCTTATCTTCTCCAAGAATCTGTGCTGCGCTTATCTTTTTTTCTCTCCCTTGGTCTTTCTGCTATTTTCTGTATGGCTCTCGCCCTCTTGTGCTCAGTTTCTCTTTCTTTTTCTCCCCCATTCCCATGCACGTTCACACATTCACAGTCAGTCATGAAGTAAATGTAGTAGTGTCCAGATTTCCAGCGTCCCTCTCCTCCCTCTCCCCTTCCTCTTTCAGCTCTCTTTGATGTGTGGCTGCAGTCAGACAGAATGCTAAACTCGCTCAAATGAGCAGGACTCTTGGTCTCTTCTAGGTCTTGAATAGCCCTGACTTCAAGAGTACCCAGGAGATGGCGTTGCTTTAGCCTTAAAATGCCTTTATTGTTCCTTTTGTAGTTTTTCATCATTGTCAGACTGCTGCAGGTTCATATTTTTACCTCTGTGAAGTCTAACCACCTCTGTGCTCACTTAAAAGGAATAGTTCACTCAAAAATAAAAATTTTGTCATTTACGTACTCTCATGTTGTTCTAAACAGTGAGTAAATGATGACAGCATTTTTATTCTTTGGTGAACTAAACCTTTTAAGCCTCTAAAAATTGTGCACATAGAAGATATTTTCTGTATTTGCCTAATAGCACCGATTCGGTTGTGTTGATCTTAACAGAGCTTGAACTCGCGGCTCTGTTTGCATTGCGTTCTTATTGAACTGCTTTGTTTCATGAATCTTTTTTTGCCACCGTAACAGTTGACTGAAGGAAAGGAGCAGCGCTCGACTGTAATTAGGCTTTATTAAGTGTTTTTCAAGAACTGTACGTCTTTACATGCTTGCCATCTCAACATGAGGACAGTTTGATCCTAATTATTTGTGGTGGAGCAGAACAAACGAATGTGATTTTTCTCTTCTGCTCGCTTTTTATCTTCTACTTGAAAAGGAAATTTAATTATGCGGACAGTGATCTAAACGTAGATTATTTTAATTCTTAATTTGCATCAGCAGTTCCCGAAGTGTACTTTCCTGGCCGTATAACCAAAGCAGAAGTATTATTAGTGACTAATGTTTATTGCAGGGCTCAACAAATATCACCAAAATGAAGGCATATTCCAGAATATGCCGTCTCTATATAGCAAATGGGGCAGAGATGTAATAATTTTACATAAAAATCGTGGAGCTGCTGTGTTACCGTTCAAAGGTTTGGGGTCAGTTAATTATTTTATTCAGCAAGGATGCATTAAATTGTTCAAAAGAGACAAACCACAAAAGATTTTGATTTCAAATAAATGCTTTTTGAACTCTCTATTCACCAAAGAACCCTGGACATTTTTTTTTATTATACTTTCCAAAAACATCAAGTAGCACAATTGTTTTCAAACACCAAATTAGCATAATAATTTGTGTTTTCTGAAGGATCATGTGACACAGAAGACTGGAGTAATGACTGCTGAAAATTCAGTGTTGTCATTACATGAATAAATTGCATTTTTTTTAATATATTCAAATAGAAAACCCTTGTTTTACGTACGTCATATTAAGGAATTCTGTGTGTGTTTGTGTGCGTGCGTGTGTGTATGCGTGCGCGTGTGTATTTCACACAGCAAATGTGGCAGCAATGTACTATGGCTACTGTATGTTGCCTGATGGGACGTATTGCATTGCCCCGCCGCCACCTGGGATTGACGCCAGCGCCTATTACACCTCGCTGCCCACTGCCATGATGTCCGCTCCTCCTGCATCTGGTCCTCCTCCTCCCCCTGGCACCACACCTTTGTTGGATCCTGTGGCTGCTATCCCATCAGCCCCTGCTGCAGGTCCAGTCACAGTGTCAGCTCCTCCGTCTGCTCCGCTCTCCCATTCTGCTCCTGCTGCCCTTCCAACTTCCAGGTGTGCATCTGTCTTTGCTTCCTATAGAGATTCTATATGCAAAAATCCTATGTGTGCTTTTATTTTTATTTTCATCCATCAGTTCTCGGCCTCCTCAAACCACTGTCACCCCGACGGTGGTGGCCGCTCCCGCCCCTGTTGCAGCCATCATCCCTCCGCCTCCCGACATCCAGCCTGTCATTGACAAACTAGCCGAATATGTGGCCAGAAATGGGGTGAAATTCGAGACCAGCGTGCGTGCCAAGAATGACCCGCGGTAAGCAATTACGCTCTTGCTCGTTACAGTCATCCTTCAGATACGGCGGTCTCACTGCTCCTATTAGACCACTGTAATATGTAATAACTATAAACTGCTCTGTGTGTGTGTGTGTGTGTGTGTGTGTGTGTCTTCTACACCCTAAAGGTTTGACTTCCTACAGTCTTGGCACCAGTACAACTCCTATTACGAGTTTAAAAAGCACTACTTCATGCAGAAAGAAGGCCTGAGTGTGCAGGAGGTAGTTTCATCTTTCTTTTTTATCTATCCTTCCCTTTCTTCTCTTGCACACTAGTTTTAATCTCTTTTCAAATTCATTAATAATCACAATTAAATGTATTTGTATAGCAGATGCTGTTAACTAGATACATTTATTACGGGAACAGCCCCACATGAACAGAGCCTTGTCTTTTTGATACTGACAAACACTTTGGCATGTATATGCGATGGTAATAGCACAATATGGCATATTTAGCGTCTCATTAACTACTCATTTGGTTTCAGAAATTAATGTTTACCAATTTAAATAATCATGTTTCATAACCTTCAAGGTTTTTAATACTTGGTGGCTCTCCTCCAAGGCCACTTCTGCGGATTCTGCATTGTTTATTCACCCCCGAATATTTCTGTTTATTAATTTCGCACATTTTCAGGGAGAGAGACTTGATTTGACATTTGCTGACTTTTATTAGTAGAAATAATCAAAAACATCAGTATGCAAAAATGCAGTATGGATTTTGAGAGGGATGTTATGTTTTATCAACCGTTCAATATGGTAACTTGTGTGACTGGTTGCTTGTGTACCAGAAGGATAAAGCAATTGTAATATAGATGCAAAGCCCAAAATATCATTTTTCAAGAAAAACTCCAGTGTAATGCAGACAAATTATAAGTCAGTGCAGTAGGATGATTAGCGCCTTATGGTCCTCTTTAGTAATTTAGAAACAGTGCAGTACAGTACAGTACAATAATACAATTCAGTGTAATGGTAATTCAATAAGCCAATTCAGGACAGTGCAAAGGGTGTAATATAAGGGCAATTAGTAAACAGTAGAGGTTTTCATGCAGCCAATACAGAAGCAGTTTACTTTGATCCTTGTTCTAGTTTAACAATGGTGTACTGTGGAAGGAGATTCAGCAGCTGTTTTTCAGAGTAGATATATTAGACCTGCGACACACTAAATATTTTAAAAACTGTGAGAGACCACAGACATAAGGGCAGTTTCAGCATTATAATTTGAAGGATTTTTAGCATTATAATCCTCCAAATACAGACACTAGAAGCTTCGCCCCGACCACGAGACCACACACCTGTTGAATGTAACATTTCCGCTTTGAGACAAGATTTAAACGTGACTTGAGGAGAAAAAAAAAGGAAAAAAGAGTAAGGGTGATCTTTTGATGTTTGTAGCTGCCAAGGTTCATCTATACGAGCACGCAACATCCAGTTGGTCGCTCTCATTGCCTATCACGGGTATCGTGTCAGGGTCCGGCAAATCAAGAGTCGTAAATGTAAAAAAATATATATATTTACGATCTCTGACGCGATCAGGAGCAGTAAAAAAATCGTAATGACACCATACAATTGAGGATTTTCTTTTACAAAAAGTTGTTTGCGACAAGCCTCGAATCCAGAATCAAATTGAATGATTTGTTGTCAATTTTTAAGTAGAATTACAAAAAAAATACTAACAAATTCTCAAAAGGTTTTGTCCAAATATTGCATAACGTTTTCAGAAAGTGTTTTAATATGAACATTTAATTGAATAAGTTTTGCTATTAATAATTATTTAAAGCTAATAAAACTTTAGCTTAATCAGTACAACATTTGAATGAATCATTTATACTTAAAGCTGCAGTTTATAATAGTTTCAATATTAAATAGTCTCTCCTATCCCTGCATCTGTTTAATTTGACAACATTTTCATAGTTAATTATCATTAAAATGAATGATTAGTTGTCAATTTTTAACTAGAATTTATTAGCATTTTCCTGATAATTCATTACTTTTTAATTATCCTTGTACAATAAAACGCAAAGCCTAATCAGTTAAACTATTACCATTGATTTTATTGTTAAAACTAAAATGTTCAATCTTAAAATAATCTCCTAAGCTATAGAATCAACCAGTGGTATTATTTTGGGGCAGGACTCTTTGTTTGTTGATCAAAGGTAAAAATATTTTTGCAAATCCATTTGTCGTAGAAATTACACACTTCAGCTTTAACATCCCTGTGTGTCTTCAGGTAAATCCAAGATTTGAAGCCAGTCTTGACCGCTGACAGCCATAAAATTACATCTTGATATGTTTACCAGTCAATTAGTCATGGTGATTTTGAAAAATGTCAAAAAGGACATGAGTAATTAGGGCTTGTAATTCCGACCCTGAGTATTATTTTTCTTTTGGATATATTTTCTTTTGTTTTTGTATTTGCTGTCATGTGTATTCTGCCTCTAATGGTGTGTGCGCTGCTGTAAATCCATTATGCCAAAACTACTTGTTTTCCCTGTCATTACTGATAATTAACTCGCTGGTCATTCTTAATGCATTGAGAGGCAAGATGGAACTAACTGTGCAGCTGCGCATTATTAAATATAAGGAACGTTCAAGTGAATTGAATTAGAATAAGAGGGATTTTATGGATACATCTGCCTGTAAGTGCTCAGAGTGGCCTCTCTGTAATTCTCCCACGCATGGCAGTGGCTAATACAGATTTTGAAAGCAAGTGATAGACTGGCATAATGTTTATTGTAGAAAGGAGGAGGGTTTATTCATGGCATTGAATGGAAAAGCGATTGTTGACCTCTGGTCTCCTTAAGTGAATTTTATGCTAATGTTCCCATTCTCTGCTTTAAATTGATATTGCATTTGTGCTGTTTAACGTTAGTGATCTAAATTCCCATTATGTCCTCTAAATAATAATAATAGTCTGTTTTCAGTTGTAGTAATAAGGATTTGTTTATAGTTTGGTTCAGAAGCGCTTGTGCTCTGTAACTCAAACAGTAGAACATGACTGAGATTTCGATTCCCAGGGAATGCATGGAACTAATGAAATAGAAACCTTAAAGTCAATGTAAGTCACTTTAGATTAATTAAATTTAAATATACGGAGCACAAGTTTTTAAAGACCATAATTTTAATGTGTTCTCCTGAAGTGGTCTACATTTCTAGTTTTTCTAAAAGGAAGACATTAAAGATGCAGTGAGTGATTTCTGAGAAACGCTGTTGAAAGTGGATCGGACCGAGAAGCACAACACACTTAAAGCCAATCAGCAGAAGGTGGCATATACCAGTGCTGAGCGGTGACTTTTTTTTTTTTAACCGGTATGCTTGGTGTTATTTTATGTCAAAAAATGTGCCCAGTGCAGATGCGGCGGATGGGTTTATTATAAGCAAGACGCTTGCATCTGCTCTAGACAATGTTAGTTACCTACTCAGTTGTTTACTTTCATGACACATAGCAAAACAGCTAAAAGTATTCCTAATATTTTAGACCTTTTATTGAAAGTAGCCTACATTTACCTGTTGACATGCCTTCACAAGCAACCTTTTGAGCTGTATTTCTGATGTTTGAGTTGAGGAAGGCGCAACACGCAAAAGGGTCGTTTGCAAAAAAGTGTTTTATTTGTAATTCCGCTAGGTTTCACTACTGTCGCAGAAAAGGCTTCACCTTGATTGGCTTAGGACACTATAAAGGGCCCTATCACACCCGTGTACAATGTGAAGCCAGGTGAGACGCAAGTGTTTTTGCTAGTTTCACCCCGACGTAGTTATCATTTTCACATCCAGCGCCGTGTTGTAACAAATAGCATATATATGCACTCGCGCTCATCTGTTCGCTCAAGGGCTTGCTGGTCTTGAAAAAACAAGGTGTGTTCAGGCACATTGTTGGTGAGCTGCTATTTTGAGGCAACTGAAAATGACTGCACCATTGACCAAGTATATTTTTAGTGTTATTTAAAGGGTGTGTTAGTAATATGTGCCTATAGGCGGGTGCACATACACTCCGTTTATTACACACAGGAGACACCGCACAAACAATTTAATATATTAAAAATGAAAAGATTCCTCTCTGGAGAAGCGTTTAGTCTTTCCGCTTGCTAATTCTGCCATGTAAATAGCGTATCTGCCATGGTGCAAGCACAACTGGCTTTTAAACTGTCAGTTCTGACTTTTTTTTCTTTTTATTTAGTCTAGTTAATTTTTTTATCAATGTTTTTTTATTTTTTATTTTATTATCGAGATGTGCCCCACTTCCCGCGAGAGATTCGTGGACAGCTTTCCCTGTGCATGAAATCCCCAATATGCCAGCAAACCAACGAGACCACGGGACAATGATGATGATACATAACAACAGAGCGTAGGCGCCAAAGCTGTTGTGGATCCACTTACCTCAAATTTTCCATAACTGGCAGATTTGAAGAAAATTACAGTGGTTTGGCAAATAAATAAATGATGCACGGTTACATATAAATTACTAACATTTTATCATGTAAGCTTTATGGTACACATCAAACAAGGGAATTTAATGTATAGTAGTGCTGGGCGGTATACCGGTTCATAACGAATACCGGTATTTATGTTTATGATTTGAATTTTGATTATACCGCAATACTGGTATATGTCGCTTAAACAACCTTCGGAACACAGTCAGCATGACACTGTTTGAGAGGGGGCCTAGGGCTGAATCCGAAATTGCCCCCTATAGGCCTTATTCACAGCAGCGCCATCTTTGATTTATAACGAGAATGAAAGCTATGCTGTGAGGGATAGACATACATCTCTTCAGCGGGTTGTACTGTTATTTAATGTGTTTTTGGATTGCTGATGAAACACTGCAAAAATATCTTTCCAAGAAGTTTTAGTAGACAAAAAACTCCAGATAACATGAGCTGTGGAAAATAAGTGATTTATGAGCTTTTTACAGCGGATGCCATTGAAAACACGGCAAGTCTTACCCTCACAGCCTCGCTTTCATACTTGTTATGGCACTGCTCTGAATAAGGCCTATACCCCAAAAAAGGCATTATTTGAGGGGACAGCCATGTGTAGTGGTGTCCGTAACCATATTGGACATTGAGGGCACTCATTCAATCCCACATTGCACCACAATAACGAGTGTACAGCCGATGTACACTCAACAGCTGTCCGACTTCACTCACTCGTTTTCATTCTTCCTTGTCGTTCATCTTTTCATGCAGAATTATTTTGCTTCTCTTCAGCTATGATAAAGAGACATCCACTCTTGTCTGTGCATGTTGGGGGTGGAGCAATGAAGGGAGGGGTGTGTTTGTTTGGGATGATTTCAGATATCAACTATGTTTCTAGGCTTACTACACCTCTGAGTATGTGCTGGCAAATTAAGGAATCCTTTTATTGTAAAGGTGTCGTTCATGAATTTCTATTAAGTTACTTGACTGGACTCTCATGGAAGGATGCCAAGCAGCGTAGGAATGATCTAATTAATATTCGCTATATCTTTAATTCATTAGGCGTACATACTTAATGAGGTTATGTTTAGAAGCAGTTAGACGAGGCACAACACAATGGAATAGAAACATTTATGGAATGTAAGACATATTTGCATATATTGTGTATTAGAAAACTTTTACATGCTTTCTCTGTTTATTAGTTGTAATGTAATGGAAAACAGCCAATCAAAGTGTGGAATGTAATTTGCAAGTTCATAAGCGTTGATTTTGTTTTCAGATGTCACTCACAAGTTTACACACATTAAGTCTGTAGCTGCTGTTTTTCCACAGTGTGTGATTATGAGGAACGATTTGACTGAAGAACCTCCTTTCCTTAATGAGACCGTCGACTGCAAGCTTTGGCTGTGTGCCTCTGTCGGTATGTGTTTCGGTCAGAAATGTGAGGATCAGGCTCCGATGTGTGGTTTTGTGTGTGCTGCACTGCTTTCATCCAAGGCTAAGCAGAGACTACAGGAGCTCAGATGAAATCAATTCCTTATCCAGCTGTCATGTCGTAGCAATCCCTGAAAATTTGGACTGTTTGATACCTCAGTGTGTTTTATTTTGGTCAATTCGCTCAATGGCGAATAATAAGAGGTCTTTTCATTCTCGCTAGGGATATCAATTATACATGTTAATTTGGTATGATTAATTAAGTAACATGTTTTAAAAATGTTCCTTATTAATCAAACCCCCTGATCCGTACTTAAATTATTATTATTTTTATTTTTTTTCACCTTGGGTGCAATTAAAGCCTGCTTTAATATGATGAATTAATCAGGCATATGTAATTAATTACATAAAATAATAGATTGACTGTCCTTCTTCTTACCAGTCCTAAAGTATCTAGGTACAGAAATTGAATAATCAAATGTAAAATAACACTGCATAGTCTTCACTGTATAAATTAAATTATTTTGTGAAAAAGTGATTTTAAGAACTAATGCACAGATCCAATATAACGATACACACCACAAACATTGTTTGAGTAGTATTGTGCACGATTTTTTATGTATGTGTCCGTTCAAACACAAATAGATGGTAAAATAATGTAATTCTGTGTTTGCGTTCTCTGTTTGTGTGCACAGAAAACAGCATGTGAGTTCTGAATTGAGTTCTCTTTTGCGTCTTCTTGCACTTGAATGGTTTAAAATCGCTTGAATGCTTAAACTGACAGGACCTAAACACAGGCAAATGATAAACTTTCACTCTATGATGGTTAAACCCAAGTGTGCCACAGGAGTCCTAAAAAATGAAGCCAAAGCGTTTTGATCGCCCCCCAGGTGGCTGTATGCAGTATAGGTCATAAACCCCGCCCTCTCTATGTAATGTAATTGGACATTAAAATCACATTTCAAATATTTTTTTTCTAAACATGGTTTCTGTCAGTTTAGGCTGTTTTTATCACGCCGATGTTAGTTCAAGTGTTCGTTCTTTAAATAAGTTTGGTTTTAGTTAGTTATTTGATGCTGAAAAATTGGGGGTGTGACGTTATGATTGACAGCTGAGATGGACAGTTTCTCTGGGCTAAGTAGTTACTGAGGCACCAACGGATATTTTCGGGAACTTCAAGAGGAGATTGGAGCTTTAACTTTAATTTCTACATTACCATAACGGTTTATTTTACAAAAGGTTCAGGGGTGTGTGATTGATTAGGCAGGCGTGTGTGCGGGACCTTGATTTTGCGGCTCCACTTTGAGCACACTGCTGCGCAGACTCGGGCTCCAAGTTGCAGACCCGAGACCCAAGATGTACCCACTTTACTCAAAGTAAGAGAGTGAAGGTGTGCCGTCAATCTTTTTTTTACAGTCTATGGTTAAACTTTGCAACTAATCAGAGAATCACGTGTTTCGAACCTGGTGCCTGGTCCTTTCGGATCACATATCAACTACAATCCCTATACTTGACATCCATCCTGTGCGCAGATGCGCACATCGCAATATCGATGCTGAAACTCTATCGTTCAGGCCTAGGTGCAAAATAAAAATTCTGTAATGTTGTTCGTTTCCTGTAGAGTTAGCATAGCTGGTGCACTCTTAGATATGAAGATTCTTTTTGTGAACAGTTCTTTAAAGAACCGTTTTTTCTTAATGTGAAAGTATTTTAATAATCGTACATTTTTTCCACTATAAATAACCTTTTGTGCAATGGAAAGTTTCAATGGATGCTATAGGTTATTTATGCCTAAAAGAACCTTTGTTTTCAGAAGAGATGTTAGATCTACAGTCTAAATCTCTCAAATATAGAGTGAAGAAGTAATAAGTAATGAAAGGAAATAGGAACTTATAAAATTGAAGACAACAGAGGAAGAAAGAGTTGAGTGTGGAAAATTAGATGAAATGTTCCATTGTCACAATCAACTCAACAATGCTGTGCTCACAGCAGGATCTGTTGTTATTTGCTTGCCCTGCCAGTAATATTGTCTCCAGAGATAGAGCTAGGCTACAGCTTTAGCTAATTTCCACACTTTTTCTGAACTTTTTGTATTGTAAGCTGTGCAGTTTTTATTTATTTATTTATTTATTTTTTCATTTTGAATGTCTTCCACTCTTAATTGTACTTCCAGCTGGGTGGCAATCATTCCAGCTGCTGGATATGCTGAACGCTTCTCAACCTCTTAAAGCTTTGGCTTTGCTTTGGGTGCATAAAATTCACCATGCATTCCCCAAATTAAATGGGTAGAGAGTTGTGGAGATCCCTTGAGCTCACTTTTGGACTGATGCTAAACATTGTCTGAAAGAGCGATCAAGTTATATGCAGTGGGCCCCAAGAAGCATTTAGATTCTTTTGGATGCTTAAATGGATTAGTTCACTCAAAAAGGAAAGTTTTGTCATTATTTACTCACCCTCATGTCGTTCCAAATCTGTATGACCTTCTTTCTTCTGTGGAACATAGAAGATATTTTTGAGGGGAAAAAAAATGTTTGGACGCAAACGTTCTTCAAAGTCTCTTATGTGATCAACAAAAAAGTTTTGATCATATGGATGTTTAAATGATGACAATACTTTTTTGGGGCTGAACTATCACTCTAAGTATATCAACTCAAGTGGCCTGTGCAAACAAATAATGCTAGAGATCTTCTGAGAACTACACATTTCTTTCTGTTGATTTGATATATTTTATGTAATGCAATGGCAGCAAAATATAGTTTCATGCCCGGTAATTTTTATGCACAGTACATTTTCTCAAAACTAGGTGAAAAGTTTTGCATACTGATTATAATTTTTTTTTTCTCCCCTGCATGAGTTGTTTAATATAATCTTAAGTTGCACATTTTATGATGTCATAAGAGCAAACCGATAGAAATACTGAACTAGAGACCTGCGCGGGATGGATTTTTCTGTACGTCCATGAAACATCGTCCAGTAATTTAATATAAAAGCAAGCGCGTGCATGGTTTGGCGTGGCAGAGTGTGCGCAAAGTGCGCTCCCTTAATAATTCCTAAAAAGCTGACATCTCAGTTCAACGCGATCTCACAGAGCTCCGTTATGAAGCTGACTGCACAATGAATCTTTCATAGGGTCTACACTTTCTTTGTTATAATCAGAGGATTTGCCAGCATGCAGAATTCAGCACTGAACAAAAACTCACTTTGAGTGGAGAGTGGATTCTATCTTAAATTGCATCAGATTGGGCCATTGCTTTTTAGAAATCAACACATATGTCCATGATTGGCTACATTGCACAACGCAGCAAAAACAGAAACTTTAGCTATGCTTGTGCCTGTAAAACATTTTTATTTTGTTTTAGTTGTTCTTGTTGCTTTTGTGCAATAGATGAATGACAATTTATTTGTTTTTAGGTGTTTTATTTTTAGATATTTCTATTTTTATTCTCCCGCCCGCACTCTGCCATCAAATCGAATCCCGCGCCGCACTCTATTGCGTTGGGTCCTGCGGTAGTCCCTCGGGAGTGCAGGTCTCCATACTGAACCATGTCTAAGTGTTGTTAGATGAGAAGTGAGTTTGCAGTGCATCTGCATTCATGCACACGTAACTGCTTTTTAATTCAAGTCAGTTTGGAGGACTTTTATTTGCATGGTCAGGATAGAAATCCGGAGGTTCAGAGGAAGGACAGAGGAAGCCCCAAGCCTGTGAAAATCAATTTATTCTTGTATCTTGTACGCATACATAAAGGAAACCATTCTACAACCTATTGCTTTTACCGTCACACTTAAACGATGGTAGTTTATATGGACAGTCATATTTCACTAACACCCACTGCCTCATCAAAAAAAGCCTGGGTTTATCAAATCAATAAAAAGGGCAGAATACCACAGGGGGTAACAAACACACAATTGTATCCAAATGCATGCACAGAAGAACCGTAATCTGAACGTTTTTTTTTTTTTGCATTACATGATGTTCCTCCTTACTAATTCAGGATCTACTGAGGACGTGTGGCGTGATTCGCAAAGTTAAGCAGCCCTGTAAATTCGTCAATCTCAGCCAGCATTTAAACTTGATGTTCTGGGATCTTCTTTAAAGCAAATGACATTTGGTTCAGATTTCTTCATCTCAGCAAAGTCTGACTGCTTTAAGTCTATATTTAACCACATTTCATGTGTTTTTTTTCCCCCTTCGTATTTTCTTTTATTTTTTTCCCTGGAAATATATGAGGGAACTTGTGCGGTAAAAAGCTTTTACAAGGCAGAATTGTGTCTGGAGACTCTGGGACTGCTGTGGCTTGACTTTTAGAGGATGAAGTATTATCCTGGATGCTTCAGGAGCTTTGAATTATTTTTTAAGGTCAGGTAAGGAGTTTGACCTTAAAGTTGGCAGGTTCTGAAAGTCGCGATTCTTGTAATTGCCAGTCTCATATTTAAAACCGTCTGCTTTAGCCATCGTCAAAGTTCCTGAAGTGTTCTCTTTGAAGAACATGTACTCTTGTTTAATAAGGGCTTTTAAAACATGGTAATGGTTGTCTGAGGGTCCATTGTCTTTTTATCTCTCCTTATCAGACCTTTCTCAGACAAGATTCACATGTCAATTCCATTAAAACAAGTCTAGTATGGTACTAAATGGCATTAAACAGTGCCAGATCAATGATAGAATTGTTGATTTTCTGGTTTTATTCATTGTCTAATTAGATTTTTTTTTCAGTCTTTTAACCATAAAACTCCCCAAGTTTCTCCTCTAAGATAATTTGAATGAAATCGGCAAAGTTTTGTACTTGTGTGGCATTTTAGGAACCTAATTGTTTTTATTTTTATTTCTGTTTGCTTTGTTAATATTTCCTTGTGTAATAACAAAGGCGTTTGACTGGTCCATCAACTTCATAAATCATCAATAATGTTTTTGCGCTGAAGCTTTTGAGTTTCTCCATAAGACACAAATGTTGCTCCGCCAAGGGTTCCAGCCCTGAGGTTTTGGCACGCTCTCATGTTTAAATAAAACGGTCTGCCTTTTTAGCTGCTTTTAATGAAAAGTGGAAACATCTCTCTGCAGTTCCAGGCCTCTGTGTAACTGAGCTTTCATTTGATGCATTTTATTGCACACAATGGCAAGAACTGGGTTGATATTTAATTTGTTGTAAAAGTACATATCTATGCCATCAACAACTATATTTATATCCATTCCCTTTTCCTTTTCCACACAAACATTGCAACATGTTATTAAAAATTTTATCAAAACGTTCTTTTCTTTCCACAATACTGCATTTCCACCCTCCACTCTGAGCGACTATTTTTATACATTAGAAGGATTTCTGAACTACACAGAGCTTTCTTCTAGAATGCAATAGAGCATTTCTTTTGCTTATTACGCTGCTCTCTAGAGCAGGGGTTTCTCAATTCCAGTCTTTGCACCTCCCTGCTTTGCAGTTTGTATTGCTGCGTCCCAATTTGCATACTACCCATCTTAAATAGTATTCGATATTAGAATTAGTGTGATCCAAATCATAGCATGTTGATATTAGTATTCCAAAGATACCCGGGTGGTTTAGTTTTCTGGTCAGAATTCAAAGTGCAGATCCATGCACACTCTAACGGCTAATATTGCCCACAGCCCATTGCGCTTTGGACAAGGATTTGATTAGAACTATAAAAACGAATAAAAAGTGTCAAAATACAATCATGGCAGATGTGCAAGTCCGACAGTTAAGTAGAGAGGTTTAGATAAAGAGATTTGCGTGATTTAATGATCAGTATCTAATCTGGTGAAAATATATTTATTCAATGTTATCCACATGATACGTTTGTTCATTAACTTTTAAATGCATCATTATACAAATTGCAAACCCATGTGGAGAGTTATCCTCATGAAAGACCAACCACTGCATTTCTCTCTGAACCTGAAGATTTGAAAGGGTCCCTATGCAGTTTTCACTGCTCCCTACTAGAGGCCTGTGCGGACTGTTTTCTTAATCCCGCTCCTGCTGAATTTCTGACCATTAATGCCCGCTCCCACAACGTGTGTGTATATGTGCGCAATATTTAATTGAAATATTATTAAATGCATATAAAATAAATATGAAATAAAAAAATAACTAACACTACAATTTTACATGCTTAACGAATGAATTATATAATAAATATTTTGGCCTAGCCTTGGGGGAAGAGAATTTTAATTATCGACTTCTGAGTGTGATGAGTGTGATTTTATTTACTGGTGCGTAGTATCCACATACATAGGCAATTAATTAATTGTATATTCCACTTCTAACAATCTAATGTCAAATTCAAAAGCCCTAAACGGATAAATGTATGTTGCTTTAATACGAAAAATGTGTTCATGATAATTGACTTGTAACTGTCGCGTTTCACGCACTTTACACCCGCTAACAGCCACATACAAGATGGCGAATTAGCCTTTTAAGTCCACTTTGCAGCACACATATGATCGAATGGAACCCACCCCTCAACTGAGCATGCCAGATAAGAGACATACAAAATGTGCAGAGCTGGGAGGTGCAAGGGCTAGAATTGGAAACTCTTGCTCTAAAGTGCTTGATTCTGGTTGGTTGATGACCACTAAACTATATATTTGAATGTTGTCCCTGGAAGCCACATTTTTTAGATAGCTAGTTTCATCTCTCTTGTAGCACAGTGCATTTTTTTATCTTAAAATAATCTAAGCTTGGATCAATGTTTTATGTTCTTTTTTAAAATGTATTTATTTGGTTATATTAATATTTAAAAGTAGCCATGTAATGATGAGCAAGAATAATTAACACATAAAGTAAACCTCTTCAAGGTCGTACAAGACTTTGCTTTGCGAGCTGTTCACCCTTTTGAGGTTTAGCTGGCACTAACCTGAACATATAATGTTTTTTTTAATACATTTGACATACATTTTTTAATACAAATGTTTTTATTTTCCCACTCTGCTCTTTCTCCTAGTTTTTGCCTCTACCAATATTTCATGTTTCTTCCTAAACTTAGTAAATTAAAGCTCTCATTTTTTAGAAGTGTTTATTTTTTTACCCTCTGGCATGGTTTCAGCATTCCCTTTCATATCCAGCAGACTGCTTTAAAAACATGAAAAAGTGAAAGACAGGAATTATTATCTTTGTTGTTGCTTTTAGTAAGGGAAAGACATATTTGCATGTCTTGCATATGCATTTCAGAATATCTTCCAAATATATATCATGCTAAAAAAATGCATTAATATAAAAATCTTTTTTGAATTAGAATTCTGAATGTATTTTGATGATTAGGGGTGTTACTAAGAGCTAAGTGGTTTAAAGAAGGTGGCTGTAATAATCTCCATGTTTTATTTTGGCAGACGGATATGTGCTACTCCTGTTAGTGACTTTGAGAAATGCCTCTGAGCACCGTAATCTCAGCTACGACAGCGATGCTTAAAGGCTGTCTGTACATTTTTAGCAGCATGCCATTACAGCCTCCTCTAGGGCACACTTCCCACATTTTTGATCATGTGTACCTCTCTCTTTTTTATGTACATCCAAGGCTACTGCTTCTCTTTGGTTTTTGGTGACTTAAATGCATGAAGAAGAATGAAATCCACACGCTCTTGAATATAGACTACAGACAGTATGAGGAGGAGACTAGCCACTCATAGAAAAGTCATCAGAGAAATTGCTGTGCTCAATATGGTGGGTGTAGGAAAGGATTTCGCTCTTTTGTAGAAAAGGAAGTTGTTCCTCTTAATGTAAAAGAGCCAATAGCCAATAACTTATAACTTATTGGTAAAGGGATATACTGGTCAATTTGCTCAAGAATGCAAGTGGATTAGCGAGACTATACTCATATATGTGACCCTGGACCACAAAACCAGTCATAAGTCGCGCAGGTATATTTGTGGCAATATAATACTATTCATACATATAACAGTATGGGTCAAAATTATAGATTTCTTGGATCCCCTTTATATCAGGTGGCCTTATCTACTATGTACTTACATTAAATGAATGATTACACTTATTGTATACATGCTTTTACATTGTACTTGCATTTAAAAAATACCTTCCTGTAATTACATCTGTAATTAAATTCTGTAGTTACATTTATACTAACTTCCCTTACACCTAACCCTACCCTTAAACTTACCCATACCACTACACCTTTCCCTAACCTTACATGTGTCCACCTCAATATCAGCAAGTGTTTTGCAATACAATATGAACAAGTACATTGTACTTATTGTTTGATGTAAGTACATAGTAGTATTTTTGCTATGCATTGCTCACTATAAACCCAGAAAACACATGCAGATTATACGAGCTGTTGTGAAACGGGTCTTGCACCATCTCTGACGGGGGGTCCTTTGCTGTCAGTTGGGTATTGTAAAGAATGTGAACACTTCTTGTGCACATAACACACATATGTGTTAAAATACATTGTCAGACTTCTTGTTCATTTATTGTCACTCCTCACACTTTCTCACATACAATACATACTCTCTCCTCATCCAGTCCTGGCTGTGGCTCTAGCATAAGTTCACTTAAGGACCAACCGAGGTGCCTGGGTATCTGCTTTCCGTCAAACCCCAAAACTCCCGCATTCTCTCTCATACCTACTTTTAAAAGCGCAGTCTGTAATAATTACTGCAACTGGCAGGCCATTAGCGGCAGTGCAAGAACAAAAAGCAGCTCTTCCTGTTCACTTCTGTGGTAATTAAGCAGGCATATTTGCAAACCCAAACCTCTGTTTTAAGCCTGTGAGCTGAGTCTTTGTCTTTGACTGTCTGCTTCATCAATTATAGATTATATGTGTAATTAGTCTCTCATAACCTCGTTTATTATATCTCTTCTAGTTGTAAAGAAAATTATTCAGTGTATTTTTATTTGATGCCTTAGTGATTATAGTCTTACCGTATGAAAATGATTTTGTATGATCTCTCAGTTTGTAAAAATTAGAGATGGCTCACAATGAACAAGTAGGTTTTTGAAAACACTTGTGTAAATGTAAATGCTTAAAGTTTTTTACAACATTTATTTATTATAGTTAGTTTGTCAATCCATGTTTATTAATAATGCATTGTCAAATGACAATTTGTACATTTTGCATTGAAAATAACATTGATTAGCAAATGCTGTAGAAGTAGTTTCTTGTTAGTTTCCTTATACATAAAGCATTTACTGGTGGTAACAAATTGAATATTATTATGTTATTGTTCTTTTTACTTTCAGTTTTTGTGGTGTGGCTTTATTAAAATGCCATGCTTTAGCAGTGCAGCTGTGCTTAACTGAGGCCAGGCATTGCTACAAAATGCCTGTTAAACTACACATTGTTTCTATTTATCTACAAAACTCACAAAACTCACATATACAATATGCATCTTGTCACGAGAGCAGTGTGAGTACCAACCTTAGCTGTGCATATTTATGTTTTTTGACGTATTTGTGGTAACGTACATAAGGGGTAAACTATGTTTGATTTTTGGGTAATTATAAAATGTGCTGGAGACATTCAAAATTATTTTTGTGTATTTCATTATACTTATTCTTTGTGGCAAAAATAAATGACAAGTTACTCAGAGACTAACTTTTTTTTTAATTTATTATTATTTTTTTTTTCGTTTTTCTCTTTAAATAACACAATTCTTTTATTTAAACATATGTAAACGCAGATCATGTTGTAAATAATGAAAAATATTTTTGCCTTAAGTCTGGCCCATAGACCTCCATTGAAAATGCTTCACCCCATAGACGTCTCTGTAAATGCCTTGCCCCATAGATCCATTATAAATGCATGGCTCATGTTTTTTGTTTGTTTTTATACAATTTGAGAGAGATGTTGAATGTCTTTCTCACTCTCTCCTCCACCCTCCTCCTCTACTAGCCCTCCTTTTCATTGTCATTCTTAGCATATCTACACACTTTTTATCTAACTTTATAGCCCAGTTAGCTCGGAAGCCATTGTTCTTGATTTGCGCCGTTTTTTTTTTTTCTTTGCTCAGTCTGCAGTACTTGAGCTCACTTTGAAGAGGTGAAACAGCCAGTCACCCTACTTTCTTTGTTTGCTTCCTTTCATTGTGTTTCCCTCTGGGGAAGTGAACCAGGATTGCACCTCTCCTCCCTTACCTCACTCTGTCATCCCTTTTTTTCCAATTTGTTTTGTGTCCTTTTTACCGCGTTGTGTCAGGACGGCAGTGGTTTCGTCAGATAACCCAGCCTTCCTCGGGCCACTGCGTTGATGACTTGATTAGTGGAAATAAATCTTACACAAGACCTCCAGCAGCTCATTTAAACTGATTAATTAAGAGAACAGGGGCTGCATTTCTAAAAGAATCTCTAGCTTTTTTTAAAGCAGAATATCACTGTTGACGTTCTTCTTGGTCTCTTGTTTTGTTGTCTTCCTCTATCTGGAGAGCACTTTGGTTGTACTTTTGAGTTTTTAGAGAAGAAACCTACTATTTTTCTCTTAAAACTCTGTTATTGTTGTCACTTTCTGTGTTCTCCGCCACTTGAACTTTTAGTAAATCCTTACAAGCTGTTACAAATGCAGTTTTTCCACTGCTCAGAAAAAGAAGTCTGTAAACATTGTTCTTGCAGTAAGAGATTTTTACGTTTTCAGTCTGTTTGACGTCAAAGTTTCGGTTTGCATGAAAGTTACTTTCTGTGTTAGGATGTGAGAAACCACACTGAGAAAGCCTGCTTTAAGTCTGCGTCTCAGAAAACATTCTGGTTTAATTTGCCCAAGAGAACAGTGATTGATGATGACTGCACTTGTGGGGAATCAGTCCCAAAGCACCAAAGCCTTTCCTTTTGCTGCTCGTCTCTGCAGAAAATGCCTAAGGTGGGCAGCTTGTATTTTTTTGCATCTTGGATGAAAGACAAATGCAATAAGCATCTAGGCAAGTCCTAACCTTTTGCTTTTGCAAAGACGCATTTTCTTACAACATGCAAATTGGCACAAGTTTTACACATAATTGTATCATGTTTGCTCTCATTTTTCACCTTAAAGGGATAGTTCATTCAGAAATTTTAATTCTGTCATCATTTAGTCACCCTCAAGTTGTTCCAAACCTGTATAAATGTATTTGTTCTGCTGAACCCAAAGAAGATATTTGGAAGAATGTCTGTAACCAAGCAGATCTCGGCAGCCATTGACGACTATAGTGGGGATAAAAGTACTACGTTAGTCAATGGCTGCCGGGGTCTGCTTGGTTACACACATTCTTAATGAAAATGAATGACATAAATGATGACAGAATTTTCATCTTTAAGATATTAATTAAAATGGAGTGCAGTCTGTTGAAATATTGGAGCATCTTTAAATAAGAAGTGTTGCTCATTCATTTATTAACATTGTTTTCTTGCAGATGTTTTGAATGGCGGCATATACATAATGTTACAAAAAAGGTGTTGTGGCATTTTTCGTGTGTTTATTTTTTGATTTTGTATTTGCTTGTTGTTTAAAAAGTAATTTGAGAAAGTTAAACAATCAAATTACATTTCCTCCTTCATCTCCTTTTTTTGTTGTTCAGATTTTTGCTTCAACATAGCATGCATAGGTTTCAGTCCTGCATCAAATAGACAAAACCACAAGTAAAAAAAGTCAAGCGAAAAATATATTCCAGTTTTTTATTTCTCCTTCTCCCAAGTTGTTACTTAGCAACAGAGCTAAACATCTGTCGCTGGTATTCATGGTGGAACTGTGTTGATGGCGCAACCGTACCGCTGTTTGGAACCAATTAATATAATGTGGTGTCAGGGGATTGGGGCTGAAATGTGAACTCAGGTTTAGTACATTGTGTAAAGTGAGGAATTTTGTTAGTGAATAGTCTGATTTAACAAGATCAACCAAAGAGTGTGTTTGATTAGGCGTACTTCATATTTTCTTAGAGATGATGACAGTTATATTTCCCATGGCATCACAATCTCTTCGTAATCCTTCATGAGACACCTACCATTTTACTCGAAATTACAGCATTCTAACTCTTCCATATTCAGATTGCTCATCTGTGTTTTGCTATTATAGACCTACTTCCAAATGCCATGATCCATCAGCATGCATTTCTTCTGCTGACTTTACCTATAAACAGGATTAAGGGATTACTGCCTTTATATGAGAGGATGAAGACATTCAGTTTGGCACCATTTCTACAGGGGAGAACCATTTTTAAGGAAACCCAAGGCTGAAGAAGAAATGTTGCTCAGTGGGGGAGCCTATAGAACAGCCCTTGATTTTGTTATCAATGTTAATTTGATATTAATTTGGTGATAAAAGTTGACAACAGAGGTCTTTAACGAAGGATTCTCTGAGAAAAAAACACAGCACACTGAAGTTCTCCTTTTTCGAGCAGAGCAAACAGGCAGAAACAAATACACTGGTCAAGAGAGTGCTTGCAATTCAGAGCAGTTTTTTCCACTAGGTAGGAGTAGTGATGGGAATTGTAAGGGATTAAATGATTTTGCTTCCAATTCCACTTAACGTTTCCGGTTCCTGAACCGTTCCACTAACAAACAAAAAAAATTCCGCCTTTTGAAGAGCCATGACATAATTAATCCTGAATATATTGAACCATATAGCCCTTTTTTTTTGTATACATGTATTAATTGTCGTTATTAATATTATATACAGGTCCTTCTAAAAAAAATTGCATATTGTGATGAAAGTTCATAATTTTCCATAATGTAATGATAAAATTAAAATTTAATATATTTTAGAGTCATTGCACACATACTGAAATATTTCAGATCTTTTATTGTTTTAATACTGATGATTTTGGCATACAGCTCATGAAAACCCAAAATTCCGATCTAAAAAAATTAGCATATTTCATCCGACCAATAAAAGAAAAGTGTTTTTAATACAAAAAAAGTCAACCTTCAAATAATTATGTTCAGTTATGCACTCAATACTTGGTGGGGAATCCTTTTGCAGAAATGATTGCTTCAATGCGGCATGGCATGGAGGCAATCAGCCTGTGGCACTGCTGAGGTGTTATGGAGGCCCAGGATGCTTCGATAGCGGCCTTAAGTTCATCCAGAGTGTTGGGTCTTGTGTCTCTCAACTTTCTCTTCACAATATCCCACAGATTCTCTTTGGGGTTCAGGTCAGGAGAGTTGGCAGTCCAATTGAGCACAGTAATACCATGGTCAGTAAACCATTTACCAGTGGTTTTGGCACTGTGAGCAGGTGCCAGGTCGTGCTGAAAAACGAAATCTTCATCTCCATAAAGCTTTTCAGCAGATGGAAGCATGAAGTGCTCCAAAATCTCCTGATAGCTAGCTGCATTGACCCTGCCCTTGATAAAACACAGTGGACCAACACCAGCAGCTGACATGGCACCCCCGACCATCACTGACTGTGGGTACTTGACACTGGGGAGAAGGACGTGCCAAAATGCCTGAAGTCCAGTCTTCCTCCAGACTCTGGTACCTTGCTTTCCGAATGACATGCAAAATTTGAGCGACAGTCCAGTGCTGCTTCTCTGTAGCCCAGGTCAGGCGCTTCTGCCGCTGTTTCTGGTTCAAAAGTGGCTTGACCTGGGGAATGCGGCACCTGTAGCCCATTTCCTGCACACGCCTGTGCACAGTGGCTCTGGATGTTTCTACTCCAGACTCAGTCCACTGCTTCCGCAGGTCCCCCAAGGTCTGGAATCGGTCCTCAGGGTCCGGTCACCTCTTCTCGTTGTGCAGCGTTTTTTGCCCCACTTTTTCCTTCCCACAGACTTCCCACTGAGGAACTCTGGGAACAGCCTATTCATTCAGAAATGTCTTTCTGTGTCTTACCCTCTCGCTTGAGGGTGTCAATGATGGCCTTCTGGACAGCAGTCAGGTCGGCAGTCTTACCCATGATTGCGGTTTTGAGTAATGAACCAAGCTGGGAGTTTTTAAAAGCCTCAGGAAATCTTTTGCAGGTGTTTAGAGTGAATTAGTTGATTCAGATGATTAGGTTAATAGCTCGTTTAGAGAACCTTTTCATGATATGCACATTTTTTGAGATAGGAATTTTTGGTTTTCATGAGCTGTATGCCAAAATCATCAGTATTAAAACAATAAAAGACCTGAAATATTTCAGTTGGTGTGCAATAAATCTAAAATATATGAAATTTTAATTTTATCATTACAATATGGAAAATAATGAACTTTTATCACAATATGCTAATTTTTTGTGAAGGACCTGTACAATGCTGTCTTTATTATTATTATTATTATTATTATTATTATTATTATTATTATATAGTAGTAGTAGTATTACATTCTGAAACATTCTCTCTCCACAAAGAGTCTCTTTCTTCCCCACACAGTGTCTCTCTTCACTTTTTATCAAGTGTCTGGCCACATCCAATCTCCCACTTTAATTCCTTCATCTTGTCTTTCATCTTTGGGTGAGAGATTCTTAACTGGGTTTAATGTCCCCCTGACCCTTCATCTTACCCAAGGCTAAAGTGAGGATCTACAGACACTTCTTAATAGAGTTGTAAAATATTGAAAACTTCCATTAGGGACACTAAACTTTTAGAATCTCTCTCTCTTTTGTCCTCTCACTCTGATGTTTTTTTCTTTTTCGTGTTACATAAAGAAACCTGTCAGTGAGATTACATGGGATTATCACAGCATGTGTGATTCTCTTTATTATTAGTGGCAATACCCATTAGCTCACAGCAGTGTAGAATATACATTTTTACTCTTGCGCTGACTCAAACAAAAGAATAAAACACAAAGATTTGGGTCAGTATAAGGAAAACAAAATCTCATTAATATGGGAAGGCTGCACCTCATTAAAGTGTGGAGTTTTTCACCATTCCACAGTGTTGAGTCCAGAGTTCCTTGTGTATTGAGGTGAATTAGATATTTTGAGCATGCAATCCGCTGGCAGATGGTTGATAAATGAGAGCATCAGGCTTGCATTGCTCTCACACCGCACGACCGTGAAGGAGCTTGTCGTGCTTCTCTGCTGCAGAACGTTCCTGAGATTATACTCGTCCATCAGCGTTGCTCCCAGAGTGATACTCAAACCCTGCTATTCTAATAGAGCTTAGGTCAAAATCCATATAGCAAGTGGTAAATGCTCTTCTTTCTTCTCTTCATCGTTTAATGGTGACTTAACGCGGTTTCTGAGGCAAAAATAATTATTGTTTCCAACTGAAAGTTTAGAAAGGTTTTTTTTTTTTTCTGTCTCTCTTATTGGATTGGAAAGGAAAGGAACAGAAAAGGAAAGGAAAGGCATAGAAAAGACGACATAAAAAAAAGGAAAGGCATAGAAAAGGCTTTAGCATCAAAAAAATTACAAATACAAAATACCTTTTAAAGGATGAGATAGATTGTCTCTCAGACTCTTCCTGCAGCCTGAACTCTTTCTATTCTTCCCTGTACATCTCCACCTTCACCTGTAAAACTGCGTATTAAGGAATTACTGGCTCTGAATAACTACATGTTCGGTACAAAGAAAGTCCTTTAAAATGCTGTCAAGCTTTTGAGAGAGCTTTTGTCTAAAAACTTTTCATCCTTAACCTGTGTCTGCAAAGTAAAAAAACGTTGTGTCTCTCTTCCCTCTCTCTCTGTTCCTGTCGTTCCGGCCTCACAGGGTTCCTTGCTTTACAACAGTGAGGGGGACAGTGCAGCGGATTGCTCTTCTGACAAGCAGCAGAACGATGGCAAACTTCTTAAAGGTAAGGTGGCTCTGCGCTCTTTGATTGAGCCCCCCACCACCTGACTTCAGAACATCCTTGTCATCCACATTGACATTTCAGAATATCCTCATGCAGCCACGTTAAAACAGTCCCATTTCTCTCCATCTTTTAATTACTTTTGTTGTGCTCAGGCTGTTTCGCCTAGCATTTAAAAAAAACTGATGTTAAATGTCTTATCACTTCCCAGCGTCTTTTGCACCTATCTGCTTTGCCATAAAGTCAAAAGAAAACGACCTTTTGCCTCTGGAGAAGAATCGTGTTCGGCTGGATGATGACTCTGATGAGGATGCGTTGAAGGTGGAGGTGCAAGAAGGAGTAGAGTTGGCCATAGGATTATTTGAGGCAGCCAGAGAGCTGCCTCAGCCTCCATTGGCTGAGGATAAGAAACCGGCTCTGTCCCAGGAAGAGCAAGAGGCTAAACAAGGTATGTCAAGATTTTTACTCAAGTCAACTTTATTTATATAATGCATTTTACAATGCTGATTGTTTCAAAGCAGCTTCACAGTGTTAAACCGGAAAGTAATGCAAGGAAGGAATACTTCTCCCAAAAAATTAGCATTGTCAGCATTTACTCACCCGCATGTTGATCCAAACTCGTGGAACTTAGTAAGTAAGTTAAGTTAGGCAAGTAAAACAGAAAGAGGCAAGGAATGTTGGGAAGAAGTGGCAAGGAATGTTGGGAGGAAGATAGAACGGATGTAAAACAGAAAGAGGCAAGGAATGTTAGGAAGAAGATAGAACAGACGTAAAACAGAAGAGGCGAGGAATGTTAGGAAGAAGATAGAACAGACGTAAAACAGAAGAGGCAAGGAATGTTGGGAGGAAGATAGAATGGCATAAAACGGGAAGAGGCAAGGAATGTTGGGAGGAAGATAGAACGGCATAAAACGGGAAGAGGCAAGGAATGCTGGGAGGAAGGTAGAACGAACATAAAACAGGAAGAGGCAAGGAATATTGGGTGTAAGATAGACTGGCGTAAAATGTAAAGAGACAAGGATGTTGGGAGGAAGATCGAATGGACATAAAATACCTTTTAAAGGATGAAGGATAAAGAGATCAAGAAAGAGAACTGGAAGACAAAAGTAAGATGGGAAGCAAGGAAGAATGAAGACTAGGGAGAGGGAAGGAATTTTGGAAGGAAGAATGAAGAACAGGAAAGGAATGTTGGAAGGAAGAAAGATTGAAGGACTGGAAGAAATAGGAAACAACAGGAAAAAGGAAGGTAGGAAGAAAGAAAATTAACAAGAAGAGGGAAAGAAGGAAAGTATTAAGGAAGAAAGAATAAAGGACAGTAAGAGGGAGGAAAAGAGAAAGTGAAAAAAGGAAAGGAAGAGGAAAAATGTAGATTAAGAACCAGGCAAGAGGGAAGGAAGACCAGGATTGAAGGTAGGCAAGAAAGAATAAGTAAGGAAAACATAAGGGAGGATAATATTTTCATTTTAATAGTGCTCTTTTTGTCTCCTTTCATTTTCGTTATTTGGAAAAGAGTGGCCAGAGTATCTCTCAAAATGATTAAGTCAAAGGATTTGGAATTTAAATTTAAATGATCATTTGTTTTAACTGTCCTTTTAAAAGCAGTAGACTGTGTTCTGGACAATTATCCATCTTTTTAAATTCCAGGCATATTAGCATATTTTAACTTTGAATCACTGTCTGGAGAGTTCAGAATAACGTTTCATAAGTGTGTCCAAATTGAAATAATTCCTTGTTTGCTGTTTTCAAGGCTGTTCTTTTGTAATGTACAAAAAAATTGTTCAAACAGAAGAGATGAGTCAGTTTGTGGAGTATCACGAAAATAACTCATGCTGATTTCCTTCACCGTAATTGTTGCAGCCCAAATGTAATTTCTCATTGGCCAGAAGCTTAGAAGCCAAACATCTTTTACTGTAACAAGATAAGAAGTATTGCGAAACAAACAGTAGTTTATCATGATCACATTAAGCCAAGAGTTACTGGATTTTGCTGCACTTCTAAGACTTCTTTGTTCTTTTGACCCTCAGAGACTTTAAATAGCGAGATGATCTGATCGCTGTCACGTCACGATGACTGGCAGCACATTAAATTACTCTGGCGAGGGCCAGGGCCATAATGTAATAGATCTGTCCGTATGGACCATGCTCACCAGCGGCAATAACGGTCTCCTATAGTTAAGAGGGAGTGTTTCACAGTTAAAACAAAGATGGACACTTCTCAATCAAAGACACCGGCGGTGTCTTCACAGGAAATGAGAATTTTTTTGTGTGTGTTTTCAGTCAAGTCTCTAATGCTCACCAAAGCTGATCAAAATGCAGTTAAAAACAATAATATTGTGAAGTTTTAATACTTTTTAAAATTGTATTTATTCATGTGATGGCAAATCTGAATTTTCTGTAGTAGTCTACAGTGTCACATGTTCCTTCAGAAAATATTTTAATATGCTGATTTGGTGTTTAATCAAAAAACAGTTGCTCAATATTTCTGTATAAACCATAATACATTTAAGGATTCTTTGAATGGAAAACATTTATTAGATTTTTTTGTTATTGTCATTATTAATCAGTTTAAAGTATTTGACTGAGCTTTTGATTGTTAGTGTATATATCATATTTTAGTTATCATGATAGTGTATTTAAATGGATAGTTCCCTTAAATGAAATCACTCTTATGCCATTTGCAAACCGATATGACATAACCCATTCTTTCTTGTAACACAAAAGGAACTGGCCGCTGTTTTCAATATATAATGAAAGTCAGTAGAGATCTGTCTCCAATATGACTTAAATAGCACTTCTGATTTGATATTATGATCAGGGTTGTACATAAGTTTTTAGTTTTCTGGTTCTCATGAGAGCACCTGGAGATTCGGTCTTGTGCTCACACTGCACATTGTGGGACCGATTAAATATAACTATAAAAAATACAATAATTAATAATAGCATTATTTTTTTATATAAAATAATAAACAAAATAATAAAGTGTGATAATACTTCAGCGCTGGGAAGATGAATCTGTATTTAAACTCGGACATTAATGTAGTAGAAATGTGAAATTATTTTTGAATTTGGTGCCTTCTAGACTGAGAAAACACAGAAAATGTATTTTTGTCTAATGGGGATGAAAGACAACAATACCCAGAATACACTTCGCTGCCCTACGCTTGGCATGACATGGTTTACTTGCCCACCGCGTTCATTTTCATAAAATCAGTTCAGTTAGAGATGCTACAATTAAAAACTGAACGTGTCTGTTCAATATATTATGAGTGAGTCGATTGAGTGTCATGGCCGTCACAGCACAAACGCAGCAGGATAGGATAACATTCATCACATGAGCTGAGTGAGGTAATCGCGGGATTCGCGGCTGCGGCTGCATTCACAGCGCGTGCATTTTCAGATCATGTCTTTGGAAGCTTAACTATCATAGGAATTAATTTGAAAAGTTGAAACACTCACTCCACTGCTCCGTTTACATGAATCTCCGCAGCTCCCCGAGCCCAGTGCTGTGAGTGCGATGTTGAAAACATGTGGAAATAGCGCCCTCTACTGGCTGTAGTCTTTAGCCTCTGGACAAAAACTCCTCCGATGACGCAAAATGACAATATTTGCGTCATCTGAGGAATTTTTTCAGAAATAAAATACATAATTCTCTCGTCTCAGGGTGATATGAGGGGGGAAAGTACAATAATTTGAATATACTCCTGGGTTTCTACTGATAAATAGATAGGTTGTTCATAAAAGCCGAAATGTGCCCAGATTTTAAAGTAGTTGGATCATTTTTAATTACTCACGTTCGCGTCTTGCCTCCCTCTGCCATTGTATGCTACCGCGACAAAGTGAGTACGCAACAAATGACGTTAGTCGGTCAATGAGTATTAAATAAAAATACAATTATTTTATAGGACACTTAAAAATGCAATGCTAATTCCTTACCAGGAAGTATATGCCAATTTTAGCACCGCAGAGTGAAGCGCATCAGTGAATGTCACAGCTTTGCGTTTTGCTCTGAAACTTATGATGCATTCAGTTCAAATGGAAATCTTATACAGTATTCCGGTTAGTCCATCTAAAGCGGTGATTGTGCATTAACAGCTGTCAATCATATTGGGTTTTTTTTTGGTTGCGTATTGTGCACCCCTCATTATGAAAATTCATAGAAAATCTTGCCCTTTGCCATCCAAATCCATTAAAATATGACAGCTTTTAGATGTAAAATACCATATTTGATGTCAATGATGTGACCGTGTTACACAACCAAAGGTCATTGACCAATCCCAACCTGGTAGGTTCTTACCTGGTACAGCTATGGGGATGAATAAGTGTATGTAACAACAGGTATCATGGATTACAGTTATGCTACCTTTTTTTATTGGCGTGTTTGAGCTCGAAGGCCTCAGTCCTAATTTACTTTCAATATACTGTATGGAAAAGCCAGGATATTGTTCAGTACTTTATGTTCCAATGAAGACAGTGATACAAGTTTGGAACAACAGGTGGGTAAACAATGGCAGATGGTTATTTTTGTGTAAACTATTACAGAGATACACATTCCGTTATAACATGTAGGCTTTGCATTGGTTTTCTCATACCTCATTAAAAATGAGAATTTATTTAAACCTTATCAATGACACCGGAATACACACGGCAGACACTCCGGCCAAACGCTGAGCAGTAATTTCTCCTGGAATGCAGGGGTAATTACAGTAATAAGACCAGATGCCCGGAGGACGTTTACTGCACGGGGAAGTGAAATAAATGGCACTGCAGCAAAGAAGGCCTCACTCAGTGGCAAACTAGCTTAGATTGCATGACTATCGACCCATCGGGAGGAACATAATCTGTATTGATGAGCTGTTAAAGAATCACAGATGCACAATTCAGCAAGCACTCAGTCTGTTTTCATGTGTCCGTCTATTACCTTTAGTTTATTTACTGAATGGAGTGAGCTTGTGTGTGATCATGAGTGAATTTTATTGGATCGACTCTCTGCTGTCTCTCGCGGTTGTGTGTTGTGAAAGCTGAGAGGCAAAGTATTTACAACCCTTGTGCTTTCCTCGGAGCTTACCTGTTTATGTTACAAATTGTACTGGTAATTTCAAAAGGGAGCCTTATTGGATTTTGTCAATGTTATTTGCAGCTTCAATTGCACATTGACTTCTGAAGTGTGTAGATGAGAAATTATGCGAAAGAAGGGGAAAATGCATTTGCAGGAAAAAGCAGAAAATTACTTGAGTCATTGCTTTGAGAAATGCCACAAGCAAATTACAGGTGTTAAGTGCTGTGGGTTGCATATAAAAGGCTGGTCACATGTGTAACGTTATTGCAGTCTTTTATCTAGGGATGTGCTCAAAAAAAGACAGCGCCGATCAGTAATATAAAAACAAATTAATTACATTACACAACTTGCATAATGCATTTCAGAGCCAATATTATAACCAACTCTCAACTTAATAACAAATGTGCCAAAATAGCTCATCATTTTTAATTCTATACATTTTGGGAGGCAATTTAGCTTGTGAAATAGATCACCTCTAAAGGAAAAAAACTGTCATTTACTTGCCTGTATGAATTTTGTTCTTTTTTTTTAATTATTATTATTAGCTTTTTTTTATGTAACTGTCAGCGTTGTGCCAATTACACTTTCTTCGTACGTTGAATGCGGAAGGTATAGTGGGCCATTCAAAGTATAAAGTAAATATACTTTAAATTTACTTTAATAAAGTAAATATACTTTATTAAAGTATATTTACTTTATAAAGTGTTAAATATGGATATTTTTCTTACAAAAACCCATCAATTCTCTTTAGGAGGCCTTTATTAACCCCCCAGAGCCATGTGGATTACTTTTATAATGGATGGGGGTACATTTTTTGGTGGCTTTTTGGACTGCCATTATAATGCTTGGATTAGCCGGGACATATTTTATAGAGCTCTGAATGTATTTGTCTTAACGAAGAATGTCATATACACCTAAGATGGCTTGAGGGTGAGTAAATAATGGGGTAATTTTCATTTTTGGGTGAACTATACCTTTAAGGTGAGGGCACAGTGACGTGCACTAATAGAAGATTAGGTTAAATCGTAACAGGAAGTCAAGGCTGCAAGATTGTTTCCATTTCAGGGCAGTGCAAATAACTTGTGATTGACGAAACACTTAAGGGACATCTCACATGTTTTGTACCCAACTCTACTGACTTCCCTCACTGTAACACTATATTATTTCCTCGGTGATGACGTAATAAAGGAGAAGCCTCTGTTCTCTCTCCAGTTGTGTTTGTTCTGGAGTTGTATATGATTGTTCGTGGCAGAAGGGCCTATTTTTAGTGCGAACGCTGACAGGGCCCTCTTCTTGTTCTTGTATAATATAATGACTTGTTTTTCCTCCTTTTTCTTTTGTTATCGCCGTTCCCACGAACAAAACCTGAAAAATTATACATGAGTACACTGCCTACTCAAACTAGCTAAATTGAGACACTGTCGACTATTATACATTCCGTAGCCAGGAAGCCTTTAACACCCAAGCAGAGAGTGAATGTCAGTAGTGAAATTTATATTGTGGTAGTTGCAAAACGTTGAAATGCGACGCATCGTTATCTTGTAGCTTATTAAGATCTATGCAGTTTTTTTACGAGGCACGCTGGCTTACAAAACCAGGTAAGTCACGACTGACCACATCTTGAAATTTTTAGCATTTGCTTAAAAGCAAAAACTCACTGGACCTCTGCATGCAAACTCACTTGCCCATGCTTTTAGTTTTTAGAGCATATGGTGTGTGTCTAGACAAATGTGTGTGCATGTGTCTGACCTCTCTTCCCTTTTCTCTTCCAGCCAAACTGAAGCTGGAGGACCGGTTAGCAGCAGCAGCGAGAGAGAAACTGGCCCAAGCCTCCAAAGAATCAAAAGAGAGGCAGCTTCAGGCTGAGCGCAAGAGGAAAGCCGCCCTTTTCCTGCAGACTCTGCGAGGGCCGGAGGCTGAGGCCAAGCATACTGAGGATACCACTGCTGCATCTGAGGTTTGTTTGTTTGTGTGTGTGTGTGTTACCCAGCATTGACCATCCATTGCCACATCTATCTAGACTGCCTCTGAATTCTTGCATTACACTGTAAAATGTGGTATCCTAAAATTATCATCTTAAAGAGCCATTTTACCTGATTTATTCCATAAAAAATTTATTCAGTGATGCTAAATATTTTCTGATGCAAATTAAACCAGTTAATTTATCCCTTTTTTTCCAGTGCAATATGTACTGTATGGAACATTTAAACGGAAATTATAAAACTGTTAGTTTCAGTCCTTGATACTG
This sequence comes from Gobiocypris rarus, assembly GCA_023029165.1. Classification (NCBI taxonomy): domain Eukaryota; kingdom Metazoa; phylum Chordata; class Actinopteri; order Cypriniformes; family Gobionidae; genus Gobiocypris; species Gobiocypris rarus. Next base: position 26,797,123 of record CM040930.1, read on the forward strand.
ATAAATCATGGTAGAGAGAGTGATTAAGCGAGTGTGTTACCTGCATCTAAATGTAACATTTTCCGTCCTGTCAGGTCAGTCCTATGTTCATACAAAAAAATCAGTTTGAACGGCCACTGCGATATCTAGTCCTTTAAACAGCTATGGAGTTTTCCCTTGCCCTGACACTGACAGCGCTAGTCAAAGTATTTGTCATTTGCGTCTTGCTCCATGTTCACCACAAGTTTCAGTCTTTTTAATATAAAAGTCTTCACTACTGAGTAGGCATGGGCATTCGATTAAATTTACTTAGTCGATCGTCGGGAGAATTAACGAGCGACTATCGTTTAATCATACAACCCATCGCTTCTCTATCCGTCATTGTGTTAAACCCGCCAATAGCGCTCCAGGTGGATAAGTCAGTCTGTGATTTGTTCCCCGCAAAAGTGTAACAGAAGCAGTAGAAATGAAAGTACAGGTTTCCAGATTTCGCCCAGAGTTGCAGGGCGAAATCAAATTGCCAGCAGATCGGTCTATATGAACTGAGCAGTTTAGTCCAAATTTTCTGAAGAGACTTGATCGCTTCATATGATGAATAGATTGAATTTATACTTGTACGTGCTGCTTAACACACAAGATTGAACCATCCATTGGTTCTCACACGTCAAGCAAGCATGCTTGAGCTTCAGTTTACCATACCTGATGTATGCCATTTGATGAATGTATAAATGTGAATAGAATCCTAAATTAAATCTGTTCGTCATATATAGTGATCATGTCTCGTCAGAATATTTGATTTATTGAGTTGCATTCATGTTTTCCCTTTAAAATAAAAATAATATAAATTGGTTTTGTCTCTCATAATTGGTAGTATAACAAGCTAATAAGAAAGCTTAATTGTTAAATGCCAGTTGTATGTTTTGCCTACACACTAATTTTACCAGTAATTTTGCCCACGTGAATGTGCCAAAATAAAAAGTGAAAGACTAGTTTTTAGCAGCAACAGTATCATTTAGTCCTGTGCATCCCTAATTTGTAGAACATACTACATCCCCCATGTTGGCATTGACCTTTGACTTCAAAACAAGTGCAATTTAACCATGAAGAACAACTTTCTTGCTACCAATAGTGCTTACGCTTGAAAAGAGCTGCCCACTCTTCGTTTTTGCTTTCATTGCATTGCTTGACATGCTTGCCCTGACACAAATTTCTATGATTTTGCTCTGCGCTTCGGAATCATGCACCGTGCTATCACGGTTGAAGATTTTAGTGTTTTTATTTCATCAGTCAGCATCACGTCAGGACTCCTGCTCGATAATGCTGCTCTGGTTTCCTCATGGTTTGTTTAGTCCCCCTATAAAGAAAGCAACATAGTTTTATTGATCTGTCAAGAGCCTTGAGGAAATGCTCATTACTGTAAAATGATTCCTGACAACTGGTTTTTCAGCATTCTCTGGGGGTCATATGTGACTTTGCGTACTGACAGACCAAATTAGATGAAATTAGAACGTATACATGTTGTTAATTCTGTCCCAGTTGTATTTTCATGCACTTGAGGAAGGAAGAGTTCCTAATTAGTTGTGCAGACAAAGCTGGTGTCTCCCAGGAAAAACGTTTGTACTTGTGAGTTTCTATGAGTTTATCTTGTCAGCCCTGTCAGCCCTGATGATTCCGGAATGTCATTTGCCATCGAAGATTTGACTGAAATTATCAAAATGCCCTCTTTTATTTCACCAATTATGTAAGCTGTTATTCAAAAATGTAGTTTCAGTAAGATTTTCTTTTCTTTTTTTCTACTTTTTTCTAATTTTTGGAAAGAAATGAACACTTATTCAGCAACGATGCATTCAATTGATAAATTCACAGAAATTACATAATGTTCAAAAAAGCTTTCTTTTTCAAATAAATGCTGTTCTTTTGAACTCTATTCTTCAAAGAACCCTGAAAGAAGTATCACTGTTTCCATATTTCAACATATAATAATAAAAATAATATATGCTCTATGAGCTCCAAATCAGCATATTAGAATGTTTTCTAAAGGATAATGTGACACTAAAAACTGATGCTGAAAATTCAGCTTTGTCATCACAGGTATAAATTACATTTTAGTATGTATTAAAATAGAAAATAGTTATTTAAAATTGTAAAACAAAAAATCATAATATTACAGTTTTTACTATATTTTGTATCAAACAAATGCAACCGTGTGAGTAAGGCTTCTTTCAAAACATAAAAAAATACAATATATATTTTAAAGCTTGTTACAGCTCCAAAAGCTCCATAACAGCACACATGTAATGACTTCTTAAAGTCTCACTGCCCAGTGTTATGATACTTACATTATGATGCTTTTTTTGGATATTGATAGCTACCTAATTTCTATTTGTAGTTTGAGCAGCATGAACATTTTTCAAAATTCCTTTTTAATGCTCCTCAGGAGAAAGAAAGCCATATAGGTTTCGTATAGACATAATTACATTGAAATGTTTGGGTGATTTATTCCTTTAAAGCTACACTGTGTGATATTTTCCCTCATCTAGCGGTGAAAAGGTATATGACCATCCAGTGAATATTGGTTTCTGTTCCTCTCAATTCCAATTTTGTTTTAACTCCTACGGTGGCCGATTTACATGGCTTCCAGTTCGACCTTGTCCATGAGTGTTCCTTCAGGTGATGAGGGTACTTTAGAAAACTATTATAATTTGCTTGAATTTACGGCTATGTCCCTCTTTGGTTCATGTACTTTCAAGATGGTGGGGTAACATGGCGACGCGCATTCGAACCCCTCACCCGTATGTATTTTCAATGGCATATTATACACTTACGAAAATACTTTATGACTTGAAAGTAAATATACATTAACACATATATTTTTGAAAGAACTAATTGTTTTTAGGTTAGAATAAACTAAAAAAGTTACACAGTGTAGCTTTAAGGACACAGTTAGTTGGTATTGGCTGTGTTTCTCTATGGCTGAAAATTGTGTACGTTGTCTACTTAGAGTGGTCTCTCAGCGGGTGTTTTTGAGTTCGTAACAATGAACAATCTTTCTCCAACTCTTGCTGTAATGGCCAACGCTGCCTGTGTGCAGCTCATATTTCCCCTGATCTTCTCCGCAGGCTGCAAACACAGTTTCTCCTCCAGTAAGTTTGTACCATTGTGTCCACGGAGAGAGAACGAGACAGAAGTGTGAGATGCCGTTTGGAAAAGTGAGAGAGTGGGAGTGTGGTAAAGACTAATCTCGCCGATTGTCTCCACAGGCGTGCAGTTCAGCTCCACATTAATGAGGCCAATGAAGCATGAAATCAGAAGAAGCAGCTGGTGGATGCAGGACTGCTTCCTCTAGGCTTTTACCTGAGTCTCTCGCTCACATATACGCAACACTGCTTGTACATTCCCAACCATCTAATTCATTATGAATGTCCCTTCTTATTCTTGGACACCCAATTACTTGCTGGATGCCTTATTTAGTTTCTAACTTATTACTTTACTTTACCCAAGGCCTGGTTTTAGAAGCACCTATGAATTGCTTACAGCAATTCTGTCATTCACCCTCAGGAAAGAAACAGACAGTATGACATTAGACTACTCGGGCACGACACAGTACATTAACATATGCTAAAAACTTTCTCTCTCTTTCTCTAAATCGTTTTTGTCCTAACTAGCTGTGTCCACAACATCTTTTGCTTAAATCTTTGTCATAAATCTGTGAATCTATTTAGTTTTTTGCAGTAAGAAAACAACACATGAAAAAGGTTGCATTTTGTAAAATCTGTCATTCTAATATAAGGTATCTCTGTCTGAATAATTTAATGTAGTTTTTTCTGTTGTGTAGTTATTTTTATTTTTATTTTTTTGGTACTGTTTGAACATTAAGTCCAGAAAATCAGCTTTTAAAATAGTGAACGAATCCTGTGTTGATTGCGCTTGTTTATTTTTTTCATTTTTGATAGCCCGCCCACTATGAAATCTCATTGGTCCAAACTTCTGCTCCTCACAGCTGTACATTTAAACTTCAAATATCTTCTGTTTGGCTGTGGGTGTGTCATGTCATGTGCAGTAGTTTAGCATTTAGTGTGAATAGGCAAATTGCTTGTTGTTGGAAACTTTGCATCATTCTTGGTTCGGACAGGGTATAATGTTGCTCCTGTCTAAATGCTCAAGTCCAAGAGCCGTGTTGTGTTTATTATTGTATTGTTATTGTCCTAAAGGCCTGATTTATGTTTATGCATGCTTATTTGCCTGCCTGTAAATATGGATGCGTTCTGCATTTATCTGCTGACTGGACTTTGTTGAACCGACTCTATGACTCTAAGTATTTTTGCTGCGTCTAATGCAAAGCGGTGCGATTGGTCATCGCTCATAACTGCTGTTTCATGCTCGGCATTGTCTCACCATTATCGTTTTCCGGCGACTCAGTAGCGGTAATGTTTTCTGTCAATTTAAGGTTTATACCAGCTGTGATATCTGATGGAGCCCATTGCCAGCATTGATCTTTGCTTCCTTTATTTATTTAAGAAGTAGTGATGCTTCTAAAGTCTAGGCCGAAAATTGAAAAAGCTTGTTTTAAGAACTATTCAAATTCCTTTAGTATGATGTTTTTAATATTCAATTAGACTGTCAATACAATAAAATGTAGGCTCCGACAACTGTTTATTTGGTCATTTAAATGTATTAATGAATAAAAATTTAATTAATTTAAAACACTTTTACAAATGTAAAAATAAAAAAAAATTTGTTGCATTTTCCAAATTTCATGTCACGGTTGTTGTTGTTGTTGTTTTTAAGTAATGCTTTTAACAGCATTCTGTTTCATTGTGACATACTCTATCCAGCTGTTTTTGAACACAAGGACATAAACATTCCCTATGAAACGTCACAACGGGAACATGAACTGGATCTTATAAGGCTTCCTTAAGACTAGTTGTTCAGGCATTCCAATGACTAGTCGATTTTGAAACTAGACAGGTATGCTATGCAAAATATAAACAAGTTTTGTACAACCCTAATTCCTTTCTGGATCTTTCCGCAGGGCTCTTAGATGAGAAAACAGCACAATTGTGAGACTCATTCAGAATGCACAGAGCTCCCTCTGTGTTTGCAGCTCTCACCATCCAGATATACAGCCTTTGGCGCTTTACTGATTGCTATGGCAACAAAAATCAAATCTAGCCAATTCAGCATGCATCAGGTCATGTTCCCTAGCTTTTACTAAATCAAGGATGTGCTACAATATATATAGATTCTTTTAATAACTGTAAATCGCTGCATTTACAGAGGACTCTACACAGGCTAGGGTGGTCATAAATTTTCGCCGTGTTGAACCAACAGCCTCATAGCCGGCCGTGACTGCAGCCCTGTTTGTTCAATGAGAGTTTTTCTGTTTCTTCTGGAGATAGCATAGAGTGCTTCTGGCAGAGCTTGTATTTGTAGCAGTTCATCTCTTGTTTGCTGAAGAACATGGTCGTGCCACAAGATCACAGAAAACAGAGAAAATAAAATAGCCTTGATCTGCACTGCTGTCGCAGGGCTTAGAAGGATTTAGTGTGACTGACAGGAGCGCTTTAAAGTGGAAATAAGACCCTGCTAATTGTTTGATGTTTAGCTACAACCTTTCATCGCACTAAATGCTGTTTGACAGGTCTCTCTCAGAAAATGCCAAGTTTAAAACAGGAAATGTGGACAGTCATCTGTGCATCCAGGTGGCACACCACAGCGAAGCCTAGCAGAGTCTCTCTCTGCTTCCATCAGCAACTTCTTCCATATTTCCGCGATGGTTTTAGTTCTTCTTTTTCTTAATTATTCAGCTCATTCTATTTTATTTTGGTATTATAAATTAGGCAGTTTATTCCCATTTTTATTTATTTATTTTTACTTTTATTTTGTACTTTTTTTTTTTGCCTTTCCCCCTCATTACCAATATACGAGACAGGATTTCGAACTGAAAAAAAATTAAAAAAATAAAATCCGAATATTAGCAAGTATCATACTGTACGTAATGGAAACTAAAGCCACGTTTTCACCTAAATTACCTGGAACAATTTTTCCCAGGAACTTGTTTTCCCTCAGACTGTCTGCTGTCTGCGTTTCCATCACCGCCTAAAGTACCCATGAAGATTTGTCCGGTGAATTCAAACTACACGAGGCGCACGAGAGAGAGCGGTTTCTGCGAAAGCATTGCGATGAGATAAACAGAATTCTCCATCATATCATATAGATCATATAGGCTAGCACCCCTCTAAACATGAACCAGCAGCATGTATGCTCAAATATTTCATAATGTATTCTTCAAATGAAATGTATGCAAAGGACACTGATACATCACGATGCCATAGATTATTCTGCTACACGGAAGACAATGATGTAAGTTAAAAAATAAAAAAAGTAATTGCTTTATTCTGTGTGTTAAACTTATATGTATCATTCGTAGTATTCTTAAATGTATTGAAAAAAAACCTTAGTTCTTCTGCGTTTCTCCCTCGTTTTAACAGTTTGTTGTTATAGGGTTAGATTTTTTAAATGCTTAAGGTGCCCTCAACTCAGTTTTTTTCTCTCCATGGTTGTAATATTCATGTGTCTGTAATGAGTGTGCAGGTCTGTGTTTTATTGGTTGTCTCCCCACAGCATCATTTTGTGGGACTTTGCAAACCTGAATTAACTTGTGTGGACTCGTATGGACAACATTTACTCAAAATGACTAGTTCTAGTCAATCTACTGCAGTATTTCCTCTCTCAATCAGCAGAAAACGCCCAGCACTACCCGGAACCTCATTTAGACCCTGTTTCCTATGGTCGAAACACACCCAGGAAAGTCCCTAGTTCCTGGGGAAAGTTCCCGCGGTGGAAACGCAGCTTAATATTGATTAAAAATGAGTAAACTATATAAAAACATTTTTTTTTTAATTATATTTTTGTTTATTTTTTTTATTATAAATTTGTATTACTACTATAATTTTTTTTTTTACCTTTTAACGGTGAAGTCACTTTCTGAGACTTAATTGTTCTCTCTCACACATGCCTAATAACATTGGTTTTTGAATATTATTGTTTATTAATAATTTAAAAAATGTCACCAGAAAGTAAGGATGTTATACATAATGGAAATTAAAACAATTAATTAAAAAAAAAATAAGTTAGCTGAGCTTAAATAATGGACAAAGAACATCTGCCAAAGTACAGTTTATATGCATTTGATCCTCAGTCAGCCTGTCGGGATTTAGTGAAAATGTGTGCATCTGAATCGATAAAAGCGGATACAGGGATACAATCATCCATTTTCTTTTTTTTGCAATTGATTCCAAAACTTAAGAACAGCAAATATGAGAACAAAGCAGCCAAAGACATTTATTGAATTTGATGGGAAAGGGAGAGGGAATCCGATCAAACGTTCAAACATGCATTTAGTTCGTAGTTTTTTGTTTTTGTTTTGTTTTTGTATCGTTTTTTTTTTTTTGCTGCAACCACCATAATGTTGTGATGAAAGTCAATATTAATGTTTGTTCTTGATCATTGTGTTATCTCGTTCAACGCTAAAGACACGCTGTGTTGAAACCGTTTTCCTCCTGATGGCATCGGTTTTGTCAAATGGTCTGCTGCATTGTTTGCATCTGCTTGAGTGAAGTGATGGATCATGTTTCTTCTGTACATCTGTGCTTCTGTACAGCTGAATGAAAATGACAGACCACTTTTTGAAAATGGGAAATTCAATATTCAGGAACATTTGTAGTTGTTATATTTTCCCCCATTTTAGGTTAGTCCCTATCCAAAATGCTATTCTTTAACCTTGTCTAGACAAGCACAATTAGAAGTAATATAAAATAGTGGTTTACATTTTATTTTAAATTTGTCCTTAAATTCAGTTACATTTTCACTTGCTGCATTTTTACTTGGGCCTTTAATGTCGTGCTGTAGTTCTGGTAAGGATTTGTATACTGTATATAAATATAAGCAAGCCTACATGCTTGAAACTGTCAAAAAAGTTTGGTTCTGTTTGTGCTCTGACAGTTGCTGTGTCCGCAATATCTCGCTTGTTTGCTTGTTTACAACGTGCTATATAGTGAATTCCACATTGTGGGTGATATGCAAGGAGGCAGTTCTCAAGGCAGTTCTCAAGGAATGCAATCTCAAGTGTCATTAGTCCACTAAACATATTTTTTGTAGCAGGCAACTAGAGTTTGAGACCCGTGTCGAGTCAGAGGCTGCCTTCAAGCACTGTCTTCATGAAAGAATTATGATATTAACTTTAGCAACTCTGTGCTCAAGATCTAAAATGAGACTAAAGGCAGAAAGAAAGAACATGGCAGGCCTCAGAAGAGAACACTAGACAAAGAAAGAGCGTCTGTGTCTGCATTGCTCGGCTGCTGTTTGCAGTATTTCAGAAATGCACCTCCTGTGCAACAAGAAAAGCAGGGTTTTCCTGGGTTTCTGTGAGTATGTATAGCCGGAGGGTTTGAAAATCGAAACCGTGAGCATGTCATGTACTGCGAAAGAAAAAAATAGAGTTTAAATTATTATACTTTTTTAGCATATTGTATATAACGAATACTAATGTATTTAAAAATGTTCTACTGTTCAGCCATTTTTGGCCAAAAAATTATAGGTTTTATTTTTCTAAATATTTTTACTCTAAATGAATGGCACGAAACTTGGTAACTTTTGTCCTACTGGCAATATGTGAACAAAAAAATATTTTTTAATATTGTGTGGTACCATAAAATGCTCTCAAAATACTAAATAATAATTAAAAAAATATTGCATACATGGTATTCTGTCATTTATTACCACAACACCGACAAGTGTGAGCCCCAAATGAACCGAACAATGGATGTTTTGCCATTATATTTTTTAATCCAATTGCAGCGTTGTCTGCATAGTGTAGTCCAAAAAAAACAGTCCATTTGGGTTTCCCCCTCAGACAAGAAGAAAATACTCCAAATTAGCACTTTAGAAAAACTGTTAAATCAGTGCAGTGCTTTTCTATGCTTCATTGCCATTGGATGTTCTGCCAATAGCAGTACAGCTTCAAGAAGGCTGGCCTGCCAACATATGGTTTAGAGCAAATGTCCTCTGACCACTGTTCCGGTGTCAGACATTGGCATGTTTACTGGCAAAACAAAGCGGCCGATCGAGCACAAGACAGAGCCATATTGGATTTGTGCTTATGGATCTGTCTGTCACTATGAGAAGGGGCATCAAGACAGCTTATCCTGTAGTCGCTCTATGTAGTGTCCGTGTGCAACCTCACGCTTCTGTGTTCTTTTCCTTTAAACAAATAGTTTGCTCCGCAGTATAATCCCCTACTTAACACTCACAGCCATATGTTAGTTTAACATTGATTGATGGGCTCAGACAGATTACAGTTAAAAAGACCGCTATTCTGACTAGAACCGACTAACCTTCCTCGGGTTTTCTTCTGAAGTGTGTAGTAGCCATAAGGCCAGGATTAATTGGAAATCTAGTTTAAATAGCTCTGATTGCTATTGGACCCATGTCTTAGTGGTTCGCCAATAGACTCTTTTCACAGACTGTGATGCATTTCCACAGTTAAATCATAAATCTAGCTTTTTTATGTTTTTAAATTGAATGTACATTTATAACATGATACTCTGTGTTACATTGGCATTACACAGAATACTAGTCAACATTGCTGTGTGTGAATTTCTAAAGGCCAAAGTATACTTCACTATTTACGCATATGGGTCAGCGTACATAGCCTGGTCCTACCAGACTCTTACATTTCATTTGTACATAGAGTCTGGCCACTCTCCATTGACAAGCGTTAACTTCCTTGAAGGCGGGTACTCTGAATTTTAAAACTTTGTACTCACAGGTCATAAATTTACGGGTTTTTTTGCAGTATTTACATGGGTTGTAACTCGTGGCGAGAGATTTCTCAAAACTGTGCTATTGGAGCAAATGATAACACACACAAAATATTTGTTGTAGTTTAAGTTCAGCACTATAGATGTTTACCCAACTGTAACAACTCCTAATTCTGAAGAATTTGAAATGGGTCTGTAAATTCTGACACGTTGAGGTTGTGTGTAGCCAGGTTTGAGTCTGAAATGAAATGAAATAAAAAATAAAAAAAATTTAAAAAAAATTCCTATCCCTGCTTGTAGGACCAATCCAATGTTTTTTTTAAATGGATACTGAATGAAAACAAACAACACATAAAATAGTGCTAAACTTTATTGTAAAATTAAAAAACAGTACTGAACTATGAAAATATATTGTACTTTTTAAATATAAAATTATTAATATATTACCTTCATCATTCATGTTAGTTCAAAGTGCATTAATGCTAAGAGAAACAACTTTTAAATTTATTATTAAATGTTGAAATTAACAATAAACAATAATATTATTAACCTTAGCTATTAGATCAAAATAATGGACTCTTATTGTGAAGTGTTATCATTGAATTTAAACTCAAACCAATATGTTCAAAGATGGCTATCTTTAAATATCGACACAAACCTCATAGCCATTAAATTAGTCGCATAAGTATACTCACAATTTATTTGTTTCTAATTTTTTGATGATTATCTAATCAAAATAACAAATGATGCATTCCATTGACGATAAAAAAGATCTGACATTTAATGCGTTTCTGATTTGTTTGTTTCTGTTGGCTGCATGACAATACAGTTTGCTTTCTTACGTCTTTAAACTTTGCCGCATAACAAATGCATAAAAGTGACCAGCTGGTTATAAACTAATGCAAATAAATGGTAACAATTGCTGTTAAAAAAATGCACAGCGTGTTTTCGTTTTTTTCACATTGTTTTAATCGTTTGAGGTACTACTAATGTTAGCGTCCTCTCAGCCTCGACGGCAAACATACTGCTGTTCTTTTTCTACTAATGCAGCATCTAGTCAACAAATGCATTACTTTATGATGTGAAAACATGTATGCTAGTGTACTATATATACATTACGTTTCATTGTCTGTTTTAAATTTGCACCCGAAGTGTCCCGCTCTGTGCAGCATGCATTCTCATGTGCAGAAACAAACTCCACGAAGCTTTATTGATTCACATGCATGAATTCACCTATAGAGGCAGCTAAAGTAAGTAAAAAACTACTATTGGCATGGATTTTTGGCAATAACCGATTAGTTCCAGCAGTCAGTTATCGGTGCCGATTAATCTGCAAAACCGATCAATCTATCGGTTGACCTCTACCTGATTACATCCTTTTATGATGTGGAACTTTTTAGGAAGTTGTTTTCAACTGAATGTTTTCAGTTAAAGCAAGTATTTTACTAGAGCCATCCCTTTTCCCTGCTCATAGTCACATGACAGAATTAAAAAGGGGAGTGGAATCGATAGACCCGGAGGAAACGAGGCATACGGAAACTTTTGAGGCTCTCTGCAACTGAGCCTGTGCTTGCTCTAATTAGTTTATACATAAATCCATGGCAAAGATTTAAGAACCCTCTATAACTTTTATCCTGACCTAAATGGAGTAAATTGGCTACGGATTAGCTCTCAGTGAAAAGAGAATTTTTACCTCAACTAAGACCTTGTTTTCACCAGTGGACCATTTGTCGCAAATCCCAAATGTCATTTGAAAGAGAGAAACTTCTTCTTAAAGGGATAGTTCATCTATAAATGAAAAGCCTGTCATCATTTACACCCCCTCATGTCTTTTTAAACCTGTTCGACTCAAAAAAAAAAAAAAAAAAAAAAAAAAGAGTTGTACACGCCTAAAAGTAAAGGTTCTTTAATGGCATCAGTGGTTCCATTAATGGAACATTTCCATTGCACAAAAGGTTCTTTATTAGTAGAAATGTTCGATTGAAATGTTGAAAGGCTTTAAAAAGTAATGCCGGTTTGTCTGGTTGAGGACAATGGACACTTTTTGCAGACGACATCACACTGAGTGAATCAACTTAGAATGGCTCTAATTTACATGTATTTATTTCTCCCCCCATCCTACTTCCCCTCAGGTTGTGACCATTAGAAATATACCCAAAATCTATATGATCTAAAAATGAACAAATACTAAACAATATATATATTTTTGATGTCATTGGATATGTCTTAGTGCGACTGGTACAAATATCTCATCCCTACAGAAATATTCAGGAAGATAACAATGGTTTTAAGAGTTTAAAGAGATGTTGCATAGTATGGTAGGTGTGGCTTTCAACCATTTGTTTTTTTGTCAATACAGGTCTGAGAGAGTGATTAAATGTAAATTCCATTTGTTAACATATGTTACCATTTGAAAGAAGTTATTGTCAGGTCTGAATACTTAAGGTAGTGTAGCAGATGAGTCAGGGCGCAATACTGTAATCAGATTCGCCCGTAACGTTGTGTCCAGTCAACGTTATGTAACCTATGGAAAGTCAGGCATCTCTTTACTTAAGAGTATTCGATGTTTTGAGGATCTTTGAATTGATTATGTAATTGGAATTATACCTGACTGTTTAATAAATTGTTACATTTTGATTTATTCTGACTTACTCTGGAATTATTAACGATCTCTATGAGATCATGAATGGGTACTTTCCACAAAGGGTTAAACTGAATAATTAAATGTGTGTCTAACTATTAAACATAAATGACCAAATAACCAAATTGGCATTCTAATCTAAATTCTAAATTATAATAAAATGGAGTCAGATAAAGAGGAATTGGAATTAGATCCATTTTGCCCAGCTGAGAACACCGACCGCGCAAGTTCCTTCGCCCGCTCTTCGCTGCCGCCATTGGAGCGATTTCAGCGGCCCTACAATGTTTTTACATATTTAAAAAAAAAAAAAAAAAAACTGTTTCTATAGAATGAAAGTGAATGGTGACCATGGCTGCTTTTCAATGTAAGATTTTAATGAGTAACAACTTAAATTTCCATCCGTTCTTTATTCAAAGACTAGAAGACAAGAGTAGCATGGACTACTTTTATGATACTTTGGGGTACATTTTTATCCTCTTTGGTCCCCATCTACTTTTATTTTATGGATATAGGCATTCTGCTAAATGTCTCTCCACTGAAGAAAATTGGTCTACTTTCATTCTATAGAAACATTTTTTTTTTTTTTTCGCCAATTATTTTAAAACACAAAATTAAAGTCACAGCACCACCCAGTGCAAAAGGGGCTATTGTATGGGAAAGAGCAGCTCGGGCATTCTGCTGAACACCTCTCCAAGTCATATGGCTTTGGAATGAAAATGAGTAAATGCTCATTTTTATTTGTAGAGTTTTTACTCACTTTTCTCTCTCCCATTCTTGTATGTTTCATTGAAGGGCATGTGCAGATGATGTCAAAGAGAAGTTAGGAGATGTTGCGTCAGTCCGTGGTGTGCTGGCATTTTAACACTGAGCTCTTAAGGCTCTAACAGCAATATCAGTATGGCTGTTTATGTTTGCATGTGTTTGAATATATGTTTATCTGGAAAACTATATATTTTCTATGCATTTGGCGTATTTTAAGCATTCTTCTGGCCGCTGAACAGGACGATTTAGATGCTTCTCAGGTTTTCACTCAGTATGTTGCTGAGATTTATTCTGGGTGCTAAATAAACAGGCGGCATGTAATCATTAAAGCCATATTTTTCACCTTGAGTGTATTCGGATTAATTAGGAAATGTTCCAGCCTGCAGAAAATCTTTGTGCCAGCTGGTCGTTCTGCTGTCTTTCTTTAACGAATGCACCGTAAATTGTTCATGGTGGACTGCCAACTCTCCAGCGACCCTTGTGCCATCAGTCTTAGATTGACTGCTTTATTGCTATGGCTTTTACTTTAATCCTGTTTCTTATTATTGACCTTTCATTATTAAATGGAACACAGGATGGAGGCGCTTACTTGCTGTATCTTTCCATTCTTTTTGAAAGAGAAAAACATCAGATGTGACAATATGACCACCTTGTTGACCATCACTTTTGATTTAGTGTTTTCGTTTAGGTCTGTGCATGCCATTTGAGTCAACCGCGAAACTGTCACTGTTTAAGAATTACAATACCCAGAGGCCACTGCAGATCTCACAATGGCTGAAATTGAAACCAGGCCAGTTCCCACCTCCCTTATTATATGTTTCTTGTCTTTATTTTAAGATTCCAATTGGTTTTATTTTCAGCATTGCTGCCTTTTTTCCTTTGAAGTACAGGTTGTGTCCTTAGTGTGAGGGTTTTCAACCTGGTCTCCATGGTGAGATATAGAAAAGGTTTTCTTTATTTTTACAGTGTTTATTAATCTAGGTTAATGTTTTGTTTTATAAAAGAAAACAAAAAAATTATATATTATCTAATGCAATTATCTAATCAACCAATCACATGGCAGTTACTTCAATGCATTTAGGGGTGTGGTCTTGGTCAAGACAATCTCCTGAACTCCAAACTGAATGTCAGAATAGGAAAGAAAGGTGATTTTGAGCGTGGCATGGTTGTTGGTGCCAGACGGGCCGGTCTGAGTATTTCACAATCTGCTCAGTTACTGGGATTTTCACGCACAACCATTTCTAGGGTTTTACAAAGAATGGTGTGGGCGAAAATGCCTTGTTATTAGCTAGAGGTCAGAGGAGAATGGGCTGACTGATTCAAGCTGATAGAAGAGCAACTTTGACTGAAAAAACCACTCGTTACAACCGAGGTATGCAGCAAAGCATTTGTGAAGCCACAATACGCACAACCTTGAGGCGGATGGGCTACAACTGCAGAAGACACCACCAGGTACCACTCATCTCCACTACAAATAGGAACAAGAGGCATGGGGGATGTTTTCTTGGCACACTTTAGGCCCCTTAGTGCCAATTGGGCATCGTTTAAATGCCACGGCCTACCTGAGCATTGTTTCTGACCATGTCCATCCCTTTATAACCACCATGTACCCATCCTCTGATGGCTACTTCCAGCAGGATAATGCACCATGTCACAAAGCTTGAATCATTTCAAATTGGTTTCTTGAACATGACAATGAGTTCACTGTACTAAAATGGCCTCCACAGTCACCAGATCTCAACCCAATAGAGCATCTTTGGGATGTGGTGGAACGGGAGCGTGCCCTGGATGTGCATCCCACAAATCTCCATCAACTGCAAGATGCTGTCCTATCAATATGGGCCAAAATTTCTAAAGAATTAGAAATGTTCTAATTCTTGGCATTGATTCAACCTTTTTGAATCAATGCCACGTAGAATTAAGACAGTTATGAAGGTAAAAGGGGGTCAAACACAGTATTAGTATGGTGTTCCTAATAATCCTTTAGATGAGTGTGTATACCGTATTTTCTGCAATATAAGGCGCACCAGATTATAAGGGGCACCTTCAATGAATGGCCTATTTTAGAACTGTTTTCATACATAGGAAGCACCGGATTATAAGGCGCATAGAATAGAAGATACTGCAGTCAAACGTTTAACTGGGTTTGCGGTATGCAGCCACTAGATGGAGCTGTGCTAAAGGGAATGTCAACAAAACAGTCAGATAAAGTCCAACTTTATTAAGCGTTCTGACAACTCCGTTCACTCCCATGGTAATGTACTGTAAACAATATCTCCCAGCCTTGCTAACTTTTCTCCCAAACATGAAGGGGAACTTTTCCTTAATTCAGTAAACACGTAGTAAAAGAAACAGTCGGATACCACTAAATCAAACGTTAGTGCATAACTCCACATTGTTCAGTTACGTATAACACATAAAGCTCACTTTTTCAGTTCATTCCCCATCCACGAATCCCTCGAATTCTTCTTCAGTGTCCGAATTGAACAGCAGGGCGACTACGGCATCCAGCCTGCCCGGCTCCCTCTCGTCATTATCCGAAAGCACAGTACCGGTGTTTACTGACTACGGTAGCCATAATGCTGCAAGCGGTGCGGCTTTGTAGTTTACCAGTCGTACTGAAACATTTTGACAGAGCGCCTTGATCCATATATAAGGCGCTCCGGATTATAAGGCGCAATGTCGTTTTTTGAAAAAAATGAAAGGTTTTTAAGTGCGCCTTAGTGCGGAAAATACGGTATATATATTTTTTTCAGAGCTATATATATATTAGCATGCTTTAACATGTCATGTATAGCTGTACTAGAATAACATCCACAATCCTCAAAAGCGTTGCTGTATCAGCCTGTTACCTTGTAAACATTAATTTGTTTTTACAGTTCTTGCCAAGTCAGCCAATCAGATTAGAGCTTGCCAATTTAAGAACGTGCTTTCGGTTTAAAGCATTATTTATCAGACAGTGAGTATACAGGCAGCGGACACTAAGACTATGGTACTCCCTAATGTCAAATTATACTCTTTCATGTGTTTTTACCCTGGATGTGAGGCTGTCTGGACCTTTTTGATGTGCCCTTAGTGTGTGTCTGTGTAACTGAGCATGTTCACACTCCCAGTTGCACACACTTCTGCCCCAGGGCTGTGGCACTTCTCTTCCTCTGCTGTGTGATTTACCATTTAATTGATTGGGCTCTTTGTGTCCGAGCTGTTCTTCTTTTTTTTTTTTTTTTTTTTTAAACCTCTCATGGGAGAGGTGTTTCCGGCAGGTACTGCTTTAACAAGACAGTCACACACAGGGAACACTTTCCTGATTAGTGACAAAAGCAGGGGTTTGGAGGTGAGACTCTGTGCTGTTGCACCTCTCTTTGTCTGTGTTAAATGAAAATGCCGGGATTGAAGGTTTGTCACTGAAGTGTGTCATGGCTGATATAGAGATTTCTGAAGCTGTTGGTAAACTTTGCTTATTTGAAATTCTGAACATCTGTCGGCCGTGCCGTGCAGTTTTTCCTCCTATCCCAGCTTTATATGCAGAGAAATCATAGACTACATGCCTCTGGTGCTTTCAAACCATAGCTTTGTTTGAGAATCCCGACCAGCCCAACACAGCAACAGTGAGTCAACCAATGGTGTCAGTTTGGGGCGGAGCTATTTGCAGTTTGTTCTGACCAATTTTATTGCGCTTGGACTGTAAAATACACACCATAGTCAGTTCAAAATGTTTGTCTTTGAAAATATTTGCATTAGCAACTCAGTCAGTCAACTCACTCACCTGAACCGTTGGGAAATCTGATGTACATGAATATATTGGATCAATTCATTAGGTTTCTGTAGTTACTTCTTCAGTTCTACCTGAAATAATAAAGAGTGCTTTAATTTTTGGGGCGGGGGTTCTTTTGTAATTATTTGTCTTTTAGCTCATAATTAGTTTCTTTGTTCTTATTTTATTACTGACTGTTTACTCGTCTTTGATAAGCTTGAGGACATTTTACTTATATTAGCTAGTATAAGTGTTTGCAGTTATATCAATATTGGTATTGAGAATTGTGACATTTCAATGTAGAATTTTGTTATTGTAACAATCTTATTGAATATTCCTGCAAAATACTTAAATTGTGATATAGCCTACTGTATATCGTTATCATAAAAATGTAATTACTAATTTCGCCCCTTTTTTGTACCTCATTGACAAAAAACACTTCTTCAAATATCTTTTGTTGTGTTACACAGATGAAAGTTTTGGAATGACATGAAGGAATACATGAGGACAGACTTTTCATTAATGAAATAACAACTGTATCTCTTTAAAAACTATTTTGTTTGGGTTCCTTTTGAATGTCTTATTATTTTGTTTTCTTCCATATAATTTAATGTAATTGCAAGTCAGTAGGTCAATTTTTTTTTCTTCTTCTTTCCCCAACATATTTGCCTTTTCAGCGTTGTCAATGTTAAAATAGTTCCCTTCATGATTGCCCGTCAATTAAATAATCAGTGCATTTCTTTTATAGTTCACTTCCCTGGTGGGAACCTTCCAGAATTTGGGTAAGAACTCATGTTGCTGTTCCTCTATCAGGCGGCTTCTGACAGATGTCTATTCATCATATTGGCATACTGCAGAAAAACAAGCCATTTATTTAGATTTAAAAGCGGTATTTCTAACCCTCTGAAGATAAGAGCTTCACCAGCATTGAAATATTCATGGATTGTTCATAATGACTAGCCGGTTTTTAGATTATTCATTGTTTACTTGATTTAATATGAACACATCCGTCATTCACTGCTCATCCACCATTACTGACCAGAAGACAGGATTGAATTCAGTCATCTTGACTTGTTGAAATGCAGCCATTTAGATTAAAAGTGCAGATGTTCAGTATATCCGTATTTAATGGTAATTTGTAACTTCTCATCTCTCACTTTTAAAACCTTTTTTATTATTATTATTTAGGATGAAGTCTTGATGTTATACATTTACTAGTAAATAGTATGTGCACCCTTCACATTTAAATAGGAATTATCTTCAATAGATAAAACACATTCTTCTACAAATAACACACAAGAAATTATGTATTTTGTGTCTTTATTGAACACAATGTTTACAGCACAGGGTGCAAAAAAGCCATCAGATTTAATAACATGTTGATCCTTGTTTTGGAAAGAAATTTTTCTTCCAATTGTTGATGAAACATATACCAACTTCAATAGCAATTTTGCAATTACTTCTTACTAAACCATTTCGGTTCAGCAGTATTCTTGGAATGTCTTGTATAAATCACTCTCTTGAGGACACATTCAAGCATCTCAATCAGGTTGAGGTCAAGAGTCTTCTGTTGAAGGCTTTCTTTTTTTCTCCTGTGCTTTGAGCTTCAGTTGGCAGTCAGATGACTTTACATTCTCTTACAGTATGTCCTGATAAACTTAGGAATCATTTTTTTCCATTGGTGATAGTGAGCTGTTCAGACCCTGAAGCATTGAAGCAGCCACAATCCATGATGGCCCCTCCACTGCTGTGCTGTTGTCGTCTTTTCCAAACAACTCAAGATGAATGTTATCTGTCCACAGAATATTTTTGCACAGTAGAGCATTGGAACATCTAGATGCTGTTTTGCAAAATTTAGCAAAAGTTGTTTTCCGAAAGACAATTTGTCTTACCCAAGACTGTTCAAGAACAAGACTTTTAGGGTGCTTTCACACCTGGTTTGTTTTGAGTATTTGTTTCTGAACTTGGTGCGTTTTCATGCTTAGTTTGGTTCATTTAGGCATATATGAACACTGCAATCATGCTTGGATCCATGACTAAGCAATCGCTCAGAGATCGCCTGAACAAGGTGGTCTTGGCCCCATTGTAAACAAACTCTGTAGCGGTTTGGTTGAGTTGAGAAAGCAATCCGACCCTACAGACCAGCGAACCAAGTCGTATCACAATTCATAATGCCAAATGTATTCTATTAAAAGCAGCAGTGTCTTATTCTGTGAGTAAGGACATTAGTTATTGCAGTTGAAAAGCAGCTCTTCATCTTAAAATGTTGTGTAATTGCTCTTCGCTGCGTGTATAATATATATAATATAAAATGCTCCACTGTGGCTGGTGGTTTTCTAAAGTTACTAGCCACTCAGCATTTTCACTGGCCACAATTTTGCTGTTTGGAAATTACATTTTATATTATTTAAGTTGACTTTGGCATGCTTAAATTACTTGATTTTGAATCATTTTACTTTTTAAGATTTAAAACCCTTTCAAACTTTTAAATGTAGAGTGACCACTGAATCAAGACTACATTGTATATGAGCTCAGCTGGTATGAGCGTGTGGGCAATAAGAGCATAGGCTAATATGAGAAATTTTATATGATATGAGTTATTTTTGTTAGGCTAAAGAAGCAATTTAGCAAATTACAAAAACAATAGTAAAATTTTCAGATACAGTAAGTTTATTTAATATGTATACTTTTATTTAGCATCTGTAGTTGTTTGATTAACAAGGTATTTAACTGGGCTGCTGAATGCATGGATGTAATATTCCGACACTTATCCAGATCGCTTCTGTTGTGTCATTCAGCGCGATTCCGCCTATCCCGCTTTCACTAACTGCAAGTTAATCGATAAAGAATTGTAATTGAATTGTAATTTTGTGATACGACGGTCATGGCATTTACTTTGGCTGTAGGCTGAAATTATATTGACATATATGTTAATGTCAAGCCCTGTGTGTATATGTATACATATATATGTGTATATACATATGTATATGTGTATATATATGTATATGTGTTTGTATATGGTTGCTAATCATTTAGTGATCAGCAAACCCAAAATTCAATTTTAAGAACAGGGCGACAGACCTCCAATATTGACTCATTAATTGAGTCATTAGCCCTACTGTTAGGTGAACTTTTTCCTCCCTGCAATGTGAACATTTTTCATGGTGTTTGTCTATCA
The DNA here is from genome assembly GCA_023029165.1 of Gobiocypris rarus. Classification (NCBI taxonomy): domain Eukaryota; kingdom Metazoa; phylum Chordata; class Actinopteri; order Cypriniformes; family Gobionidae; genus Gobiocypris; species Gobiocypris rarus. Next base: position 26,817,258 of record CM040930.1, read on the forward strand.
TTATTTACAACTTTATATAACAAAAATCCAGTTAAATCCATAGGGTTCACATACTTTTCCATGCATCTCAGTGATGCAGCATATCCTGTCTTTAATAACACAGATGATTAAACTGAAAATTGTGACCAGCTTGCATTGTTTGCATAGACTAAAGGAATTTACTCTGAACCTCTTAGTCATTTTTTCCCATAATCCCTCATTTGCCATCCAACATGATATAATGGATTTACCGCTTCCTTTCAGTTGCTTACTATTTCTCTCCTCTTCCAACTCTCATAAATCTACAAATCATACTTCTTCCAGCAGCTTTTATTTAATTTAGCATTTTCACTGTCCAGTGGATGTCAAGCGATTTGGCAGGTACTTAATAGTGCGCACAGAGCAGTGAGAATGCACACTGCAGCTATCAGAATCTTTATAATCCCTTCATCGTTAGCTGACCTCAATCAGAGATCCTGTGGGAGGAAAGTGTCCTAATGCTTCAAACGAATGTCAAGATTAAAGCTTCCCCATGGTCCCCAAGACCACCACAAACATTCTTTAAGTGGAGTAGCAGGTTATAAACAATGTTAAAAATGCTTCAAAGATTTTTACTACCTTGGTTTAGAGATCATGCACATCAGAATGCTGTGTTTTAGAGGAAAAACAAAGAAAATTCTGGAAGTAAATATGAAGACCATTTTTTTGTAATTACGGAAATAATAGCTTTTTAGACTCCCATTAGATATGACATATTGTGTGCATACAGAAATGGTAAATAAACTCTACTCCCGTTTCCCTGAAGTACCTTTGGAACAATTGTCCTAAACTCCAAACTCACCAGCTGCTCCTTAGAAAATTAGAAAAACAATAGCCTTTCATTTAGAGAAGCTAAAGAGAATCATAAATAATGGTTCGTTCCAGGAAATCCAAACTAATTAGCGTAGCGCTGAGTGTCAGCTCGATGTCTTTGCCAGAGTCGCTGTGCCTCTGTATGCGAAGATTCCTGGGAGAGCGAAGTAAACTGTGGCGAAGATCAAAGAGATTCATTCTAGGTGTCATTTATTTGAATGAAAAAGGGTGTCTACTTTTGCTGGCTATAGGGGAGAGAGAGAGATTGACTATCCAGAGTGTTGTGCTGCTGCTCATGCATTTAAATGGCTCTCATAACACACGCCAAATCTGCCTTGTGCAGTCAATGTTTGGGGAAAAATCTGTATGATTGAGGTGATTGTGTCAAAAGTTGAGGAAGATGGATCTACTAACTCTCCTCTGATGATGCTTTCCTGCCCTTTGTGACCTTGAGTGTATGTCTTTTCTGTGAAAAAAAAAAAAATATATATATATATATAAGAAAATGGCTGCTGGCTGTAATTGCATACCACCTGAGGCACTTCCTCCATGACTTTTCTACAAGCTGTCATCCCAAACACTTTCGATCCAGTTGAGATGGTTTAAAAAAATAAAACCTACCATGATAAAAAATTTGGTTTCTGGTAGTGTCTCTAGAGAATGTGAACTAAATAGCAGCAATTCGCCCTATTTACATTTGTTTTTCTCTATAAGAATGATGAACAGATGGAATAAATATGCTGCGTATTTCATGCTTCAGACGGAGCAGATGATTTTAGCACTGGGTTTTAATGACTCTGTATATTTGCTCTTTGTTGTTCTTGGTGCCATCTCATTCCATTTACTTAATAACCCCTGAGAAGCTTCAACCATCTCTCTCTCTCTCTCTCTCTCTCTCTCTCTCTCTCTCTCTCTCTCTCTCTCTCTCTCTCTCTTTCTCTCTCTCTCTCTATCTATCATCTATCATCTATCATCTATCATCTATCTAATCATCATATACATATACATACAGTGGGTATGGAAAGTATTCAGACCCCCTTACATTTTTCACTCTGTTATAATGCAGCCTTTTGCTAAAATCATTTAAGTTCAAGTTTTTTTTCTCATTAATTTACACACAGCACAGAAAAACACAGATTGTTTTTGACATATTTGCAGATGTATTTAAAAAAATTTAGTGGACAGCCATTTTCAGGTCTCTCCAGAGATGCTCAACTGGGTTTAAGTCAGGGCTCTGGCTGGGCCATTCAAGAACAGTCACAGAGTTGTTGTGAAGGCACTCCCTCGTTATTTTAGCTGTGTGCTTAGGGTCACTGTCTTGTTGGAAGGTGAACCTTCAGCCCAGTCTGAGGTCTTGAGCACTCCGGAGAAGGATTTCGTCCAGGATATCCCTGTACTTGGCTGCATTCATCTTTCCCTCGATTGCAACCAATCGTTCTGTCCCTGCAGCTGAAAAACACCCCCACAGCATGATGCTGCCACCACCATGCTTCACTGCTGGGACTGTATTGGACAGGTGATGAGCAGTGCCTGGTTTTCTCCACACATACCGCTTAGAATTAAGGCCAAAAAGTTCTATCTTTGTCTCATCAGACCGTAGAATCTTATTTCTCACCATCTTGGAGTCCTTCAGGTGTTTTTTTGGCAAACTCCTCCATGCAGGCTTTCATGTGTCTTGCACTGAGGAGAGGCTTCCGTCGAGCCACTAAAGTAAAGCCCGTAAAGCCAGACTGGTGAAGAGCTGCAGTGATGGTTGACTTTCTACAACTTTCTCCCATTTCCCAAATGCATCTCTGGAGCTCAGCCACAGTGATCTTTGCGTTCTTCTTTACGTCTCTCACCAAGGCTCTTCTCCCCCAATAGCTCAGCTCTAGAAAGGGTTCTGGTCGTCCTAAACATCTTCCATTTAAGAATTATGGTGGCCACTGTGCTCTTAGGAACCTTAATTTGTTTTGTAACCTTGGCCAGATCTGTGCCTTGCCACTATTCTGTCTCTAAGCTCTTCAGGCAGTTCCTTTGACCTCATGATTCTCATTTGCTCTAACATGCACTGTGAGCTGTAAGGTCTTATATAGACAGGTGTGTGGCAAGTCCAATCAGTATAATCAAACACAGCTGGACTCAAATGAGGTGTAGAACCATCTCAAGGATGATCAGAAGAAATGGTCAGCACCTGAGTTAAATATATGAGCATCACAGCAAAGGGTCTGAATACTTAGGACCATGTGATATTTCAGTTTTCTTTTTTAATCTGCAAAAATGTCAACAATTCTGTCAACATGGGGTGCTGTGTGTACAATAATGAGAAAAAAAAGAACTTAAATGATTTTAGCAAATGGCTGCAATTTAACAAAGAGTGAAAAATGTAAGGGGGTCTGAATACTTTCCGTACCCACTGTGTGTGTGTTTGTGTGTGTGTGTGTGTGTATGTATATATATATATTATATATTAGTGGTGGGCCGTTATCAGCGTTAACGTAAGACTTCGAACCCGTGTGTATGCTGTGAAATTACCACATCAAGCGTGAACGCTGTCTTCCGAACTCAGGTGCGCACCCGTGAACTGTACTCGAGTCCTGACTAGCGTGACTGACGTACTGTAAGCAGAGAGTTGTAAATTCAGCATTCTTAGAGCATTTGCAGTACATTCGCGGCCATTATGTACTGAAGCTTTGGTAACTAAATCAACGGTTCAAAAACAAAAATATAAAAGTGAGGTAAACAACTCTATTCATTTTGCCACCTTCTCGCTCAACGTCATTACCAAGTAACAGGGTGAACAGCTGCTGCTTTGACGCAAACGCACCCCAGTTTCGGACCCAAATAATATAATATGAACACGGTCCAGGAGGGTGGAGCAATCGAACTCTGGTTCGGTCCAGGCAATCAAACCAAGTATGAAAGCACCAGTCATTATTTGGGTAGCACACATATTCTGAATGCCTTCGGCAGAATCACAGTGAGATTAATCTAGATTTAAAAAATGTATCTATGCCCACCCCTAATATATATATATATATGAATGAATGGAGAGAGAGAGAGAGAGAGAGAGAGAGAGAGAGAGAGAGAGAGAGAGATCAATTGGTTAGCTATTTGTACCATGTTTGTGTGTGAAGCACCTAAATGTTTATGAGAGGCATAGACCTTGCCATTTGCCTTGCCACTCAATCTTTCTCTCTCTTCCTATCAATTGGACTTCTTAATAGAGTTCCAATAGTGGAACAGCAGCTGGTTTTCGTTCTGTAGGGTTTTAGACAAACACTTTCTCCTTATTAACATGCACAATGACTAAGCTCTCTAACTTCGCTGACCTGGCATTCTCAGCTCTCTGTGATTCTCTGTGAGTGTGTATTAGTGGTACTTAATAAGGAAGGCATTGCTATCACTCACACCTTGAGTTATGGATTTTAACAAACCCCTAACCCTAAGTATTAAACTTCTTAAGTCCCTATGCAATCTGTCCTATGAAGTTTGTGCTCAAATCATGCGGCATGTTGTGCTATTACTTTAAGAAATTAGAAGCATGCTAGACAGTGAAATAGTCGGAAAATCCAAAAATGTGCATTAAAGGGGAAACCCAAGCCTGTAACCAATATCATAGAGACTTTCTTCCTTTGCCTTGGACACCCTAGCAACTGCATAGCAATGCTCTAGCAACCAAATGTCTTTATTAAAATATAAAAATAAAAATACACATGCCCGATTACATGGACTCTAGCAAGAAAGATATTTCAGCGGGCACATTGTCCCTATCTCTCAAAAACAGAAATGAGAGGCCAGACACTCGTGCCACTCTCTCCTTTGGGGATTATCTAGCCAAATGTCAACCCTTGAAATCAAACCCAACCCTTCGTCCCATTATGTAACTCCAGCTACGGTGTTCTCAAATTGAATATACTTTGTAATCTCTCATCTACACCACCTATTTCAGCACCCTTTTGCTCTGAGCGGCGCTATCTTTTACGTAAGAGATGTTCTCATTCGAGATAGAGAGAAGAACACTATTTTGAGATTAATTGGGGCACATTTAAAAATAATTTAGGATGATATTGCGTTTTGGTTCAGTGCTCCAGAACAGTTTTTTTTTTTTTTTAATTACCTGTAGCCCTTCGATTTTGAGCACAGCGCGCACTGTCGTCTCTTGTCTTTTCTGCCTTGTGAAAAAATAGACTTTTTATTTCCTCGTGTGTGATGAACCAAGACCCCCAGATGTGGTTTTGAGCTACAACATTGATTGATGAAATTCCATTTCTGATGTGAATCCAATAGCAGAGGGGATCAAATTTAACCAGACAGACACATATTGAAGTGATTACGATTGAAAAGAAAGGCCAATTATGTTTCTGCCAGACCCGTTTTATACTGAGAAACAACCAGTATTTTTAATTAGTGCTATTTCTGGGGTGGAAGGAGTGAAAAGGAGCTATTAGGACCTGAGAAAAAGACTCGATCATGGCTCTGGGGAGCCGTCCACATACATGCTAATGCTGCTTCCTTTCACATGGAGACATACACTGATGGTGAAAACCTTTATAAATTGGATACGGTCCCCGAGACCACTCTCAAAGCCAGTTGTGGCTCTATTGATTGGGGGAAGATGCGTAAATTTAGAAAGCCAGTGGGACCACCTTTCATCTCATATGTGCCATAATTTTGTCCAGAGAAAGCAGCCTGATTGGATTTTGCTCATTAAAATTCCAGTTTTCTTTCATGTGCCAATCTTGGTTGCGCTTCAGGTCTCGTATGTCTAATCCCTCTTCCTTTGTTGTCTCTCTACAGCCATTGGTGTCTACCCTTCCCATGAGCGGTATCCCTCAATACGCTTCTCGTATACCAGGCTTTGACTATCAGCCGCTGGAAAACGCACTATCAAGGAGCACAAACACCCCTGCTTCTCATGTGACCACCTCTTCTGCCTCGTCTACCTCTCGTGGGCCCGAAAGGGACCGGGATAGGGATAGAGATCGAGAACGGGACAAAAGGAAGAAGAAACACAAGAGAAGGTCTCGGTCCAGGTCCCGTTCACGGTCCAGGTCCAAATCCAAAACCAAGCACTCTTTGCCCAGTGCCTACCGCACCTTCCGGAGATCCAGGTATCCGCTGAGGAGTTGTAACATGTTTCCAGGAATGATTTAAACCGTTAAAAAGAGCTTGTTAATTGCTAATGCCTCATGCCTCTGGCTACATTTACTGAAATGTAATTATGTTTTTAAACTGCCTTTTCCATCTTTTTATCCATCCAAAATGTGTTAATCTAAGTGGCCTTTTAAGTTAAATGTAAAATGTGGTTTTAGGGCTTAAAAGTTAGAATGAATTTTTGAAAATTTCACTTATTAAAAAGTATGTGATCCCTGGGGTTTACTGTGGGTTTGTGTGAACAAACTGTCTGAATAAATTGGCCCTAAAATATGATCTGATCTTGTCACAACTATAGACAAACATAATCTACTTGAACACAAACATTGAGGCATTTTATTGAACATGCCAACAAATTCAATTCTGGTATCATTTACTCAAGATTTTATTTTAATTCTTCAGAACACAAAAGAATATATATTGAATAAATAAAAAAACCAAGCTGTTATGGTTATCATTGACTTCCATTTTAAGGCTAAAATTAAAAAATGTCTTGTGTTCATCAAAAGATAAGAAAAGCATACTGATTGAAACGATATGTGGATGAGTAAATATAGTTTTGCTAAATGTACATCGTTTTCCTTTTTTGCTGAACTATCACTAAATGTAGGGTCTCTGTGTTCACCAAGCAATTTCTCTAATTGCAGATCAGATTTTCAGATAGGAATTCTGGAAGAATTTAGGATGAAAGTCTAAAAACGAATCACCAGTATATGCAGAAATCAAGGGTAAAGCCAAGGGTTCACATACTTTTTCCTGCATCTGTATTCAGTAAAAACATGTGTGGAGTGTGGCTTGTCAAAAGTTTTGTCCCCAAATAGCCAACCTCTAAACTTTTGTTTAACCCTCAGCCGCCCTCATTTTTAAATCATCGTCTTTATTGGAAATAAGACTGATTTGTCATTATCCGGTGCTGAAGTTGCAGTAATTACATTCCCCTCATCACGACCGTCCTGACATGCCATAATATAATTTCTAGAGATTAAATCATTTCGGCCCCAGGATTTAAATCACTTACACTGTGTAAAAAGCCTCCCTCTCGCTCTCTCTCCATCTCCCTCTCTCTGTGTGTGTGTGTGTATATGTATATGTGTATATATGTATAATAAATCTTGTGTCTGTGCAAGAGAGAGATTGAGATGGTTTTGGGCAGAAGCTCTTCTTAGACTACTAATCTAGTTTGGCTGAGCCCCTGTGGGCCTCTGTAGATATCGCCTTGGCCTTACCCATGTTCTCCAGCTAAGAGCTGTATGAGAAATCTTCCTATCCCTGATGGTGTTCTTATTCCTCTGTTATTGACCTGCAGTTCATCCGCTTACTCTATAGGCTTTGCACCACTGCGCAGACTGCAGCGTCTGCATTAAGATGACAATCCCATCTTCTTCTAATCCAGATCGTCCCACATCCTAGTTAATTTCTCATTGGGTATTGCTCTATCGTGGCTTTCTAGTGTTGCCCTTTCCCATCAATCCTCAGATGACCTGAGATAATGAAAGCGTCTCTAGTGGCACTACACCTTGGTCCACACTCACCCTGTCTGTCATCTCCCTCCACAACCATGTCATTAGCAGGCCTGGACACGTACATTTCTCAAGTCAGATACATGACCTTGTGGTTTTGACCATGTTCCCTGATTGCTGTCGAGTGTTGAAGGGGCTTCAGACCACGAGTGTTTGTTTTACAGCAGGTCAGCTCGTGTTTAAACTGAGTCCTGGTCAAGAGTGTCTGAGCATGGCCACTCTGCAAAGAAAATGAACATTAAATGTGAATCGAAGCATTCTTCACCAGTAATTTGCCATTATTTGCGAGCTTATTTTTAGTTTGAGAGGAATTTAATAAACTATTCATCATCAAGAGCTATAATACATCAAGTTTTCAAATACTAGGAAGCAGGTTTTTAACGAGTGTTTTTAGGTCTAGATCTTTTTTTTCTGATACCCTTCAAGTATTACATTTCTTCATTAAATTCAGGCCAAAGCACTTAATATCTATTTGAGCGTCACGTGTGTGTGTGAGGCGCGTGTGTGTATATACTGTAGGTACACACACACACACACACACACACACACACACACACACACACACACATACACACACAGTATATTTGTTGCAATAGCCAACAATACATTGTATGGGTCAAAATTATCCTTTTTTTATGCCAATAATCATTAGGATATTAAGTAAAGATCACATTCCATGAAGATATTGTAAATTTCCAACCATAAGCGTATCATAATATATCATAATATAAAATGTATTATTAGTAATATGTCTTGCTAAGGACTTAATTTGCACAAATTTAAAGGCGATTTAAAGGCGATGTTTAGATTTTTATCTCGGCCAAATATTGTCCTATCCTAACAAACCATACATTAGTGGATATAGGATATACAATACTGTTTATTTTGGGGGGGCAGTCAGATTGAAATAGAAACAATACATTAAATTTCACTTTTGCTCAATGTATTGCATCTTTGCTGAATTAAAGTGTTAAAAAAAACTTTCTTACCCCAAACTTTTGAATTTGTGTATATAAATATGTATACTGATAAATTTTAATTACTTTTATTTCATCATATGCAAGTCAAGGCAAGAGAAAGCAAAGGTAATATTAACTAGATTTGTTTGTACTGAACATAAATGTCTTCTAAATGCTAACAAAACAATAATTTAAAATGGCTGTTTTAACTTTTTAATCACCATTTTATCTTTTTAAAAGTGACTACAGCAATAATTTTGCATCAGTTTACCTTATTTAGTGAAGTTTCTAGCTTCATCAATAATTATAACACAACAAAGAAGACCAGAGAGCTGCTTATGAAAACTGCTTTGGACGTAGGCTAAAACAAACATTAGCACAAACCTGAGTCCATTTTTAATTTAGGTTTCATTAATAACAAACCCATATCTCAGTTGGTGACTCTGACACTGAGCATGGACATTGAATTAGTAATACTAGAGCCTGAAGTAATTATAAAGCTCCTGTTTTCTGACATCAAACATGGCCAGTGTTGTGCCTCTAATTTTTGTTAGCGCTAATAATAACGGTGTCAGTATTTAAGCTACTCACTCATTTGTATTTGCTGCCTCCTGACACCTGACATCTCTTGTTTCCAGCCAGCACATCAGCACAAGAGACCAGGCTAACTTTTATCCGTAATGAGTATATCTGTCTAGTGTTGCGGAAAAAGAAAAGAAAAATTAAATTCACCCTAGTCACAATTATAATAAACGGAGACAAATGTATTATGGGGGTAGTTTCCTCATCATCGAATAATGTCTTTGACGCCCCTGTTGCAGATTATTAATGATTAGATATAATTTCTGTTTTTCTTCTTCCTGTCTGTATAAATGTTTTTTTTTCTCTCTCTCTCTCTGTTCCCGACCCCCACGTTTTAATTGCTTTTCTACTTTTCAGTGCGTTCTTAGTTTAAAAGGGTGTGTGTGCATTCAAGGTATTTATTTTAATTCACATTATCCTTCTGTGTGGGTCTATACATGTATGATTACATTTCAACCCACGCACACCTGTAATAACGGCCCATCCGTTTTGTTACAGGAATGTGTTCGTCAACATTAGATTGGATTTTCCAAGGTTCAGTGAGGCTTATTTTGTACTGTTATTGAACATTAAATGTATGGTCGTGTTCTGCAGCAAATGAAAACATTGAATTAATGTTTATAATATGCAATACTTTTTTTTTGCTTATATATCTTATAGGTATCACTAGTTTCTATAAATTTTTTTCAAAATCACATCACCACAGTATGAGTCCCGAAATATACTTATATACATATACATACAGTTCCTTCTCAAAAAATTAGCATATTGTGAAAAAAGTTCATTATTTTCCATAATGTAATGATAAAATTAAAATGTCATATTTAGATTCATTGCACACCAACTGAAATATTTCAGGTCTTTTTATTGTTTTAATACTGATGATTTTGGCATACAGCTCATGAAAACCCCAAATTCCTATCTCAAAAAATTAGCATATTTCATCTAGGTATGCACCGAATATTCGGCCACCGTGTTTTATCAAGGGCAGGGTCAATGCAGCTAGCTATCAGGAGATTTTGGAACACTTCATGCTTCCATCTGCTCAAAAGCTTTATGGAGATGAAGATTTCGTTTTTCAGCACGACCTGTCACCTGGTCACAGTGCCAAAACCACTGGTAAATGGTTTACTGACCATGGTATTACTGTGCTCAATTGGCCTGCCAACTCTCCTGACCTGAACCCCATAGAGAATCTGTGGGATATTGTGAAGAGAAAGTTGAGAGATAAGACCCAACACTCTGGATGAGCTTAAGGCGCTATCGAAGCATCCTGGGCCTCCATAACACCTCAGCAGTGCCACAGGCTGATTGCCTCCATGCCACGCCACATTGAAGCAGTCATTTCTGCAAAAGGATTCCCGACCAAGTATTGAGTGCACAACTGAACATAATTATTTGAAGGTTGACTTTTTTTGTATTAAAAACACTTTTCTTTCATTGGTCAGATGAAATATGCTAATTTTTTGAGATAGGAATTTTTGGTTTTCATGAGCTGTATGCCAAAATCATCAGTATTAAAACAATAAAAGACCTGAAATATTTCAGTTGGTGTGCAATGAATCTAAAATATATATAAGTTAAATTTTTATCATTACATTATGGAAAATAATGAACTTTTATCACAATATGCAATTTTTTTGAGAAGGACCTGTATGTATGAAAGTATGTATGTATGTATGTATGTATGTATGTATGTATGTATGTATGTATGTATGTATGTATGTATGTATGTATGTATGTATGTATGTATGTATGTATGTATGTATGTATGTATGTATGTATGTATGTATGTATGTATGTATGTATGTATGTATGTATGTATGTATGTATGTATGTATGTATGTATGTATGTATGTATGTATGTATGTATGTATGTATGTATGTATGTATGTATATACACACACACACACACACACACACAGAGCGATAGTCATCGCACTGTCCGTGTGACATAATTTTCATCATTAAAGGGATAGTTCACCCAAAAAATTATAATTCTGTCATCATTTACTCACCCTCAAGTGGTTTCAAACCTTTTTGAATTTCTTCCTTCTGCTGAACATACAGATATTTTGAAGAATATGGGTAACCAAACAGTTGATGGGCCCATTGACTTCCATGGTATTTTTTTTAAATATTCCATTGACGTCAATGGGGTCCATCAACTGTCTGGTTACCAACATTCTTCAAAATGTCATATTTTTTTTGTTCAGCAGAAGTTCTTACAGGTTTGGAACAACTTGAGGGTGAATAAATGATGACAGAATTTTATTTTTTTGGGTGAACTATCCATTTAAGAGGGTCCACGAATATCTGCGCACACCTTCCATTTGCAGCCCAGTTTTTGTGTCTGCATGGACAGTACGTTTCCCAAGCTTATGCACAAGGTGAATGTTGAGGTATCAGAGTCCACTAGGTTGCAATACACAGATGTATTGTTAAGTCCTTGAACAAGAGCAATACAAAACAACACATTAATCCAAGAACAGTAAACATAGCAGCTTATCATCAAACTTTGCATGCAATGGCAGATATTTCTTCTATCTTCTATTCTTCCGAGCGAATGTCCTGTAAATGGCATGACTCAGTGCTGCCCTCCGATGTCTTGTAAAGTATAGAAAAGCAATTGTACTGTTAAACTCGTCCATTGGCGCTTCGTTCAATATACTTTGAAAGCTCTGCAGACATGGCAAATGAAGGCCCAGTTCTTAATGCACTGTCAGTGAAATCTTCTGTAAATGTGCCTATTGCATCTTTATTGTAAGCTGTAGATTGTTACAGTCACTCTTGGCATTTAAAATTTGCCATTTGAGATCAGTCTCAGCTTGCACTGGAAAACAATGCTCACTGATTTGCCCAAATTTTCGAGTTCCACAACATTTCTTCTTTGTCTTGCAGTGTTTACAGTGATTACTTCTGTATACGTCTAGTTATGTCAATGACTGTCAATGATAAAAGCATGATTTCTCTTTACCTATTTCAGTGATTTATGTCAGATACTGGCAGGACATTTGACATGTGGTTTTCAAAAAAAAAAGGTATTATAAAAGATTAACAATGAAATCACAAGTTAAACTTGTTATCTAGCTATTTAATTTATATTTCCTGGTATTAATGTCATCCACACAAAGTCTGCATTATTTGTTTGATTTCATTTAATTTTTTCTGATATTTTACTCATTGTGTTAGTTTCTGTTTACAATAATAACCTTGAAACAAGGTTCAGGAGTTCAACTCCTTAGTTACTTTTCTTTTCAAACGCTCTCCATCTCTCACACATGGTTTGAAGAGATAATGGAGAGCAGAGAACATCATCAACTGTCACAACTCAACCAGCATTGATGAGTCTTAACGTGTGGGCTGATTTCTAACTTGACTGTTTTTTTGTGTGCCTTCTCATTCTTTCCTTCCAATCTCTCCCCCTGTCTCAGGTCTCAGTCTCGTTCCCCCGGCCGCAGAGACAGACGAGCTCGATCTTCAGAGAGGAAGCGTGACGAGAGGGAGAAAGAAAGCTACGGTCCAAGCCCCTACCGCCTTGGCAGCAACCCAGCACTTGGCAGGAAGCGCTCCAGATCAAGGTGGGTTTGGTACCTAGGCCACATCACACTTTTTTTGGATCATGACTTTAGCCTTCGGTGGAAACGCAGACAGTAGCATGTCTGGGGGGAAAAAAGTTCCTGTAAAAAAAGTTCCTGGTACAAATTGTTCCGGGTAAATTCGGTAAAAATGGGACTTAAGACATTATTACAAAAGAAACATTACACAATCTTACTAGCTCCAGATGTGGCAGAAATATTTTTCTGTTTTATTACTATTTTAATACTAAATATTTACTCTGTTTACACTGGCATATGTTATGAATACAAAATATAATGACAGCAGGAAGAACATGTGTTTGTTTTAACGGCAGCTGTGATAGGGCCTCTTTTTAAATCCTCTAGCTGTATATCATCACAAGGAGAAGTTTGGCTGATTGTCAGCATGCATGCCGCTGTTCACAGTGGGTAAAAAGTGCTTTCCTGGTGTTTCCCCAGAGTCTGCACTAAGCATGATCTTTTCATTCACTGTAATCCTTCTATTTAAGAGTCCTGTGAGACTCCCCTCCATGACACTGCTATCATCACCTGTCCCTCTCCCTCATTTCCTCTACTTTGCCATTATTTTCTCACCGACACCTAAGGTGCTAAAGCACAGCATAAAGAGATGGTCGTGACGACTTCTCAGATCTCACCCGGCTTTTGTCACCTGGTCTTTATCTGGGCTGCCCACTCTCTCTAGTACTCTTTCTCCATATTCTGCTGCCGTGGAGGTTGCAGAAAGCGAGGACATTTTAAAACATTCCCTTCAAAGCTATAAAAAAGCTCAGCACCTTTCATTACACCCTCGACCATTTCTGGTTTAAACCGGGAGAGGAATTGATGGTGAGAGAGAGATGGTTAGTTTTTTTTTTTTTTTTAAGTGATGATAGAAGCATCTAGGATGCAAAACCTCACTTACTGTAGATGCAAGCAGAGGGCGTTTGAGTGCCAGAGTGCCTGCGTTTGACCCAGCAGCAGCTGTTGTCTTGGACATATAACAACAGCTGGGGTACGAAAGTAAAATATCATTTGTTTTCTCCATAGGTTCATATATTGTTAGAAAAATGTGTAAACCTTTCGATGCAAACTAGCCACAAGAGGTTAAGCAATAGTTTAGGCTTCTGTAGAAACCATGACTGACTTTTTATCTGCAAAAAATATATATTTATAGCCTAATTCCTTGTAAAGAACCTATGTGTTTATATTTAGAGTATATCTGAATAGTATACTGTAAATATACACACATGATGGTGTGATTTGGATTTTTTTGAAAAATATAATAAAAATAATAAATTAATTGAATAATAATGATGATAATAATAATTAGAATATTAATAACCAAATCAATGATCTATACAGTTTATCTAATAACATATATTTGAATTTTTATATATATATATATATAAAGTATTGTGATTTATGATTTTTAAAAACTAGAAGAAATAATAGAACATATACAATATAATAATGTTTATAAAGTTAGTATTTTGTTCCTTCATAATAGATGTTAAGTTCACAGTATTGTACCTGTCTTTTTTATGATTTTATTTATGACGTAGATTGCGTAGATTTTCAAATTATTATAACTTTAAAAATAAGTATGATTAGGTCATGCCCTGAAATTAATTCAACACATTATTCTTAATTAGAAGTTTCTGCTGTTTTGATTAATCTCAGAGCTGTACACAGTGCATCCGTAAAGTATTCAGAGCGCTTGACTTTGTCAAAGTCTTGTTCCAAAAATGAATAAAATCTTTTCTTTTTTTTTCATAATGACAACGTGACTTGAGTTTCAATGTGAGGTTTTTTGGAAATCTTTGCAAATGTATTAAAAATGTACAGGTATTCACAGCCTTTGCACAATACTTTGTTGAAGCACCTTTAGCACCAATCACAGCCTCAAGTCTTTTTGAGTAGGATGCTACAAGTTTGGCACACCTATATTTGGGCAGTTTCTCCCATTCTTCTTTGCAGGACCTCTCAAGCATCAGATTGGATGGGGAGCGTCGGTGCACAGCCGTTTTCAGATCTGTCCAGAGATGTTCAGTCTGGGCTCTGGCTGGGCCACTTAGGGACATTCCTATGTTATCTTGGCTGTGTGCTCTGGGTCATTGTCCTGTTGGAAGATGAACCTTCTCTGATTTTTTTATTTTTTTTATAAATTTGAAAAAAATTCAAACAAACTTTTATATTGTCATTATAGGGTATTGTTTGTAGAATTTAGGGGATGAAATGAGTTTAAAGGTGCACTATGTAGGATTTGTACAGTAAAATATCCCAAAACCACCAGGCCAGTGTTATATATAATGTTCAGTTGAGTTCTTACAATATCCCAAATGTTTCCAACTATTTGTAAATTTTGAGAAAATTGCTATTTTAACCAAGGAACTGGGACGTGTGAGGGAGTCACCTGTCAGTTGCATCAACTGCGT
Organism: Gobiocypris rarus; assembly: GCA_023029165.1. Classification (NCBI taxonomy): domain Eukaryota; kingdom Metazoa; phylum Chordata; class Actinopteri; order Cypriniformes; family Gobionidae; genus Gobiocypris; species Gobiocypris rarus. The sequence continues at coordinate 26,832,299 of CM040930.1, forward strand.
TACACTCGGTTTCTGGTTTTATTTTGCTTTACTCTTACTGCACTGTGCAACAAGTGTCACAGCAGCCGCAGAGCGAACGCACAGAGTAACGTCATAACATCATTTTCAAAACACTCAAATGTATCTAATATGATAAACAGAGCTTGAAGCGCTGTGAATACTTTCCGGATGCACTGTAGCTTTACATTTATCTTAAAAATGTGTTGTTGTTGTTGTTGTTTGAGAAAATGAATGCAGAAAATGTGCAATATTACATAATAATAACTAATAGGTCATCTTAACCTTGCCAATTAGATACAGTAGGTGTGAGGTATTATGCATTTCTGTCTATTTTAGATGAACTTGTGTTGATCCTGTATTGATTCAATTAGTCGTAATACTGTATGCCCCTTGTGGAATTCTTGGCACGTCTGCAGGAATGCATTTTTAACCACTCACTTTAGTGTCCACTCTCCAAACAGGTCTTGTCATTTTGCTACAGTGCCACAGGTAATTAGAGGTCACTATGCCCATTAAATTAAGTTTAGTGCTCCTTTAAAAATGTATTTTTCCCACTAAAGGACCTAGCCAATGTATTCAAAAATAAAATATTCATAAAGGACAGCCTTGGAGATAAAGGCCCCTTGATATGGACTGCGTGCCTTTTCTCTGGAGAGAGAGCGCACACACTGTGACTGTTATGTATGTGCGGATTTGAGTCCCCTCGCTGATGCAGTTGGAGGATCATGGGTCTTGGTAAAGGGACGTGTGGATGTTTTGAGACTCCACATTGTGCCACAGTGTTACCTCCTGTCACACATTGACTCTCACTTAACTGCACCATCCCCAGAGTCGTGAGAGACAGCTTTTTCCCTCTGTCATATGAACTTCATATTTTGTGTTTATTGTTGTTCTAACCCCTTGACTTTGACTTCTGTGGAACATGAAAGGAAAAAACGCACCATAAAAGTAGTCCATATATATTTTGTGTGCAGTATTCCAAATCTTCTGAAGCCATACAATAGTTTTGTGTGAGAAATAAGGCAAAGCAAGGATAGTTTATTTACAAAACAGTACGCTTCTTACACAGTGGTGGAACCAAACATGATGCAACACATTTGAATGTGCATGTTTTGACCTGATGTATTACTTCTCTAACTTTCTTTTTCAGATCGCCTCATGAAAAGAAGAAGAGGAAGAGTTCAAAGCCATCGCACCATTTTAAGGGTTCCTCCTGTTCGCCCTCAGCATCCCCTGACAGAAGCGGAGCCATGGCCAGAGTTTCCGCAAGCCCCTCCCCTGTCACAAGCCCCGCCTCCAGCTTGGGGAGGTCCAGGTAAAGGGCATCTCTCTCTGGTCCCTTTAGTGAACAACCAGTCAGCGTGAACCTCGCAAGAGAGTTGCCCACCCTCTGAAGCTCAGTCTGCTTCAGTCAGAATCATAGTTTTTCAAGCATATTTTTTCCCACTTTGATGCAATATTAATTTAATCTTTGCCAGGAGCACTGTGTGTGAGACACAAAGACGGCCTGTGCTGTAGCTTTTTTGATTTGGAAGATATTATGGATTTTAGGTATGATTTGACAACTTCACTAATTGTTGAACTAAGCATGAAAGTCTTAGACGCTCAAAATCAGCCATTGTGACGTTTTAATTAAGTGGTTTGACAGCATAATATGCATGAATTGTACAAGAAACGTCATAGATTTTCTACATTATGGATTGGTTTTGATTCAAAAACCTGAAAGAACACACTGCATGGGGTTTTTGGACACAGGGACTGACATTTTTTCCCCACAACTTCTCAAGTTTCATCAAAAAAGTTGGTTTTTAACTCCCTTGGCCTTCAGTTGTTTTTTGCTGCTGCTTTTTTTTTCCCCGCCCACTGCACGTCTCTCACTCTAAACTTTGTTTTTATTTGTGCAGTTGTTGTCTCTTCCGGCATTGGGTGAATATTTCATGACCTTCTTCTGGTCGCTCAGTTTCGCCTGAGATGTCTGTGGTGGTTACATTACTCACCTGTCATCATGAATACTGTATTGGGGTGTTTTTCACAAACCTTGCCAAATTGCAGACCTCTTTTTTTATTTCACGGTCTCTTTCTTTTTGACTTTAGCAATATGCGTTTTTGCTGGGTTACCAAAGAGCTCAATTAAAACACCTACAAAAGAATTCTGAATGCAGCTGCATGAATGTTAAATTCGAAATGCACTCAGATCTCTTCATTGGCAGCCTATATCATTCACAGAGTTGAATTCAAGATCATCTTATTAGTTTTTTTAAATAACCTTATGGTACTGCCCTAATATACCTTTCTAATTTGTTGAATAAATATGCACTAGCAAAGATCGCTTCAGACATTCAATATTAAAGGGATAGTTCACCCAATACTCACCCCAAGCCATCCTAGGTGAATATGACATTCTTCTTTCTGACGAATACAATCGGTATTATATTTTTAAAAAATTCTGGCTAATCCAAGCTTTATAAGGGAAGTGAACAGCAAAATTTGAAGCCCAAAAAAGTGGGTTTGTGTAAGAAAAATATCCATATTTAAACCTTTAAAGTTAAAAGTAAAATATCTAGCTTCCAGTGGACCACCTTCCTTATTCAAATTACGAAGAAAGTGTAGAGACTTTAAAATGCTTAAGCTCCGTCTGGCGTCATCGCCACACCAGTTTCGCTTTTTCTGTAAGATGAGCACGGAAGGCAGTCCACCTTGTTGGTTGTATTAAAAACAGCTAAAAATGCAGTCTTAAGTCTTTTCATTTCTAACTTCCCAAGCTATGGAGTTATATGAATTTCTTTTCTGCGAATGCACACATGTATTTCTCTTCTGTAAAGCACTTTGTAAACACTTTTTAAATGGTGCTATGTAAATAATGCCTTACTTTTGTTTGTTAAACAGGGATGGCTCTCAGGAGAAGGACAAACAAGTGTCCTCCACTATTGTCTCTTCAGTGCAAACCAAAATCACTCAGGTATGTAAGAAATTATAAACTCACTTTTGTGTAAACTAGTTTAAATTTGATCACAATTTCATGTATCAGTATTTGTATCAAATTAAGATATTCGTTAAGACTTTTTTCTTCCAGTGTTTCATTTTTATTATATAGAAAATTGGAGATTTATCTGAACTACTTTTTGAAAAAAAAAATGAAAAAATTACCTTTTCAGCAGCAGATTAAAAGGATGTAATTTGTGTAATTTTCAAATTATGTAAATATACATAATTTATTTGATATTAAATGTTAATGAAGCCCATAAACCTTCAGACTTCAAGGAAGCTTCACTCTTTTTTCCAAAACAGGTATTTGCCAAGTTATGACAAACTTTTTTTTCTAGTCTGAAGTTAGTTATATTTCTATGAATTTCAATTCGTTCTAATTCTACTTCTTTTAAATTAAAATTGGAATTGGAATTCTACATCAACAACATTTTTATTTATATTTTAGTTATTCACTCTTTACTTTTCATGAGCCACTTCTTTCTACAAAATCACTTAGTTTTTTCAAAACATATTTCATGTCAAATTAATAGACGCCCATACTTGACCATTGTCACATCTTTCTGCTTTTTCAGCATCTCGCAACATTTAAATAAATTAGTTATTTTTAAAAACTTGTCTCAACACCCTGCATTCTTTCCTATTCCTTATCGCAGCGTCTTGTGTATTAATGTTTGACTTAACGTTTGATTGCAATTTGTACGTTAAGCAGTTTCGGACTGAATTAAATTGTTGGTTTGAGGGTTTAGAATAAACCTCTATCCAGAATGCTTGCGAAATATCAATATACTGCTACCTTGCAAACACTGTAATAAGCTAAAAAAAAAAAACACACACACAAAACTTTCGCTACCTCTCTTTAATTCAGCGCCTAAGGGGAAACGGACTGAAATTGTGTAGCAGGGCTGATGAGACTCTTTGACGCTTAGTAAGGCTTTAATATATGTAATTTAGGGCCAGACGCTCTCAGTGGTCTGTGTTTGCTGAGCCCTACGTGCTGAAACTGAGAAATACAGTGATTTGGTTGCATGACCCTGTCACCAGGCCGTGGGTATGTAGGTGTGTGTGTGTGTGTGTTTGTGTGTGTATGGGGAAAAAGAGAGCTTGTCGCTATCGCATGCTGATTCAATGCAGCTGTCAGTCTCTGCAGCTCTGTTATGATCTCTGGCCTTGTGCGGTGAGGATGAAATGCAGAGTACGCTCGCTTTCCTTCCCTTTGCTTATTGTTATACAGAGCAGACAAAGGTAGCTACTGTATGCGTAAAAAAAAAAGGCAGTTGTGTCAGAGAAAAGGAAGCGAGAAATGCATAAGATGATAAACAAAGTACACTGCACTGCGTTTTGCTTGCAGCCATCTGATCCTTAACAAAAAGAAGTCAGCTGCATAAGTCTTTTTATTTTAGCCCTCTCTGTTTAAATAAAAAAAAGTCTACGGTCCTGACATGGTTTCAGATCTTTTGGAAACCTAATTCACTTCCCTTTTCTCCTGGTATACGAAATCAATTCTGACACCTCAGAACTGGGGCAGGACTTCCAAGGGGCAAAGCCTTGCAAAAACGAGTTGGCTCTTATTAAAAGAGCAACTGCTGCTCGAATCAATAGAAGCATGGTTCACCTTGACAAATAACTACCGGCAGGAACTTCTTGCAGGCCTGTGCATGCTTACATTTCAAAAGTCCCTCTGTCCCCAGTTGCCCCCTCTAGCCCAAGCAATGAAAGCTCCAAGACGCACGGACCACCCGTAGATCCTGTGGTAGGGAAGCAGGTTTCAGCTCTGCTCAGTTTGATCCCTTGCCCGCAGCCCTACCTCACGTAACTATGATCGGATCCTCCAGAGGAGAATGTTCCAGCTCTGACATGCACATCCTGACTATTGATAGAGGAAGAAGTGCTCTCATGAGGCACTCCGGTGGAGACTGGTGGGGTTTTTTACAACCTGCAAATGAAAATCTGTAACATTAAAGGCTGGGGAAGCGTGTTCTCGATCTTAGCACAACTCCCCTGGGATTTTACGACCCCTCTATCTGCCTGTCAGCCGAACAACGAGGGAGGCTGTTTTATGGTTCTCCCTGAGGAACATAATAGTCTCTCTTTCTTTTCTTGTGCTCGTGCTGTCCTCCTCATCCTTAAAATTTTGGTGCTGCTTTTCTTATTTGCCTCTGATTAGCAATGGGTGGCATGTTAAGGGAGGCAGGTGACTGATGGTTTGATCAGGAGGCGTTTATGGGTTGCAAAATGCACCCTGGGAGGTTATGAGTGCATTACTGTTGTGCGCAAGATAAGGCACCGAAAAAGTGTTGTGTTTCCAAAGTACCCCACTGTGTGTCTTGTACTAACTGATTGAGTCAGAATGTTGAAGGTTGTTCTTGCCTTTATTGAATAGGACAGTATGCAGATCAGAAAGGCAAGCATGGAGACCTCAAGTTGGGAATCGAACTTGGAAACCCTTGCAAGGCTATTGCCTCCGACAGACCATTGTTTTTTTATTGTTTTTATATATATATATATATATATATATATATATATATATATATATTAAAAATAGAGCGAGTTCAGAGTGATATTGAGTGTAAGATTTCAAAATTGCTTTTAAATGGCCTTGGCCTTTGATTGAACTGCCACCTCTTTGAACTCAAAGTGGGGCAATCCTCTGAACTCTGAAAGTGTAGGTACGAATGTGGGTTATCTGTCAAATTGCTTGGAGGCCTGGGCCCAAATAGCTACAGAGAAACCAAACAACTGCAAAAAGCAGTTATTAGTCACAGTTACAACTAGCTTGTTTAGTCGTTTTTCGCCAGAAAACGACAGAGCTTATGTTTCCATCATGAGAGAGTTGAGTTGGGCAGCCATATTCTTAGATATCCTCACACTTCAGCCAGCTGTGGTCTCATAATGAGCTGTAATCATACTGAAGATATCCTCCTTTCATTCCAGTAATCTGCTCGGGTCAGCTGGAAGCTCAGCGAGCCTTTTATCCCAGCTTAGTCCTGCCACTCTAATGTACTGGATCAACACACTATGATCAGAGAGTCATATTTTCACTGGTGCTTCGTTTTTTGCAGCGGTCGCTTTGTCGCATCCAGTATAGACACCGCACCACGTCAGCGGTCTGTTGTAGGCACGGTGTTAGGCAAAATTAAGCATTGGCTTTCTTTACAATCATGAGTTGTAATTTGAATTGAATTATCTATCTATCTATCTATCTATCTATCTATCTATCTATCTATCTATCTATCTATCTGTCTGTCTGTCTGTCTATCTGTCTATCTGTATGTCTGTCATCTATCTATCTATCTGTATGTCTGTCATCTATCTATCTATCTGTATGTCTGTCATCTATCTATCTATCTGTATGTCTGTCATCTATCTATCTATCTGTATGTCTGTCATCTATCTATCTATCTGTATGTCTGTCATCTATCTATCTATCTGTATGTCTGTCATCTATCTATCTATCTATCTGTATGTCTGTCATCTATCTATCTATCTGTATGTCTGTCATCTATCTATCTATCTGTATGTCTGTCATCTATCTATCTATCTGTATGTCTGTCATCTATCTATCTATCTGTATGTCTGTCATCTATCTATCTATCTGTATGTCTGTCATCTATCTATCTATCTGTATGTCTGTCATCTATCTATCTATCTGTATGTCTGTCATCTATCTATCTATCTGTATGTCTGTCATCTATCTATCTATCTGTATGTCTGTCATCTATCTATCTATCTGTATGTCTGTCATCTATCTATCTATCTGTATGTCTGTCATCTATCTATATGTCTATCTATCTGTCTGTCTGTCTATTTATCTCTGCCTGTCATCTGTGTACAGTGGGGCAAAAAAGTATTTAGCCAACCACCAATTGTGCAAGTTCTCCCACTTAAAAAAATGAGAGGCCTGTTATTTTCATCATAGGTACAATTACAACTATGAGAGACAAGAGATTTTCTATATGGTTTCTGTCTGTCTGTCATGGATGGATGGATGGATGGATGGATGGATGGATGGATGGATGGATGGATGGATGGATGGATGGATGGATAGATGGATGGATGGATGGATGGATGGATGGATGGATGGATGGATGGATGGATGGATGGATGGATGGATGGATGATGGATGATAGATAGATAGATAGATAGATAGATAGATAGATAGATAGATAGATAGATAGATAGATAGATAGATAGATAGATAGATAGATAGATAGATAGATAGATAGATAGATAGATAGATAGATAGATAGATAGATAGATAGATAGATAGATAGATAGATAGATAGATAGATAGATAGATAGATAGATTCCTTTCTTGTCATTAATAATTGTAAACATTGAATTAATACTTTCCATGTTACAAAGGCCACCTGGAACCTTTTTCCCAAAACTTTGTTTGAATTTCTGAAGTTTTTAAAATTCAAATTGCGGTTGTATATCCTATTAAACTGTAATTGAAAAGGCATTCTAAATGATATTCTGAATGGCACACACTGCCGGTTTGTGGGGCACGATTCTCCAACACAGACCTTGATTTAGTCTGTTCTGATCACTGTGTTTAATGCAATCCATGTAATTTTGTGGTTTCACCAAAATGACTTTCATAATGATAACACCCCGTGAAGGACAACAGCAGACCCTTCTCTCCAGAGACACGCTGGTCCTTGCCTGTGTTGTTTGTGCTTTTCTTGACCACTTGTTTGTTTAATGATTAATTCTGCAGGGGTTTTATTGGAAATTCAGGGTTAATAACTTTCCTTCGACTGCATGTGGGGGCGGAAGGCAGCGGTGCCTTTAATTCTGCAACGTCAATGAGCAAACCTTGCTCCTATGACAACCGTGCAATTCAGCCACGTGCTTCGAAAGATTATTTTACTGATTTGATATATAATGGCAAGTTGAGCTGAAGTAAATAACCTTGAAGTAAATGTATGCTGGTTGCAAAGAAAGGCATCATAGCCAGAAAACACATGTATCTGTTACTGTAGCTTATTAACTGATGTTCTTACGTGTAATATTACATTTTATTGTAATATTGTGGGTTCAATATAGATGAGCTCGATCTATAACATTTGTGGCATAGTTGATTACCACAAAAATTAATTCCCACTTGTCACTTTTCTTTAAAACACAAATCTGGTTTTACAGTAAGTTACTTACAATGGAAGTGAATGTGGCCAATCTGTAAACGTTAAAATAGTAAAGCCACAAGACATCATTGCATGTTGATATTATTTTAGTTTGAATAAATTCCAAGCTCACCTGTTCTGTATTCAATTATACAAGTTCATTATGACAATGTAACACCTAAAACTAAAACAACTGTAAAAATTAGAAGAACTTTACTGCTCAAGTCATACAGGATTTTAATATTGAACTTCTAATCCTTTAGTAGTCTTTTTGTTGTTGTTTTGGAGTTTCTTTGATGCAAATTCCATTGGTATGAAATCACTCACACCAGTTAATGTGCAGATTCATTAAGCAAATGTTTATTCAAGTGCCAAGCCTTGCATTCTCTGGTGTCACATTCTCCCTATGGGCTCTTAGCATGCAAGCAGCCTCGGGGAAGGTAACCTGAGTCACATAGAATGAAGAGAGGCGTTTGAAGAGCAGGAATCCAGTTTGCCAATGGCCTTCTTTCCTATAGGACGCCACTAGACATCCGTATCCATATTTAGCACGAAGGATCCTCATATATACAAACCCAGAAGTGAATCTGAATTTCAAATTGCGCAAAGTTGTCTGCAAGCTTATGAATTCATGTTTTTGTTTTCTTGTCCTGTTACTGTGCTGTGATTAGTTCCTCTGGCAAACTCTCCCCTACGAGTACCGTACTAACTTTTTCTCCATTTCTCCTTCCTTGTAGGACCTCATGGCGAAAGTGCGAGCAATGCTTGCTGCCTCCAAAGGCCTTCAGCCGAACTCCTCCTGAGAGAGTTCCACAACGTCCAGGAAGGATCAATCTACATCACGCACGGCAGCAGCAGCTTTCCGTTCAACTACTGGAATGCTGGGCGCTTTTATCCCTTTATGTATGCCTGTTTGGACCTTGCGCTAGTTAGATGTTTTTATTTTGCCTCCAGATTAGCATTAGGCATGGAGATCTTCATTTTGAAGGTGCAGATGGAACCCAAGCAGGTGCAGAAAAACACATAACCAGCAGCAGATGGTAGAGCCTCAGTCTTGCTGTGTGTTTTAGCTGTAAGGCAAAAACAAGAAAGAAGTATTAAAGGCGTAATTCCTTGGATGCAACTAAAAACAAATTTAAATTGCGTTCTGATGACTGAGCTTTTTCCTTTGTAATATTGTGTCTAGCAGAGGGACACAGTTATATCCTTCTGTGAAGGATAATACTGTTTATTTTCTCACCTATCTCCTTTTTTCCTCTCTCTCTCTCTCTCTCTCTCTCTCTCTCTCTCTCTCTCTCTCTCTCTCTCTCTCTCTCTCTCTCTCTCTCTCTCTCCCTCTCTCGCTCTCTCTTTCCTATATGAAGTCGTCTGCTTTCTTGTTTGTTTTTGTTTTTTTTGGTCTTTTTTTTAATATGTGGCCTTCGGTTTTTCATTTCTAAGTTTGAATGAGCCTAATTTTGAAGCTACTTTGTAAAACCGTCAATAAAGTATGAATTATCCAACGCAAGTGTTGGCTGATGTATTTTCCACAAATGACATCTCGTCATGTTCCTTCTGTTTTTCATTTCCTGCACCTGCGAGCTTTGGCCTTTCGACCGTCAGCGCATGTACCGCATCCCAGCATGCACTCTGCATGATAATTAGGCCCCATGTTCTGCTGAAGGGTCCGTATGAGTGGTGCTCTCTGGAGAGCGAGAGAGAGAGAGAGAGAGAGAGAGAGAATGGTGGAAATCATGGTCCATTTAAGAGAGTCTTTAATCTCATGGCGGTTCAGCCCGCAGATGCAAAGCAGCGATTCTCATTTTGGTCCTGCAAGAGAGCGAAATGGACTGGTAAGTGATCCCGGGAGCTGGTTGGTCCCATCCAAACCCATATTTACGCTCACTCCCAAACTCTTGACATGGAGAACTTAACGCTTTCTCATCATGTTCAGATTATGCTGATTCAAGTGGCGTTTTCTTGGAATAAGGGCACAGAGGAATTGTTTTGGGCCAAAGAATAAATATTAAATGTCCATCTGGCATGTATTTTATTGATCATCTGGGTTTTCATTGTTCACTCTGTCCCGCATGTTCAGCCAACCCTGCACAGTCTAATCAGGCCACTTAAGTTACTCAAGTCATTTTTTGATTTGCATTATATAAAAGAATGTTCCTGTTTGTAAATTAATGCTTAATGTTCCATAATTGCACAAATCATAATAATTGTAATGCTATGTGCTTTTGAAAAGGTCAGCTTTGTACTACATTAAATAATAGACGCTGCATTCTTATTACTCTCGCATTTTAACAATTCTCATTACAGAGTTGTCGTCTATTTTATATATATATATATATATATTCACCTAAAGGATTATTAGGAACACCATACTAATACTGTCTTTGACCCCCTTTTCTGTATATGTATGTATATATACATATACACATTCACACACGCATACACACACACACATGCATACATAGGTACATATACACCCAGCAAAGTAGCGTGTGTGTGTTTATAAATATATATTTGGTATTCTGTGGTGGCTGTGGCCTCTTTCAGCAGGATAATGCGCCCAGCCACAAAGCAAAAATGTTTTAGGAATGGTTTAAGGAGCATTATGAGTTTGAGGTGTTGACTTGGCCTACAAATTCCTCAGATCGTAATCCAATCCAGCATCTGTGGGATGTGCTGAACGAACAAGTCCGATCCATGGAGACCCCACCTCACAACTTACAGAACTTAAAGGATCTGCTGCGATCATCTTCGTGCCAGATACCACAGCACACCTTCAGGGGTCTAGTGGAGTCTATGCCTCGACAGGTCAGGGCTGTTTTGGCAGCAAAAGGGGGACCAACACAATATTAGGAAGGTGGTCCTAATGTTATGCCTGATCTGTGTGTGTGTATATAAATTAGTTCATATATATGTGTTAAAGATGTTATATATTCAGCTTTGTTACTCCAGTCTTGAGTGTCGCACAATCCTTCAGAAATCATTCTAATATACTGATTTGGTGCTCAAGAAACATTTTAATATTCTAAAAGATTTATATTTTAAATAAGTTTTCTTTTGAATCTATTCTATTCTTCAAAGAATAATGGGAAAAAAATGTTTTGTGCACTGAGCCTATTATAAGCAGTTGACTTTAAAACAGACCTGAATGCCTATTCCTGATGGCTGTTTTCCCTTCTAGTTTTTCATTATTTTGTTTATCTCATTTTTATTCTTTTATTGAATTCACTTGCTCTTATCGCTACATACCGAGTCTTGGAAATGAAATTTCGTTTGTTGCTGTTTGCTGGAGTACAATATTTCAGTGTGACACGGTTGTTCAGGGCAATTTCCAGGCCAAGTCTTTATAGGCAATTAACTAATTATAATAATAAAATGGAACCGTATTAGCTGGATTGAAACTGAAGACGCCGTCTCTGGAGGGTTGTTTTTGCCTTTGACATTGACCTGCTGTTAGAGCCGGTAGACAGAAGATGGGTTGAGTGTGAGGCTTCCTTCTCGCCCGAGAGCCTCTGTTCATTACACACCAGCAATCTGCTCAGCCATTGCGAGTAAACACATATCTCATTTTTGTCCAAGGCTTCACTCATTCCATGCCTGTAATGGCTGCAATATTCCCTCCAATAACTGGATTGCCTCGTATAGCATTAAATAATGGATTTATATGCAATTAAATGCACCTCATAACATCGATTTGATTCCCAAGGGCTGCATTCAAGGTTTCGCCCACTTACGCTGTCTGAGTTTTCGTGTATGACAAATAAAATGGCTGTGTAGTGTCCAAGAAGTCACTCACGAATGTAATGAAGAGGCAGGTAAAGTGATTTTATATTTACTTTATGAGATCCTGAGAACTACTGACTTCAATCTGGTCCAGCCACTGACAATGAAATGCTGGAAGGAACAGCCTCCTGTTGGCAGAATTTATGTTGGTTTGTCAATTGATCTTGATGTTGGTTCAAAGGAAAATACATGCAAAATGTACCATCAAAATCCAAATGAACTTGGGTTGGGAATGACGTTTCATGGCTCGTTTTGGAGTTTTGCGTCCCTTCGCTTCCCACCGCAGTGGAAACCCCACTAAAATGAAAGGAGACGTGCGGCGACACGTTGGAAAACCAAGCTGGACCCAATTAAGTATGTAAAATTAAAAATCCAGAAGCATGTGTTTGATTCTCTTGATGTGGTTATTCAGCAGAGGGTTACTGCGCTTTTCAAAGTTGTGGCCTGAACTCCTTTAGCAGCTTTGCTGAATTTCCCAAAAGGGGAAAAAAAAAATCTCGTCCAGCTGTGATATATCCTGAATATTATGAAATAGAAAGTGCATAGAATATTTTCTGAGCGGAAAAGAAGAATATGCATGAAAAGCCTAATCCTCAAAGGCACCATTTTATGCAATGTAGGTGCCGTGTTACTGTTAAGAACTAAAGACTTTAATGTGGTCCTAATAGAGATGTTTTCTTTCCCTATGCCTTCCTACAATAGTAGGAGGAGGAATTTGTGATGCGCAGCGATGGCAGTTTCTCAATGAGCTGCCTGTAAAACACAAATCGAATGTATGACATTAGACAGAGTGAAGTGGATGCATTAGCATGACTGACCAAATCCCTATTTATTCAGTGTTCTTTTAATCCAGTGCCACAGTTAGTCCTCCTTGTCTGTGTTTGCCATCATATTCAAGGTGTCCTGATTAAAGTGCCGCAAACTGTCTTAAGTCTCACTCTTGTCCTTCAAGTATCAATTCTATCCCACACAGCCTCAGGAAATGGGTTGCATTATCTCTCCTGTGGCGAAACCATGTGATCACTCTAGCTGCAGATTTATCCTGCAGATGTGAGAGATTTGTGAGATGATATCACCGGCTTCAAGTATAAGGTTACAGTTTAATGTAGTTTTGCTACATTAAAACATTTTTTTCCCCCACACAGTCTACTTGTTGAGTTAATAAAGTAGAACTTGTTATTTGTCTTGAGTCAGTTAACTTATTGTATTAACATAGATTCATTCTATTATTTAAAAAGATGCAGAAAGCCTATCTCTATAAACGTAGCCTTGGTTTAAAGAGCCCTCGTTTCCTCATTCTCGAGCCATCGGTCTGAGATGCCTGTAAAACACAAATCGAATGTATGACATTAGACAGAGTGAAGTGGATGCATTAGCATGACTGACCAAATCCCTATTCATTCAGTGTTCTTTTAATCCAGTGCCACAGTTAGTCCTCCTTGTCTGTGTTTGTCACTTCAAAATTAATATCTTTTTTTTTTCATCATCTTTTTTTCAACACTGATAACACATACACTCACCTAAAGGATTAATAGGAACACCATACTAATAATGTGTTTGACCCCCTTTCGCCTTCAGAACTGCCTTGATTAACTACATTGATTCAACAAGGTGCTGAAAGCATTCTTTAGAAATTTTGGCCCATATTGATAGGATAGGTTCTTGCAGTTGATGGAGATTTGTGGGATGCACATCCATGGCACGAAGCTCCCGTTCCACCACATCCCAAAGATGCTCTATTTGGTTGAGATCTGGTGACTGTGGGGGCCATTTTAGTACAGTGAACTCATTGTCATGTTCAAGAAACCAATTTGAAATGATTCAAGCTTTGTGACATGGTGCATTATCCTGCTGGAAGTAGCCATCAGAGTATGGGTACATGGTGGTTATAAAGGGATGGACATGGTCAGAAACAATGCTCAGGTAGGCCGTGGCATTTAAACGATGCCCAAATGGCAATAAGGGGCCTAAAGTGTGCCAAGAAAACATCCAACACACCATTACACCACCACCAGCAGCCTGCACAGTGGTAACAAGGCATGATGGATCCATGTTCTCATTCTGTTTACGCCAAATTCTCACTTTACCATCTGAATGTCTCAACAGAGATTGAGACTCAACAGACCAGGCAACATTTTTCCAGTCTTCAACTGTCCAATTTTGGTGAGCTTGTGCAAATTGTAGTCTCTTTGTCCTATTTGTAGTGGAGATGAGTGGTACCCGGTGCGGTCTTCTGCTGTTGTAGCCCATCCGCCTCAAGGTTGTGCGTGTTGTGGCTTCACAAACGCTTTGCTGCATACCTCAGTTATAAAGAGTGGTTATTTCAGTCAAAGTTGCTCTTCTATCAGCTTGAATCAGTCGGCCCATTCTCCTCTCACCTCTAGCATCAACAAGGCATTTTCGCCCTACAGGACTGCCGCATACTGGATGTGTTTCCCTTTTCACACCATTTTTTGTAAAACCCTAGAAATGGTTGTGTGTGAAAATCCCAGTAACTGAGCAGATTGTGAAATACTCAGATTCTAAGTAGATGATGGATGCATGTTTTCTCTGTCCTGTTACCAAAACTCATGTGCCATTTTTTTTTTTTGACATGCCCATCAAAACCGGGCAATCCTTAAGAGAGCCTCAAAACCAGGGTAGAAAATAGCCTATTACTTATTCATTATGATGTTTTTGAATGTAAAAACCATGCAAAACGTCATACGTTTTTAAAACGTTTAAAAAGTCAGTTCATGACACCCTTAAAGAAGAATTACATTATATTTTTTTATAATGTAATTCATTAAACAATTGGATAAATTATGGACCAAAACAGTGGTTTAACATTGTACATTTTTCCCCTAAAAAAGTTTGTTAACAGGAATGAGTGTCCATGTGTGTGAGTGAGATTTCTGTGTTGAAGGGATGTGCTGTGCTTGTTCTTCACAGCAAATGAGGTAGAAAGAGAAAGGAGAAGAAAGAGGATAAGAGAGAGTGAGGGAAGGAGAGGGAATAGAGAGGGATGTGGGTGTGTCTCACTCTTTCTCTTGCATGGGTGGGTGTTTGTGGCACCTTCATGGGTTCTCTCAATCTTCTTCAAAAGATAAGACAAAAATTTAAGCCACTTTTGGGTGGATTGGCTCCCTGTGATATGCTTTTCATATTGTAAAACTAATCCTAAAAATATCTACAACTTCAGTAGATTAAAAATCAGAGTATTATATAAACTAATATTTTCACTATTAAATCTACAAACAAGAGGACTCTCCTGCTAAGCTATTTTTACTCAGTCCTGTTTTTTTATATGAGAAACATGATTGAAAGTATCAGGGTTGAGATTAAAGCAAATACATGGTAAAGTGTAGGTTTAGATACTGGTATAACAAATAAAACAAATGCTGTTTTATTTAGTGTTCTAAACCTGTAACTGTAACTTTAGTAACTGTAGTGTTAATTAACGTTTTAAATATATTTTAAATTAGCACTTAGATTAATGTGCAGGGCACTTTGCTTAATGATCAAGTGTATTTTAGAGTTCATTTTCATGCATATTTATATACAATGTCCTGGGGACAGAAATAGCACCCATTCGGTGGAATGCCTCGGTAGACGTATTATTAGTCATTATGATTGTTACAATTCATAATCAGTATATTAAGTTTTCATTATGGTGCATTTGCATTATACTAAAAAACAGTATTAAAAAATAGGCTGTTCTGGATGTGCAAGCTAGATTTATGGATAGTGACAAATGAATATCATAATTTATCTTTGACTGCTAATTCGGGCTGTGACCATAAAATGCGTATTTGGACGTGTCTGGCGAATTTGTCTTAAATTAACAAAATTACTAATAGGCTACATTTTAATTAATTTTGCTAGATTCAGGGATCTTGTATAAAGTTAGCTTATTTTATATAAAATTCTGCGTAACAACCATTATAATCATCGTCCGCATTTTATGTCGAAAAAAAAGAAGGCTGGGAAAACGAATGCAAATGATTCAAAGCATCGTTGTTGTTGCTGAATTACGCGACAGGTTCTCTTCTCGCGAGAAGATGCAAACACTTGAGACGAGCCGACGACGCACACAGGTAATTGAGGTCGCCGAGATTTCGGTGTACATATATATTTTCTTAAATATCAAGTTTGACAAATGCTATTAGGTATTTTGAACGAAAATCGATAGGACCACAAAGAATGCAATGAGGCACAATGACTTCTAATATAATAGACTAGATTGGTATAGGCCCAATGTGTGTAAGCATTTAGTGCAGCTGGCCAAAATGTGGGCCAAGTTAGTCTAGTGTTCAATAATTTAAAATAAATATGCCCATCCCTATCTCGCTACATTATGGTGGGTTTTTCTGAAAACCTGAGATGCATTGCAGCTGTTAATAATGTCCCTTGAGTGTTAACTGGTTTGATTGGCCTACAAGTCTCTTCTCTGCCAACCATTTTATTTTATTTCTTGGGGCCAACTTAAAGTCTCCCCGTAACCTGCTAAGTCAAGCCGCCTTGTCCTTTGTGGTGTTAAGACAGTGGTTTGAGGGGTCGAGGGAGAATAAAGGGAATATTTTATCAAAGCCATTGAGTGAAATGTTTCAGTGGACATTTGCAAGTCAAATAGTCTGTGGGATCAAGGGGCTTGACTAGAGCAGGAATCTTGGGAAATGTTTAACTGCTTTTTTCTGATGCTTTATACCTCGACCTCATAATACATCAACGACTTTGGTTTGATGCATCAATTAGAGAGAATTTATAAAAAGCACAAATGAATCATTGATTCTTACCCATGGCATTGTGTTTGAGGAAGTGTGTCCCCAAGGTCCTTTACTCATAAAGGGTTAATTTAAGTGGGAAGGCTTCATAAATCCTTGTAAATCCATTCCTGGCCAGAGACTTTTCTCTCATTTTTATAAACACATGAAGCATTGTTATTTTAGCCGCTGGATGAAGTAGCGCTCCTCTAAGTGCTCTATTTCTTCTCTCCTCTGTCTTGTTTATAGAGGTGCTTTCGTCTGTGGCTAGTCCCTGTCCAGAAAGCATAATTTGTTCAGTGCTAATCTTGAAGAGGGCGATTTAGTTGAGAATTATAGACTTGTATATTAGTCTTATCATACAGCTCAAGGACTCTGGCTGTACAATGTCAACAGACCTACCCAGTTGGCTGAACTACCTCACATCCATTAAAAGGACAGTTCTCCCAAAAATTAAATTCTGTCATTTACTCACCCCAGGGTTAGAAATGAATGGTTGTTTGGAGCAAACATTATGGCTGTTGCATTTGAAGTACAATGTGGTTTTACGCATTTGCAGCATTGACCATCATAATCAGTGCACGTTATGTTGAGTTTATGAAAGAATGGCTTGAATATGAGGGTGGTTGAATACAAATATTTGGACTATATTTAAAAATTACATCAAGTTAGCACCAGCTAACAATATTTTTCAAATAGGTTGATTTTCAGTATGGTATTCATATTTATCTGCTGTTATTTTAGCTTGATTTATTTTTAAGCTACTATAAAGTTTTTATTTAATTTATAAGCTATTTATATTATGCAATTGTACTGTAAATATACGTATGCCACCTTCGAGCTGCATTAAATATAAGCTATATCAGATGCAGCTTATGTAAGTGTGGTTAAGAGTAATATATGACATATAAAAGACAACACAGATAAATTTAGTAAGTATAAAAATGGCCATTATAAATGTAAAAGATGCCCCTGCTCTGGAATTCAGACTTTTCTTCTTCTTCTGCAGAACACAAAATGAATATTAAGTTGAATTCAGTGAAGAGAAGCAATAGCAGCTGTCACCATTTTTCTGTAAAATTGCTAAAATATTAGGTTGGTTGTCACTAAAACCAAGAAAATGACTTGAAAAATGACTTTTTGTTTACACCTTTGAGTGCTAAAGGCATTTATGATGCACTGCTGTTGTGTTGAATTAAACTTGCTTTGGAACAACATGAGAGTGAATATATGATGGCAGGTTTTTTTTTCTTTTGAGGGGATGAACTGTCTCTTTAAACACGGACGTCTGCAAAAGTGAAGGTTAATGATGGCTACTGGCACTGCCCACCTCACTACATTGAGGACTCAATCAAAAGCCCCTCTCCAAACTCCATACTCATAAATTCTCCTGCCCAGTGTGCTGCTAAATGTCATTTTAACTTATGACCTTGCAGTAGAGGACCATGTAATGTGAGAGGGGAGAGCGTGAGGCTCTAGTCACCTGTGGAACAAGTCGCCTGGCTGCCCTGCAAAACAAAAAAAACAAAAAAATCCCAATCAAAACAAATCAGTTTGAGTTTGCGGCTGTCTAATTATCCTCCTATGAATACGAACAAGCTCTTGCCTCCACGGGGTGTGCGGATTCACAGCGAGGTGGAATATCTACTTGCTTTTCTTTTGATTTCTTTGTTTCTGTCATTAACTTCCCACAGCATCCTGAGAGGATGTTTTCAATCTTGTACTCTTTGTGTTTTCTTGTGTAATGAGAGAAAAGAGCGTTTAACAGGGTTCGATCACATTCTTGAGCTCGAGCTGCTGCGCTCTGATTTCGCTCTCTTCAGCGCCGCATGTTCAGACTGATTGAACTCGGAGAGAGTGAAAGAATGCCTCAAGCTTTGTTGCACCTTCTTTCATAGCCCTACAGGCGGATACTCACTGGAGAAGGTGACCCATGAGGTTTCATTGGCTCTTTTCATTTTCAATGTAATAGAGGATGAGGAAGAGTAATATCACTCTCCATTTCTCACATGTCTTTGGTGATGCAGTGCAGTCCATAAAGGAGGCCCTGTTCCAAATGGCATATTTAAAGGATTAGTTCACTTCAAAATGAAATTTTCCTGATATTTTACTCACCCCGATCTCATCCAAGGTGTTCGTGTCTTTCTTTCTTCAGTCGAAAAGAAATTAAGTTTTTTGAAGAAAAAATTCCTGAATTTTTCTCCACATAATGAACTTTGATGGCAACCAATGGGTTGACGGTTCAAATCAATGCAGTTTCAAAGGGCTTCAAAGGGACTCTGCACGAGTGTAGGCGAGTCTTATCTTATGTCATTTAAAAAATATATGTATATACCTTTTAATCTAAAATGCTCATCTTGTGCTGCTCTGCGATGCACCATGGATTATGTAATCACGTCGGAAAGGTAACTCTAGATCGCCTCAAGCGAACGTGTGAAGACAAGTGCAAGATGAGCATTGTAGGTTAAAAAGTACATATTATTTATTTTTTTTAATAAACGATCGTTTCGCTAGACCCTATTCCTCAGCTGGGATCATGTAGAGCTTTTTGAAGCCTTTTGAAACTGCATTGATTTGGACCTTTAACTGTTGGTTGCCATCAAATTCTGGAATGTTTTCCTCAAAAACAATAATTTATTTTCGACTGAAGAAAGAAAGACATGAACATCTCGGTCGGATGAGATGGGGGCGAGTAAAATAAGAGAATTTTATTTCATTTTGAAGTGAATTAATCCTTAATATGGGCTTGTCTCATGGTGTTTGCTAACATCCGGTCCTGAGACCACAGAGGGATGTAGAGTCAAGCCACTCTCATGTCTTTGAGGTGAGTTCTGACTTAAACTTATCCTTGAAAGACTTGTTTTTTATATTTAGAATTGGTTTCTATTAGGGATGCATTGAGATTACATTGCTGGCCAACATTGATAAGCTGACAGTAGTTTTTATGTTGACTGATCAATTACTGTTATTACAATTATATAATATTTTGTCCAAATCATTAAAGGGTTACTTCAGCGATTAGCATTAAGCTTTGTATCAGTAGAAACCCGGGAGTATATTCAAATTATCTGCCCTCATATGACCCTAAGACGAGAAGAATTAATTTTTTTATTTCTGGAAAAATTCATCCAATAACGCAAATATCGTCATTTTGCGTCATCGGAGGAGTTTTTGGCCAGAGGCTGAAGACTACAGGCAGTAGAGGGCGCTATTTCCACATGTTTTCAACATCGCACTCACAGCACTCGGCACACGGAGCTGCGAAGATTCATGTAAACGGCGTGGTGGAGAGCAAAGTGAGTGTTTCAACTTTTAAAATGAACTTCCTATGAAAGTTAAGCTTCCAAAGACATGATCTGAAAATGCGCCAGACTGATCACGCGCTGTGAATGTAGCCGTAGCTGCAGCCGCGAATCCTGCGATTACCTCAGCTCATGTGATGAATGTAATCCAAATCCTGCAGCGTTTGTGCCATGACGCTCAGGCTCACTCACATTATATCGAACAGACACGTTCAGTTTTAATTGTAGTGTCTTTAACTGAACTGATTTTATGAAAATGAACGTGGTAGGCAAGTAATCCTGTAGCTGTGCCTAGAGTAGGAGGGCAGCGAAGTGCATTCTGGGAATTGTTGTCTTTCATCCCCATGAGAAAAAAATACATTTTCTGTGTTTTCTCAGTCTA
This sequence comes from Gobiocypris rarus, assembly GCA_023029165.1. Lineage (NCBI taxonomy): Eukaryota > Metazoa > Chordata > Actinopteri > Cypriniformes > Gobionidae > Gobiocypris > Gobiocypris rarus. Next base: position 26,852,619 of record CM040930.1, read on the forward strand.
GAAGGCACCAAATTCAAAAATAATTTCACATTTCTACTACATTAATGACCCAGTTTAAATACAGATTCACTGCAGCACTGAAGTATGCCTTTAATAAATAATACACTAAAAACTAGAATGTTCTACAAGTGAATTTATGCATCATAACATTTTAATGTGCAGTATGAAACATATAAATTCAGATTTGCTAAAATACATTAAAGTGTTGGTTCTAATTTGTTATCATTTATCATTTTCTAACATTACAACTATTGTGCAACATATATAACCACAGTTTTTAATATGTCTTAATGTTTGTTAAAAGGTTAGTTCCCCCCAAAATGAAAAATATCCCATAATTTACTCCCCCTCAAGCCATCCTGTGTATATGACTCTTCCAAGCTTTGTAATGGGAGTGAATAATATCTTCTTCTTTTTTTGAACCCCAAAAAAGCACATCCATCCATCATAAAAGTAATCCTTATGGCTCCGGGGGCTAATAAAGGCCTTCTGAAGCGATGCAATGCGTTTTTGTAAGAATAATATCCATAATTAAAAGTTTATAATCTGTAGCTCGTTAGCTTCTGGTAACGCTAGCTGCACGTTCACGGGAGAGTTGAGTTCCGGTGTATAGGACGTAGACAGCGTATGGTGAGAGTAGACACCTCTCGTGGTTCAAACAAATAGTGCTGGGCAACAAACTCAAGCTCCTCCGACATTTCTCTTTCAAATTCTTGTTTTAGACTTTTGTTTTGTTTAAATTTATATTTTTCTTACAAAAAAACACCGCTTCGCTTCAGAAGGACTTCAAAATGACAGCGGTGAGTAAGCAGCAATTAAGAACATATTATCCTGAACATTCGTTTCATGTGTCATAGAACAGAAGAGTGGCTCTCGACTGCGTGTGTGCGTAAAAGTCACATCTTTTTGATTTTTCCCACCCATCAAGTCCTTCACACAAAAATAAGTCTGCAGGTTTTCATAGACAACCTTAGGAAGTCAGAGAAGTAACCTAGATGTAAAAATAGAGTAGTTGAGTTTGCACAATTAAATCTCCATTAGTGACCAATACCATTGAATTCCTCTTGAAACGTCTCAAACGTGTCCAATTCAGATCTTTGTTTTTTTGGGGGGTTTTTTTGCTAGGAGTGCGACAAGGCTGGAGAAGAGTGTGCATGCATTGTAAGGTCTTTACAATGTTAAAGTGCACAAATCACCATGTGGCCATGAATATATACCACTCATTCATTGTGTACAATCCGCTATCTATACTATGATTTGTGTACTTTATTGCAAGTAATTTCTGTATGTAAGAAGAGAGATCATTACTGCACAGAGGCAATCATGTCAAGCTCAAAAGGCACAAAACCTTCATAAAATACAAATGCTCTTTTTTTTTCCCAAAGGAAATGAGACTATTGCATTTTATGTGCTTAGCTGGTCTGGGTTTTGTATGCAGAGCAAAAATGAAGTAAGAGAGGCTGAGGTCATGTAGGTGAATCCATGACATTTTAACCTCAAAGCGTCTGGTTCTGATTTAGCAGAAGCCCTCTGTCTTTACACAGAGGAAGATCTCAGGCTTGAATAACAGACCACTCACGTTGACCACTCCTTACAAATCCTCTGGTGTTAAAAGACACCAAACCTGCTTATGAAACAACAACAAAAAAAATTGAAGTAAACCAGTTGATCATGGTGCAAAGTGATCTCTCAAGCGAACTGCAGTTTTTGAGACGGTACGTGATTGCAGCATGATTACAATGCAGCGAGCGGTGTAATTTACCTGCAGTGTGTGCCATTGTGTTTGTCCTGTGGCATACATCCACCCTTTATCAGGGAGAATAATGGCCTCATCAGTTCTCGTCTTTCTTGCCTCTGCACAAGCGTGAATGTGCCTTACTCTATGGGGCGGATAGCAGGGGATGATACGGTATCATTTCAGAGAAAGGCATTTTGTTAGGGCATGTGATGAGGCATGTTCGACGTCTCGGAATCATGCATCTCCTCCACGAGATTGCATCGAGCTCACCTTCGGGCGCTGCCACTATCAAAAATAGTTTTCCTTTATCTTCCTAACATAGGGAAGCTGATATATCTATGTTCCAAACTGAATATAACAGCCTAATTGGCTTCTAGATTTACGCTGAAGGGCACTTAGATACATAATCATTTTCAGTGTGAGTAACGTTTCCTGTAATGTTTGCCCTTTCATTTCTTTTTTTCTCTTACACCCTGTCAGCTTTCTCTCCCGTTCCCGTTCCCCCTCCGTATCTTTTTCTCACTTGTACACAAATAAGCACACATGCACGTTCGAATTTCAGATGTTCTCAGCATCCCTCGTGGACATCAGTGTCCATATGGCTGATCCATCATCTCCTTAGAGAAGGGGAACTGGAGTGGCCAGAATCCACTTCATTTAATTGCTCATTGTGTTTTGTTTCCTAGTATTTGAGAGGATATTCCCTTTAGGACTCAGCTGGACTCGTGGCTTTTTGTTTGAAATGTTTTATTTATTTATTTTTTATTTTAAAGCATCGGAAGAGGAGGGCCGTCAGGGCTTAGCCTGATTATGCGTTAGGGGCCATATTTGATCATGCCTTTGCAGCTGTTTGCTAGCTGTGGAGAGAAAAGTGGCTTCAAAAGACTAACTTTTCAGTGGGGAATCACATAATGCAGGTTTCAGCCTCCTGTGGCTCTGTAAACAGACACTGCTAAGTGCTTTGATTCTTTATACCCCACTTTTTGTGCTCGAGACCAAGACTTTCTCCACTTTCTCTTAGGCCTTAAATGCATAAATATGCATTCTTTCTTATTTCAATGTGGATTGGTGGAAATTAAATTGAGGGATTTTTAAAGAAAAATAGAGCTACCTGCCCTGCAAAGACAGATCAATGGAAACCAGCCAAACTTAAAGAGTTAGTTCACCCAAAAGTGAAAATGTGTCATTAATGAGCAATATTACATTGACGTCCCAGACTCTCCAGACACCCATAAGTTTCAGTACTACAACACATCTAGACAAAATTAAACCATATGTGACTCCAGTGGTTTAACCTTAATTTTATGAAGCAATGAGAATACTTTTTGTGCACTAAAATAACGACTTTATTCAACAATTTCATTCTAGCATGTGTTGCAGTAATTCATTCTAGCATGTGTCAGTCTCCAACGCATCCTTCTGTGCGTAGGAGACTGACACAGACTTGAATGAAATTGTTGAATAAAGTCGTTATTTTAGTTTTTTTTTTGCGTCGTTTTAACAATGTATTTACTACCTTTCTGGGCCTTGAAAGTGCTAATTAAATTGTCTATGGAGGGGACAGAGAGCTCTCGGATTTCATAAAAAATATCTTAATTTGTGGATGAATGAAAGTCTTCCGGGTTTGGAACGGCATGAGGGTGAGTATTTAATGACAGAATTTTAATTTTTGGATGAACTATCCCTTTAAGTAGATTACTGCGGGTGAATTTAATTAACATTGAAGAAGGGACAGTATCTGATCATTTTATGGTCTGTCTGAAGCTATGGTTTCATTTTGTCTAGTTGTGTTTGTTGCGCTGAACCTGGGTGTCTGGAGAGTCTGGGATGTCAAAGTTATACTGCCCCTTTGACCTTATTGCTTTGTATTTTCCATCAATGTATAAGACAGAGTATTGCTTTGTGAGATTCCTTTTTAAAGAGATGAAATGTCATTATTTGCTTGCCCCTATGTCAGTGTGTGTGGTGAATTTGTGAACAATGTGAAGACTTGGGCAGGGCTGTTAGGGCTGTATATATATATATTGAAACCATTTCAATTTCATATATATATATATATCTCATACAGGGGTTGGACAATGAAATTGAAAACATGGCCAATGCAGTGTTGGAGGTTACACGCCTATGTATGTGCGGCCTGGTGGCCAATCTACTGATTTTACATTGCATCATTAAGAGCAGAGTGTGAAGGTTGAATTAGCAGAGCAATAGCACAGCTGTACATAAAATATTGCAATCCACACAACCTAATGGGAGAAATTAGAGTTTATTGAGAGCTGTGGTATCCAGGGTAATGTCGGCATACCACCACAAAGGACGAACCACATCCAACAGGAGTAACTGTCGACACGAGGAATCTCTCTGAAAGGGATGTCCAGGGGCTCATTCTTCGTACATGGATTACAGTTATCTGGATTTTACTGTTGACGATTTGACATGATCCAGGATTGTTAGGTTCTTCGAAGATCATCCCGGAGTTGCTGTCATGGCAGGTCCATGAGCTCAAACCTGCTCGGGAGCAGTTTATTTAGTTTCAGCTGGAATAGATTGCATTTTAAGCGGAGGTGATACTTAAAGTCTGTCCCAGCCACTGCTACTTTCTTACATGAGTACCTTATTGAACCAGGAACAAATGTAATTTCAAATAATAACAATTTAAAAATAAATTAGAAAATAATATAATGTTGTGTAGTCTATCATAGATACAGGCAGTTTTACTATTTGTGAGAGAATAGAAATTAATTGCTGCATTGAAATAAAAATGTAAAGCATGTACAAATACTAGAAATCATGAAATGATTGGGAAATATGTAACAAACACTACATTTAATTTATCTATTGTAACTTTAATGTTTTGGTCGCTTGACTGTTTCCTTATAAAGGTCAAGAAATTTGCCACGTTTTTTGTTAGGTGTGAGATGTTCTTTTTTTAATATGATATCAATACGTTGCTGTCTTGACGCCAGCCAATCGCTGCGTTGCAGATCATGGTTTCAATTATCGATATATCTGCCCTTTCCAATGAACATAAGAACATGCAGTAATCTCAGTTTAAATTCAACTTAATCCAGATATTTTAAATAAATCCACAAATTCGTTTGAAGAACCAAATTAGCCAGTTATCACGATAAGAGGTACTGTCAAAGCGTCTCGAATGTATTAAGCGAGGTACAAAGAATAGACCCCAGGTGCTAACCCAAAATGTACGTATGCTTCAGTTTCATTGTCCAACCCCTGTATGTCATTCTGGAAATTAACTTTTACTGGTTTTTACCAAAAATGATATGGTTATTCATAGTTTTTACTTTTACTTAAAAGTAGTGAACATTTGTATTAGTCATGAAAATGTATTTTATTAGTTTTTATTTTAAGTTAAACCAAAGGTTTTCACTTTGTTTTTCAGCTTTAGTTTTTTTTTTCTCCCCTTTCACAGAAGAAAGCAAGCCATATGGGTTGAAATGACATGAGGGTGAATAAACAATGACAGCATTTCCATTTTTGGCTGAACAAATCCTTTAACACTATTTCATTCCTGTCAGGAGACTGCTCCAGTAAAGCAAACCTCCCCCTGAACACACACATTGACCTTCATTTTGTTCTTATATTTCCTTTCTAGCCTGAGCCATACTTTAAATAAATAAATAAATAAATACTAAGGGTCAGGACTTTACGCTGACTGGCAGGGCTAATCAGCACCGCTGCCTCTGTGCCAGTCAACCCTGTATTGAATTTGTAACAGCATAATCCTTTTTACGTTAATGCAAAGGATAACAGGGGAAAAATAGCAGTGCTGTGACATTGAAGCCAGACAGGCTCTTGTTTTCACAGTATTACTGGCATCGAGTCGAGGTTCCATTCATAACGCTTTATTGTGTGACGGCAGTTTTGAAATGTGCCCTCCTAGCGACAGTTAAAACGGATAGGGCATCGAGAGACATTTCAGGAGCTGTTCATAAGTTACGGAGGGGAACCAGTGAAGCAGAGTGAAACCGAAATTAATGTTCCCCTGCAGAGGGGCCGTCAAGGCCATATCAGCGCAGGGAGGGCCTGTCGTTTAACAGACCTCAGAGTCTTTAATTAGAATCTGCCTCTCAAACGGGGCTTGTATTTCTGGTTAAACAAAACAGCTGGCGGATCTATGTATGAAACTCTGGTCCAGCCCAGACTTTCCTTTGGTGTCTGTACATTCAGAAAGAAGTTTCTCTGGCATGTGCTTTGGACATTTTTGGAGGCATGCATATAGACGTGTGTGAACGGGATATTGAGTGCAGCTAAGAATGTGCCACGTACAGCAGAGGGGCATGAACCTTGACGCCTGTCTCAGTCCGGACAATTGAAGCCTTTGATCTAGTGATTTGCAGTGGTATGTACATGCATCATGCATGTTCTGATTTGCATATTTAGCTTTTTATATAAATAATACTAATATTATTAGAGAAATATATTTAGCATTTACTATAATTTATATTAATATCATTAGATGATTTACATATTTCACTTTTAATTTAATGAATACTGATATTATTAGATGGATATTTTTGTACTATTTTATTTGTTTGTATTGTCTGTCTGCCTCTGTTATCAGTGATACATTTATACATTTTTATTTATAAATAATTTTGTATTAACTATAATCTATATTTTATTCATATATGAATAATTTAAAATTGTTATAAAAATAAAATGTCATACTGTACTTATGTGAAGTCCTCCTGCAGTTACAGTCAGGTAAATAAAAATAAAGTAGAAAAATATCCATCAAATATATATATATATATAATTATATTGCCAAAAGTTTTGAGACGGCTGCCTTTGCATGCACATGAACTTTAATGGCATCCCATTCTTAATCCGTAGGTTTTAATATGGAGTTGGCCCACCCTTTAGAGATAACAGCTTCAGCTCTTCTGGGAAGGCTTTCCACAAGGTTTAGGAGTGTGTTTATGGGGATTTTTGACCATGCTTCTTGAAGCGCATTTGTGCGGTCAGGCACTGATGTTGGACGAGAAGACCTGGCTCAGTCTCCGCTCTAATTCATCCCAAAGGATTTCTATCGGGTTGAGGTCAGGACTCTGTGCAGGCCAGTCAAGTTCCTCCACACCAAAATCACTCATCCATGTATTTATGGGCCTTGCTTTGTGCACTGGTGCGCAGTCATGTTGGAACAGGAAAGGGCCATCCCCAAACTGTTCCCACAAAGTTGGGAGCATGGAATTGTCCAAAATATCTTGCCGTTCTGAAACATTAAGAGTTCCTTTCATTGGAACTAAGGGGCCAAGCCCAACCCCTGAAAAACAACCATGCACCATAACCCCCTTCAATGCAATCAGGCAAGTACTGTTCTCCTGGCAACTGCCAAACCCAGACTCGTCCGTTGGATTGCCAGACAGAGAAGCGTGATTGGTCACTCCAGAGAACACGTCTCCACTGCTCTAGAGTCCAGTGGCGACGTGTTTTACACCACTGCATCCAGTGCTTTGCATTGCACTTGGTGATGTAAGGCTTGGATGCAGCTGCTCGGCCATGGAAACCCATTCCATGAAGCTCTCTATGCACTGTTGTTGAGCTAATCTGAAGACCACACAAAGTAGTAGCTATTGACTCTGCAGAAATTTGGCGACTTCTGTGCAGTGTGTGCCTCAGCATGCGCTGAACCCGCTTTGTGATTTTACGTGGAGTTGCTGTTGTTCCCAATTGCTTCCACTTTGCTATATTGCCACTAACAGTTGGAGAAGTGAAGAAATTTCAAGAATGGACTTATTGCACAGGTGGCAACCTATCACAGTACTACGCTTGAATTCACTGAGCTTCTGAGAGCTTTCACAAATGTTTGTAGAAGCAGTCAGCATGCCTTGGTGCTTGATTTTATACACCTTTGGCCATGGAAGTGATTGGAACACCTGAATTCAATGATTTGGATTTGGATACACCCCTATTATTAATATTGTGTTATCTTGTTAAGGTAAACTCTAAATGACACATAAAAGCAAACTTAATTTGGCTTGGTTTCATTTACATGTCAGTCAGATGGTCTCTTCAGGTTAAATGGGTGGTTTTTGGCCTGCAATGTGGATAAAGCATGCAAAAAAAGATAATGTTGATACACTCTGCATTTTTAAGCACCATTTTAATCATCTTTCATCATTGCAGTTACCTTAGTATCTGACTTCTACTTTTTCTAAAGATATTTTGGCATCAACTCAGCCACTTTTGGTCATTTCTCATTTCTAAAGGTTGGCACATTGGACAGAATAGACTCCAGTAGGCAGAGAAATTGATCTGCTTTTCTTTCCTCACAAAAGCAGGAGCTTTGAGATGCATTGGGACTCTGGGACTGACCATTGTTTAACACTTTTTACAGAGTAGCTTGTGAGCGGCTTTGCTGCCCCGCCGTTCAGCAAAGAAAACTCTACAGCCGTCTCTGTGTGCCCAACATCCCACAAACCAGCCCCATTGTTCACCGCATTCTAAACCTGTACATCTCCCAAATGGAAATAGTATTTTTCTCAGTAGATGAAGCATGTGTAGCCACGTTTTGACTTTTTTAAACCAGGCTTAGATGGATCAGCGCTTTCTAAAAAAAGAGTAGCTAACAGCATCTCAAACACACATGCACAAAGACTCATCTGAAGAATCTGAAATAAGTGAAAATGTTTTCAAACTCTCAAACTTGTTTTTGTACTTTTTGTACTTGTACTTTTATCTTACAGAAAGTGAGTTGTAAGTAGGAAAATATAGTTCCATTAAGCCCATTTCATTCAGCATTCAGCTGAAACAACAAAAGCTCCATCTTTTCTTAGCTCTTTTCTGTAAAATGTTGTTTGCTGTGTCTAATTAATGCAAGAGGGCTACACTTGTTGTTTTGTGGATTATCTTTGGCTTTGAAAAATAACCCTTAGGTTGTTGTTTGATTGAATACAAGCCTTAGAATAACTGTTTAGCATCAATGTAGAAGAAGAACCATACATTAAATTAAGGTGGTTTCAATCTGTCTTTGTGATGTGTTTTGGCTACCGTCCCCAGACACTTAGGAACTCTCTTTAGGCCTGTCAGCCTTTGAGAGAATCACTGTCTTCTGTCTTACCTCGCCACACTCGAATGCGTTTTGGATCTTTGCTCCCTTAAGAGGAAATTGTAAAAGATGCAGCGACTGGGCATAAAGATTCTTCCGCAGTGCTCAACGAACGGCCCAATTTAAGTGCTCTATCATGGGACTGATGCCTTGTGCTCTACTTCCCCAATGATTCAGGTACCCGAAGGCATGAGCAGACTTCAAGGCATGAATGAGACAGAAAGTTATGAGAAATGTTGCAATTGTTACATCCCATTTAATCATCAATGAGATGCTATTTCAATATTGGTATAATCATAAAACAATTGGCTTTCATTACCAGTGATATGAGTTGACGTAAAACTGCATGAAGGTGTAGCGCAACTGTAAATCAGTGAATGACATCCTGTACCCGTCTCTAAGGACCTGTCTGCATTATCCTCCTATACTTCTTCTTACAGTCTGAAAGCACTTCGCAATAGAAAGAAATTTCATTTAAAATAATATCATAAAGAAATTCCTTTGACATTCACATGCACATATGCACATGCACTTGAAATATGGCGTTTGCTGTCATCGCCTTTTTCCAGTGTTAAGCAATGGATTTTTTTTTTTCTATTTCAATTGCAAATGCAATCAAAACATAATGGGCAGAATGTGAGTATTGGCATGAGCTTATTGCCTCTTTCAGTCCTGAGAGAACAGAGGCTATTAAACTGGTCCTGAAAGAGAGCTGATGTGCCAGTAATGAACATCAGTTTTGGTAACGGATAGATGGATGTTGGCCATAAGGAGAGAGAGAATTGTAAGGATTATTTGTGGCATCATTATTGGCGATTCTGAAGTCACTCAATGTATTTCAGCCATGCATTTTATTAAGTTTTTAAATGATGGCTCAAGATTCAGATGGTAGTCCTTTGGAGATTCTGCAATTCAATTAGCCATTGTCAGCCAAACTGTGGTTGGATTTCTTACAATTATTTCCAGGCTCAGGCCTTTATGTTTACGCAGAGATCCCCACATTGCATTTGAAACGTAATCCCATTATTAAAGAAGTTCAAGATAAAGATAAAGCTGTGTTGTCAACTTTGAATTCTTGGGAGACATTATGACAATGACAAGTTATCAATACTTTCTGTCTCTCTCCCATAATGATAGCCCTCAGTTGCATTGGATTTGACACCAAATCCTCTGATCCTATTGATTTTACCAGCTTTCTCTTCTTTTTCCACTTTTCTTTTTCACTCCAAATTTGTAGATTCCACGAGCTAAAAAGTTTGTGAAACCAAGAAGACAAATTCATAAATTGAAAATATGCCCTTTTTGTTGTAAATCAGATTTTTGTTTATCTTGATTTGAGTGTTATGTATGGAAGCTTGTTTCCACAACAGAATTAAAAATAAAAAGGCAAATGTGACTTTTTATCTCACAATTCAGGCTTTTTTTCTCGCATTTCTGACTTTTTTCTTCTCACAATTGTGAGAAGAAAGGCAGAATTGTGTGATATAAACATGAAATTGCGAGTTATAAAGTCAGAATTGCATGATATTAAGTCAGAATTGTGTGATATAAACTTGCAGTTGCATGTTATAAAGTCAGAATTGCAAGATAGATTGTCACAATTACGTGTTATAGTCATAATTGCGGGATATAAACTAAAAGAAAAGTATTTGTACTTATTACTTAGTAATTGGACTAAATAACTCACAATTACGAGTTTATATCTCACAATTCTGAGAATAGTCAGAATTGCAAAATATAAACTTGCAATTGCCAGAAAAAAAGTAAGAATTGCGAGTTTATATCTCGCAATTCTGACTTTATAACAAGCAATTGCAACTTTCTATCACACCATTCTGACTTTATAACTCAATTATCTTTTAAAACATTTTATTCTGTGGTAGAAACAAGATTCCATAGTTATGTGATGTTGCTGTAAAATGAGTTTTTTGTTAGTGGCCAAATATGTTCAGGTGTTTAGTACAGTAGTGATTGTTAATCTAGTGCTCCTCTCTCAAATTTATGAATGTGAAGAGCAGCAGAGCTTTTCGCTGTCAGATGAAGAGCACTGCACTTTGAGGACCATCGAGCAGCATTATTACAAAGGCACAATTAGAAAATATGATTTCAATTGAGAAAATGTTGGTTGCTTTGCACATCTGTAATTTAGCAATGTTGTTCCATCCACCCCAGCCAGATTAGAAGTTTTGAATTTTGATCTTGTTTTTGTTCAGCAGGTCATGTCAGCATCATTTTTTCTGTGCCGTTTCTGCTGCGTCACTGTTGCTTAATTTGATATATAGCTGCTCTTGACAAAGCTGCCAGCCAGCTTAATCCTATTCACCGGCCACACGGCCCATTCTCCAAATTGTTCATCATTAATTTGCTGGATATGGCTCAATGGCCCCCTGCCTTTGGGTGCAGATTAAAAGATATCCGTCCAAGAAATGTCAGTAGATTCCTTTTTGATTAAGGTGGGTGGTTTTCATTCACTTCAAAAGAAGTGCTTCCTGTCCTTTGTGTATGATATTAATAGGTCAGTTTGGCCCTCAAGTCTTTATTACACCACTGAAATATGACATTTTTAATGTATTCTTTTTTCCTCCAGCTTATTGATAATCAAGTGTTTTTTTGGTTTGGTTTTTTTTAGTGTTTTGCACGATTGCACTATTCATTCTATTCACAAATATGCTTACTTTAAAGAAAAACTGGGTAAAACAGGGTTTTGGGGTATTATATTTTGTACTTGCTAATTGTATCGTATCATAGCTGTATATATTTAAACACATTAATATGTAAATAAAATATAATATACTGTAAATGAAAATATATATACACACAAACATAATAATAATAGCCTCCATTCTGTTGTAGGATATGTTTCTGATCTTGTGAATTAATCAGTGCTGCACATTTATCAAGATGATTTGTCAAAGCTTCATTTCAAGAAAGTCAGGGCACATGCGGTCAGACTTAAGTTCAGATTCAAAAAAAGCCTTTGGCCATGTTTTAATTTACTTTTTTTTTATCTGCACAGGAGCAACATCAAAAGTGTGCGGCCAGACAGAGGAACATTGCTCATTTTCAGTACAGTGACATTTTAGATTGGACCACTTCTCAAGAAGGCTTGTTTATGAAACCATCATTAAATATGCCACTGAAGCCATCTGTTTGCGTCCCATGGCGCTCTGATGAAAATGATCAAATTAGAGATCAGCGCGTAACAATACTGGCATGTGTGACTCTAGTGGCTGTGCCAGACGCTAACCTTCTCTTTTTCTAAGAGTGTCATGGAAGCCTGTTTGAAGAGTAAATGACAACAGAAAAACACCGGAAAAAGCCATATGTCAAATGCAGCTGCCTTGTTAGGCGTCTGGCACAAGAAAACCCGCTGGACAGTGTGACACGTGATGTCACAATGAAAGTTGGAAAGAGAAAACCATGTGACTGCTGCAGATGAGAAGCTTGGATATACACACTGTTACCACAAATCTGGATGATTGATTCACACTAACATTTTGGGTTTTGTCAGACAGATTTCTTGTCATTCTGAAGTTGTATGTTGACATCTTTGGGATGGGATTACTTAATATCCCATCTTTGTACTCTTCAAAATAACATATGGGGAGGAACGCCTCATCTAAAACTAGGCGCCTGGCAAGGGAATATCTGGATCTGCTCTCTCTTTTCATGTGGAAAATTACATGGCATCTCAAATGGTACAGTCAAAGTCTGAGGAAAGTGCTTGCCAAGCGTTGACAGATCTTCTACTTCTCTTCATTTCACATTGGTGTTATCTCACTACACACAAAATCTGGGGTGGAACGGAGCACTGCATGTGGCATGTTTAATTCAGGGCACCATGTTCCTGTATTTGTGTGCTGGGTTAAAGAAATGTGACACTGGTCTCATTTATTAATAATAGGATACAAGTTGCATATGTGTTATGTAACTTTGAAATTAGACATGTTGTAAGGTCACTTAGTTATAAAAAAATATATATTTATGTTTTTATCACTGATTATCTATACATACATACATGCATACATACATACATGCATACAGGGGTTGGGCAATTAAACTGAAACCACAGTATACCACAATATTTTATTAGTATGGTGTAAGGCTTCCTTTTGCAGCCAATACAGCATCAATTTGCCTTGAGAATGATAGATAAAAGTCATTCACAGAGGCCAGATTAATTTTGAGCCATTCCTCTTTCCGAACAGTGCAGGTCAGTATGTGATGCTGGTGGAGGAAATGTTTTCTGGACTTGGCTCCTCCAAAATACCCCAAAGTGGCTCAAAAATATTTAAATCCGGTGACTCCGCAGGCCATGGGAGATGTTCAACTTCAATGTTTTTCAAACCCTTCTGTCACAAGTGTTGGTGTGTGTATTGGTGCATTATCGTGCTGATTCATGGAACCCCCTTCAGGGTAAAATGTTTGAACCATTAGGTGTACTTGGTCCTCCAGAATGATTCGGTAGTCCTTGGCAGTGACGCGGTCATCAAGCACAGTAGGGAATGCCATGATATTGCAGCCCAAACCATCACTGATCCATCCCCATGTTTTAGTCTGGGCATGCAACAGTCAGGGTGTGAAGCCAATTTAGGGATTCTCTATATTTGCACCTGTTGGCACCATTAAAAAACGACATTTGGCATTGACACGAGTGACCAAAGTTTTGGTTATAGCAGCCCGACCATGAATATTTACTCTGTCGCACAGTTTTGGTGGAAACAGTTGAGTCAAGGTGCATATTTAATTCTGTAGTGAGTTGGGCAGCTGTGTTTCTATGTTTTTTGTATACAATCTGAATTAGTACCTGGACATCCCTTTCAGACAGCTTCCTCTTGCGCCGACAGTTACTCCTGTTGGATGTGGTTTGTCCTACTTGTTGGTATGCCAAAATTACACTGGATACCATAGCTCTCGTTACACCACAAAGACTTGCTGTCCTGGTCACTGATGGGCCAGCAAGACGCCAACTGACAATTTGTCCTCTTTTGAACTCTGAAATGGCTCCTATTATGTTGTGTGGATTTCATTAGTTTATGTATAGTTGTGCTATTGCTCTGCTAATCGTGTGTGTGTATAAATATACATTAGAACATTTTTACAGATTTTACATTAATCTACACTGCATACATCATAATGACAAAGCAACAAAATGTATAAATAAAACAAAACTCATGAAATAATTTATTTACTTAAGTAGTTGTACCTTTTTTGTGATAACATTCGAATTTCGCTAGTAGATGTTACAACACATTTTTAGTGTGGAGTTAACCTGTGGCAAAACAATTGAATGGGTATGATTTGGAAAGGCGCACACCTCTCAATAAAAGGTCTAACAGCTGAAAATGCATATCAGAGCAAAAGCCAAACTGTGAGGCAAACTGCCTGTAGAGCTCAGAACAGGGTTGTATCAAGACACAGATCTGGGGAAGACTACAGAAAGAAAACCAGCTGCATTGGAGGTTCACAAAAGCATATAGCCCCCATAATCCCTGATGGAAGGAGTTTAAAACAACCAGGACACTTCCTAGAGCTGGATGGAGAAAGGCCTTGTTTAGAGTGGTGACCAAGAAGATGGTGGCCACTCTAGTTAAGCTCCATGATCGTATATGGAGATGGGAGAAATTTGCAGAAGGACAAATGTCACTGCAACACTCCTTTACTTTATGGCAGAGCAGACTCAAGCCGTTCCTTAGTGAAAATGCATTAAAACCCACAAAAAATAAAAAACTGTTTAACGGATTCTCTCAGACTTTAAGAAACAAGATACCCTGGTCTGATGAACCTCAGTTCCAAGCATCATGTATTGAGGAAACCAGACACTGCTCATCACCTGCACAATACCATCCCAACAGTAAAGTGTGGTGGTAGCAGCATCATGCTGTGGGGGTGTTTTTCAGCGGCAGGGACTGGGTGACTCGTCAGAGTAGAAGGAAAGCTCAATGCAGCAAAATATAGGGCTAGCCTTAATGAAAACCTATTACAGAGCATTCAGAACCCCAGACAGGTTCACCTTCCAACAGGACAATGACCCTAAGCACACAGCTAAGACAATGCAAGACATGTACAACTCAGTGAATGTCCTTGAGTGGCTAAGCCAGAGCCTGGGCTTGCCTTGAAACCAATCAAATATTGAGAAACCTGAAATTGTCTGTCCACCAATAGTCCCCATCAAACCTAACAGAGCTTGAGAGGATCTGACAAGAAGAATGTCAGAAAATCACCAAATACAGATTGTCACATCATACCCCAAAAGGGTTTGAATACTTATGTAATGTACTTATTTCAGTTTAATAAACTGTCACAGATCAGTTTTTTTTGCTTTGTCATAATGGTGTATGGGGTGTAGATTGATGTGAAAAAAGGAATTTAAAGTTTACTTTGAATACTTTCGCAAGGCACTGTATGCACGTATGTGTACACGTTACTTATGTACACAGAAAAATCCTTCTGTTTTTTTTTATTCAACAACAAGGCCAGCAGTAGTGAGTGTTTTTTTTTCTGTACTTATGGCTTCAGTTCTCAGTTTTATTCTACACTCTAAGTAGCATTGAATTATGCTTTTTGTGTTTGCACACAGGTTTTATGTACAAACATGAGCACATCGACATGCCAAAGGGATTGGAGAACATGGTGGCTTGCTAAAGATAAGACACACCCGAGGCCCTTTTCCCTTCGCCTGTTTTTTAATCACAAAGGAGACAGTGACTCAGTAATCAACGGAAAAGCACCAAGCCCCTTTCCTGCAAAGATCCAGTGGCTAATTAATGAAGTACTTTGAAAAAGGGTTAGCTGTTAGCCCATAGGGATCCATAAATCAGAATTTTATCCCGCACACTTTCTTTATAGATCCTATGTCAGGATGGATGCAAAGAGGCCGGCACACCCTAAACTTGTCACTCATTCACATAGAACTACGCATGAGACGCATTTGAGCCCAAACCCATTAGCAAAATGGATTTAGGGAGAGAACGAAGGACGTCTGGACACAAAGAAAAGAAAGCCCAAAGGAGGCGAGAAGACTCCAGAGTGGACAGTTACGCTCTCTCAAGCCTTCATTACTCAGGGAAGGTCAGCAAAGTGTTTCCGACACTGAAGAGGGAAAAAAATCCAATGTACTGTACTGCACTGGAGTGGTGGCCTCAGCAAGTCATTGAAGTAAGAGGGATAATCCAGTTAAAATGAGAAATGTGAATGTCAATGCGTCTCCATTTGTCTACATTAATCCATTGGTAGATCCATGTGCACTAATGGTTAAAGTGATTAGGATTGATATTTTTAATGCTCCAGCAAAGCTACCATGCACTTGTGATATCGACAGAATGTTGTGTCACTTTGCCTAAACCAGTATCCCTTTTGAAACCCTTTAAAAATAGGAAGGGTCATGTGCTCATCGCTGGCTAACTATAGGCGATTTCATACCTCAGAGTGTTGTCCACTGGGTGTTGAATGGGAAAGCTCACTGATCTGGCATGGGGACTGGCCTTTGTCTAGTTTCACACAAACTGGGGCATGGCATGTTGAGAGCTTCCCACTGAGGGATCTTTCAACCTTTCAACTCTGTATACCACCCACACTGAGACTCTGTTGCCCTTTTTCCACGACAAGTGCATCTGATCTGGAACCATTCCATGAACTTTCTCCCAGGGTTATGCACAGAACTGAACTGAAAATGCCTGTTAAATTCCAATTAAACTCCTGAATTTGAAATAAAGTAGCGAACAGCATGCGTAATTGCAAATTTAAATGTACAGAAGAATCTTTTAAGAAGAATTTTTTTAATCTTTCAAACAACTTTTTCAAGGCAAAAATCAGAGTTTGCATTTGGCATTGCTGTAATCAACAATGTGTGATGCTGGACCACAAAACCAGTCATAAGGGTACATTTTTTTGAAATTGAGATTTATAAATCTGAATAAATAAGCTTTCCATTGATGTATGGTTTGTTAGGATGTGACAATATGATGAGATACAACTATTTGAAAATCTGGAATCTAAGGGTGCAAAAAAATTTAAACACTGGAATTTGCATTTAGTCTAGTAGCATTGCATATTAGTAATAATACATCATAGATTTTTAATATAAGTGTTTTATGCAAATGTGTAAAGAGGAAGATATTGTAATTTTTTACAATTATTTGTAAATATACAGTGTGCCATAAAGCCATCTTTCACTCACCCTGCTGTTTTTCTAATGCCCTATCTTTTTTTCGGACATCAAAAGCAGAAATTGTAAAAACAGTCCTACACACGCTTCTTCCTATAATGGCAGTGAATAGCGACCAGGCTAAAAATAAAATGTGTCACGCAATGATATAGTGAGACACGTGGCATATATAGAAAGTGTTAAGGAGGCTTACTATAAGGTTTTGTGAGAAAGAAACCGTATTATTCAGTAAAAATACAGAGCTCCGCCGTTACTCTGTGCATGCTCCTGTGTGTGCACACTCCGAGCTGTCTGCAGCCTCAGCAATGTTGTCATGTCAACCTGTACACAACATTCGCATCAGGAGGTTTTATTATTAGTATTATTTTTTATCATATACCTTATAGAAAAGTCGGGAGTCATTTTTGTTTCTATTGAGCCTGATTTCTCAATTTGGTGGGTGGGTGTGCTTATCCTGGGAACCATGACAAAAGTGCAAGTTATAGTAAGCATGAGCGCTGGCGGCTACTGACCGCTTGCATGCACTCACACAGGAGCACGCACAGAGTAACGGCCGAGCTTAGTATTTTGACTGAATAATACGGTTTCTTTCTCGCAAAACCTTATAGTATGCCTCCTGAATACTTCCACATTGCAACATTCATGTGACACTGAAGATTGTAAAGAGTTGCTGAACATAATGGTTGCTGAAAATGTCATCACAGCAATAAATTAAATTTTAAATTATATTAAAATAAAGTCCTTAATAGTATTTTTGAATTATTTTAAATTGAACAACATAACTGATTTCACTATATTTTTGATCAAATAAATGTTTTTGTGGGCATAAGTTCCTTTTTTAACCATGAAAACCAACCCCAAACTTTTGAAGGGTAGTAATTTATACTTAATTTGGATGTTACAATGTGTTCTCAAAATGTATATGAATTGTGAACAAAGACTGTGACGTGGCGTATTTATTTGTGGGCAGGTTCACTGGTAACATTCTCAGCATTGTATCAGTGGTTGGGGAGTTATTACCTCTGAAATGGTCGAGCCCGATCTCACGAAAATGCGTATCAATAGTACGAGTGTGCAATCTCATAGAATGTATACGGCAAAACTAATTTTGGCGTATTATATGTACGAACCCCCCACACCCCCACCCTCATCCTACCCAAAAGCGTGTCATATACACGCCATAAAGTGCGTATCATATGCACGCCAAAAACGGCGTACCATATGCACGCCAAAACTCATTTTGTCGTATACATTCTACGAGATTGCACACTCGTACTATTTATACGCATTGTCATGAGATCGTGTTGGAGCGTCGCGTACCGTAGGCAGAGCTCCGCCTACTAAATTACAGGCCTGTATGGTGCCCTCTACTATAAGAATAAACCTCAGTGAAAAACAGTGACGATATCGATGCACTTGTTAAAGTCTTCAACTTTGATGTGTGGCTGGTGTCACAAAATTGTGTGTCACTTGTGGCAAGGTGTGTGATTAGAAACCTGAAATGATTTGTGGAAAAATCTGTCTCTTTTCTTACTGGTTGTGGCCGTAAATCTGCACCTCTCACTTACACCCCGGTCCTCCCTGGGATATAAACTTCTAAAGAGAAGATCTCTGCAGCTGCACAACACCCTTCGTACAAGGAAAAAAATCATTCTTGCATTTGTTACTTTCTAAGGATGCCCAGGCTTGATTTGAATGAACACTGTGTTTGGGATGAAATCATCTCTGTTTCACACTACAAGAGTTATATTTAAACATCTTAGTCTGTGTTTCTTTCTGGCTCTCTCGTTTTAGTTAATTTTTTTTTTTTTCAGATGGTGAAAGTTAACCTTTAGCTTTCTCATTCATCTCTATGGTGGTTGAGCAGCTTCATGATTTGATATCTGCCATCCTTTTTTTTTTCAGGAAGTGTTCTGTTTCACATCCAGGTTTGTTTTTAAGCTAATCACCTGAGCTGTAAATGCCATGTGACTAATGAATCTTGAGTTATAGGAAATTAAAATGCAGATTAATGGCATCACAAGAACACATAGTCCCAATCCTTTCACTGCTGATGTTGAGCCTCCAAAAAATCAGGTGCTGGTAGAACATTTATCATATTATATAAAACATATTTGCCATTTATGTTATTTGCCACTGCTTTTTAATTGGGCATGATTTTGGGTCTATATGGTATAGATACAGCATCTGCCTATCAAACCTTGGCCTCTTTTTTTTTCTTGAGTTGATTTGTAAAAAAAAAAAAATTTCTAGAAATATTTTTCCCCCTCTATTTTGACTCACCAGCTGCTTAAATGCTTTTAACCCGACATGCTTTCTCAAAGCATTGGGCCTAATATCAGATAACAGGTGTGCTATTAATTATTATTATACTATGGGACTGTTGAATGCTTGAATCTGATTGGTCGATGAACGTTCTAAGTTGTGCATTTATTTTCAGGGAAACGCACAGCTAAAGTAGTTCCAGGCAGATCTTGACCACATTACAGTGCATATCACTTTGCCAAACGATTTCAGTTATTTCAAAGGCCCTTCAATTACAGACTACAACAGCAAAAGAACCAAAACCACAACGACACTGACCAAGCAAATAAATATAGTAAACAATAGGATCAAAACGACAAATTATATCCATGTTTTTTTCTCCACAAAATCAAATTTTATCATACGGAAAGCACTCACTCTCTTTCTCCCACTCAGACGCACACACATACACTACGGACACACACTCGCAAAGAAACGTGTTGTCAGCGCTGCTCTGATGATTTTATCAGTAAAATAGTTTAACAACTTAAAAGCTACATGACATTTCTCACTAGCGAGGAAATAATGGCACTGTTCAGCAGATAAACAGATAAAGCAGATAAACTTACAGTTTCTCTATTAGTAGAGACGCTGCTGCCGAACACTGTCGAGAGACACACAGATGGAGGTATTTCACATACGCTCTCTCTCTCTCTCTCTCTCTCTCTCTCTCTCTCTCTCTCTCTCTCTCTCTCTCTCTCTCTCTCTCTCTCTCTCTCTCTCTCTCTCTCTCTCTCTCTCTCTCTCTCTCTCTCTCTCTCTCTCTCTCTAATAACTGCATTAGTCTGCCTCAAGCCTCCGTTGCTAGCTCTAAAATGACTTTTTTGAAATTAGCAACGGAGGCTTGGGATGGGATGCGTAAGAAATTAGTCCTATGCACAAGAGCTTTTAAAGGACAAAAACCTGACAAATGTCTTGAAATACAGCATCTGAACGATGTTTTAAGCAGAGTAATTGACTCCGGGCCCTTGAATTATTGAAATATAATGCACACCTTCATGGCTGCATTACCACCTCAGGTCTGCATTATTTTCCTAATAATTCAACAAACCGTCATCAATTATTCCTAACTTAATTAATGCTGTTTGCATTGAGGCCGCATTTTAACTCCGGGCCATTATGTTCACCGTAAAAGGAATGTTTGCAAAACGAATGTTCGTTTACGTATATCTCTCTCTGCTGATGAGTTGAAGTAATAATGCGACATCGGCGGCTGAAATTGCGACATGTATTTCGGGATGTGGGCTGGTAAATAATGTGGATTTTACCATCAATTCACAATTTTTTTTATGGTTTGCATTACAAAGAATGAGGTTTTGTTTTTTAACATCTAATACTTCTCTACTGTGGAATTTCAAATTATTGAAGTAATTGTGCAATGAAAATGGTTGTCACACTGAGGAGAGAGAAGGTCTGGAAGGAGTATCTTCCAGCCATCTATTGCCTTTGACATTTAAGCTCAGGTTTATTTCTGTGAGCTTAAAATATTGTGGTCTTACTCACTGTCCTTAGAAATACACTCTTATGGTGCCATTTCTTAAAGGTTGATTTATTTGGCGAAAGGTTTTGAGAATAGGGCATTGGTTGTTAAAATAAATTGTGTGTCAAAATGTCCAGAAGCCCAATTCCCAATAGTTGGACACAGCAATGCCCCTTGTCTATTTATATGCGTAGAGTGCTGTAATAGGGCATTTTAAACTTATCTTAAACTAGAGCTTCCATTTAGTTGATAGGGCATTGCTATGTGGTTGCTAAGGTATTCTAAGTGGTTATTTCATTGCTGTATATTTTGTATATGTTTTGAGTGGTTACAAGGAAGTTGCTTACTAGCACAAATCAAAAGAACTCATCCAAGTCTCTTTTTATATTTATATATATATATATATATATATATATATATATATATATATATATATATATATATATATATATATATATATATATATATATATATATATATATATATATATATATATATATACATACATATACATACATACATTTTTGCTCATTTAATCATCCTCCAGATGCTAAAAACCCTAAATCCAATTACTTAGAAAAGTAATAGTACAGCTTTCTTCAATAAGCCACATGATTTGAGGTATTATGTATGTCTGTAGCACAAACTGCACAGGGAGGGTTGCGTGCCAATGTTTTAAACTTGTAAAAACATTGTGCAACACTTCTATATTGGTGTAATTAATTTCGGAGCAATCCTCCAGATGTGCTGTTGGACGTAATGAGGACACACTTGTATAGTGAGTCTCAGAGTAGAGCCTAAAAAGGCACTAGTGGCCTCTGTTTGTTTATACACACCCGCCACCAATATGGAGAGTTTGCCAGAAATACGACATTGTGATAAACACAGATGATTCCAGACCCAGTTGAGTGACCCACATTTCAAGCCAATGAATTTCACTCCATTACATGAGCCAGAATTTTGTTTTTATAATGAGAATCTCTCCGTTTCTCTGCGCTGCCTGATATCTCTAAGCTCCCGCTCACTGACACTGTAATTGTTTTGTTAAACTGCAACAGGAGACTGGCGCAAGTCTCCCTTGAAGAATCCGTGAAATTCAGTGTCTGCGTCCGGGAGCTTTGATCAGCCGGCCGCGCTACCATGTCTTCAAAGCCTCAGACTTGCGAAACCGGTCTCTGCAGGAGAGTTTCTGCTATTACAAGCTCATCAGCATATTTAGCCTGGACTGAAACATATCTTCATTTGTGCCTATTTGGGATTCTGCCACCATAGATAGTGTTGGTGCTTCACTGCTTCTAATGTTTCCAGTCTTTGATGGGAAGCTCTTTGGTTCCCAGGAAACATTTGTAGCTAAAGTCTGTTTTGTAGTTCAGACCCTCAGGGAATGAAATCAGAGTTTATGCATGAAGTCATTCAGTTCAAATGGTACTGGCAAATTAATTTGAAGTCTCAGGTTGTGTTGGTTGCTTTGTGAACGCAATAATTTGTCATATAGGGGCATGCGGAGTTAGCTCATTATTACTATTTAGCTGAATATTTTATGTGGTTTTATAAATTTGTATAAAACACTTTATACATCTATCTTGACCATCACTTTGTTGGGAAAGCTGGATTTGGATCATACTAATCTCAGGAATTGCATAGCATGCAATCTGAGATGGATACAGTTTGTTATAGTTTTTTAATTGAGACTCCTGGGGTTAGTGGTAATTACTGTATCTATTCAACGTGAAAAAAGTACACACTGCTCTTTTATATATTCGCTATTTTCAAATGAGACGACTGACAACACTGGTCAGGCATCTTAATTTGTGCACTGTTCCTGATGACTTTGACTGGAAACTTCTTCTAATTAATTAAAACCGTTGTGCACTGAAGTTTTAATTAGGGTGGCCAGTATGTGGCAGTGATATTAAATGTAGCTCCAGCCGCTGGTTCATTATTGAAAATAATTGTCGCTTCCAGAGCGCTGGAACCAGAGCCAACCAGCCTGCCTTTCTAAATGTGTACCTCGCAGGAAAAAAAGGGGTGTGTTAGGATAGTAAAAACGGTCCCAGGTGCTTTGTCGGCAGAGTGGGACGAGCGCCACACCAGCACGGTATAAGATGAGGGTCGGCACACTGCCATTGCTCCTGTCACCCTCTCACCGCTCTGGGAATAAAATAATCCGTAAGCAAGTGACAGGGCCAATGCTGTTTTAACGAGCTTAGAGCAACCTTACAGAAGCAGGTTGATGGCTAGCATATAAAAGAAATGTGAGCAGCTAGGAGGAAAAGGTAATAATGGTTTGAATTAGTAGAGTCCGTCCTTCTTCCAGACTCTGTGCCAAAACTGATATAATTAGCCACCTCCTCACCCATCTCCTCCCAGCTCCCACCTCCCCGCTTGCTTTTTCCACTCTTTTCATTATAGTGTCACACTAAGGAGGCAATTAGTCGAGCCGCTAAAATGCTTTTAACCCCACAAGCTTTCTCAAAGCATTGGGCCCTAATATTAGATTAGGTTAATTGGTGTGCTATTAATTATTATTAATTAATGCTGTTCGCTTTGTGGCCGCATTCTAACCCCCGAGCCATTATGTTCACTGTAAAAGGAATGTTTACGAATACAGATTTAGTAAGTCATGTATTTATGTCTCACTCACAGGCATCGCCCCGCTGATGAGTTCTGGTAATGATGTGACATCAGCGGCTGAAATTGCGGAATGTGTTTCGGGATGTGGGGTGGTGAATGGCGCGGACTTAACCATCAATTCCCAAGATGCATTTGATTCCCTGCTCCCCTGTGGTGAGCCGGTTTGTTATATCTTCTGTAGAGCCAGAGCACTGTTAAGCACCTCACGTTCACTGCACATGCATACAAATCTCACAGTTCTGAAACAATCTGCGCTTATCCCATAAGATACCTATGAGAAATTGTAGCATGCGCCCAGAATGCGATTACACCTCAGATGGATGTCGGTAAAGAGCGACAACTGATCCACTTGATGATTCTGGCTGTGAAGTGGCAGCTGAAGATATTGCACTAGTCTAGAAATGAAAAGGGCCTCTTGGTTGCTTTCTTGATGTCCCTCTGTTTTTAAATATTCCAAAGCATCACATATGCAAAATATGGGCATATCTGCTCCCAATTTGCATGTCTGCGATCTCAAATCAATGCAGTAGGCTTGTCAGATTTGAGTATGCAAGATTTCCCTGAAGTTTAATCAGACAACCAGCCATTTCATTTTACAAGATTGTACTGCTTAACATTTTATGAGCCACAATTTGCAAAAAAAAGGAGTTATATACATTCAGATCGAAGAGCAACTCTCTTAAACGAACCCTTATTAATTCAGAGTTGTATAGATTAATACGAGCCTCAGGTTTTCCTCAAAAAGTGGAACTGAATCTGTGGTCACAGCACATTGCCTCTCCATTCATCATATCTAATGTTCACAATTCAACAAAAATGCCTGCAGTTTAAAATGATTAATTAGATTATTAATCAACGACAATCAGTGAGAGCTTCATTTGGCGGATTGAAGTTTTCTTAATGCAGTATAATTTTTTAATATCCTGCTTTTTTTCTGTTCAAGTAAAAAGGTCTGATTTGTTATTGTGTGAGTCATTATTTAACTTTGTAAGGATCTTTACTTTTTTCTATTATAACATTAGCTGGAAAGGAAATGATATTGCGATTTCTATTGCATTATTTTCCATTAATGCAGCTTATTTTTCAGTTATGCGTGTTTGAGAGAAAATCACTTATGTCAGTAGACCTGAACATCAGACAGCTGCAGTCTTGATGGTGACTTAAAAATGACACAGTAAGAAGGGTCAAAACCAGTTAGCAACATAATGACATATTTGACCCCATGTGTCCCATTATAGTGCAGATCAGTATTGATTTTATGACTTCCATGTCGCATGCCATTTAGAAAGCTACTTACAATACACTAACCATACAGTCTCCTTGAGATTCTGGGGTTAAATACTTAGCTTAAATATAATTGTAATGGGATTCTTTGAATATGTCACATGCCTTTCTGCTGTTGATGCAACAACAATAGCTTTGCTGGCCCTTCACTGCTATCATTCTAGGTATCCATTCTGCTTTGAACAATTGTTCCTGATATAATGTACTATCCACTAGGCCTGTTATCGGAGGTGAGCTACAGGGTGACATAGAGGAGAATGGAAGAGGTCTAAGCAACCATAAATCAGGAGGCTGTCTGGCACAGTTTAACACCCCCTCCCCCCATCATCTCTCAGCCGGTGTTGTGAAGACAAACGTGTCTGATCGAATCTGCTTCAAGCTGACATGCTCAAGCCCTTTTAATTTCCTTTCTTTGATTGAAATACACAATCTCATCAAGATAGAAGCAGCTTGAAAAGCGCTCATAAATGACAGCAATTAAGGTAAAACGCTCTGTATCCAAAATAACTCGGTTTAACATCGATGTGTGGTCTGTGGCTGGTTTTGTTTTTATAGTTAAACTGTAAAAGAAATTACAGTCACTAAATTATTATTATTTTTTTAAATTCTGAAAGATAATGTTGACATGGTTATCATAATTGTACCTTGTACCTTTTAGGAGTAAAAAAGGCTGCCTTAAAATGACATTTTTGTACCTTTTTTTACTCCTAAAATGTGCATATTAGTACCATATACTACTATGAACCTTTTTGTGGTAAAGGGTACTACCCCAGTGACAAGTTGTTGTACCCTTTTTCTCTTTGTGTAATCGCCAGATAGCCAAGACAATTTGATTTAATACATTTATAGCGCTGTCCAGTCATGACATCATGGTCAACCTGGATGGATGTTATGCATTTGCTTGTAATTTCTAATTTGGGTCTCAGAGCATGAGACAACATTATCCATAGAAAAAAAAATTCTGTTCTTCCAATTCAACATGAGCGTTTGCAGCGGGTTTTTTTTATGTTCAAGAAGTTGTTCCTGCATGTAAAGGTCTGATCCACCGCATGAGGTATTTTCTTCCTTTACTGCCAGTATGTCTTTTCTCGCTGTTCTCTTTCTCTCTTAGTGACATTAGAGGTGTCACTAAACTGAAAAAGGCCTTGACAGGTTGATAACAATACTTTCTTTCAAACTGCTGTGTGTCCAAAAAAATCGAATTGAAAGGACGAGAGCGAGGGGTTTTAAGATAAGGTGTTTAAAAAAAAAAACAACATCACTGGACAAAACGTGAATGGCAGAGGAGATGTTGTGCTGAATAAAAGAAGGCATTGGGACACTTAACGACAGCAGGTGAAAAAATGGCAATCCAAGTAGAGCATCATGGGGTTTTACTCTCAAATTTTTTTTGACAACATCATCTGTTGAAAAAGTGTTTCAGTTCTTCCAAGTCAGCAGGAATGTTGAATATTTCATTGCCTTAAATGTTAGTTCAACCAAAAATAAAAATGAGCCCATGATTTACTCACCCTCAAGCCATCCTAAGTGCATATGCCATTTTGTATATGCCATTCTTCTGAATACAGTCAGAGTTATATTAATAAATATCCTTGTTAGCTAGATATTTTACTTTATAAAGTGTTAAATATGAATATTTTTCTTACACAAACCCATCAATTCGCTTCAGAAGGACTTTATTAACCCCCCGGAGCTGTGTGGATTACTTTTATAATGAATGGATGCACTTTTTTTGGGCTTCACATTTTGGGCTAACATTTACTCCCGCATTCTAATGCTTGGATTAGCCAGGATATTTATAAATAGAACTCTGGTTGTATTCGTCTGAAAAAAGAGTACACCTAGAATGGCTTGAGGATGAGTAAATTATGGGATAATTTTCATTTTTGGGTGAAAAATAGCATATTGTGATAAAAGTTCATTATTTTCCATAATGTAATGGTAAAATTAAACTTTCATATATTTTAGATTCATTGCACACCAACTGAAATATTTCAGGTCTTTTATTGTTTTAATACAGATGATATTTGGCTTACAGCTCATGAAAACGCCTCGGGTTATGACTATAACCCTTGTTCCTGAGAAGGAACGAGACACTGCGTCGTAAGAACGACACTTATGGGGAACGCCCCCAGCGTTACGCGTCTGAAGCATGAATGAAACTAAGACCAATCTTGATTGGTGCTACGTCATGACGTAGTATGTGACGGCATACCCGGAAGTATAAAGGGACGCCGTTTCACAACAGCGCTAGCTTTTTCGCGATGAAGCAAGTTGCTCCCAGACATGGAGAGGCGTGGCAAGGCGACGCAGTGTCTCGTTCCCTTCTCAGGGAACAAGGGTTATAGTCATAACCCGAGACGTTCCCTTTCGAGGGAACTCCCACTGCGTCGTAAGAACGACACTTATGGGGAACGAGTACCCACTATGCCACCACGAACCATGTCTGCCCTAGTGTGAAGCTGGAAGCCAGGCACACTTAGGACGAGCACCCTAGTGCCTGGCCGCAGGGAGATGCAGACTATAAAACCTAATGAAAGTGTGTGGGTAGCCCAGCCGGCTGCCTCACAGATCTCCTGAAGCGGGACCCCCATTTGAAGGGCCCGAGAAGAGGCCATGCCCCTCGTAGAATGCGCCCTCAAGGCCAAAGGTGAAGGCAAGCCGCGCACCTGATAGGCCAAGGCAATAGCCTGGACGATCCAATTACTGACCGTCTGCTTGGTCGCGGCAGACCCTCTTAGGAGACCCAAACACACTAACAGTTGGTCCGACCTTCTCCACTGCGAAGACTTCCGCAGATAAATTTGCAGTGCTCTGACCGGGCAGAGCAGATGAAGTCTCCCCTCTTCAGCCGACACATGAGGTGGAGGATGAAATGCCTGCAGGACCGTAGGCGTGCACACTAGATGGCACCTTAGGCACATAGCCCGGCCTAGGATGCAAGATGGCCCTAACCCCGCCGGGGGCAAACTCCAGGCAAGTCGGCGTTATAGCCAAGGCCTGGAGGTCCCCACCCTCTTGCGAGGTGATCGCCAGAAGCAGCGCCACCTTGAACGACAGAACTCGATCTGTCGCCGACTCGAGTGGTTCAAAGGGGGCCTCAGCCAGCCCTTCAAGCACCACCGCCAGATCCCAAGTTGGAACTCTGGGGCGAGTCGCAGGCCTCATCCTCCAGGTACCACGGAGGAAACGTACGACCAAAGGGTGCCTCCCCAGAGGCCCATCACTTACAGGAGCGTGGAAAGCCGTAATGGCAGCCACGTACACCTTAAGTGTGGACGGGGTAAGCCCCGCAGTGAAGCGATCTTGGAGGAACTCCAGCACTGAAGCCACTGGGCAGTTAACTGGGTCCACCTCACGCTCCCTGCACCAAGTGGAAAATACATTCCACTTTAAGCCGTACAACCTTCTCGTGGAAGGAGCCCTGGAACTGAGTATGGTCTCCACTACACCTGCCGACAGGCCAGCCTCTAAGTACTGAGCCCCCTCAGGGGCCAGACCCAAAGCTTCCACAGCTCTGGCTGGGGGTGCAATATTGTGCCCCCTGCCTGAGACAGCAGGTCCCTCCTCAAAGGGATCTGCCATGGAGGACCTGCCAGCAGTGCTATGATGTCTGAGAACCATACTCGGGCTGGCCAGTACGGGGCTACTAGGAGTAGACTGATCCCGCCCTGCCGGACCTCTCCAGAACTCCCGGGAGCAGAGCTATCGGGGGAAATGCATACAGACGCAGCCTCGGCCACGTCTGTACCATGGCATCCAACCCCAGCGGGGCTGGATGCGTGAGGGAAAACCACAGTGGGAAGTGGGACGTCTCTCGAGACGCGAACAGATCCACTTCCACCGGGCCGAACCTCTCGCATATAGACCTCACCACCTCTGGGTGAAGTCTCCACTCCCCGGGCCTCAGCCCCTGCCTCGACAGGATGTCCGCTCCCTGATTCTGGTCCCCGGGAATGTACATCGCTCTGATAGACGATAGTTTCCCCTGGGACCATAGGAGGATCTGATGCGCCAATCTGCACAGAGGGCGAGACCTCAGACCCCCCTGATGGTTCAGGTACGCGACCACTGACATATTGTCGGAGCGCACCAGAACATGATAACCCCTGAGATCTGTCAGGAAGCTCCTCAGAGCCCTGAACACAGCCAACATCTCCAGGCAATTTATATGCCATGAAAGATGATGGTCCTGCCACAGACCCTGGGCAAAGCGGCCGTCCATGACCGCGCCCCAACCAGTGAGGGAGGCGTCTGTCGAAACGGATTTCCGGCGACATGACGCTCCCAACACTGGCCCTTGGGACAGAAACCAAGGTTTCTTCCATATTGATAGGGAACGAGAAGGCATCTGCGCGTAACCCTGATCATACAGAATGGATTCTTCGGGAAAACCCCTTGGCTTTCAGCCACCACTGCAGGGTCTCATGTACAGCAGGCCAAAAGGTATTACGTTGGACGCAGCTGCCATGAGCCCCAGCAGTCTTTGAAACTGCTTTACAGTGATGTTGCGGCCTAGCTTTATGCTGGAGACCATCGCCCGTATGGACTCGATGCGCGCGGGAGACATATGTGCCCGCATCGTCATCGAGTCCCATACCACTCCCAGGAACGTGGTCCTCTGGGAGGGCGTCAACACGCTCTTTTTCGTGTTGAGTCTCAACCCCAAGCTCTGAATGTGTCCAGGGCGACATCTCGATGCCGAACTGCCATCTCTCGAGACTGGGCCAAAATGAGCCAGTCGTCGATATAGTTCAGTACACGGATGCCCTGGAGTCTCAGTGGAGCCAGAACTGCATCCATGCACTTGGTGAACGTGCGAGGGGAGAGAGCTAGGCCGAATGGAAGAACTCGATATTGGAACGCTTCGCCCCCGAAAGCGAACCTCAGGAACTTCCTGTGAGAAGGACTGATGGAAATGTGGAAGTAAGCGTCTTTTAGATCTATCGTGACAAACCAGTCCTCGGACCGAATTTGATTCACGATAATAGGTATTGTTAGCATCTTGAACCTGAACCTCCTCAGAGACCGGTTCAAATACCTCAGATCTAAAATCGGACGCAGACCTCCGTCCTTTTTGGGAACTATAAAGTACCGGCTGTAGAACCCCGACTCCCTTTCTGGTGGAGGAACACGTTCTATGGCCTCCTTTACCAGCAGGGAGTGTACTTCCTGTTCCATAACCTGAGCCCGCTCTGGGACCACTGCAGTCCAGACCACCCCACTGAATCTTGGTGGGCTGTGGCCGAACTGCAGTCTGTACTCTTTCTACAGTGCGCAGGACCCATGGCGACACATTCGACAGGCGTAGCCACGCCTGGAAAAAATCTACCAAGGGAATCAGCCTCTCGAGGCTGACCTCGGGTGTTCCTTGAATACCGTTCTCGACCCCCTGAAGCGGCTGCCCGGCAGGGAGAGGTCGTGGACGATTTTCGGTGTGCGAACGCCATCGCTGCCTGCCCGAAACCCTTCGGGGCGGACGAGGTAGCGCGCGTACGCTGGAAATCGATGTGGCCCGAAGCGTCATTGACGGCGGGATTACCACATCGATTTCCAGAGGGCTCCGCGGAGAAAACGGCCTCAGCCGCTTCTCCCCGGAGGGGACAGCCCTCAGAGGTCCTACCACGGCTAGGACCTCTTTCCCAAAGCCTTCTTAGCCTGAATGACGGCCCTCAGGTCGCCCTTCTGCTGAGCCGGCTTTGGGCGAGAACGCCGCCTCTGTTGCCAAGCTCCTGGGAGGGGCTCTAGAGGCGACGCTCTCCTTTTGTACCTGCCGGTACGAGGAGCTCGATGACGGCTGGGGCTGGTCGGTTTTAGGACCAGCCCCTTTAGACTTGGAGCGGCGAGGGATAAACTGCTGGAACGCCGCAGATTGCCTCTTCGCCTCCTGATACCGGTCGACAACCGTGTTGACAGCGTCGCCGAACAGGCCAGAAGGCGAAAGAGGAGCATCAAGGAGGAAAACCTTATCCTTCTCCTTGATGCCCGACAGATTCAGCCATAAATGTCTCTCCGTAGCCACCATAGCTGACATGGAGCGGCCCACAGCGCGGGCCGTCTCCTTGGTGACCCGGAGAGACAAATCTGTCGCTCTGCGGAGTTCAGCCACATCCTCAGGTGTGGGTCCCTCGCCTTCATCCAAGTCTTTTAATAGGTCGGCCTGGTACGCCTGCAATAATGCCATGGTATGCAGACATGCACCAGCCCGACCTGCCGCCATATATGCCCTGCCCACCATCGCCGATGTATCTCTACACGGCTTGGAGGGCAGCACCGGGGTTTTTAGGGAAGACGCCGCATCGGGAGAAAGATAGCTGGCCAAAGCCTCCTCCACCCGCGGCATCCTCCCATAGCCATTCTCTCCCGCCCCCATGATATTACTATAATCCAACACTGTTGGATTAGAGAGGCGAGAGGAGTGTGGTCTGTTCCACGATTTACACAACTTGTTGTGTAAATCTGGAAAATGGCAAACCCCGGTGTTGAGGTTGTGCTCTGTGCTGCAGGAAGCGCTCATCAAGCTTACTTTTAACTACTGTCGCTTCCTGCCTTTCTGATGGCCAGCTTATGTTTAATCTGGCCACGACAGTCACAACCTCAACGAGCTCCTCATAAGCGGCACGTGAGGTGACGTGAGCCTCAACGTCACCGCCTCGATGCTGAGCACATCCACATCCTCAGATGCAGACAGCTCAAGCATCGGATCTCTCTCGCAGCAGAAGAAGCCGCATCGCGGGCTTCTGCACGGGGAGGAAGGGCATCAGAACTGTCTGATGATGATTGGGAAAGTGCCTCAGCAGTCCCAATCTCACCAGCCAGTTCCCGTTGCGATCCCCACGATCTGCCGCCGCCGCGCCGGGCGGACGCGGGACCCGAACCACGGGAAACACGGCCAGGCGGAGCGCAGCACTCTGATGGAGAGTGCTTCACAGTGCTCGCAGTCAGCTCCCTCGAGAGCTGACCGAGCGTGCTGCGCTCCCAAACAGTTCACACACATTGAGTGCGTGTCCCCACCCGTGAGATAGCGAGGGCAGGGGTACACACACTTCCTGAACTGTTCACTCGTCATTCTTTCTCATTCAAAAGATTTAAATTAAACACAGTCTCTCGTCTCATTCACACACACACAGAGCATTTGCTGAAGAGCGAAAAAGCTAGCGCTGTTGTGAAACGCAAGGCCCCTTTATACTTCCGGGTATGCCGTCACATACTACGTCATGACGTAGCACCCATCAAGATTGGTCTTAGTTTCATTCATGCTTCAGACGCAACGCTGGGGCGTTTCCCATAAGTGTCGTTTACGACGCAGTGGGAGTTCCTCAAAGGGAACCCCAAATTCCTATCTCAAAAAATTAGCATATTTCATCCGACCAATAAAAGAAAAGTGTTTTTAATACAAAAAGTCAACCTTCAAATAATTATGTTCAGTTATGCACTCAATACTTGGTCAGGGATCCTTTTGCAGAAATGACTGCTTCAATGCGGCGTGGCATGGAGGCAATCAGCCTGTGGCACTGCTGAGGTGTTATGGAGGCCCAGGATGCTTCGATAGCGCCTTAAGCTCATCCAGAGTGTTGGGTCTTGCGTCTCTCAACTTTCTCTTCACAATATCCCACAGATTCTCTATGGGGTTCAGGTCAGAAGAGTTTGCAGGCCAATTGAGCACAGTAATACCATGGTCAGTAAACCATTTACCAGTGGTTTTGGCACTGTGAGCAGGTGCCAAGTCGTGCTGAAAAACAAAATCTTCATCTCATAAAGCTTTTCAGCAGATGGAAGCATTAATAGCTAGCTGCATTGACCCTGCCCTTGATAAAACACAGTGGACCAACACCAGCAGCTGACATGGCACCTCAGACCATCACTGACTGTGGTTACTTGACACTGGACTTCAGGCATTTTGACATTTCCTTCTCCCCAGTCTTCCTCCAGACTCTGGCACCTTGATTTCCGAATGCCATGCAAAATTTGAGCGACAGTCCAGTGCTGCTTCTCTGTAGCCATTTCTTTCTGTGTCTTACCCTCTCGCTTGAGGGTGTCAATGATGGCCTTCTGGACAGCAGTCAGGTCGGCAGTCTTACCCATGATTGCGGTTTTGAGTAATGAACCAGGCTGGGAGTTTTTAAAAGCCTCAGGAATCTTTTGCAGGTGTTTAGAGTGAATTAGTTGATTCAGATGATTAGGTTAATAGCTCGTTTAGAGAACCTTTTCATGATATGCTAATTTTTTTAGATTTTTTGGAATTTGGGATTTTCATGAGCTGTATGTCAAAATCATCAGTATTAAAACAATAAAAGACCTGAAATATTTCAGTTGGTGTGCAATGAATCTAACATATATGAAAGTTTAATTTTATCATTACATTATGGAAAATAATTAAAAATTGTATCACAATATGCTAATTTTTTTAGAAGGACCTGTATTTCATTAATATATTTCATTAATATATTTTATCCATCAGCAATCGATTAGATTGAGAAAAGTGATCTGTGACATGTTTGGAAGGGAGAAGTTATGATGTCAGTGATGTCATCCAAACAGTAAACTCTTTTATGTTGCATTCTGCAAAAAAGAAATAGTGTTTTTTTTAACTTTTTTTTTTATTATTCATTTAGACTTAAAACATTGGCAAGGTGGTCTCCAGATGAGGGCAGCTGAAGCTAAAAACAGAATTAGTGTTGTACTTCAAAACCTTAAACCT
The DNA here is from genome assembly GCA_023029165.1 of Gobiocypris rarus. NCBI lineage: Eukaryota > Metazoa > Chordata > Actinopteri > Cypriniformes > Gobionidae > Gobiocypris > Gobiocypris rarus. Next base: position 26,885,999 of record CM040930.1, read on the forward strand.
TTTGAAAACTCTCTTTTCCAACCCCTTTACTTTATGGGGCACATGATAAAGTATCTCCCAGTAATATAATAAAGAAGCAATTTCTTTGTATAAGTGATGCTTATCTTCTGAATTATTATCTAAAATGCTGCAGTTTTCTCATTTGATGACAGTGTTGGAATGGGAAGAGTGGCCATATTATTGATCAATGAGGCCGGCGGGCTGTCTGTAGTATGAGGTTATTTTTTACTTTCATAGAGCAGTTTCGATTTATTTTCTATGCCAAAAAGCATCCCTTTGTCCTTGAGCTGTTTGGTTTAGCGCTCAATTCTCTCTCTCGCTCCATCTCAACGCCCATTCGGCCACAGGAAGAGATTAATTAATGCCCAGCTGACATTTCTGTCTGTTTGTTTGTGTGTTTTTTTACACTGTAATCTTAACCTGTCCAACGGGAATGCCCATTAGGCCTCTACTGGAGCTGCAGATTTGGCTCTCTGTGCTTCAGGATGAAAATGCTGTGCATGGAAAATATGAAGCAAACCAAGATGAGTTTCTGAAAATATGCGCGACGTGCTGCATTCAAAGATCAGAATTTGAATTTTATATTAGGAGATGTATATGTAATAGAAGATGGATTCCAGGCTGTTTTCTCCAGGAGCAACGGCATTTATATTTAAATTAATATGGCTGCTTTGTCACTGATTTGTTGCCTGGAATCCACACGATGTGTCCCCCTGTTTAATGTCCTCATTTGCGATTCTTTAACTGTCAGTCTTTATGTGCAACTGTTCAGTTACTGTAAGCTTTTGTTATCTATGCTACCTTTTTTGTCTTACTAGAGAAGACAGACTGAACATGGTCTCTCTCTTTCTCTTCTCTTTCTCTCCTCCCTTTCGCTTTCTCTCCTCAGCCAAATCAAACTCCAGCAGTGCATAACATTAAGAAACTTTCAATAGAGTTTCAGAAAGGTCTCTGACTATGCATTTTAAGTCGTGCGTGTTGCTTGCGCCAAGAACTTAATACCGTCTTTGTTAGAAAACAGTGTTACTTTCCTCTGTGTCTATCTTCCACTGAAGATGTCAGATGCTTGACAGTCTGTGTTTAACTTACACCTGATTTAAATAAGCTATGTAACACATAGCAATGGCTATTTTGTAGTTCCCTGTGTGATTTATTTGACATGTATTAGATTGTTTGTTTATCCAAGCTATTGTTTGCATTGGTATTTTGGTTTAATTGTTAGCAAGGACAGCCGCCAAGCAGATGGGGCAATTGCTAGTCATCTGCTGTGACATTTTTCCAACACAAAGCCCAGCCCGGCTTGTCATGAACAAATATGTATCCTTCTCATTCACTATCTTCGATTTTTCTTCCTGAGGATTTTTAAAATGCTTTTCTTAGGCTATATAGCACAGACAAATAGGATTTAAACACACCGTTTTGATGTCTAGGATTATGAATGAACTAAACAAACTGGGGGATTTTTGAATGAGGATCTGTTGACTGACAGTAACTTAAGGAAAGGGGTCATGTTGTTCACTCAGTTTGGCACATGAGTCAATAACACAAGGATAGTGTAAAAATGACGGATGACTATACACTATTAAAATAATGACATTATTGACTCATAATACATTTATCTATGCTATTGTTGCTTTTCAAGCTTAAAATCCTTCCCAGAACTTGACAAATTGGAGGATAGAGCCTAGTTCTCGAGTGAATCGTATGAGTGAATGATTCAGTGACTCACTCATAAAGACATAGTCATTTGTTCAGTGAATCACTGTTTTGAGTTAAAGGTTTACTTCACCCAAAAATATAACACTTTATTAAACACTTTAAAGGCCCAGAAAGGTAGTAAAGACATTGTTAAAATAGTCCATGTGACTGCAGTGGGTCAACCTTAATTTTATGAAGCGACGAGAATACTTTTTGTGTGCAAAAACAAACAAAAATAACAACTTTATTCAACAATTTCTTCTCGTCTGTGTCGGACTCCTACGAAAGCGCTGCACTTTATGTCAACAGCACAGACGAGAAAAGGTTGTTGACTAGTCATAAGTCATAAGTATTCTTGTCGCTTCATATGTTTTTACTACCTTTCTCGGCCTTGAAACTGTTGAAACTGGGACAGAGAGCTCCCCGATTTTATCCAAAGTATCTTAGTGTGTGTTCCCAAGATGAACGGGAACAACATGAGGGTGAGTATTTAATAAAAAAAAAATATTTTTGGGTGAACTAACCTTTTATTCAGACTTTAGGGGTCTTTAGGGTGTAACTTCTTAAAATAACAAGCTGTTTTGGTTAACAGAATTAAAAGGTTCAAGTCACTGGTATGAATCAAAATAACCACCACTAAGCGTGCAGGGATCCATTGTTCTCATTATAATGGGGCACATCTCTTGCTCATTCTATCTGAAACAGTTTTTCATTTGCCTTTTTCTTTGGCAAAGTGTACAACTATTATTTAAGCTGTGAAAATGATCAATAGTGCAGTGTGCAATCTCGTAGAATGTATACGCCAAAACTCATTTTGGCGTGCACATGGTACGCCGTTTTGGCGTGCATATGATACGCACTTTATGGCGTATTATATGTACTGAACCCCCACACCCCCACCCTCACCCTACCCAAAAGCGTGTCATATACACGCCATAAAGTGCGATCATATGCACGCCAAAAACGGCGCACCATTTGCACGCCTAAAACTCATTTTGGCGTATACATTCTACGAGTTTGCACACTGCACTATTTATACGCATTGTCATGAGATCGTGTTGGTGAGATAGACATGTTGAATTGTAAGTACTTTAGATTAGTACAGTTGGGATGATCATGCCTTTGAAATGCTGATGTGCTTGTTGTGCTGTCATTTGAAATTTAATTATAATGAGCTGGGAGAAAAAAAAAACTGCTTTATATTTTAGAGGTACAGACTTTACAGTCCAAGGAGTTTGCTTCTGGCAAAATTATGGTCTATGTATGTTTAATAAGCTGTCAATCTGTTCCTCTGAATGAACTAGTGGAATTTGATCCTGTTGCTCTTAAAAAGAAAAAGGTAATCAAATGTATTCCTGCACTGCTCAACAAACTTGGTTATGAGTTCATTGTTTGAACGACTGATTGATTGATTGATTGATTGATTGATTGATTGATTGATTGATTGATTGATTGATTGATTGATTGATTGATTGATTGATTGATTGATTGATTGATTGATTGATTGATTGATTGATTGATTGATTGATTGACTCATTTTTCATGTTTAGTCAGAGTAGCAATATAATTTTTGCATTGCTTCTAAAGTGTCAACGTGAAATCTAATCTTTGCATTCAACTTCATGAATGTATCATTAATGTTGATTCGTTTCTTTTCTCATAACAGCAGTTTAAAAGGCTCTTTTAGAATTGTAATAATCCTATTAGGC